>CM067548.1:14986901-15725792 GCA_034509755.1 Anisodus tanguticus | reverse complement strand
TTATGAAAACCATGTTGAGTGAATGCCACCTACGACAATATTGGCTAGTGTTTTGAGTGAATGTCACCTATAACATCGTTGGCTCGTGCTTTGAGGGAATGTCACGTGTGACACCGTTGGCCCGTTTGTGCAAAGGATATTGGTTGAATGCCATCTGCGACACCTTTGGCTCATGCTTTAAGAAAATGTCACCTACAACATCATTGGCTCATTCTTTGAGCGGATGTCACCTCGTGCTTCAAGCGAATATCACTTACGACATTATTCGCCCATTTGTGTAAAAGATGTTGAGTGAATGCCACTTGTGACACCGTTGGCTCGTGCTTTGATTGAATGAATATGACACATCATTGGCTCATGCTTTGATCGAATGACACAAAGGACACCATTGGCCTGTTTGTGCATAGGATGTTGAGCGAATACCACCTACGACATAGTTGGCTCTCACTTTAAGAGAATGTCACCTACGATATTATTCACTCGTGGTTCGAGCGAATGCTAATTGCGACTCTGTTGGCCTATTTGTGTAAAGGATGTTTAGCGAATGCCACTGTGTCACAATGGGCTTGTGTTTAGAGAGAATGTCACCTATGACATTGTTGGCTCGTGCTTTGGGTGAATGTCATCTGTGACACTGTTGGCCCGTTAGTGCAAAAAATGTTGAGCGAATGTTACCTGCGACATTGATGGTCCATTTGTGAAAATGATATCGAGAGAATAGCACCTGCAACACAGTCGACGAGTGCTTTGAGCGAATGTCATCTACGACATCATTGGCCAGTGATTCTAGCAAATGTCACCTGCGATATTGTTGGCCTATTTATGAAAACCATATTGTGAATGCCACCTACGACAATATTGGCTAGTGTTTTGAGTGAATGTCACCTATAACATCGTTGGCTCGTGCTTTGAGGGAATGTCACGTGTGACACCGTTGGCCCGTTTGTGCAAAGGATATTGGTTGAATGCCATCTGCGACACCTTTGGCTCATGCTTTAAGAAAATGTCACCTACAACATCATTGGCTCATTCTTTGAGCGGATGTCACCTCGTGCTTCAAGCGAATATCACTTACGACATTATTCGCCCATTTGTGTAAAAGATGTTGAGTGAATGCCACTTGTGACACCGTTGGCTCGTGCTTTGATTGAATGTCAAATATGACATCATTGGCTCATGCTTTGATCGAATGACACAAAGGACACCATTGGCCTGTTTGTGCATAGGATGTTGAGCGAATACCACCTACGACATAGTTGGCTCTCACTTTAAGAGAATGTCACCTACGATATTATTCACTCGTGGTTCGAGCGAATGCTAATTGCGACAATTTGTTCGTTGGCCTATTTGTGTAAAGGATGTTTAGCGAATGCCACCCGTGTCACAATGGGCTTGTGTTTAGAGAGAATGTCACCTATGACATTGTTGGCTCGTGCTTTGGGTGAATGTCATCTGTGACACTGTTGGCCCGTTAGTGCAAAAAATGTTGAGCGAATGTTACAGCGACATTGATGGTCCATTTGTGAAAATGATATCGAGAGAATAGCACCCGCAACACAAGTCGACGAGTGCTTTGAGCGAATGTCATCTACGACATCATTGGCCAGTGATTCTAGCAAATGTCACTGCGATATTGTTGGCCTATTTATGAAAACCATATTGAGTGAATGCCACCTACGACAATATTGGCTAGTGTTTTGAGTGAATGTCACCTATAACATCGTTGGCTCGTGCTTTGAGGGAATGTCACGTGTGACACCGT
The DNA here is from genome assembly GCA_034509755.1 of Anisodus tanguticus. Lineage (NCBI taxonomy): Eukaryota > Viridiplantae > Streptophyta > Magnoliopsida > Solanales > Solanaceae > Anisodus > Anisodus tanguticus. Next base: position 15,724,030 of record CM067548.1, on the reverse strand, counting down.
TGGCCCGTTTGTGCAAAGGATATTGGTTGAATGCCATCTGCGACACCTTTGGCTCATGCTTTAAGAAAATGTCAAATGTCCAACATCATTGGCTCATTCTTTTGAGCGGATGTCACCTCGTGCTTCAAGCGAATATCACTTACGACATTATTCGCCCATTTGTGTAAAAGATGTTGAGTGAATGCCACTTGTGACACCGTTGGCTCGTGCTTTGATTGAATGTCAAATATGACATCATTGGCTCATGCTTTGATCGAATGACACAAAGGACACCATTGGCCTGTTTGTGCATAGGATGTTGAGCGAATACCACCTACGACATAGTTGGCTCTCACTTTAAGAGAATGTCACCTACGATATTATTCACTCGTGGTTCGAGCGAATGCTAATTGCGACACTGTTGGCCTATTTGTGTAAAGGATGTTTAGCGAATGCCACATGTGTCACAATGGGCTTGTGTTTAGAGAGAATGTCACCTATGACATTGTTAGCTCGTGCTTTGGGTGAATGTCATCTGTGACACTGTTGGCCCGTTAGTGCAAAAAATGTTGAGCGAATGTTACATGCGACATTGATGGCCATTTTTGTGAAAATGATATCGAGAGAATAGCACCTGCAACACAGTCGACGAGTGCTTTGAGCGAATGTCATCTACGACATCATTGGCCAGTGATTCTAGCAAATGTCACTGCGATATTGTTGGCCTATTTATGAAAACCATATTGAGTGAATGCCACCTACGACAATATTGGCTAGTGTTTTGAGTGAATGTCACCTATAACATCGTTGGCTCGTGCTTTGAGGGAATGTCACGTGTGACACCGTTGGCCCGTTTGTGCAAAGGATATTGGTTGAATGCCATCTGCGACACCTTTGGCTCATGCTTTAAGAAAATGTCACCTACAACATCATTGGCTCATTCTTTGAGCGGATGTCACCTCGTGCTTCAAGCGAATATCACTTACGACATTATTCGCCCATTTGTGTAAAAGATGTTGAGTGAATGCCACTTGTGACACCGTTGGCTCGTGCTTTGATTGAATGTCAAATATGACATCATTGGCTCATGCTTTGATCGAATGACACAAGGGACACCATTGGCCTGTTTGTGCATAGGATGTTGAGCGAATACCACCTACGACATAGTTGGCTCTCACTTTAAGAGAATGTCACCTACGATATTATTCACTCGTGGTTCGAGCGAATGCTAATTGCGACACTGTTGGCCTATTTGTGTAAAGGATGTTTAGCGAATGCCACCGTGTGTGTCACAATGGGCTTGTGTTTAGAGAGAATGTCACCTATGACATTGTTGGCTCGTGCTTTGGGTGAATGTCATCTGCGTGACTTTGTTGGCCCGTTAGTGCAAAAAATGTTGAGCGAATGTTACCTGCGACATTGATGGTCCATTTGTGAAAATGATATCGAGAGAATAGCACCTGCAACACAGTCGACGAGTGCTTTGAGCGAATGTCATCTACGACATCATTGGCTAGTGATTCTAGCAAATGTCACTGCGATATTGTTGGCCTATTTATGAAAAACCATGTTGAGTGAATGCCACCTACGACAATATTGGCTAGTGTTTTGAGTGAATGTCACCTATAACATCGTTGGCTCGTGCTTTGAGGGAATGTCACGTGTGACACCGTTGGCCCGTTTGTGCAAAGGATATTGGTTGAATGCCATCTGCGACACCTTTGGCTCATAAATTTAAGAAAATGTCACCTATAACGTCATTGGCTCATTTTTTGAGCGGATGTCACCTCGTGCTTCAAGCGAATATCACTTACGACATTATTCGCCCATTTGTGTAAAAGATGTTGAGTGAATGCCACTTGTGACACCGTTGGCTCGTGCTTTGATTGAATGTCAAATATGACATCATTGGCTCATGCTTTGATCGAATGACACAAGGGACACCATTGGCCTGTTTGTGCATAGGATGTTGAGCGAATACCACCTACGACATAGTTGGCTCTCACTTTAAGAGAATGTCACCTACGATATTATTCACTCGTGGTTCGAGCGAATGCTAATTGCGACTCTGTTGGCCTATTTGTGTAAAGGATGTTTAGCGAATCACATGTGTCACAATGGGCTTGTGTTTAGAGAGAATGTCACCTATGACATTGTTGGCTCGTGCTTTGGGTGAATGTCATCTGTGACACTGTTGGCCCGTTAGTGCAAAAAATGTTGAGCGAATGTTACTGCGACATTGATGGTCCATTTGTGAAAATGATATCGAGAATAATAGCACCCGCAACACGTCGACGAGTGCTTTGAGCGAATGTCATCTACGACATCATTGGCTAGTGATTCTAGGAAATGTCACTGCGATATTGTTGGCCTATTTATGAAAACCATATTGAGTGAATGCCACCTACGACAATATTGGCTAGTGTTTTGAGTGAATGTCACCTATAACATCGTTGGCTCGTGCTTTGAGGGAATGTCACGTGTGACACCGTTGGCCCGTTTGTGCAAAGGATATTGGTTGAATGCCATCTGCGACACCTTTGGCTCATGCTTTAAGAAAATGTCACCTACAACATCATTGGCTCATTCTTTTGAGCGATGTCACCTCGTGCTTCAAGCGAATATCACTTACGACATTATTCGCCCATTTGTGTAAAAGATGTTGAGTGAATGCCACTTGTGACACCGTTGGCTCGTGCTTTGATTGAATGTCAAATATGACATCATTGGCTCATGCTTTGATCGAATGACACAAGGACACCATTGGCCTGTTTGTGCATAGGATGTTGAGCGAATACCACCTACGACATAGTTGGCTCTCACTCACTTTAAGAGAATGTCACCTACGATATTATTCACTCGTGGTTCGAGCGAATGCTAATTGCGACACTGTTGGCCTATTTGTGTAAAGGATGTTTAGCGAATGCCACCTGTGTCACAATGGGCTTGTGTTTAGAGAGAATGTCACCTATGACATTGTTGGCTCGTGCTTTGGGTGAATGTCATGTGACCGTTGTTGGCCCGTTAGTGCAAAAAATGTTGAGCGAATGTTACTGCGACATTGATGGTCCATTTGTGAAAATGATATCGGAATAGCACACCTGCAACACGGTCGACGAGTGCTTTTGAATGCGAATGTCATCTACGACATCATTGGCTAGTGATTCTAGCAAATGTCACTGCGATATTGTTGGCCTATTTATGAAAACCATGTTGAGTGAATGCCACCTACGACAATATTGGCTAGTGTTTTGAGTGAATGTCACCTATAACATCGTTGGCTCGTGCTTTGAGGGAATGTCACGTGTGACACCGTTGGCCCGTTTGTGCAAAGGATATTGGTTGAATGCCATCTGCGACACCTTTGGCTCATGCTTTAAGAAAATGTCACCTACAACATCATTGGCTCATTCTTTGAGCGGATGTCACCTCGTGCTTCAAGCGAATATCACTTACGACATTATTCGCCCATTTGTGTAAAAGATGTTGAGTGAATGCCACTTGTGACACCGTTGGCTCGTGCTTTGATTGAATGTCAAATATGACATCATTGGCTCATGCTTTGATCGAATGACACAAGGACACCATTGGCCTGTTTGTGCATGATGATGATGTTGAGCGAATACCACCTACGACATAGTTGGCTCTCACTTTAAGAGAATGTCACCTACGATATTATTCACTCGTGGTTCGAGCGAATGCTAATTGCGACTTGTTGGCCTATTTGTGTAAAGGATGTTTAGCGAATGCCACCTGTGTCACAATGGGCTTGTGTTTAGAGAGAATGTCACCTATGACATTGTTGGCTCGTGCTTTGGGTGAATGTCATACTGTGACACTTTGTTGGCCCGTTAGTGCAAAAAATGTTGAGCGAATGTTACTGCGACATTGATGGTCCATTTGTGAAAATGATATCGAGAGAATAGCACACGCAACACGTCGACGAGTGCTTTGAGCGAATGTCATCTACGACATCATTGGCTAGTGATTCTAGCAAATGTCACTGCGATATTGTTGGCCTATTTATGAAAACCATGTTGAGTGAATGCCACCTACGACAATATTGGCTAGTGTTTTGAGTGAATGTCACCTATAACATCGTTGGCTCGTGCTTTGGGAATGAATGTCACGTGTGACACCGTTGGCCCGTTTGTGCAAAGGATATTGGTTGAATGCCATCTGCGACACCTTTGGCTCATGCTTTAAGAAAATGTCACCTACAACATCATTGGCTCATTCTTTGAGCGGATGTCACCTCGTGCTTCAAGCGAATATCACTTACGACATTATTCGCCCATTTGTGTAAAAGATGTTGAGTGAATGCCACTTGTGACACCGTTGGCTCGTGCTTTGATTGAATGTCAAATATGACATCATTGGCTCATGCTTTGATCGAATGACACAAGGGACACCATTGGCCTGTTTGTGCATAGGATGTTGAGCGAATACCACCTACGACATAGTTGGCTCTCACTTTAAGAGAATGTCACCTACGATATTATTCACTCGTGGTTCGAGCGAATGCTAATTGCGACACTGTTGGCCTATTTGTGTAAAGGATGTTTAGCGAATGCCACGTGTGTGTCACAATGGGCTTGTGTTAGAGAGAATGTCACCTATGACATATGACATTGTTGGCTCGTGCTTTGGGTGAATGTCATCTGTGACACCTTTGTTGGCCCGTTAGTGCAAAAAATGATGAGCGAATGTTACCTGCGACATTGATGGTCCATTTGTGAAAATGATAGAATAGAGAATAGCACCTGCAACACAGTCGACGAGTGCTTTGAGCGAATGTCATCTACGACATCATTGGCTAGTGATTCTAGCAAATGTCACCTGCGATACTGTTGGCCTATTTATGAAAAAGATGTTGAGTGAATGCCACCTACGACAATATTGGCTAGTGTTTTGAGTGAATGTCACCTATAACATCGTTGGCTCGTTTGAGGGAGGGAATGTCACGTGTGACACCGTTGGCCCGTTTGTGCAAAGGATATTGGTTGAATGCCATCTGCGACACCTTTGGCTCATGCTTTAAGAAAATGTCACCTACAACATCATTGGCTCATTCTTTGAGCGGATGTCACCTCGTGCTTCAAGCGAATATCACTACGACATTATTCGCCCATTTGTGTAAAAGATGTTGAGTGAATGCCACTTGTGACACCGTTGGCTCGTGCTTTGATTGAATGTCAAATATGACATCATTGGCTCATGCTTTGATCGAATGACACAAGGGACACCATTGGCCTGTTTGTGCATAGGATGTTGAGCGAATACCACCTACGACATAGTTGGCTCTCACTTTAAGAGAATGTCACCTACGATATTATTCACTCGTGGTTCGAGCGAATGCTAATTGCGACACTGTTGGCCTATTTGTGTAAAGGATGTTTAGCGAATGCCACTGTGTGTCACAATGGGCTTGTGTTTAGAGAGAATGTCACCTATGACATTGTTGGCTCGTGCTTTGGGTGAATGTCATCTGTGACACTTTGTTGGCCCGTTAGTGCAAAAAATGTTGAGCGAATGTTACTGCGACATTGATGGTCCATTTGTGAAAATGATATCGAGAGAATAGCACACTGCAACACGGTCGACGAGTGCTGAGCGAATGTCATCTACGACATCATTGGCTAGTGATTCTAGCAAATGTCACTGCGATATTGTTGGCCTATTTATGAAAAACCATGTTGAGTGAATGCCACCTACGACAATATTGGCTAGTGTTTTGAGTGAATGTCACCTATAACATCGTTGGCTCGTGCTTTGAGGGAATGTCACGTGTGACACCGTTGGCCCGTTTGTGCAAAGGATATTGGTTGAATGCCATCTGCGACACCTTTGGCTCATGCTTTAAGAAAATGTCATGTCACCTACAACATCATTGGCTCATTCTTTGAGCGGATGTCACCTCGTGCTTCAAGCGAATATCACTTACGACATTATTCGCCCATTTGTGTAAAAGATGTTGAGTGAATGCCACTTGTGACACCGTTGGCTCGTGCTTTGATTGAATGTCAAATATGACATCATTGGCTCATGCTTTGATCGAATGACACAAAGGACACCATTGGCCTGTTTGTGCATAGGATGTTGAGCGAATACCACCTACGACATAGTTGGCTCTCACTTTAAGAGAATGTCACCTACGATATTATTCACTCGTGGTTCGAGCGAATGCTAATTGCGACACTGTTGGCCTATTTGTGTAAAGGATGTTTAGCGAATGCCACCTGTGTCACAATGGGCTTGTGTTTAGAGAGAATGTCACCTATGACATTGTTGGCTCGTGCTTTGGGTGAATGTCATCTGTGACACTGTTGGCCCGTTAGTGCAAAAAATGTTGAGCGAATGTTACTGCGACATTGATGGTCCATTTGTGAAAATGATATCGAGAGAATAGCACCTGCAACACAGTCGACGAGTGCTTTGAGCGAATGTCATCTACGACATCATTGGCTAGTGATTCTAGCAAATGTCACCTGCGATATTGTTGGCCTATTTATGAAAACCATATTGAGTGAATGCCACCTACGACAATATTGGCTAGTGTTTTGAGTGAATGTCACCTATAACATCGTTGGCTCGTGCTTTGAGGGAATGTCACGTGTGACACCGTTGACACCGTTGGCCCGTTTGTGCAAAGGATATTGGTTGAATGCCATCTGCGACACCTTTGGCTCATGCTTTAAGAAAATGTCACCTACAACATCATTGGCTCATTCTTTGAGCGGATGTCACCTCGTGCTTCAAGCGAATATCACTTACGACATTATTCGCCCATTTGTAAAAAAGATGTTGAGTGAATGCCACTTGTGACACCGTTGGCTCGTGCTTTGATTGAATGTCAAATATGACATCATTGGCTCATGCTTTGATCGAATGACACAAAGGACACCATTGGCCTGTTTGTGCATAGGATGTTGAGCGAATACCACCTACGACATAGTTGGCTCTCACTTTAAGAGAATGTCACCTACGATATTATTCACTCGTGGTTCGAGCGAATGCTAATTGCGACACTGTTGGCCTATTTGTGTAAAGGATGTTTAGCGAATGCCACTGTGTCACAATGGGCTTGTGTTTAGAGAGAATGTCACCTATGACATTGTTGGCTCTCGTGCTTTGTGGTGAATGTCATCTGTGACACTGTTGGCCCGTTAGTGCAAAAAATGTTGAGCGAATGTTACCTGCGACATTGATGGTCCATTTGTGAAAATGATATCGAGAGAATAGCACCTGCAACACAGTCGACGAGTGCTTTGAGCGAATGTCATCTACGACATCATTGGCTAGTGATTCTAGCAAATGTCACCTGCGATATTGTTGGCCTATTTATGAAAACCATATTGAGTGAATGCCACCTACGACAATATTGGCTAGTGTTTTGAGTGAATGTCACCTATAACATCGTTGGCTCGTGCTTTTTGGGAATGTCAATGTCACGTGTGACACCGTTGGCCCGTTTGTGCAAAGGATATTGGTTGAATGCCATCTGCGACACCTTTGGCTCATGCTTTAAGAAAATGTCACCTACAACATCATTGGCTCATTCTTTGAGCGGATGTCACCTCGTGCTTCAAGCGAATATCACTTACGACATTATTCGCCCATTTGTGTAAAAGATGTTGAGTGAATGCCACTTGTGACACCGTTGGCTCGTGCTTTGATTGAATGTCAAATATGACATCATTGGCTCATGCTTTGATCGAATGACACAAGGGACACCATTGGCCTGTTTGTGCATAGGATGTTGAGCGAATACCACCTACGACATAGTTGGCTCTCACTTTAAGAGAATGTCACCTACGATATTATTCACTCGTGGTTCGAGCGAATGCTAATTGCGACACTGTTGGCCTATTTGTGTAAAGGATGTTTAGCGAATGCCACTGTGTCACAATGGGCTTGTGTTTAGAGAGAATGTCACCTATGACATTGTTGGCTCGTGCTTTGGGTGAATGTCATATGTGACTTTGTTGGCCCGTTAGTGCAAAAAATGTTGAGCGAATGTTACTGCGACATTGATGGTCCATTTGTGAAAATGATATCGAGAGAATAGCACACCGCAAACACGTCGACGAGTGCTTTGAGCGAATGTCATCTACGACATCATTGGCTGATGATTCTAGCAAATGTCACCTGCGATATTGTTGGCCTATTTATGAAAAACCATGTTGAGTGAATGCCACCTACGACAATATTGGCTAGTGTTTTGAGTGAATGTCACCTATAACATCGTTGGCTCGTGCTTTGAGGAATGAATGTCACGTGTGACACCGTTGGCCCGTTTGTGCAAAGGATATTGGTTGAATGCCATCTGCGACACCTTTGGCTCATGCTTTAAGAAAATGTCACCTACAACATCATTGGCTCATTCTTTGAGCGGATGTCACCTCGTGCTTCAAGCGAATATCACTTACGACATTATTCGCCCATTTGTGTAAAAGATGTTGAGTGAATGCCACTTGTGACACCGTTGGCTCGTGCTTTGATTGAATGTCAAATATGACATCATTGGCTCATGCTTTGATCGAATGACACAAAGGACACCATTGGCCTGTTTGTGCATAGGATGTTGAGCGAATACCACCTACGACATAGTTGGCTCTCACTTTAAGAGAATGTCACCTACGATATTATTCACTCGTGGTTCGAGCGTTCGAGCGAATGCTAATTTGCGACACTTGTTGGCCTATTTGTGTAAAGGATGTTTAGCGAATGCCACTGTGTCACAATGGGCTTGTGTTTAGAGAGAATGTCACCTATGACATTGTTGGCTCGTGCTTTGGGTGAATGTCATCTGTGACACCGTTGGCCCGTTAGTGCAAAAAATGTTGAGCGAATGTTACTGCGACATTGATGGTCCATTTGTGAAAATGATATCGAGAGAATAGCACGCAACAACACAGTCGACGAGTGCTTTGAGCGAATGTCATCTACGACATCATTGGCTAGTGATTCTAGCAAATGTCACCTGCGATATTGTTGGCCTATTTATGAAAAATATGTTGAGTGAATGCCACCTACGACAATATTGGCTAGTGTTTTGAGTGAATGTCACCTATAACATCGTTGGCTCGTGCTTTGAGGGAATGTCACGTGTGACACCGTTGGCCCGTTTGTGCAAAGGATATTGGTTGAATGCCATCTGCGACACCTTTGGCTCATGCTTTAAGAAAATGTCACCTACAACATCATTGGCTCATTCTTTGAGCGGATGTCACCTCGTGCTTCAAGCGAATATCACTTACGACATTATTCGCCCATTTGTGTAAAAGATGTTGAGTGAATGCCACTTGTGACACCGTTGGCTCGTGCTTTGATTGAATGTCAAATATGACATCATTGGCTCATGCTTTGATCGAATGACACAAAGGACACCATTGGCCTTTGTTTGTGCATAGGATGTTGAGCGAATACCACCTACGACATAGTTGGCTCTCACTTTAAGAGAATGTCACCTACGATATTATTCACTCGTGGTTCGAGCGAATGCTAATTGCGACACTGTTGGCCTATTTGTGTAAAGGATGTTTAGCGAATGCCACCTGTGTCACAATGGGCTTGTGTTTAGAGAGAATGTCACCTATGACATTGTTGGCTCGTGCTTTGGGGAATGAATGTCATGTGACATTGTTGGTTGGCCCGTTAGTGCAAAAAAAAATGTTGAGCGAATGGTCTGCGACATTGATGGTCCATTTGTGAAAATGATATCGAGAGAATAGCACCAGCAACACAGTCGACGAGTGCTTTGAGCGAATGTCATCTACGACATCATTGGCTAGTGATTCTAGCAAATGTCACCTGCGATATTGTTGGCCTATTTATGAAAACCATATTGAGTGAATGCCACCTACGACAATATTGGCTAGTGTTTTGAGTGAATGTCACCTATAACATCGTTGGCTCGTGCTTTGAGGGAATGTCACGTGTGACACCGTTGGCCCGTTTGTGCAAAGGATATTGGTTGAATGCCATCTGCGACACCTTTGGCTCATGCTTTAAGAAAATGTCACCTACAACATCATTGGCTCATTCTTTGAGCGGATGTCACCTCGTGCTTCAAGCGAATATCACTTACGACATTATTCGCCCATTTGTGTAAAAGATGTTGAGTGAATGCAACTTGTGACACCGTTGGCTCGTGCTTTGATGATCAAATATCAAATCATGACATCATTCATGCTCATGCTTTGATGACACAAAGGACACCATTGGCCTGTTTGTGCATAGGATGTTGAGCGAATACCACCTACGACATAGTTGGCTCTCACTTTAAGAGAATGTCACCTACGATATTATTCACTCGTGGTTCGAGCGAATGCTAATTGCGACACTGTTGGCCTATTTGTGTAAAGGATGTTTAGCGAATGCCACATGTGTCACAATGGGCTTGTGTTTAGAGAGAGAGAATGTCACCTATGACATTGTTGGCTCGTGCTTTGGGTGAATGTCATCTGTGACACTGTTGGCCCGTTAGTGCAAAAAATGTTGAGCGAATGTTACCTGCGACATTGATGGTCCATTTGTGAAAATGATATCGAGAGAATAGCAGCACCGCAACACGGTCGACGAGTGCTTTGAGCGAATGTCATCTACGACATCATTGGCTAGTGATTCTAGCAAATGTCACCTGCGATATTGTGGCCTATTTATGAAAAACCATGTTGAGTGAATGCCACCTACGACAATATTGGCTAGTGTTTTGAGTGAATGTCACCTATAACATCGTTGGCTCGTGCTTTGAGGGAATGTCACGTGCTTTGAGGGAATGTCACGTGTGACACCGTTGGCCCGTTTGTGCAAAGGATATTGGTTGAATGCCATCTGCGACACCTTTGGCTCATGCTTTAAGAAAATGTCACCTACAACATCATTGGCTCATTCTTTGAGCGGATGTCACCTCGTGCTTCAAGCGAATATCACTTACGACATTATTCGCCCATTTGTGTAAAAGATGTTGAGTGAATGCCACTTGTGACACCGTTGGCTCGTGCTTTGATTGAATGTCAAATATGACATCATTGGCTCATGCTTTGATCGAATGACACAAGGGACACCATTGGCCTGTTTGTGCATAGGATGTTGAGCGAATACCACCTACGACATAGTTGGCTCTCACTTTAAGAGAATGTCACCTACGATATTATTCACTCGTGGTTCGAGCGAATGCGAATGCTAATTGCGACACTTTGTTGGCCTATTTGTGTAAAGGATGTTTAGCGAATGCCACTGTGTCACAATGGGCTTGTGTTTAGAGAGAATGTCACCTATATGACATTGTTGGCTCGTGCTTTGGGTGAATGTCATACTGTGACACCTTTGTTGGCCCGTTAGTGCAAAAAATGTTGAGCGAATGTTACTGCGACATTGATGGTCCATTTGTGAAAATGATATCGAGAGAATATAGCACCGCAACAACACGTCGACGAGTGCTTTGAGCGAATGTCATCTACGACATCATTGGCTAGTGATTCTAGCAAATGTCACCTGCGATATTGTTGGCCTATTTATGAAAAACATATTGAGTGAATGCCACCTACGACAATATTGGCTAGTGTTTTGAGTGAATGTCACCTATAACATCGTTGGCTCGTGCTTTGAGGGAATGTCACGTGTGACACCGTTGGCCCGTTTGTGCAAAGGATATTGGTTGAATGCCATCTGCGACACCTGGCTCATGCTTTAAGAAAATGTCACCTACAACATCATTGGCTCATTCTTTGAGCGGATGTCACCTCGTGCTTCAAGCGAATATCACTTACGACATTATTCGCCCATTTGTGTAAAAGATGTTGAGTGAATGTGACACCACTTGTGACACCGTTGGCTCGTGCTTTGATTGAATGTCAAATATGACATCATTGGCTCATGCTTTGATCGAATGACACAAAGGACACCATTGGCCTGTTTGTGCATAGGATGTTGAGCGAATACCACCTACGACATAGTTGGCTCTCACTTTAAGAGAAGAATGTCACTATACGATATTATTCACTCGTGGTTCGAGCGAATGCTAAATTGCGACACATTGTTGGCCTATTTGTGTAAAGGATGTTTAGCGAATGCCACGTGTGTCACAATGGGCTTGTGTTTAGAGAGAATGTCACCTATGACATTGTTGGCTCGTGCTTTGGGTGAATGTCATCATGTGACACTTGTTGGCCCGTTAGTGTTAGTGCAAAAAATGTTGAGCGAATGTTACGACATGCGACATTGATGGTCCATTTGTGAAAATGATATCGAGAGAATAGCACACGCAACGAGTCGACGAGTGCTTTGAGCGAATGTCATCTACGACATCATTGGCCAGTGATTCTAGCAAATGTCACTGCGATATTGTTGGCCTATTTATGAAAACCATATTGAGTGAATGCCACCTACGACAATATTGGCTAGTGTTTTGAGTGAATGTCACCTATAACATCGTTGGCTCGTGCTTTGAGGGAATGTCACGTGTGACACCGTTGGCCCGTTTGTGCAAAGGATATTGGTTGAATGCCATCTGCGACACCTTTGGCTCATGCTTTAAGAAAATGTCACCTACAACATCATTGGCTCATTCTTTGAGCGGATGTCACCTCGTGCTTCAAGCGAATATCACTTACGACATTATTCGCCCATTTGTGTAAAAGATGTTGAGTGAATGCCACTTGTGACACCGTTGGCTCGTGCTTTGATTGAATGTCAAATATGACATCATTGGCTCATTGGCTCATGCTTTGATCGAATGACACAAGGGACACCATTGGCCTGTTTGTGCATAGGATGTTGAGCGAATACCACCTACGACATAGTTGGCTCTCACTTTAAGAGAATGTCACCTACGATATTATTCACTCGTGGTTCGAGCGAATGCTAATTGCGACTTGTTGGCCTATTTGTGTAAAGGATGTTTAGCGAATGCCTGTGTCACAATGTGTCACAATGGGCTTGTGTTTAGAGAGAATGTCACCTATGACATTGTTGGCTCGTGCTTTGGGTGAATGTCATCTGTGACACTGTTGGCCCGTTAGTGCAAAAAATGTTGAGCGAATGTTACTAGCGACATTGATGGTCCATTTGTGAAAATGATATCGAGAGAATAGCACCCGCAACACAGTCGACGAGTGCTTTGAGCGAATGTCATCTACGACATCATTGGCTAGTGATTCTAGCAAATGTCACTGCGATATTGTTGGCCTATTTATGAAAACCATGTTGAGTGAATGCCACCTACGACAATATTGGCTAGTGTTTTGAGTGAATGTCACCTATAACATCGTTGGCTCGTGCTTTGAGGGAATGTCACGTGTGACACCGTTGGCCCGTTTGTGCAAAGGATATTGGTTGAATGCCATCTGCGACACCTTTGGCTCATGCTTTAAGAAAATGTCACCTACAACATCATTGGCTCATTCTTTGAGCGGATGTCACCTCGTGCTTCAAGCGAATATCACTTACGACATTATTCGCCCATTTGTGTAAAAGATGTTGAGTGAATGCCACTTGTGACACCGTTGGCTCGTGCTTTGATTGAATGTCAAATATGACATCATTGGCTCATGCTTTGATCGAATGACACAAGGGACACCATTGGCCTGTTTGTGCATAGGATGTTGAGCGAATACCACCTACGACATAGTTGGCTCTCACTTTAAGAGAATGTCACCTACGATATTATTCACTCGTGGTTCGAGCGAATGCTAATTGCGACACCTTTGTTGGCCTATTTGTGTTGTGTAAAGGATGTTTAGCGAATGCCACACCATGTGTCACAATGGGCTTGTGTTTAGAGAGAATGTCACCTATGACATTGTTGGCTCGTGCTTTGGGTGAATGTCATCTGTGACACTTTGTTGGCCCGTTAGTGCAAAAAAATGTTGAGCGAATGTTACTGCGACATTGATGGTCCATTTGTGAAAATGATATCGAGAGAATAGCACCGCAACACGGTCGACGAGTGCTTTGAGCGAATGTCATCTACGACATCATTGGCTAGTGATTCTAGCAAATGTCACTGCGATATTGTTGGCCTATTTATGAAAAACCATGTTGAGTGAATGCCACCTACGACAATATTGGCTAGTGTTTTGAGTGAATGTCACCTATAACATCGTTGGCTCGTGCTTTGAGGGAATGTCACGTGTGACACCGTTGGCCCGTTTGTGCAAAGGATATTGGTTGAATGCCATCTGCGACACCTTTGGCTCATGCTTTAAGAAAATGTCACCTACAACATCATTGGCTCATTCTTTGAGCGGATGTCACCTCGTGCTTCAAGCGAATATCACTTACGACATTATTCGCCCATTTGTGTAAAAGATGTTGAGTGAATGCCACTTGTGACACCGTTGGCTCGTGCTTTGATTGAATGTCAAATATGACATCATTGGCTCATGCTTTGATCGAATGACACAAGGGACACCATTGGCCTGTTTGTGCATAGGATGTTGAGCGAATACCACCTACGACATAGTTGGCTCTCACTTTAAGAGAATGTCACCTACGATATTATTCACTCGTGGTTCGAGCGAATGCTAATTGCGACACTGTTGGCCTATTTGTGTAAAGGATGTTTAGCGAATGCCACCTGTGTCACAATGGGCTTGTGTTTAGAGAGAATGTCACCTATGACATTGTTGGCTCGTGCTTTGGGTGAATGTCATCTGTGACACTGTTGGCCCGTTAGTGCAAAAAATGTTGAGCGAATGTTACTGCGACATTGGGTCCATTTGTGAAAATGATATCGAGAGAGAAGAATAGCACCGCAACACAGTCGACGAGTGCTTTGAGCGAATGTCATCTACGACATCATTGGCTAGTGATTCTAGCAAATGTCACCTGCGATACTGTTGGCCTATTTATGAAAATGATGTTGAGTGAATGCCACCTACGACAATATTGGCTAGTGTTTTGAGTGAATGTCACTATAACATCGTTCGTTGGCTCGTGCTTTGAGGGAATGTCACGTGTGACACCGTTGGCCCGTTTGTGCAAAGGATATTGGTTGAATGCCATCTGCGACACCTTTGGCTCATGCTTTAAGAAAATGTCACCTACAACATCATTGGCTCATTCTTTGAGCGGATGTCACCTCGTGCTTCAAGCGAATATCACTTACGACATTATTCGCCCATTTGTGTAAAAGATGTTGAGTGAATGCCACTTGTGACACCGTTGGCTCGTGCTTTGATTGAATGTCAAATATGACATCATTGGCTCATCTTTGATCGATCGAATGACACAAGGGATACCATTGGCCTGTTTGTGCATAGGATGTTGAGCGAATACCACCTACGACATAGTTGGCTCTCACTTTAAGAGAATGTCACCTATTATATTATTCACTCGTGGTTCGAGCGAATGCTAATTGCGACACTTTGTTGGCCTATTTGTGTAAAGGATGTTTAGCGAATGCCACTGTGTCACAATGGGCTTGTGTTTAGAGAGAATGTCACCTATGACATTGTTGGCTCGTGCTTTGGGTGAATGTCATCTGTGACACTGTTGGCCCGTTAGTGCAAAAAATGTTGAGCGAATGTTACTGCGACATTGATGGTCCATTTGTGAAAATGATATCGAGAGAATAGCACCAGCAACACAGTCGACGAGTGCTTTGAGCGAATGTCATCTACGACATCATTGGCTAGTGATTCTAGCAAATGTCACTGCATGCGATATTGTTGGCCTATTTATGAAAACCATATGTTGAGTGAATGCCACTACGACGACAATATTGGCTAGTGTTTTGAGTGAATGTCACCTATAACATCGTTGGCTCGTGCTTTGAGGGAATGTCACGTGTGACACCGTTGGCCCGTTTGTGCAAAGGATATTGGTTGAATGCCATCTGCGACACCTTTGGCTCATGCTTTAAGAAAATGTCACCTACAACATCATTGGCTCATTCTTTGAGCGGATGTCACCTCGTGCTTCAAGCGAATATCACTTACGACATTATTCGCCCATTTGTGTAAAAGATGTTGAGTGAATGCCACTTGTGACACCGTTGGCTCGTGCTTTGATTGAATGTCAAATATGACATCATTGGCTCATGCTTTGATCGAATGACACAAGGGACACCATTGGCCTGTTTGTGCATAGGATGTTGAGCGAATACCACCTACGACATAGTTGGCTCTCACTTTAAGAGAATGTCACCTACGATATTATTCACTCGTGGTTCGAGCGAATGCTAATTGCGACACTGTTGGCCTATTTGTGTAAAGGATGTTTGTTTAGCGAATGCCACATGTGTCACAATGGGCTTGTGTTTAGAGAGAATGTCACCTATGACATTGTTGGCTCGTGCTTTGGGTGAATGTCATCTGTGACATTGTTGGCCCGTTAGTGCAAAAAATGTTGAGCGAATGTTACCTGCGACATTGATGGTCCATTTGTGAAAATGATATCGAGAGAATAGCACCTGCAACACAGTCGACGAGTGCTTTGAGCGAATGTCATCTACGACATCATTGGCTAGTGATTCTAGCAAATGTCACCTGCGATATTGTTGGCCTATTTATGAAAACCATATTGAGTGAATGCCACCTACGACAATATTGGCTAGTGTTTTGAGTGAATGTCACCTATAACATCGTTGGCTCGTGCTTTGAGGGAATGTCACGTGTGACACCGTTGGCCCGTTTGTGCAAAGGATATTGGTTGAATGCCATCTGCGACACCTTTGGCTCATGCTTTAAGAAAATGTCACCTACAACATCATTGGCTCATTCTTTGAGCGGATGTCACCTCGTGCTTCAAGCGAATATCACTTACGACATTATTCGCCCATTTGTGTAAAAGATGTTGAGTGAATGCCACTTGTGACACCGTTGGCTCGTGCTTTGATTGAATGTCAAATATGACATCATTGGCTCATGCTTTGATCGAATGACACAAGGGACACCATTGGCCTGTTTGTGCATAGGATGTTGAGCGAATACCACCTACGACATAGTTGGCTCTCACTTTAAGAGAATGTCACCTACGATATTATTCACTCGTGGTTCGAGCGAATGCTAATTGCGACATTTTGTTGGCCTATTTGTGTAAAGGATGTTTAGCGAATGCCACATGTGTCACAATGGGCTTGTGTTTAGAGAGAATGTCACCTATGACATTGTTGGCTCGTGCTTTGGGTGAATGTCATCTGTGACATTGTTGGCCCGTTAGTGCAAAAAATGTTGAGCGAATGTTACTGCGACATTGATGGTCCATTTGTGAAAATGATATCGAGAGAATAGAATAGCACATGCAACACAGTCGACGAGTGCTTTGAGCGAATGTCATCTACGACATCATTGGCTAGTGATTCTAGCAAATGTCACCTGCGATATTGTTGGCCTATTTATGAAAACCATATTGAGTGAATGCCACCTACGACAATATTGGCTAGTGTTTTGAGTGAATGTCACCTATAACATCGTTGGCTCGTGCTTTGAGGGAATGTCACGTGTGACACCGTTGGCCCGTTTGTGCAAAGGATATTGGTTGAATGCCATCTGCGACACCTTTGGCTCATGCTTTAAGAAAATGTCACCTACAACATCATTGGCTCATTCTTTGAGCGGATGTCACCTCGTGCTTCAAGCGAATATCACTTACGACATTATTCGCCCATTTGTGTAAAAGATGTTGAGTGAATGCCACTTGTGACACCGTTGGCTCGTGCTTTGATTGAATGTCAAATATGACATCATTGGCTCATGCTTTGATCGAATGACACAAGGACACCATTGGCCTGTTTGTTTGTGCATAGGATGTTGAGCGAATACCACCTACGACATAGTTGGCTCTCACTTTAAGAGAATGTCACCTACGATATTATTCACTCGTGGTTCGAGCGAAAGCTAATTGCGACACTGTTGGCCTATTTGTGTATAGGATGTTTAGCGAATGCCACATGTGTCACAATGGGCTTGTGTTTAGAGAGAATGTCACCTATGACTTGTTGGCTCGTGCTTTGGGTGAATGTCATCTGTGACCTTTGTTGGCCCGTTAGTGCAAAAAATGTTGAGCGAATGTTACTGCGACATTGATGGTCCATCTGTGAAAGTGATATCGAGAGAATAGCACCAGCAACACAGTCGACGAGTGCTTTGAGCGAATGTCATCTACGACATCATTGGCTAGTGATTCTAGCAAATGTCACCTGCGATATTGTTGGCCTATTTATGAAAACCATGTTGAGTGAATGCCACCTACGACAATATTGGCTAGTGTTTTGAGTGAATGTCACCTATAACATCATTGGCTCGTTGGCTCGTGCTTTGAGGGAATGTCACGTGTGACACCGTTGGCCCGTTTGTGCAAAGGATATTGGTTGAATGCCATCTGCGACACCTTTGGCTCATGCTTTAAGAAAATGTCACCTACAACATCATTGGCTCATTCTTTGAGCGGATGTCACCTCGTGCTTCAAGCGAATATCACTTACGACATTATTCGCCCATTTGTGTAAAAGATGTTGAGTGAATGCCACTTGTGACACCGTTGGCTCGTGCTTTGATTGAATGTCAAATATGACATCATTGGCTCATGCTTTGATCGAATGACACAAGGACACCATTGGCCTGTTTGTGCATAGGATGTTGAGCGAATACCACCTACGACATAGTTGGCTCTCACTTTAAGAGAATGTCACCTACGATATTATTCACTCGTGGTTCGAGCGAATGCTAATTGCGACACTGTTGGCCTATTTGTGTAAAGGATGTTTAGCGAATGCCACCTGTGTCACAATGGGCTTGTGTTTAGAGAGAATGTCACCTATGACATTGTTGGCTCGTGCTTTGGGTGAATGTCATGTGACACTTTGTTGGCCCGTTAGTGCAAAAAATGTTGAGCGAATGTTACTGCGACATTGATGGTCCATTTGTGAAAAAATGATATCGAGAGAATAGCACACGCAACACGGTCGACGAGTGCTTTGAGCGAATGTCATCTACGACATCATTGGCTAGTGATTCTAGCAAATGTCACTGCGATATTGTTGGCCTATTTATGAAAAACATGTTGAGTGAATGCCACCTACGACAATATTGGCTAGTGTTTTGAGTGAATGTCACCTATAACATCGTTGGCTCGTGCTTTGAGGGAATGTCACGTGTGACACCGTTGGCCCGTTTGTGCAAAGGATATTGGTTGAATGCCATCTGCGACACCTTTGGCTCATGCTTTAAGAAAATGTCACCTACAACATCATTGGCTCATTCTTTGAGCGGATGTCACCTCTCTGCTTCAAGCGAATATCACTTACGACATTATTCGCCCATTTGTGTAAAAGATGTTGAGTGAATGCCACTTGTGACACCGTTGGCTCGTGCTTTGATTGAATGTCAAATATGACATCATTGGCTCATGCTTTGATCGAATGACACAAGGGACACCATTGGCTTTGTTTGTGCATAGGATGTTGAGCGAATACCACCTACGACATAGTTGGCTCTCACTTTAAGAGAATGTCACCTACGATATTATTCACTCGTGGTTCGAGCGAATGCTAATTGCGACACTGTTGGCCTATTTGTGTAAAGGATGTTTAGCGAATGCCACATGTGTCACAATGGGCTTGTGTTTAGAGAGAATGTCACCTATGACATTGTTGGCTCGTGCTTTGGGTGAATGTCATCATGCATGACACTGTTGGCCCGTTAGTGCAAAAAATGTTGAGCGAATGTTACCTGCGACATTGATGGTCCATTTGTGAAAATGATATCGAGAGAATAGCACCTGCGCAACACGTCGACGAGTCGACGAGTGCTTTGAGCGAATGTCATCTACGACATCATTGGCTAGTGATTCTAGCAAATGTCACCTGCGATATTGTTGGCCTATTTATGAAAACCATGTTGAGTGAATGCCACCTACGACAATATTGGCTAGTGTTTTGAGTGAATGTCACCTATAACATCGTTGGCTCGTGCTTTGAGGGAATGTCACGTGTGACACCGTTGGCCCGTTTGTGCAAAGGATATTGGTTGAATGCCATCTGCGACACCTTTGGCTCATGCTTTAAGAAAATGTCACCTACAACATCATTGGCTCATTCTTTGAGCGGATGTCACCTCGTGCTTCAAGCGAATATCACTTACGACATTATTCGCCCATTTGTGTAAAAGATGTTGAGTGAATGCCACTTGTGACACCGTTGGCTCGTGCTTTGATTGAATGTCAAATATGACATCATTGGCTCATGCTTTGATCGAATGACACAAGGGACACCATTGGTTGTTTGTGCATAGGATGTTTGAGCGAATACCACCTACGACATAGTTGGCTCTCACTTTAAGAGAATGTCACCTACGATATTATTCACTCGTGGTTCGAGCGAATGCTAATTGCGACACTTGTTGGCCTATTTGTGTAAAGGATGTTTAGCGAATGCCACGTGTGTGTCACAATGGGCTTGTGTTTAGAGAGAATGTCACCTATGACATTGTTGGCTCGTGCTTTGGGTGAATGTCATCTGTGACACTGTTGGCCCGTTAGTGCAAAAAATGTTGCCGAATTTTACCTGCTACATTGATGGTCCATTTGTGAAAATGATATCGAGAGAATAACACCTGCAACACGAGTCGACGAGTGCTTTGAGCGAATGTCATCTACGACATCATTGGCTAGTGATTCTAGCAAATGTCACCTGCGATATTGTTGGCCTATTTATGAAAAACATGTTGAGTGAATGCCACCTACGACAATATTGGCTAGTGTTTTGAGAGTGATGTCACCTATAACATCGTTGGCTCGTGCTTTGAGGGAATGTCACGTGTGACACCGTTGGCCCGTTTGTGCAAAGGATATTGGTTGAATGCCATCTGCGACACCTTTGGCTCATGCTTTAAGAAAATGTCACCTACAACATCATTGGCTCATTCTTTGAGCGGATGTCACCTCGTGCTTCAAGCGAATATCACTTACGACATTATTCGCCCATTTGTGTAAAAGATGTTGAGTGAATGCCACTTGTGACGTTGGCCGTTGGCTCGTGCTTTGATTGAATGTCAAATATGACATCATTGGCTCATGCTTTGATCGAATGACACAAGGGACACCATTCGCTGTTTGTGCATAGGATGTTGAGCGAATACCACCTACGACATAGTTGGCTCTCACTTTAAGAGAATGTCACCTACGATATTATTCACTCGTGGTTCGAGCGAATAATTAATTGCGACTTTGTTGGCCTATTTGTGTAAAGGATGTTTAGCGAATGCCACTGTGTCACAATGGGCTTGTGTTTAGAGAGAATGTCACCTATGACATTGTTGGCTCGTGCTTTGGGTGAATGTCATCTGTGACACTTTGTTGGCCCGTTAGTGCAAAAAATGTTGAGCGAATGTTACTGCGACATTGATGGTCCATTTGTGAAAATGATATCGAGAGAATAGCACCGCAACACGGTCGACGAGTGCTTTGAGCGAATGTCATCTACGACATCATTGGCTAGTGATTCTAGCAAATGTCACACTGCGATATTGTTGGCCTATTTATGAAAACCATGTTGAGTGAATGCCACCTACGACAATATTGGCTAGTGTTTTGAGTGAATGTCACCTATAACATCGTTGGCTCGTGCTTTGAGGGAATGTCACGTGTGACACCGTTGGCCCGTTTGTGCAAAGGATATTGGTTGAATGCCATCTGCGACACCTTTGGCTCATGCTTTAAGAAAATGTCACCTACAACATCATCATTGGCTCATCATTGAGCGGATGTCACCTCGTGCTTCAAGCGAATATCACTTACGACATTATTCGCCCATTTGTGTAAAAGATGTTGAGTGAATGCCACTTGTGACACCGTTGGCTCGTGCTTTGATTGAATGTCAAATATGACATCATTGGCTCATGCTTTGATCGAATGACACAAGGGACACCATTGGCTTTGTTTGTGCATAGGATGTTGAGCGAATACCACCTACGACATAGTTGGCTCTCACTTTAAGAGAATGTCACCTACGATATTATTCACTCGTGGTTCGAAGCGAATGCTAATTGCGACATTTGTTGGCCTATTTGTGTAAAGGATGTTTAGCGAATGCCACCTGTGTCACAATGGGCTTGTGTTTAGAGAGAATGTCACCTATGACATTGTTGGCTCGTGCTTTGGGTGAATGTCATCTGTGACACTGTTGGCCCGTTAGTGCAAAAAATGTTGAGCGAATGTTACTGCGACATTGATGGTCCATTTGTGAAAATGATATCGAGAAGAGAATAGCACCGCACACACGAGTCGACGAGTGCTTTGAGCGAATGTCATCTACGACATCATTGGCTAGTGATTCTAGCAAATGTCACCTGCGATATTGTTGGCCTATTTATGAAAAACCATGTTGAGTGAATGCCACCTACGACAATATTGGCTAGTGTTTTGAGTGAATGTCACCTATAACATCGTTGGCTCGTGCTTTGAGGGAATGTCACGTGTGACACCGTTGGCCCGTTTGTGCAAAGGATATTGGTTGAATGCCATCTGCGACACCTTTGGCTCATGCTTTAAGAAAATGTCACCTACAACATCATTGGCTCATTCTTTGAGCGGATGTCACCTCGTGCTTCAAGCGAATATCACTTACGACATTATTCGCCCATTTGTGTAAAAGATGTTGAGTGAATGCCACTTGTGACACCGTTGGCTCGTGCTTTGATTGAATGTCAAATATGACATCATTGGCTCATGCTTTGATCGAATGACACAAGGGACACACCATGCTTTGTTTGTGCATAGGATGTTGAGCGAATACCACCTACGACATAGTTGGCTCTCACTTTAAGAGAATGTCACCTACGATATTATTCACTCGTGGTTCGAGCGAATGCTAATTGCGACACTTTGTTGGCCTATTTGTGTAAAGGATGTTTAGCGAATGCCACTGTGTCACAATGGGCTTGTGTTTAGAGAGAATGTCACCTATGACATTGTTGGCTCGTGCTTTGGGTGAATGTCATCTGACACTGTTGTTGGCCCGTTAGTGCAAAAAATGTTGAGCGAATGTTACCTGCGACATTGATGGTCCATTTGTGAAAATGATATCGAAGAGAATAGCACACCGCAACACGAGTCGACGAGTGCTTTGAGCGAATGTCATCTACGACATCATTGGCTAGTGATTCTAGCAAATGTCACTGCGATATTGTTGGCCTATTTATGAAAAAATATGTTGAGTGAATGCCACCTACGACAATATTGGCTAGTGTTTTGAGTGAATGTCACCTATAACATCGTTCGTTGGCTCGTGCTTTGAGGGAATGTCACGTGTGACACCGTTGGCCCGTTTGTGCAAAGGATATTGGTTGAATGCCATCTGCGACACCTTTGGCTCATGCTTTAAGAAAATGTCACCTACAACATCATTGGCTCATTCTTTTTGAGCGGATGTCACCTCGTGCTTCAAGCGAATATCACTTACGACATTATTCGCCCATTTGTGTAAAAGATGTTGAGTGAATGCCACTTGTGACACCGTTGGCTCGTGCTTTGATTGAATGTCAAATATGACATCATTGGCTCATGCTTTGATCGAATGACACAAGGGACACCATTGGCCTGTTTGTGCATAGGATGTTGAGCGAATACCACCTACGACATAGTTGGCTCTCACTTTAAGAGAATGTCACCTACGATATTATTCACTCGTGGTTCGAGCGAATGCTAATTGCGACACTGTTGGCCTATTTGTGTAAAGGATGTTTAGCGAATGCCACCTGTGTCACAATGGGCTTTGTGTTTAGAGAGAATGTCACCTATGACATTGTTGGCTCGTGCTTTGGGTGAATGTCATCTGTGACACTTTGTTGGCCCGTTAGTGCAAAAAAAAATGTTGAGCGAATGTTACTGCGACATTGATGGTCCATTTGTGAAAATGATATCGAGAGAATAGCACCTGCAACACAGTCGACGAGTGCTTTGAGCGAATGTCATCTACGACATCATTGGCTAGTGATTCTAGCAAATGTCACATGCGATATTGTTGGCCTATTTATGAAAAACCATGTTGAGTGAATGCCACCTACGACAATATTGGCTAGTGTTTTGAGTGAATGTCACCTATAACATCGTTGGCTCGTGCTTTGAGGGAATGTCACGTGTGACACCGTTGGCCCGTTTGTGCAAAGGATATTGGTTGAATGCCATCTGCGACACCTTTGGCTCATGCTTTAAGAAAATGTCACCTACAACATCATTGGCTCATTCTTTGAGCGGATGTCACCTCGTGCTTCAGTAAAATATCACTTACGA
This sequence comes from Anisodus tanguticus, assembly GCA_034509755.1. NCBI lineage: Eukaryota > Viridiplantae > Streptophyta > Magnoliopsida > Solanales > Solanaceae > Anisodus > Anisodus tanguticus. The sequence goes on along the minus strand of CM067548.1, from coordinate 15,699,817 downwards.
CATTATTCGCCCATTTGTGTAAAAGATGTTGAGTGAATGCAACTTGTGACACCGTTGGCTCGTGCTTTGATTGAATGTCAAATATGACATCATTGGCTCATGCTTTGATCGAATGACACAAGGGACACCATTGGCCTGTTTGTGCATAGGATGTTGAGCGAATACCACCTACGACATAGTTGGCTCTCACTTTAAGAGAATGTCACCTACGATATTATTCACTCGTGGTTCGAGCGAATGCTAATTGCGACACTGTTGGCCTATTTGTGTAAAGGATGTTTAGCGAATGCCACCTGTGTCACAATGGGCTTGTGTTTAGAGAGAATGTCACCTATGACATTGTTGGCTCGTGCTTTGGGTGAATGTCATCTGTGACACTGTTGGCCCGTTAGTGCAAAAAATGTTGAGCGAATGTTACCTGCGACATTGATGGTCCATTTGTGAAAATGATATCGAGAGAATAGCACACTGCAACACAGTCGACGAGTGCTTTGAGCGAATGTCATCTACGACATCATTGGCTAGTGATTCTAGCAAATGTCACCTGCGATATTGTTGGCCTATTTATGAAAACCATATTGAGTGAATGCCACCTACGACAATATTGGCTAGTGTTTTGAGTGAATGTCACCTATAACATCGTTGGCTCGTGCTTTGAGGGAATGTCACGTGTGACACCGTTGGCCCGTTTGTGCAAAGGATATTGGTTGAATGCCATCTGCGACACCTTTGGCTCATGCTTTAAGAAAATGTCACCTACAACATCATTGGCTCATTCTTTGAGCGGATGTCACCTCGTGCTTCAAGCGAATATCACTTACGACATTATTCGCCCATTTGTGTAAAAGATGTTGAGTGAATGCCACTTGTGACACCGTTGGCTCGTGCTTTGATTGAATGTCAAATATGACATCATTGGCTCATGCTTTGATCGAATGACACAAGGACACCATTGGCTGTTTGTGCATAGGATGTTGAGCGAATACCACCTACGACATAGTTGGCTCTCACTTTAAGAGAATGTCACCTACGATATTATTCACTCGTGGTTCGAGCGAATGCTAATTAATTGCGACACTTTGTTGGCCTATTTGTGTAAAGGATGTTTAGCGAATGCCACTGTGTCACAATGGGCTTGTGTTTAGAGAGAATGTCACCTATGACATTGTTGGCTCGTGCTTTGGGTGAATGTCATCTGATGTGACAACTTTGTTGGCCCGTTAGTGCAAAAAATGTTGAGCGAATGTTACTGCGACATTGATGGTCCATTTGTGAAAATGATATCGAGAGAATAGCACCGCAACACGTCGACGAGTGCTTTGAGCGAATGTCATCTACGACATCATTGGCTAGTGATTCTAGCAAATGTCACCTGCGATACTGTTGGCCTATTTATGAAAAGATGTTGAGTGAATGCCACCTACGACAATATTGGCTAGTGTTTTGAGTGAATGTCACCTATAACATCGTTGGCTCGTGCTTTGAGGGAATGTCACGTGTGACACCGTTGGCCCGTTTGTGCAAAGGATATTGGTTGAATGCCATCTGCGACACCTTTGGCTCATGCTTTAAGAAAATGTCACCTACAACATCATTGGCTCATTCTTTGAGCGGATGTCACCTCGTGCTTCAAGCGAATATCACTTACGACATTATTCGCCCATTTGTGTAAAAGATGTTGAGTGAATGCCACTTGTGACACCGTTGGCTCGTGCTTTGATGAATGTCAAATATGACATCATTGGCTCATGCTTTGATCGAATGACAAAGGACACCATTGGCCTGTTTGTGCATAGGATGTTGAGCGAATACCACCTACGACATAGTTGGCTCTCACTTTAAGAGAATGTCACCTACGATATTATTCACTCGTGGTTCGAGCGAATGCTAATTGCGACTTGTTGGCCTATTTGTGTAAAGGATGTTTAGCGAATGCCACCCTGTGTCACAATGGGCTTGTGTTTAGAGAGAATGTCACCTATGACATTGTTGGCTCGTGCTTTGGGTGAATGTCATCTGTGACTTTGTTGGCCCGTTAGTGCAAAAAATGTTGAGCGAATGTTACCTGCGACATTGATGATGCATTTGTGAAAATGATATCGAGAGAATAACACCTTCAACACAGTCGACAAGTGCTTTGAGGGAATGTCATCTATGACATCATTGCCTAGTGATTCTAGCAAATGTCACTGCGATATTGTTGGCCTATTTATGAAAAAAACCATGTTGAGTGAATGCCACCTACGACAATATTGGCTAGTGTTTTGAGTGAATGTCACCTATAACATCGTTGGCTCGTGCTTTGAGGGAATGTCACGTGTGACACCGTTGGCCCGTTTGTGCAAAGGATATTGGTTGAATGCCATCTGCGACACCTTTGGCTCATGCTTTAAGAAAATGTCACCTACAACATCATTGGCTCATTCTTTGAGCGGATGTCACCTCGTGCTTCAAGCGTATCACTTACGACATTATTCGCCCATTTGTGTAAAAGATGTTGAGTGAATGCCACTTGTGACACCGTTGGCTCGTGCTTTGATTGAATGTCAAATATGACATCATTGGCTCATGCTTTGATCGAATGACACAAAGGACACCATTGGCCTGTTTGTGCATAGGATGTTGAGCGAATACCACCTACGACATAGTTGGCTCTCACTTTAAGAGAATGTCACCTACGATATTATTCACTCGTGGTTCGAGCGAATGCTAATTGCGACTCTGTTGGCCTATTTGTGTAAAGGATGTTTAGCGAATGCCACCTGTGTCACAATGGGCTTGTGTTTAGAGAGAATGTCACCTATGACATTGTTGGCTCGTGCTTTGGGTGAATGTCATCTGTGACACTGTTGGCCCGTTAGTGCAAAAAATGTTGAGCGAATGTTACTGCGACATTGATGGTCCATTTGTGAAAATGATATCGAGAGAATAGCACCTGCACACGGTCGTCGACGAGTGCTTTGAGCGAATGTCATCTACGACATCATTGGCTAGTGATTCTAGCAAATGTCACCTGCGATACTGTTGGCCTATTTATGAAAAAGATGTTGAGTGAATGCCACCTACGACAATATTGGCTAGTGTTTTGAGTGAATGTCACCTATAACATCGTTGGCTCGTGCTTTGAGGGAATGTCACGTGTGACACCGTTGGCCCGTTTGTGCAAAGGATATTGGTTGAATGCCATCTGCGACACCTTTGGCTCATGCTTTAAGAAAATGTCACCTACAACATCATTGGCTCATTCTTTGAGCGGATGTCACCTCGTGCTTCAAGCGAATATCACTTACGACATTATTCGCCCATTTGTGTAAAAGATGTTGAGTGAATGCCACTTGTGACACCGTTGGCTCGTGCTTTGATTGAATGTCAAATATGACATCATTGGCTCATGCTTTGATCGAATGACCAAAGGGATACCATTGGCCTGTTTGTGCATAGGATGTTGAGCGAATACCACCTACGACATAGTTGGCTCTCACTTTAAGAGAATGTCACCTACGATATTATTCACTCGTGGTTCGAGCGAATGTTAATTGCGACACTGTTGACCTATTTGTGTAAAGGATGTTTAGCGAATGCCACTGTGTCACAATGGGCTTGTGTTTAGAGAGAATGTCACCTATGACATTGTTGGCTCGTGCTTTGGTGAATGAATGTCATCTGTGACTTGTTGGCCCGTTAGTGCAAAAAATGTTGAGCGAATGTTACTGCGACATTGATGGTCCATTTGTGAAAATGATATCGAGAGAATAGCACCCGCAACACGTCGACGAGTGCTTTGAGCGAATGTCATCTACGACATCATTGGCTAGTGATTCTAGCAAATGTCACCTGCGATACTGTTGGCCTATTTATGAAAAAGATGTTGAGTGAATGCCACCTACGACAATATTGGCTAGTGTTTTGAGTGAATGTCACCTATAACATCGTTGGCTCGTGCTTTGAGGGAATGTCACGTGTGACACCGTTGGCCCGTTTGTGCAAAGGATATTGGTTGAATGCCATCTGCGACACCTTTGGCTCATGCTTTAAGAAAATGTCACCTACAACATCATTGGCTCATTCTTTGAGCGGATGTCACCTCGTGCTTCAAGCGAATATCACTTACGACATTATTCGCCCATTTGTGTAAAAGATGTTGAGTGAATGCCACTTGTGACACCGTTGGCTCGTGCTTTGATTGAATGTCAAATATGACATCATTGGCTCATGCTTTGATCGAATGACACAAAGGACACCATTGGCCTGTTTGTGCATAGGATGTTGAGCGAATACCACCTACGACATAGTTGGCTCTCACTTTAAGAGAATGTCACCTACGATATTATTGACTCGTGGTTCGAGCGAATGTTAATTGCGACACTGTTGGCCTATTTGTGTAAAGGATGTTTAGCGAATGCCACATGTGTCACAATGGGCTTGTGTTTAGAGAGAATGTCACCTATGACATTGTTGGCTCGTGCTTTGGGTGAAATCATCATCGTGACACCTTTGTTGGCCCGTTAGTGCAAAAAATGTTGAGCGAATGTTACCTGCGACATTGATGGTCCATTTGTGAAAATGATATCGAGAGAATAGCACCTGCAACACAGTCGACGAGTGCTTTGAGCGAATGTCATCTACGACATCATTGGCTAGTGATTCTAGCAAATGTCACATGCGATATTGTTGGCCTATTTATGAAGAACATGTTGAGTGAATGCCACCTACGACAATATTGGCTAGTGTTTTGAGTGAATGTCACCTATAACATCGTTGGCTCGTGCTTTGAGGGAATGTCACGTGTGACACCGTTGGCCCGTTTGTGCAAAGGATATTGGTTGAATGCCATCTGCGACACCTTTGGCTCATGCTTTAAGAAAATGTCACCTACAACATCATTGGCTCATTCTTTGAGAGGATGTCACCTCGTGCTTCAAGCGAATATCACTTACGACATTATTCGCCCATTTGTGTAAAAGATGTTGAGTGAATGCCACTTGTGACACCGTTGGCTCGTGCTTTGATTGAATGTCAAATATGACATCATTGGCTCATGCTTTGATCGAATGACACAAGGGACACCATTGGCCTGTTTGTGCATAGGATGTTGAGCGAATACCACCTACGACATAGTTGGCTCTCACTTTAAGAGAATGTCACCTACGATATTATTGACTCGTGGTTCGAGCGAATGTTAATTGCGACACTGTTGGCCTATTTGTGTAAAGGATGTTTAGCGAATGCCACATGTGTCACAATGGGCTTGTGTTTAGAGAGAATGTCACCTATGACATTGTTGGCTCGTGCTTTGGGTGAATGTCATCTGTGACACTGTTGGCCCGTTAGTGCAAAAAATGTTGAGCGAATGTTACTGCGACATTGATGATCCATTTGTGAAAATGATATCGAGAGAGAATAGCAGCACACTGCAACACGTCGACGAGTGCTTTGAGCGAATGTCATCTACGACATCATTGGCTAGTGATTCTAGCAAATGTCACTGCGATATTGTTGGCCTATTTATGAAGAACATGTTGAGTGAATGCCACCTACGACAATATTGGCTAGTGTTTTGAGTGAATGTCACCTATAACATCGTTGGCTCGTGCTTTGAGGGAATGTCACGTGTGACACCGTTGGTCCGTTTGTGCAAAGGATATTGGTTGAATGTCATCTGCGACACCTTTGGCTCATGCTTTAAGAAAATGTCACCTACAACATCATTGGCTCATTCTTTGAGCGGATGTCACCTCGTGCTTCAAGCGAATATCACTTACGACATTATTCGCCCATTTGTGTAAAAGATGTTGAGTGAATGCAACTTGTGACACCGTTGGCTCGTGCTTTGATTGAATGTCAAATATGACATCATTGGCTCATGCTTTGATCGAATGACACACACAAGGGACACCATTGGCTGTTTTGTGCATAGGATGTTGAGCGAATACCACCTACGACATAGTTGGCTCTCACTTTATGAGAATGTCACCTACGATATTATTGACTCGTGGTTCGAGCGAATGTTAATTGCGACTCTGTTGGCCTATTTGTGTAAAGGATGTTTAGCGAATGCCACATGTGTCACAATGGGCTTGTGTTTAGAGAGAATGTCACCTATGACATTGTTGGCTCGTGCTTTGGGTGAATGTCATCTGTGACTTTGTTGGCCCGTTAGCAAAAAAAATGTTGAGCGAATGTTACTGCGACATTGATGGTCCATTTGTGAAAATGATATCGAGAGAATAGCACCGCAACACGTCGACGAGTGCTTTGAGCGAATGTCATCTACGACATCATTGGCTAGTGATTCTAGCAAATGTCACTGCGATACTGTTGGCCTATTTATGAAAAAGATGTTGAGTGAATGCCACCTACGACAATATTGGCTAGTGTTTTGAGTGAATGTCACCTATAACATCGTTGGCTCGTGCTTTGAGGGAATGTCACGTGTGACACCGTTGGCCCGTTTGTGCAAAGGATATTGGTTGAATGCCATCATGCGACACCTTTGGCTCATGCTTTAAGAAAATGTCACCTACAACATCATTGGCTCATTCTTTGAGCGGATGTCACCTCGTGCTTCAAGCGAATATCACTTACGACATTATTCGCCCATTTGTGTAAAAGATGTTGAGTGAATGCCACTTGTGACACCGTTGGCTCGTGCTTTGATTGAATGTCAAATATGACATCATTGGCTCATGCTTTGATCGAATGACACAAGGGACACCATTGGCCTGTTTGTGCATAGGATGTTGAGCGAATACCACCTACGACATAGTTGGCTCTCACTTTAAGAGAATGTCACCTACGATATTATTGACTCGTGGTTCGAGCGAATGTTAATTGCGACACTGTTGGCCTATTTGTGTAAAGGATGTTTAGCGAATGCCACATGTGTCACAATGGGCTTGTGTTTAGAGAGAATGTCACCTATGACATTGTTGGCTCGTGCTTTGGGTGAATCATCATCTGTGACACTTTGTTGGCCCGTTAGTGCAAAAAATGTTGAGCGAATGTTACTGCGACATTGATGGTCCATTTGTGAAAATGATATCGAGAGAATAGCACACGCAACACGGTCGACGAGTGCTTTGAGCGAAATGTCATCTACGACATCATTGGCTAGTGATTCTAGCAAATGTCACCTGCGATACTGTTGGCCTATTTATGAAAAAAATGTTGAGTGAATGCCACCTACGACAATATTGGCTAGTGTTTTGAGTGAATGTCACCTATAACATCGTTGGCTCGTGCTTTGAGGGAATGTCACGTGTGACACCGTTGGCCCGTTTGTGCAAAGGATATTGGTTGAATGCCATCTGCGACACCTTTGGCTCATGCTTTAAGAAAATGTCACCTACAACATCATTGGCTCATTCTTTGAGCGGATGTCACCTCGTGCTTCAAGCGAATATCACTTACGACATTATTCGCCCATTTGTGTAAAAGATGTTGAGTGAATGCCACTTGTGACACCGTTGGCTCGTGCTTTGATTGAATGTCAAATATGACATCATTGGCTCATGCTTTGATCGAATGACACAAGGAACACCATTGGCCTGTTTGTGCATAGGATGTTGAGCGAATACCACCTACGACATAGTTGGCTCTCACTTTAAGAGAATGTCACCTACGATATTATTGACTCGTGGTTCGAGCGAATGTTAATTGCGACACTGTTGGCCTATTTGTGTAAAGGATGTTTAGCGAATGCCACCTGTGTCACAATGGGCTTGTGTTTAGAGAGAATGTCACCTATGACATTGTTGGCTCGTGCTTTGGGTGAATGTCATCTGTGACACTGTTGTCCCGTTAGTGCAAAAAATGTTGAGCGAATGTTACTGCGACATTGATGGTCCATTTGTGAAAATGATAAGAAGAGAATAGCAGCACACAACGCAACACGGTCGACGAGTGCTTTGAGCGAATGTCATCTACGACATCATTGGCTAGTGATTCTAGCAAATGTCACATGCGATACTGTTGGCCTATTTATGAAAAAGATGTTGAGTGAATGCCACCTACGACAATATTGGCTAGTGTTTTGAGTGAATGTCACCTATAACATCGTTGGCTCGTGCTTTGAGGGGAATGTCACGTGTGACACCGTTGGCCCGTTTGTGCAAAGGATATTGGTTGAATGCCATCTGCGACACCTTTGGCTCATGCTTTAAGAAAATGTCACCTACAACATCATTGGCTCATTCTTTGAGCGGATGTCACCTCGTGCTTCAAGCGAATATCACTTACGACATTATTCGCCCATTTGTGTAAAAGATGTTGAGTGAATGCCACTTGTGACACCGTTGGCTCGTGCTTTGATTGAATGTCAAATATGACATCATTGGCTCATGCTTTGATCGAATGACACAAAGGGACACCATTGGCCTGTTTGTTTGTGCATAGGATGTTGAGCGAATACCACCTACGACATAGTTGGCTCTCACTTTAAGAGAATGTCACCTACGATATTATTGACTCGTGGTTCGAGCGAATGTTAATTGCGACACTGTTGGCCTATTTGTGTAAAGGATGTTTAGCGAATGCCACTGTGTCACAATGGGCTTGTGTTTAGAGAGAATGTCACCTATGACATTGTTGGCTCGTGCTTTGGGTGAATGTCATCTGTGACACTTTGTTGGCCCGTTAGTGCAAAAAATGTTGAGCGAATGTTACTGCGACATTGATGGTCCATTTGTGAAAATGATATCGAGAGAATAGCACCGCAACACGTCGACGAGTGCTTTGAGCGAATGTCATCTACGACATCATTGGCTAGTGATTCTAGCAAATGTCACTGCGATACTGTTGGCCTATTTATGAAAAAGATGTTGAGTGAATGCCACCTACGACAATATTGGCTAGTGTTTTGAGTGAATGTCACCTATAACATCGTTGGCTCGTGCTTTGAGGGAATGTCACGTGTGACACCGTTGGCCCGTTTGTGCAAAGGATATTGGTTGAATGCCATCTGCGACACCTTTGGCTCATGCTTTAAGAAAATGTCACCTACAACATCATTGGCTCATTCTTTGAGCGGATGTCACCTCGTGCTTCAAGCGAATATCACTTACGACATTATTCGCCCATTTGTGTAAAAGATGTTGAGTGAATGCCACTTGTGACACCGTTGGCTCGTGCTTTGATTGAATGTCAAATATGACATCATTGGCTCATGCTTTGATCGAATGACACAAGGGACACCATTGGCCTGTTTGTGCATAGGATGTTGAGCGAATACCACCTACGACATAGTTGGCTCTCACTTTAAGAGAATGTCACCTACGATATTATTGACTCGTGGTTCGAGCGAATGTTAATTGCGACACTGTTGGTCTATTTGTGTAAAGGATGTTTAGCGAATGCCACATGTGTGTCACAATGGGCTTGTGTTTAGAGAGAATGTCACCTATGACATTGTTGGCTCGTGCTTTGGGTGAATGTCATCGCGTGACTTGTTGGCCCGTTAGTGCAAAAAATGTTGAGCGAATGTTACTGCGACATTGATGGTCCATTTGTGAAAATGATATCGAGAGAATAGCACCTGCAACACAGTCGACGAGTGCTTTGAGCGAATGTCATCTACGACATCATTGGCTAGTGATTCTAGCAAATGTCACCTGCGATACTGTTGGCCTATTTATGAAAAATTGATGTTGATGTTGAGTGAATGCCACCTACGACAATATTGGCTAGTGTTTTGAGTGAATGTCACCTATAACATCGTTGGCTCGTGCTTTGAGGGAATGTCACGTGTGACACCGTTGGCCCGTTTGTGCAAAGGATATTGGTTGAATGCCATCTGCGACACCTTTGGCTCATGCTTTAAGAAAATGTCACCTACAACATCATTGTCTCATTCTTTGAGCGAGTGTCACCTCGTGCTTCAAGCGAATATCACTTACGACATTATTCGCCCATTTGTGTAAAAGATGTTGAGTGAATGCCACTTGTGACACCGTTGGCTCGTGCTTTGATTGAATGTCAAATATGACATCATTGGCTCATGCTTTGATCGAATGACACAAGGACACCATTGGCCTGTTTGTGCATAGGATGTTGAGCGAATACCACCTACGACATAGTTGGCTCTCACTTTAAGAGAATGTCACCTACGATATTATTGACTCGTGGTTCGAGCGAATGTTAATTGCGACTCTGTTGGCCTATTTGTGTAAAGGATGTTTAGCGAATGCCACCTGTGTCACAATGGGCTTGTGTTTAGAGAGAATGTCACCTATGACATTGTTGGCTCGTGCTTTGGGTGAATGTCATCTGTGACTTTGTTGGCCCGTTAGTGCAAAAAATGTTGAGCGAATGTTACTGCGACATTGATGGTCCATTTGTGAAAAATGAGAGAGAATAGCACCTGCAACACAGTCGACGAGTGCTTTGAGCGAATGTCATCTACGACATCATTGGCTAGTGATTCTAGCAAATGTCACATGCGATACTGTTGGCCTATTTATGAAAAAGATGTTGAGTGAATGCCACCTACGACAATATTGGCTAGTGTTTTGAGTGAATGTCACCTATAACATCGTTGGCTCGTGCTTTGAGGGAATGTCACGTGTGACACCGTTGGCCCGTTTGTGCAAAGGATATTGGTTGAATGCCATCTGCGACACCTTTGGCTCATGCTTTAAGAAAAAAATGTCACCTACAACATCATTGGCTCATTCTTTGAGCGGATGTCACCTCGTGCTTCAAGCGAATATCACTTACGACATTATTCGCCCATTTGTGTAAAAGATGTTGAGTGAATGCCACTTGTGACACCGTTGGCTCGTGCTTTGATTGAATGTCAAATATGACATCATTGGCTCATGCTTTGATCGAATGACACAACGACACCATTGGCTTTGTTTGTGCATAGGATGTTGAGCGAATACCACCTACGACATAGTTGGCTCTCACTTTAAGAGAATGTCACCTACGATATTATTGACTCGTGGTTCGAGCGAATGTTAATTGCGACACTGTTGGCCTATTTGTGTAAAGGATGTTTAGCGAATGCCACATGTGTCACAATGGGCTTGTGTTTAGAGAGAATGTCACCTATGACATTGTTGGCTCGTGCTTTGGGTGAATGTCATCTGTGACACTGTTGTTGGCCCGTTAGTGCAAAAAATGTTGAGCGAATGTTACTGCGACATTGATGGTCCATTTGTGAAAATGATATCGAGAGATAGAATAGCACACACACAACGAGTCGACGAGTGCTTTGAGCGAATGTCATCTACGACATCATTGGCTAGTGATTCTAGCAAATGTCACTGCGATACTGTTGGCCTATTTATGAAAAAGATGTTGAGTGAATGCCACCTACGACAATATTGGCTAGTGTTTTGAGTGAATGTCATGTCATATAACATCGTTGGCTCGTGCTTTGAGGGAATGTCACGTGTGACACCGTTGGCCCCATTTGTGCAAAGGATATTGGTTGAATGCCATCTGCGACACCTTTGGCTCATGCTTTAAGAAAATGTCACCTACAACATCATTGGCTCATTCTTTGAGCGGATGTCACCTCGTGCTTCAAGCGAATATCACTTACGACATTATTCGCCCATTTGTGTAAAAGATGTTGAGTGAATGCCACTTGTGACACCGTTGGCTCGTGCTTTGATTGAATGTCAAATATGACATCATTGGCTCATGCTTTGATCGAATGACACAAGGGACACCATTGGCCTGTTTGTGCATAGGATGTTGAGCGAATACCACCTACGACATAGTTGGCTCTCACTTTAAGAGAATGTCACCTACGATATTATTGACTCGTGGTTCGAGCGAATGTTAATTGCGACACTGTTGGCCTATTTGTGTAAAGGATGTTTAGCGAATGCCACCTGTGTCACAATGGGCTTGTGTTTAGAGAGAATGTCACCTATGACATTGTTGGCTCGTGCTTTGGGTGAATGTCATCTGTGACACTGTTGGCCCGTTAGTGCAAAAAATGTTGAGCGAATGTTACCTGCGACATTGATGGTCCATTTGTGAAAATGATATCGAGAGAATAGCACCTGCAACACAGTCGACGAGTGCTTTGAGCGAATGTCATCTACGACATCATTGGCTAGTGATTCTAGCAAATGTCACATGCGATACTGTTGGCCTATTTATGAAAAAGATGTTGAGTGAATGCCACCTACGACAATATTGGCTAGTGTTTTGAGTGAATGTCACCTATAACATCGTTGGCTCGTGCTTTGAGGGAATGTCACGTGTGACACCGTTGGCCCGTTTGTGCAAAGGATATTGGTTGAATGCCATCTGCGACACCTTTGGCTCATGCTTTAAGAAAATGTCACCTACAACATCATTGGCTCATTCTTTGAGCGGATGTCACCTCGTGCTTCAAGCGAATATCACTTACGACATTATTCGCCCATTTGTGTAAAAGATGTTGAGTGAATGCCACTTGTGACACCGTTGGCTCGTGCTTTGATTGAATGTCAAATATGACATCATTGGCTCATGCTTTGATCGAATGACACAAGGGACACCATTGGCCTGTTTGTGCATAGGATGTTGAGCGAATACCACCTACGACATAGTTGGCTCTCACTTTAAGAGAATGTCACCTACGATATTATTGACTCGTGGTTCGAGCGAATGTTAATTGCGACACTGTTGGCCTATTTGTGTAAAGGATGTTTAGCGAATGCCACCTGTGTCACAATGGGCTTGTGTTTAGAGAGAATGTCACCTATGACATTGTTGGCTCGTGCTTTGGGTGAATGTCATCTATGACATTGTTGGCCCGTTAGTGCAAAAAATGTTGAGCGAATGTTACTGCGACATTGATGGTCCATTTGTGAAAATGATATCGAGAGAATAGCACCCGCACACACGACGAGTCGACGAGTGCTTTGAGCGAATGTCATCTACGACATCATTGGCTAGTGATTCTAGCAAATGTCACATGCGATACTGTTGGCCTATTTATGAAAAAGATGTTGAGTGAATGCCACCTACGACAATATTGGCTAGTGTTTTGAGTGAATGTCACCTATAACATCGTTGGCTCGTGCTTTGAGGGAATGTCACGTGTGACACCGTTGGCCCGTTTGTGCAAAGGATATTGGTTGAATGCCATCTGCGACACCTTTGGCTCATGCTTTAAGAAAATGTCACCTACAACATCATTGGCTCATTCTTTGAGCGGATGTCACCTCGTGCTTCAAGCGAATATCACTTACGACATTATTCGCCCATTTGTGTAAAAGATGTTGAGTGAATGCCACTTGTGACACCGTTGGCTCGTGCTTTGATTGAATGTCAAATATGACATCATTGGCTCATGCTTTGATCGAATGACACAAGGACACCATTGGGCCTGTTTGTGCATAGGATGTTGAGCGAATACCACCTACGACATAGTTGGCTCTCACTTTAAGAGAATGTCACCTACGATATTATTGACTCGTGGTTCGAGCGAATGTTAATTGCGACTTTGTTGGCCTATTTGTGTAAAGGATGTTTAGCGAATGCCACTGTGTCACAATGGGCTTGTGTTTAGAGAGAATGTCACCTATGACATTGTTGGCTCGTGCTTTGGGTGAATGTCATCTGTGACACTGTTGGCCCGTTAGTGCAAAAAAAAAAATGTTGAGCGAATGTTACCTGCGACATTGATGGTCCATTTGTGAAAATGATATCGAAGAATAGCACCGCAACAACACGGTCGACGAGTGCTTTGAGCGAATGTCATCTACGACATCATTGGCTAGTGATTCTAGCAAATGTCACCTGCGATACTGTTGGCCTATTTATGAAAAAGATGTTGAGTGAATGCCACCTACGACAATATTGGCTAGTGTTTTGAGTGAATGTCACCCTATAACATCGTTGGCTCGTGCTTTGAGGGAATGTCACGTGTGACACCGTTGGCCCGTTTGTGCAAAGGATATTGGTTGAATGCCATCTGCGACACCTTTGGCTCATGCTTTAAGAAAATGTCACCTACAACATCATTGGCTCATTCTTTGAGCGGATGTCACCTCGTGCTTCAAGCGAATATCACTTACGACATTATTCGCCCATTTGTGTAAAAGATGTTGAGTGAATGCCACTTGTGACACCGTTGGCTCGTGCTTTGATTGAATGTCAAATATGACATCATTGGCTCATGCTTTGATCGAATGACACAAGCGACACCATTGGCCTGTTTGTGCATAGGATGTTGAGCGAATACCACCTACGACATAGTTGGCTCTCACTTTAAGAGAATGTCACCTACGATATTATTGACTCGTGGTTCGAGCGAATGTTAATTGCGACATTGTTGGCCTATTTGTGTAAAGGATGTTTAGCGAATGCCACTGTGTCACAATGGGCTTGTGTTTAGAGAGAATGTCACCTATGACATTGACATTGTTGGCTCGTGCTTTGGGTGAATGTCATCTGTGACATTGTTGGCCCGTTAGTGCAAAAAATGTTGAGCGAATGTTACCTGCGACATTGATGGTCCATTTGTGAAAATGATATCGAGAGAATAGCACCTGCACACAGTCGACGAGTGCTTTGAGCGAATGTCATCTACGACATCATTGGCTAGTGATTCTAGCAAATGTCACCTGCGATACTGTTGGCCTATTTATGAAAAAGATGTTGAGTGAATGCCACCTACGACAATATTGGCTAGTGTTTTGAGTGAATGTCACCTATAACATCGTTGGCTCGTGCTTTGAGAAAATGTCACATGTGACACCGTTGGCCCATTTGTGCAAAGGATATTGGTTGAATGCCATCTGCGACACCTTTGGCTCATGCTTTAAGAAAATGTCACTACAACATCATTGGCTCATTCTTTGAGCGGATGTCACCTCGTGCTTCAAGCGAATATCACTTACGACATTATTCGCCCATTTGTGTAAAAGATGTTGAGTGAATGCCACTTGTGACACCGTTGGCTCGTGCTTTGATTGAATGTCAAATATGACATCATTGGCTCATGCTTTGATCGAATGACACAAGCGACACCATTGGCCTGTTTGTGCATAGGATGTTGAGCGAATACCACCTACGACATAGTTGGCTCTCACTTTAAGAGAATGTCACCTACGATATTATTGACTCGTGGTTCGAGCGAATGTTAATTGCGACACTGTTGGCCTATTTGTGTAAAGGATGTTTGTTTAGCGAATGCCACCTGTGTCACAATGGGCTTGTGTTTAGAGAGAATGTCACCTATGACATTGTTGGCTCGTGCTTTGGGTGAATGTCATCTGTGACATTGTTGGCCCGTTAGTGCAAAAAATGTTGAGCGAATGTTACTGCGACATTGATGGTCCATTTGTGAAAATGATATCGAGAGATTAGCACCTGCAACACAGTCGACTAGTGCTTTGAGCGAATGTCATCTACGACATCATTGGCTAGTGATTCTAGCAAATGTCACTGCGATACTGTTGGCCTATTTATGAAAAAGATGTTGAGTGAATGCCACCTACGACAATATTGGCTAGTGTTTTGAGTGAATGTCACCTATAACATCGTTGGCTCGTGCTTTGAGGGAATGTCACGTGTGACACCGTTGGCCCGTTTGTGCAAAGGATATTGGTTGAATGCCATCTGCGACACCTTTGGCTCATGCTTTAAGAAAATGTCACCTACAACATCATTGGCTCATTCTTTGAGCGGATGTCACCTCGTGCTTCAAGCGAATATCACTTACGACATTATTCGCCCATTTGTGTAAAAGATGTTGAGTGAATGCCACTTGTGACACCGTTGGCTCGTGCTTTGATTGAATGTCAAATATGACATCATTGGCTCATGCTTTGATCGAATGACACAAGGACACCATTGGCCTGTTTGTGCATAGGATGTTGAGCGAATACCACCTACGACATAGTTGGCTCTCACTTTAAGAGAATGTCACCTACGATATTATTGACTCGTGGTTCGAGCGAATGTTAAATGTTAATTGCGACCTTTGTTGGCCTATTTGTGTAAAGGATGTTTAGCGAATGCACACTGTGTCACAATGGGCTTGTGTTTAGAGAGAATGTCACCTATGACATTGTTGGCTCGTGCTTTGGGTGAATGTCATACGTGACACTGTTGGCCCGTTAGTGCAAAAAATGTTGAGCGAATGTTACCTGCGACATTGATGGTCCATTTGTGAAAATCGATATCGAAAGAATAGCACCCAACAACACGTCGACGAGTGCTTTGAGCGAATGTCATCTACGACATCATTGGCTAGTGATTCTAGCAAATGTCACATGCGATACTGTTGGCCTATTTATGAAAAAGATGTTGAGTGAATGCCACCTACGACAATATTGGCTAGTGTTTTGAGTGAATGTCACCTATAACATCGTTGGGCTCGGCTTTGAGGGAATGTCACGTGTGACACCGTTGGCCCGTTTGTGCAAAGGATATTGGTTGAATGCCATCTGCGACACCTTTGGCTCATGCTTTAAGAAAATGTCACCTACAACATCATTGGCTCATTCTTTGAGCGGATGTCACCTCGTGCTTCAAGCGAATATCACTTACGACATTATTCGCCCATTTGTGTAAAAGATGTTGAGTGAATGCCACTTGTGACACCGTTGGCTCGTGCTTTGATTGAATGTCAAATATGACATCATTGGCTCATGCTTTGATCGAATGACACAAGGGACACCATTGTTTGTTTGTTTGTGCATAGGATGTTGAGCGAATACCACCTACGACATAGTTGGCTCTCACTTTAAGAGAATGTCACCTACGATATTATTGACTCGTGGTTCGAGCGAATGTTAATTGCGACTTTGTTGGCCTATTTGTGTAAAGGATGTTTAGCGAATGCCACTGTGTCACAATGGGCTTGTGTTTAGAGAGAATGTCACCTATATGACATTGTTGGCTCGTGCTTTGGGTGAATGTCATCTCTGTGACATGTTGTTGTTGGCCCGTTAGTGCAAAAAATGTTGAGCGAATGTTACCTGCGACATTGATGGTCCATTTGTGAAAATGATATCGAGAGAATAGCACCTGCAACACAGTCGACGAGTGC
This sequence comes from Anisodus tanguticus, assembly GCA_034509755.1. Classification (NCBI taxonomy): domain Eukaryota; kingdom Viridiplantae; phylum Streptophyta; class Magnoliopsida; order Solanales; family Solanaceae; genus Anisodus; species Anisodus tanguticus. Next base: position 15,682,815 of record CM067548.1, on the reverse strand, counting down.
TTTGAGCGAATGTCATCTACGACATCATTGGCTAGTGATTCTAGCAAATGTCACATGCGATACTGTTGGCCTATTTATGAAAAAGATGTTGAGTGAATGCCACCTACGACAATATTGGCTAGTGTTTTGAGTGAATGTCACCTATAACATCGTTGGCTCGTGCTTTGAGGGAATGTCACGTGTGACACCGTTGGCCCATTTGTGCAAAGGATATTGGTTGAATGCCATCTGCGACACCTTTGGCTCATGCTTTAAGAAAATGTCACCTACAACATCATTGGCTCATTCTTTGAGCGGATGTCACCTCGTGCTTCAGCGAATATCACTTACGACATTATTCGCCCATTTGTGTAAAAAATGTTGATGTTGAGTGAATGCCATTTGTGACACCGTTGGCTCGTGCTTTGATTGAATGTCAAATATGACATCATTGGCTCATGCTTTGATCGAATGACACAAGGGACACCATTGGCCTGTTTGTGCATAGGATGTTGAGCGAATACCACCTACGACATAGTTGGCTCTCACTTTAAGAGAATGTCACCTACGATATTATTGACTCGTGGTTCGAGCGAATGTTAATTGCGACACTGTTGGCCTATTTGTGTAAAGGATGTTTAGCGAATGCCACCTGTGTCACAATGGGCTTGTGTTTAGAGAGAATGTCACCTATGACATTGTTGGCTCGTGCTTTGGGTGAATGTCATCTGTGACACTGTTGGCCCGTTAGTGCAAAAAATGTTGAGCGAATGTTACTGCGACATTGATGGTCCATTTGTGAAAATCGATATCGAGAGAATAGCACCCGCAACAGACGAGTGCTTTGAGTGCTTTGAGCGAATGTCATCTACGACATCATTGGCTAGTGATTCTAGCAAATGTCACATGCGATACTGTTGGCCTATTTATGAAAAAGATGTTGAGTGAATGCCACCTACGACAATATTGGCTAGTGTTTTGAGTGAATGTCACCTATAACATCGTTGGCTCGTGCTTTGAGGGAATGTCACGTGTGACACCGTTGGCCCGTTTGTGCAAAGGATATTGGTTGAATGCCATCTGCGACACCTTTGGCTCATGCTTTAAGAAAATGTCACCTACAACATCATTGGCTCATTCTTTGAGCGGATGTCACCTCGTGCTTCAAGCGAATATCACTTACGACATTATTCGCCCATTTGTGTAAAAGATGTTGAGTGAATGCCACTTGTGACACCGTTGGCTCGTGCTTTGATTGAATGTCAAATATGACATCATTGGCTCATGCTTTGATCGAATGACACAAGGGACACCATTGGCCTGTTTGTGCATAGGATGTTGAGCGAATACCACCTACGACATAGTTGGCTCTCACTTTAAGAGAATGTCACCTACGATATTATTGACTCGTGGTTCGAGCGAATGTTAATTGCGACACTGTTGGCCTATTTGTGTAAAGGATGTTTAGCGAATGCCACAATGGGCATGTGTCACATTGGCTGGGCTTGTGTTTAGAGAGAATGTCACCTATGACATTGTTGGCTCGTGCTTTGGGTGAATGTCATCTGCGACACTGTTGGCCAGTTTGTGCAAAAAATGTTGAGCGAATGTTACCTGCGACATTGATGGTCCATTTGTGAAAATGATATCGAGAGAATAGCACCTGCAACACAGTCGACGAGTGCTTTGAGCGAATGTCATCTACGACATCATTGGCTAGTGATTCTAGCAAATGTCACATGCGATACTGTTGGCCTATTTATGAAAAAGATGTTGAGTGAATGCCACCTACGACAATATTGGCTAGTGTTTTGAGTGAATGTCACCTATAACATCGTTGGCTCGTGCTTTGAGGGAATGTCACGTGTGACACCGTTGGCCCGTTTGTGCAAAGGATATTGGTTGAATGCCATCTGCGACACCTTTGGCTCATGCTTTAAGAAAATGTCACCTACAACATCATTGGCTCATTCTTTGAGCGGATGTCACCTCGTGCTTCAAGCGAATATCACTTACGACATTATTCGCCCATTTGTGTAAAAGATGTTGAGTGAATGCCACTTGTGACACCGTTGGCTCGTGCTTTGATTGAATGTCAAATATGACATCATTGGCTCATGCTTTGATCGAATGACACAAGGGACACCATTGGCCTGTTTGTGCATAGGATGTTGAGCGAATACCACCTACGACATAGTTGGCTCTCACTTTAAGAGAATGTCACCTACGATATTATTGACTCGTGGTTCGAGCGAATGTTAATTGCGACACATTGTTGGCCTATTTGTGTAAAGGATGTTTAGCGAATGCCACTGTGTCACAATGGGCTTGTGTTTAGAGAGAATGTCCCTATGACATTGTTGGCTCGTGCTTTGGGTGAATGTCATGTGACACCGTTGGCCCGTTAGTGCAAAAAAAAAAATGTTGAGCGAATGTTACCTGCGACATTGATGGTCCATTTGTGAAAATGATATCGAGAGAATAGCACCCGCAACAGTGCTTCGACGAGTGCTTTGAGCGAATGTCATCTACGACATCATTGGCTAGTGATTCTAGCAAATGTCACATGCGATACTGTTGGCCTATTTATGAAAAAGATGTTGAGTGAATGCCACCTACGACAATATTGGCTAGTGTTTTGAGTGAATGTCACCTATAACATCGTTGGCTCGTGCTTTGAGGGAATGTCACGTGTGACACCGTTGGCCCATTTGTGCAAAGGATATTGGTTGAATGCCATCTGCGACACCTTTGGCTCATGCTTTAAGAAAATGTCACCTACAACATCATTGGCTCATTCTTTGAGCGGATGTCACCTCGTGCTTCAAGCGAATATCACTTACTACATTATTCGCCCATTTGTGTAAAAGATGTTGAGTGAATGCCACTTGTGACACCGTTGGCTCGTGCTTTGATTGAATGTCAAATATGACATCATTGGCTCATGCTTTGATCGAATGACACAAGGACACCATTGGCCTGTTTGTGCATAGGATGTTGAGCGAATACCACCTACGACATAGTTGGCTCTCACTTTAAGAGAATGTCACCTACGATATTATTGACTCGTGGTTCGAGCGAATGTTAATTGCGACACTGTTGGCCTATTTGTGTAAAGGATGTTTAGCGAATGCCACCTGTGTCACAATGGGCTTGTGTTTAGAGAGAATGTCACCTATGACATTGTTGGCTCGTGCTTTGGGTGAATGTCATCTGTGACACTGTTGGCCCGTTAGTGCAAAAAATGTTGAGCGAATGTTACCTGCGACATTGATGGTCCATTTGTGAAAATGATATCGAGAGAATAGCACCTGCAACACAGTCGACGAGTGCTTTGAGCGAATGTCATCTCATCTACGACATCATTGGCTAGTGATTCTAGCAAATGTCACATGCGATATTGTTGGCCTATTTATGAAAAAGATGTTGAGTGAATGCCACCTACGACAATATTGGCTAGTGTTTTGAGTGAATGTCACCTATAACATCGTTGGCTCGTGCTTTGAGGGAATGTCACGTGTGACACCGTTGGCCCGTTTGTGCAAAGGATATTGGTTGAATGCCATCTGCGACACCTTTGGCTCATGCTTTAAGAAAATGTCACCTACAACATCATTGGCTCATTCTTTGAGCGGATGTCACCTCGTGCTTCAAGCGAATATCACTTACGACATTATTCGCCCATTTGTGTAAAAGATGTTGAGTGAATGCCACTTGTGACACCGTTGGCTCGTGCTTTGATTGAATGTCAAATATGACATCATTGGCTCATGCTTTGATCGAATGACACAAGGGACACCATTGGCCTGTTTGTGCATAGGATGTTGAGCGAATACCACCTACGACATAGTTGGCTCTCACTTTAAGAGAATGTCACCTACGATATTATTGACTCGTGGTTCGAGCGAATGTTAATTGCGACACTGTTGGCCTATTTGTGTAAAGGATGTTTAGCGAATGCCACTGTGTCACAATGGGCTTGTGTTTAGAGAGAATGTCACCTATGACATTGTTGGCTCGTGCTTTGGGTGAATGTCATCTGCGACACTGTTGGCCAGTTTGTGCAAAAAATGTTGAGCGAATGTTACCTGCGACATCGATGGTCCATTTGTGAAAATGATATCGAAAGAATAGCACCTGCAACACAGTCGACGAGTGCTTTGAGCGAATGTCATCTACGACATCATTGGCTAGTGATTCTAGCAAATGTCACATGCGATACTGTTGGCCTATTTATGAAAAAGATGTTGAGTGAATGCCACCTACGACAATATTGGCTAGTGTTTTGAGTGAATGTCACCTATAACATCGTTGGCTCGTGCTTTGAGGGAATGTCACGTGTGACACCGTTGGCCCGTTTGTGCAAAGGATATTGGTTGAATGCCATCTGCGACACCTTTGGCTCATGCTTTAAGAAAATATCACATACAACATCATTGGCTCATTCTTTGAGCGGATGTCACCTCGTGCTTCAAGCGAATATCACTTACGACATTATTCGCCCATTTGTGTAAAAGATGTTGAGTGAATGCCACTTGTGACACCGTTGGCTCGTGCTTTGATTGAATGTCAAATATGACATCATTGGCTCATGCTTTGATCGAATGACACAAGGGACACCATTGGCCTGTTTGTGCATAGGATGTTGAGCGAATACCACCTACGACATAGTTGGCTCTCACTTTAAGAGAATGTCACCTACGATATTATTGACTCGTGGTTCGAGCGAATGTTAATTGCGACACTTTGTTGGCCTATTTGTGTAAAGGATGTTTAGCGAATGCCACTGTGTCACAATGGGCTTGTGTTTAGAGAGAATGTCACCTATGACATTGTTGGCTCGTGCTTTGCTTTGGGTGAATGTCATCTGTGACATTGTTGGCCCGTTAGTGCAAAAAATGTTGAGCGAATGTTACCTGCGACATTGATGGTCCATTTGTGAAAATGATATCGAGAGATAGAATAGCGGTCGACCGCGAAACATCTAGTCGACGAGTGCTTTGAGCGAATGTCATCTACGACATCATTGGCTAGTGATTCTAGCAAATGTCACCTGCGATACTGTTGGCCTATTTATGAAAAAGATGTTGAGTGAATGCCACCTACGACAATATTGGCTAGTGTTTTGAGTGAATGTCACCTATAACATCGTTGGCTCGTGCTTTGAGGGAATGTCACGTGTGACACCGTTGGCCCGTTTGTGCAAAGGATATTGGTTGAATGCCATCTGCGACACCTTTGGCTCATGCTTTAAGAAAATGTCACCTACAACATCATTGGCTCATTCTTTGAGCGGATGTCACCTCGTGCTTCAAGCGAATATCACTTACGACATTATTCGCCCATTTGTGTAAAAGATGTTGAGTGAATGCCATTTGTGACACCGTTGGCTCGTGCTTTGATTGAATGTCAAATATGACATCATTGGCTCATGCTTTGATCGAATGACACAAGGGACACCATTGGCCTGTTTGTGCATAGGATGTTGAGCGAATACCACCTACGACATAGTTGGCTCTCACTTTATGAGAATGTCACCTACGATATTATTGACTCGTGGTTCGAGCGAATGTTAATTGCGACACTGTTGGCCTATTTGTGTAAAGGATGTTTAGCGAATGCCACTGTGTCACAATGGGCTTGTGTTTAGAGAGAATGTCACCTATGACATTGTTGGCTCGTGCTTTGGGTGAATGTCATCATGTGACACCGTTGGCCCGTTAGTGCAAAAAAAAAAATGTTGAGCGAATGTTACTGCGACATTGATGGTCCATTTGTGAAAATGATATCGAGAGAATAGCACCTGCAACACAGTCGACGAGTGCTTTGAGCGAATGTCATCTACGACATCATTGGCTAGTGATTCTAGCAAATGTCACATGCGATACTGTTGGCCTATTTATGAAAAAGATGTTGAGTGAATGCCACCTACGACAATATTGGCTAGTGTTTTGAGTGAATGTCACCTATAACATCGTTGGCTCGTGCTTTGAGGGAATGTCACGTGTGACACCGTTGGCCCGTTTGTGCAAAGGATATTGGTTGAATGCCATCTGCGACACCTTTGGCTCATGCTTTAAGAAAATGTCACCTACAACATCATTGGCTCATTCTTTGAGCGGATGTCACCTCGTGCTTCAAGCGAATATCACTTACGACATTATTCGCCCATTTGTGTAAAAGATGTTGAGTGAATGCCACTTGATTGAATGTCAAATATGACATCATTGGCTCATGCTTTGATCGAATGACACAAGGGACACCATTGGCCTGTTTGTGCATAGGATGTTGAGCGAATACCACCTACGACATAGTTGTCTCTCACTTTAAGAGAATGTCACCTACGATATTATTGACTCGTGGTTCGAGCGAATGTTAATTGCGACACTGTTGACCTATTTGTGTAAAGGATGTTTAGCGAATGCCACATGTGTCACAATGGGCTTGTGTTTAGAGAGAATGTCACCTATGACATTGTTGGCTCGTGCTTTGGAATGTGAATGTCATGTGACACTGTTGGCCCGTTAGTGCAAAAAATGTTGAGCGAATGTTACCTGCGACATCGATGGTCCATTTGTGAAAATGATCGAAAGAATAGCACCTGCAACACAAGTCGACGAGTGCTTTGAGCGAATGTCATCTACGACATCATTGGCTAGTGATTCTAGCAAATGTCACATGCGATACTGTTGGCCTATTTATGAAAAAGATGTTGAGTGAATGCCACCTACGACAATATTGGCTAGTGTTTTGAGTGAATGTCACCTATAACATCGTTGGCTCGTGCTTTGAGGGAATGTCACGTGTGACACCGTTGGCCCGTTTGTGCAAAGGATATTGGTTGAATGCCATCTGCGACACCTTTGGCTCATGCTTTAAGAAAATGTCACCTACAACATCATTGGCTCATTCTTTGAGCGGATGTCACCTCGTGCTTCAAGCGAATATCACTTACGACATTATTCGCCCATTTGTGTAAAAGATGTTGAGTGAATGCAACTTGTGACACCGTTGGCTCGTGCTTTGATTGAATGTCAAATATGACATCATTGGCTCATGCTTTGATCGAATGACACAAGGACACCATTGGCCTGTTTGTGCATAGGATGTTGAGCGAATACCACCTACGACATAGTTGGCTCTCACTTTATGAGAATGTCACCTACGATATTATTGACTCGTGGTTCGAGCGAATGTTAATTGCGACATTGTTGACCTATTTGTGTAAAGGATGTTTAGCGAATGCCACTGTGTCACAATGGGCTTGTGTTTAGAGAGAATGTCACCTATGACATTGTTGGCTCGTGCTTTGGTGAATCATCATCTGTGACACATCGTTGGCCCGTTAGTGCAAAAAATGTTGAGCGAATGTTACCTGCGACATCGATGGTCCATTTGTGAAAATGATCGAAGAATAGCACCTGCAACACAGTCGACTCGTGCTTTGAGCGAATGTCACCTACGACATATTGGCTAGTGATTCTAGCAAATGTCACCTGCGATACTGTTGGCCTATTTATGAAAAAGATGTTGAGTGAATGCCACCTACGACAATATTGGCTAGTGTTTTAGTGTTTTGAGTGAATGTCACCTATAACATCGTTGGCTCGTGCTTTGAGGGAATGTCACGTGTGACACCGTTGGCCCGTTTGTGCAAAGGATATTGGTTGAATGCCATCTGCGACACCTTTGGCTCATGCTTTAAGAAAATGTCACCTACAACATCATTGGCTCATTCTTTGAGCGGATGTCACCTCGTGCTTCAAGCGAATATCACTTACGACATTATTCGCCCATTTGTGTAAAAGATGTTTTGAAATGCCACTTGTGACACCGTTGGCTCGTGCTTTGATTGAATGTCAAATATGACATCATTGGCTCATGCTTTGATCGAATGACACAAAGGACACCATTGGCCTGTTTGTGCATAGGATGTTGAGCGAATACCACCTACGACATAGTTGGCTCTCACTTTAAGAGAATGTCACCTACGATATTATTGACTCGTGGTTCGAGCGAATGTTAATTGCGACACTGTTGGCCTATTTGTGTAAAGGATGTTTAGCGAATGCCACATGTGTCACAATGGGCTTGTGTTTTTAGAGAGAATGTCACCTATGACATTGTTGGCTCGTTTGGGTGAATGTCATCATCGTGACACTTTGTTGGCCCGTTGTGCAAAAAATGTTGAGCGAATGTTACCTGCGACATCGATGGTCCATTTGTGAAAATGATCGAAAGAATAGCACATGCAACAAAGTCGACGAGTGCTTTGAGCGAATGTCATCTACGACATCATTGGCTAGTGATTCTAGCAAATGTCACTGCGATACTGTTGGCCTATTTATGAAAAAGATGTTGAGTGAATGCCACCTACGACAATATTGGCTAGTGTTTTGAGTGAATGTCACCTATAACATCGTTGGCTCGTGCTTTGAGGGAATGTCACGTGTGACACCGTTGGCCCGTTTGTGCAAAGGATATTGGTTGAATGTTCTCTGCGACACCTTTGGCTCATGCTTTAAGAAAATGTCACCTACAACATCATTGGCTCATTCTTTGAGCGGATGTCACCTCGTGCTTCAAGCGAATATCACTTACGACATTATTCGCCCATTTGTGTAAAAGATGTTGAGTGAATGCCACTTGTGACACCGTTGGCTCGTGCTTTGATTGAATGTCAAATATGACATCATTGGCTCATGCTTTGATCGAATGACACAAGGGACACCATTGGCCTGTTTGTGCATAGGATGTTGAGCGAATACCACCTACGACATAGTTGGCTCTCACTTTAAGAGAATGTCACCTACGATATTATTGACTCGTGGTTCGAGCGAATGTTAATTGCGACACTGTTGGCCTATTTGTGTAAAGGATGTTTAGCGAATGCCACCATGTGTCACAATGGGCTTGTGTTTAGAGAGAATGTCACCTATGACATTGTTGGCTCGTGCTTTGGGTGAATGTCATCTGTGACTTGTTGTTGGCCCGTTAGTGCAAAAAATGTTGAGCGAATGTTACCTGCGACATCGATGGTCCATTTGTGAAAACGATCGAAAGAATAGCACCTGCAACACAGTCGACGAGTGCTTTGAGCGAATGTCATCTACGACATCATTGGCTAGTGATTCTAGCAAATGTCACATGCGATACTGTTGGCCTATTTATGAAAAAGATGTTGAGTGAATGCCACCTACGACAATATTGGCTAGTGTTTTGAGTGAATGTCACCTATAACATCGTTGGCTCGTGCTTTGAGGGAATGTCACGTGTGACACCGTTGGCCCGTTTGTGCAAAGGATATTGGTTGGTTGAATGCCATCTGCGACACCTTTGGCTCATGCTTTAAGAAAATGTCACCTACAACATCATTGGCTCATTCTTTGAGCGGATGTCACCTCGTGCTTCAAGCGAATATCACTTACGACATTATTCGCCCATTTGTGTAAAAGATGTTGAGTGAATGCCACTTGTGACACCGTTGGCTCGTGCTTTGATTGAATGTCAAATATGACATCATTGGCTCATGCTTTGATCGAATGACACAAGGGACACCATTGGCCTGTTTGTGCATAGGATGTTGAGCGAATACCACCTACGACATAGTTGGCTCTCACTTTAAGAGAATGTCACCTACGATATTATTGACTCGTGGTTCGAGCGAATGTTAATTGCGACACTGTTGGCCTATTTGTGTAAAGGATGTTTAGCGAATGCCACCTGTGTCACAATGGGCTTGTGTTTAGAGAGAATGTCACCTATGACATTGTTGGCTCGTGCTTTGGGTGAATGTCATCATGACGTTGGCCCGTTAGTGCAAAAAATGTTGAGCGAATGTTACCTGCGACATTGATGGTCCATTTTGTGAAAATGATATCGAATAGAATAGCACTGCAACACGAGTGCTTTCGACGAGTGCTTTGAAGCGAATGTCATCTACGACATCATTGGCTAGTGATTCTAGCAAATGTCACATGCGATACTGTTGGCCTATTTATGAAAAAGATGTTGAGTGAATGCCACCTACGACAATATTGGCTAGTGTTTTGAGTGAATGTCACCTATAACATCGTTGGCTCGTGCTTTGAGGGAATGTCACGTGTGACACCGTTGGCCCGTTTGTGCAAAGGATATTGGTTGAATGCCATCTGCGACACCTTTGGCTCATGCTTTAAGAAAATGTCACCTACAACATCATTGGCTCATTCTTTGAGCGGATGTCACCTCGTGCTTCAAGCGAATATCACTTACGACATTATTCGCCCATTTGTGTAAAAGATGTTGAGTGAATGCCATTTGTCACGCCGTTGGCTCGTCGTGCTTTGATTGAATGTCAAATATGACATCATTGGCTCATGCTTTGATCGAATGACACAAGGGACACCATTGGCCTGTTTGTGCATAGGATGTTGAGCGAATACCACCTACGACATAGTTGGCTCTCACTTTAAGAGAATGTCACCTACGATATTATTGACTCGTGGTTCGAGCGAATGTTAATTGCGACACTGTTGGCCTATTTGTGTAAAGGATGTTTAGCGAATGCCACATGTGTCACAATGGGCTTGTGTTTAGAGAGAATGTCACCTATGACATTGTTGGCTCGTGCTTTGGGTGAATGTCATCGTGACCTTTGTTGGCCAGTTTGTGCAAAAAATGTTGAGCGAATGTTACCTGCGACATCGATGGTCCATTTGTGAAAACGATATCGAAAGAATAGCACATGCAACACGTCGACGAGTGCTTTGAGCGAATGTCATCTACGACATCATTGGCTAGTGATTCTAGCAAATGTCACATGCGATACTGTTGGCCTATTTGTGAAAAAGATGTTGAGTGAATGCCACCTACGACAATATTGGCTAGTGTTTTGAGTGAATGTCACCTATAACATCGTTGGCTCGTGCTTTGAGGGAATGTCACATGTGACACCGTTGGCCCGATATTTGTGCAAAGGATATTGGTTGAATGCCATCTGCGACACCTTTGGCTCATGCTTTAAGAAAATATCACATACAACATCATTGGCTCATTCTTTGAGCGGATGTCACCTCGTGCTTCAAGCGAATATCACTTACGACATTATTCGCCCATTTGTGTAAAAGATGTTGAGTGAATGCCACTTGTGACACCGTTGGCTCGTGCTTTGATTGAATGTCAAATATGACATCATTGGCTCATGCTTTGATCGAATGACACAAGGACACCATTGGCCTGTTTGTGCATAGGATGTTGAGCGAATACCACCTACGACATAGTTGGCTCTCACTTTAAGAGAATGTCACCTACGATATTATTGACTCGTGGTTCGGTTCGGCGAATGTTAATTGCGACACTTTGTTGGCCTATTTGTGTAAAGGATGTTTAGCGAATGCCATATGTGTCACAATGGGCTTGTGTTTAGAGAGAATGTCACCTATGACATTGTTGGCTCGTGCTTTGGGTGAATGTCATCTGCGACACTGTTGGCCAGTTTGTGCAAAAAATGTTGAGCGAATGTTACCTGCGACATCGATGGTCCATTTGTGAAAACGATCGAAAGAATAGCACCTACAACACAGTCGACGAGTGCTTTGAGCGAATGTCATCTACGACATCATTGGCTAGTGATTCTAGCAAATGTCACATGCGATACTGTTGGCCTATTTATGAAAAAGATGTTGAGTGAATGCCACTACTACGACAATATTGGCTAGTGTTTTGAGTGAATGTCACCTATAACATCGTTGGCTCGTGCTTTGAGGGAATGTCACGTGTGACACCGTTGGCCCATTTGTGCAAAGGATATTGGTTGAATGCCATCTGTGACACTTGGCTCTCATGCTTTAAGAAAATGTCACCTACAACATCATTGGCTCATTCTTTGAGCGGATGTCACCTCGTGCTTCAAGCGAATATCACTTACGACATTATTCGCCCATTTGTGTAAAAGATGTTGAGTGAATGCCACTTGTGACACCGTTGGCTCGTGCTTTGATTGAATGTCAAATATGACATCATTGGCTCATGCTTTGATCGAATGACACAAGGACACCATTGGCCTGTTTTGCATGCATAGGATGTTGAGCGAATACCACCTACGACATAGTTGGCTCTCACTTTAAGAGAATGTCACCTACGATATTATTGACTGGTTCGAGCGAGCGAATGTTAATTGCGACTTTGTTGGCCTATTTGTGTAAAGGATGTTTAGCGAATGCCACTGTGTCACAATGGGCTTGTGTTTAGAGAGAATGTCACCTATGACATTGTTGGCTCGTGCTTTGGGTGAATCATCATGCGTGACATTGTTGGCCCGTTTGTGCAAAAATGTTGAGCGAATGTTACCTGCGACATCGATGGTCCATTTGTGAAAACGATCGAAAGAATAGCACCTGCAACACAGTCGACTCGTGCTTTGAGCGAATGTCACCTACGACATAATGGCAAGTGATTCTAGCAAATGTCACCTGCGATACTTGTTGGCCTATTTGTGAAAAAGATGTTGAGTGAATGCCACCTACGACAATGTTGGCTCGTGTTTTGAGTGAATGTCACCTATAACATCGTTGGCTCGTGCTTTGAGGGAATGTCACGTGTGACACCGTTGGCCCATTTGTGCAAAGGATATTGGTTGAATGCCATCTGCGACACCTTTGGCTCATGCTTTAAGAAAATGTCACCTACAACATCATTGGCTCATTCTTTGAGCGGATGTCACCTCGTGCTTCAAGCGAATATCACTTACGACATTATTCGCCCATTTGTGTAAAAGATGTTGAGTGAATGCCACTTGTGACACCGTTGGCTCGTGCTTTGATTGAATGTCAAATATGACATCATTGGCTCATGCTTTGATCGAATGACACAAGGGACACCATTGGCCTGTTTGTGCATAGGATGTTGAGCGAATACCACCTACGACATAGTTGGCTCTCACTTTATGAGAATGTCACCTACGATATTATTGACTCGTGGTTCGAGCGAATGTTAATTGCGACACTGTTGGCCTATTTGTGTAAAGGATGTTTAGCGAATGCCACCTGTGTCACAATGGGCTTGTGTTTAGAGAGAATGTCACCTATGACATTGTTGGCTCGTGCTTTGGGTGAATGTCATGTGACACATTGTTGGCCAGTTTGTGCAAAAAATGTTGAGCGAATGTTACCTGCGACATCGATGGTCCATTTGTGAAAATGATCGAAGAATAGCACCTGCAACACAGTCGACTAGTGCTTTGAGCGAATGTCACCTACGACATAATGGCAAGTGATTCTAGCAAATGTCACATGCGATACTGTTGGCCTATTTATGAAAAAGAAGATGTTGAGTGAATGTGAATGCCACCTACGACAATATTGGCTAGTGTTTTTGAATGCTAGTGTTTTGAGTGAATGTCACCTATAACATCGTTGGCTCGTGCTTTGAGGGAATGTCACGTGTGACACCGTTGGCCCATTTGTGCAAAGGATATTGGGTGAATGCCATCTGCGACACCTTTGGCTCATGCTTTAAGAAAATATCACCTACAACATCATTGGCTCATTCATTGAGCGGATGTCACCTCGTGCTTCAAGCGAATATCACTTACGACATTATTCGCCCATTTGTGTAAAAGATGTTGAGTGAATGCCACTTGTGACACCGTTGGCTCGTGCTTTGATTGAATGTCAAATATGACATCATTGGCTCATGCTTTGATCGAATGACACAAGCGACACCATTGGCCTGTTTGTGCATAGGATGTTGAGCGAATACCACCTACGACATAGTTGGCTCTCACTTTAAGAGAATGTCACCTACGATATTATTGACTCGTGGTTCGCGAATGCGAATGTTAATTGCGACACTTTGTTGGCCTATTTGTGTAAAGGATGTTTAGCGAATGCCACACTGTGTCACAATGGGCTTGTGTTTAGAGAGAATGTCACCTATGACATTGTTGGCTCGTGCTTTGGGTGAATGTCATCTGTGACACTTTGTTGGCCCGTTGTGCAAAAAATGTTGAGCGAATGTTACCTGCGACATCGATGGTCCATTTGTGAAAATGATCGAATGAATAGCACCTGCAACACAGTCGACTCGTGCTTTGAGCGAATATCACCTACGACATAATGGCAAGTGATTCTAGCAAATGTCACCTGCGATACTGTTGGCCTATTTATGAAAAAGATGTTGAGTGAATGCCACCTACGACAATATTGGCTAGTGTTTTGAGTGAATGTCACCTATAACATCGTTGGCTCGTGCTTTGAGAGAATGTCACGTGTGACACCGTTGGCCCGTTTGTGCAAAGGATATTGGTTGAATGCCCATCGCGACACCTTTGGCTCATGCTTTAAGAAAAATGTCACCTACAACATCATTGGCTCATTCTTTGAGCGGATGTCACCTCGTGCTTCAAGCGAATATCACTTACGACATTATTCGCCCATTTGTGTAAAAGATGTTGAGTGAATGCCACTTGTGACACCGTTGGCTCGTGCTTTGATTGAATGTCAAATATGACATCATTGGCTCATGCTTTGATCGAATGACACAAGGGACACCATTGGCCTGTTTGTGCATAGGATGTTGAGCGAATACCACCTACGACATAGTTGGCTCTCACTTTAAGAGAATGTCACCTACGATATTATTGACTCGTGGTTCGAGCGAATGTTAATTGCGACACCTTTGTTGGCCTATTTGTGTAAAGGATGTTTAGCGAATGCCACCTGTGTCACAATGGGCTTGTGTTTAGAGAGAATGTCACCTATGACATTGTTGGCTCGTGCTTTGGGTGAATGTCATCATGACACTTTGTTGGCCCGTTAGTGCAAAAAATGTTGAGCGAATGTTACTGCGACATCGATGGTCCATTTGTGAAAATGATATCGAGAAGAATAGCACCCAACAACACGGTCGACGAGTGCTTTTTGAGCGAATGTCATCTACGACATCATTGGCTAGTGATTCTAGCAAATGTCACATGCGATACTGTTGGCCTATTTATGAAAAAGATGTTGAGTGAATGCCACCTACGACAATATTGGCTAGTGTTTTGAGTGAATGTCACCTATAACATCGTTGGCTCGTGCTTTGAGGGAATGTCACGTGTGACACCGTTGGCCCGTTTGTGCAAAGGATATTGGTTGAATGCCATCTGCGACACCTTTGGCTCATGCTTTAAGAAAATGTCACCTACAACATCATTGGCTCATTCTTTGAGCGGATGTCACCTCGTGCTTCAAGCGAATATCACTTACGACATTATTCGCCCATTTGTGTAAAAGATGTTGAGTGAATGCCACTTGTGACACCGTTGGCTCGTGCTTTGATTGAATGTCAAATATGACACATCATTGGCTCATGCTTTGATCGAATGACACAAGGGACACCATTGGCCTGTTTGTGCATAGGATGTTGAGCGAATACCACCTACGACATAGTTGGCTCTCACTTTAAGAGAATGTCACCTACTACGATATTATTGACTCGTGGTTCGAGCGAATGTTAATTGCGACTTTGTTGGCCTATTTGTGTAAAGGATGTTTAGCGAATGCCACTGTGTCACAATGGGCTTGTGTTTAGAGAGAATGTCACCTATGACATTGTTGGCTCGTGCTTTGGGTGAATGTCATCTGTGACTGTTGTTGGCCCGTTGTGCAAAAAATGTTGAGCGAATGTTACTGCGACATCGATGGTCCATTTGTGAAAATGATATCGAAGAATAGCACACCTGCAACACACGTCGACGAGTGCTTTGAGCGAATGTCATCTACGACATCATTGGCTAGTGATTCTAGCAAATGTCACCTGCGATACTGTTGGCCTATTTATGAAAAAGATGTTGAGTGAATGCCACCTACGACAATATTGGCTAGTGTTTTGAGTGAATGTCACCTATAACATCGTTGGCTCGTGCTTTGAGGGAATGTCACGTGTGACACCGTTGGCCCGTTTGTGCAAAGGATATTGGTTGAATGCCATCTGCGACACCTTTGGCTCATGCTTTAAGAAAATGTCACCTACAACATCATTGGCTCATTCTTTGAGCGGATGTCACCTCGTGCTTCAAGCGAATATCACTTACGACATTATTCGCCCATTTGTGTAAAAGATGTTGAGTGAATGCCACTTGTGACACCGTTGGCTCGTGCTTTGATTGAATGTCAAATATGACATCATTGGCTCATGCTTTGATCGAATGACACAAGCGACACCATTGGCCTGTTTGTGCATAGGATGTTGAGCGAATACCACCTACGACATAGTTGGCTCTCACTTTAAGAGAATGTCACCTACGATATTATTGACTCGTGGTTCGAGCGAATGTTAATTGCGACGACTTTGTTGGCCTATTTGTGTAAAAAGGATGTTTAGCGAATGCCACATGTGTCACAATGGGCTTGTGTTTAGAGAGAATGTCACCTATGACATTGTTGGCTCGTGCTTTGGGTGAATGTCATCAGCGACACTGTTGTTGGCCAGTTAGTGCAAAAAATGTTGAGCGAATGTTACCTGCGACATCGATGGTCCATTTGTGAAAATGATATCGAGAGAATAGCACGCAACACGCAACACGAGTCGACGAGTGCTTTGAGCGAATGTCATCTACGACATCATTGGCTAGTGATTCTAGCAAATGTCACTGCGATACTGTTGGCCTATTTATGAAAAAGATGTTGAGTGAATGCCACCTACGACAATATTGGCTAGTGTTTTGAGTGAATGTCACCTATAACATCGTTGGCTCGTGCTTTGAGGGAATGTCACGTGTGACACCGTTGGCCCATTTCTGCAAAGGATATTGGTTGAATGCCATCTGCGACACCTTTGGCTCATCATGCTTTAAGAAAATGTCACCTACAACATCATTGGCTCATTCTTTGAGCGGATGTCACCTCGTGCTTCAAGCGAATATCACTTACGACATTATTCGCCCATTTGTGTAAAAGATGTTGAGTGAATGCCACTTGTGACACCGTTGGCTCGTGCTTTGATTGAATGTCAAATATGACATCATTGGCTCATGCTTTGATCGAATGACACAAGGGACACCATTGGCCTTTGTTTGTGCATAGGATGTTGAGCGAATACCACCTACGACATAGTTGGCTCTCACTTTAAGAGAATGTCACCTACGATATTATTGACTCGTGGTTCGAGCGAATGTTAATTGCGACACTTTGTTGGCCTATTTGTGTAAAGGATGTTTAGCGAATGCCACACTGTGTCACAATGGGCTTGTGTTTAGAGAGAATGTCACCTATGACATTGTTGGCTCGTGCTTTGGGTGAATGTCATCATCTGTTACTTGTTGGCCCGTTAGTGCAAAAAATGTTGAGCGAATGTTACTGCGACATTGATGGTCCATTTGTGAAAATGATATCGAAGAATAGCTTTGCTGCAACACGAAGTCGACGAGTGCTTTGAGCGAATGTCATCTACGACATCATTGGCTAGTGATTCTAGCAAATGTCACTGCGATATTGTTGGCCTATTTATGAAAAAGATGTTGAGTGAATGCCACCTACGACAATATTGGCTAGTGTTTTTTGAGTGAATGTCACCTATAACATCGTTGGCTCGTGCTTTGAGGGAATGTCACGTGTGACACCGTTGGCCCGTTTGTGCAAAGGATATTGGTTGAATGCCATCTGCGACACCTTTGGCTCATGCTTTAAGAAAATGTCACCTACAACATCATTGGCTCATTCTTTGAGCGGATGTCACCTCGTGCTTCAAGCGAATATCACTTACGACATTATTCGCCCATTTGTGTAAAAGATGTTGAGTGAATGCCACTTGTGACACGTTGGCTCGTGCTTTGATTGAATGTCAAATATGACATCATTGGCTCATGCTTTGATCGAATGACACAAGCGACACCATTGGCCTGTTTGTGCATAGGATGTTGAGCGAATACCACCTACGACATAGTTGGCTCTCACTTTAAGAGAATGTCACCTACGATATTATTGACTCGTGGTTCGAGCGAATGTTAATTGCGACACTGTTGGCCTATTTGTGTAAAGGATGTTTAGCGAATGCCACATGTGTCACAATGGGCTTGTGTTTAGAGAGAATGTCACCTATGACATTGTTGGCTCGTGCTTTGGGTGAATGTCATCTGTGACGACCTTTGTTGGCCCGTTAGTGCAAAAAATGTTGAGCGAATGTTACTGCGACATTGATGGTCCATTTGTGAAAATGACGATCGAGAGAATAGCACACCGCAACACGTCGACGAGTGCTTTGAGCGAATGTCATCTACGACATCATTGGCTAGTGATTCTAGCAAATGTCACATGCGATCTTGTTGGCCTATTTATGAAAAAAGATGTTGAGTGTGAATGCCACCTACGACAATATTGGCTAGTGTTTTGAGTGAATGTCACCTATAACATCGTTGGCTCGTGCTTTGAGGGAATGTCACGTGTGACACCGTTGGCCCATTTGTGCAAAGGATATTGGTTGAATGCCATCTGCGACACCTTTGGCTCATGCTTTAAGAAAATGTCACCTACAACATCATTGGCTCATTCTTTGAGCGGATGTCACCTCGTGCTTCAAGCGAATATCACTTACGACATTATTCGCCCATTTGTGTAAAAGATGTTGAGTGAATGCCACTTGTGACACCGTTGGCTCGTGCTTTGATTGAATGTCAAATATGACATCATTGGCTCATGCTTTGATCGAATGACACAAGCGACACCATTGGCCTGTTTGTGCATAGGATGTTGAGCGAATACCACCTACGACATAGTTGGCTCTCACTTTAAGAGAATGTCACCTACGATATTATTGACTCGTGGTTCGAGCGAATGTTAATTGCGACACTGTGTGGCCTATTTTTGTGTAAAGGATGTTTAGCGAATGCACACCTGTGTCACAATGGGCTTGTGTTTAGAGAGAATGTCACCTATGACATTGTTGGCTCGTGCTTTGGGTGAATGTCATCTGTGACACTGTTGGCCCGTTAGTGCAAAAAATGTTGAGCGAATGTTACTGCGACATTCGATGGTCCATTTGTGAAAATGATATCGAAGAATAGCACCGCAACGAGTCGACGAGTGCTTTGAGCGAATGTCATCTACGACATCATTGGCTAGTGATTCTAGCAAATGTCACATGCGATACTGTTGGCCTATTTATGAAAAAGATGTTGAGTGAATGCCACCTACGACAATATTGGCTAGTGTTTTGAGTGAATGTCACCTATAACATCGTTGGCTCGTGCTTTGAGGGAATGTCACGTGTGACACCGTTGGCCCGTTTGTGCAAAGGATATTGGTTGAATGCCATCTGCGACACCTTTGGCTCATGCTTTAAGAAAATGTCACCTACAAACATCATTGGCTCATTCTTTGAGCGGATGTCACCTCGTGCTTCAAGCGAATATCACTTACGACATTATTCGCCCATTTGTGTAAAAGATGTTGAGTGAATGCCATTTGTGACACCGTTGGCTCGTGCTTTGATTGAATGTCAAATATGACATCATTGGCTCATGCTTTGATCGAATGACACAAGCGACACCATTGGCCTGTTTGTGCATAGGATGTTGAGCGAATACCACCTACGACATAGTTGGCTCTCACTTTAAGAGAATGTCACCTACGATATTATTGACTCGTGGTTCGAGCGAAATGTTAATTGCGACTTTGTTGGCCTATTTGTGTAAAGGATGTTTAGCGAATGCCACATGTGTCACAATGGGCTTGTGTTTAGAGAGAATGTCACCTATGACATTGTTGGCTCGTGCTTTGGGTGAATGTCATCTGTGACTTTGTTGGCCAGTTTGTGCAAAAAATGTTGAGCGAATGTTACTGCGACATCGATGGTCCATTTGTGAAAACGATATCGAAGAATAGCACTGCAACACAGTCGACGAGTGCTTTGAGCGAATGTCATCTACGACATCATTGGCAAGTGATTCTAGCAAATGTCACTGCGATCTTGTTGGCCTATTTGTGAAAAAGATGTTGAGTGAATGCCACCTACGACAATGTTGGCTAGTGTTTTGAGTGAATGTCACCTATAACATCGTTGGCTCGTGCTTTGAGGGAATGTCACGTGTGACACCGTTGGCCGTTTGTGCAAAGGATATTGGTTGAATCATCATGCGACACCTTTGGCTCATGCTTTAAGAAAATGTCACCTACAACATCATTGGCTCATTCTTTGAGCGGATGTCACCTCGTGCTTCAAGCGAATATCACTTACGACATTATTCGCCCATTTGTGTAAAAGATGTTGAGTGAATGCCATTTGTGACGCCGTTGGCTCGTGCTTTGATTGAATGTCAAATATGACATCATTGGCTCATGCTTTGATCGAATGACACAGCGACACCATTGGCTGTTTGTTTGTGCATAGGATGTTGAGCGAATACCACCTACGACATAGTTGGCTCTCACTTTAAGAGAATGTCACCTACGATATTATTGACTCGTGGTTCGAGCGAATGTTAATTGCGACTCTGTTGGCCTATTTGTGTAAAGGATGTTTAGCGAATGCCACTGTGTCACAATGGGCTTGTGTTTAGAGAGAATGTCACCTATGACATTGTTGGCTCGTGCTTTGGGTGAATGTCATCTGTGACTTTGTTGGCCCGTTAGTGCAAAAAATGTTGAGCGAATGTTACTGCGACATTGATGGTCCATTTGTGAAAAAAATGATATCGAAGAATAGCACCGCAACACGGTCGACGAGTGCTTTGAGCGAATGTCATCTACGACATCATTGGCTAGTGATTCTAGCAAATGTCACCTGCGATACTGTTGGCCTATTTATGAAAAAGATGTTGAGTGAATGTCACCTATAACATCGTTGGCTCGTGCTTTGAGGGAATGTCACGTGTGACACCGTTGGCCCGTTTGTGCAAAGGATATTGGTTGAATGCCATCTGCGACACCTTTGGCTCATGCTTTAAGAAAATGTCACCTACAACATCATTGGCTCATTCTTTGAGCGGATGTCACCTCGTGCTTCAAGCGAATATCACTTACGACATTATTCGCCCATTTGTGTAAAAGATGTTGAGTGAATGCCACTTGTGACACCGTTGGCTCGTGCTTTGATTGAATGTCAAATATGACATCATTGGCTCATGCTTTGATCGAATGACACAAGGGACACCATTGGCCTGTTTGTGCATAGGATGTTGAGCGAATACCACCTACGACATAGTTGGCTCTCACTTTAAGAGAATGTCACCTACGATATTATTGACTCGTGGTTCGAGCGAATGTTAATTGCGACATTTGTTGGCCTATTTGTGTAAAGGATGTTTAGCGAATGCCACATGTGTCACAATGGGCTTGTGTTTAGAGAGAATGTCACCTATGACATTGTTGGCTCGTGCTTTGGGTGAATGTCATCTGCACATTGTTGGCCCGTTAGTGCAAAAAATGTTGAGCGAATGTTACTGCGACATTGATGGTCCATTTGTGAAAATGATATCGAGAGAATAGCACCTGCAACACAGTCGACGAGTGCTTTGAGCGAATGTCATCTACGACATCATTGGCTAGTGATTCTAGCAAATGTCACATGCGATACTGTTGGCCTATTTATGAAAAAGATGTTGAGTGAATGCCACCTACGACAATATTGGCTAGTGTTTTGAGTGAATGTCACCTATAACATCGTTGGCTCGTGCTTTGAGGGAATGTCACGTGTGACACCGTTGGCCCGTTTGTGCAAAGGATATTGGTTGAATGCCATCTGCGACACCTTTGGCTCATGCTTTAAGAAAATGTCACCTACAACATCATTGGCTCATTCTTTGAGCGGATGTCACCTCGTGCTTCAAGCGAATATCACTTACGACATTATTCGCCCATTTGTGTAAAAGATGTTGAGTGAATGCCACTTGTGACACCGTTGGCTCGTGCTTTGATTGAATGTCAAATATGACATCATTGGCTCATGCTTTGATCGAATGACACAAGGGACACCATTGGCCTGTTTGTGCATAGGATGTTGAGCGAATACCACCTACGACATAGTTGGCTCTCACTTTAAGAGAATGTCACCTACGATATTATTGACTCGTGGTTCGAGCGAATGTTAATTGCGACACCGTTGGCCTATTTGTGTAAAGGATGTTTAGCGAATGCCACATGTGTCACAATGGGCTTGTGTTTAGAGAGAATGTCACCTATGACATTGTTGGCTCGTGCTTTGGGTGAATGTCATCTGTGACACTGTTGGCCCGTTAGTGCAAAAAATGTTGAGCGAATGTTACCTGCGACATTGATGGTCCATTTGTGAAAATGATATCGAGAGAATAGCACCTACAACACAGTCGACGAGTGCTTTGAGCGAATGTCATCTACGACATCATTGGCTAGTGATTCTAGCAAATGTCACCTGCGATACTGTTGGCCTATTTATGAAAAAGATGTTGAGTGAATGCCACCTACGACAATATTGGCTAGTGTTTTGAGTGAATGTCACCTATAACATCGTTGGCTCGTGCTTTGAGGGAATGTCACGTGTGACACCGTTGGCCCGTTTGTGCAAAGGATATTGGTTGAATGCCATCTGCGACACCTTTGGCTCATGCTTTAAGAAAATGTCACCTACAACATCATTGGCTCATTCTTTGAGCGGATGTCACCTCGTGCTTCAAGCGAATATCACTTACGACATTATTCGCCCATTTGTGTAAAAGATGTTGAGTGAATGCCACTTGTGACACCGTTGGCTCGTGCTTTGATTGAATGTCAAATATGACATCATTGGCTCATGCTTTGATCGAATGACACAAGCGACACCATTGGCCTGTTTGTGCATTCCTGTTGAGCGAATACCACCTACGACATAGTTGGCTCTCACTTTAAGAGAATGTCACCTACGATATTATTGACTCGTGGTTCGAGCGAATGTTAATTGCGACACTGTTGGCCTATTTGTGTAAAGGATGTTTAGCGAATGCCACATGTGTCACAATGGGCTTGTGTTTAGAGAGAATGTCACCTATGACATTGTTGGCTCGTGCTTTGGGTGAATGTCATCTGTGACATTGTTGGCCCGTTAGTGCAAAAAATGTTGAGCGAATGTTACCTGCGACATTGATGGTCCATTTGTGAAAATTCTCTCGATATCATTTTCACAAATGGGTTCATCGGTGTCGCAGTAACATTCGCTCAACATTTTTTGGCACAAATAAACCAACAATGTCAAAGATGACATTCACCCAAAGCACGAGCTAACAATTTCATAGGTGACATTCTCTCTAAGCAAAAGCCCATTGTGACACAAGTGACATTCACTAAACATCCT
Source organism: Anisodus tanguticus (assembly GCA_034509755.1). Classification (NCBI taxonomy): domain Eukaryota; kingdom Viridiplantae; phylum Streptophyta; class Magnoliopsida; order Solanales; family Solanaceae; genus Anisodus; species Anisodus tanguticus. Next base: position 15,659,574 of record CM067548.1, on the reverse strand, counting down.
TTGCACAAATGGGCCAACCGTGTCGCAGGTCATGTTCGCTCGAAGTATGAGTAAACAATGACGTTTATGACATTATTTCAAAGTGCGAGTTAACTATGTTGCAGGTGGAATTTTCTCAATATCCTAGGCACTAAAAGGTCGATGGTGTCGCTTGTGACCTTCGATAAAAGTATGAGCCAATGATGTCATATGTCATATTAACTCAAAGCACGAGCCAATAGTGTCACATGTGGCATTCAACAAACATCTTTTACACAAATGGGACAATAATATTGTAGGTGATATTCTCTTGAAGCACGAGGTGAGATTCGATCAAAGCTCGCATTCGGCCAATATCTTTTGCAAAAATGGGCAAACGGTGTCGCAGGTGACATTCGTACAAAGAATGAGCCAATGATTTTGTAGGTGACATTTGCTTAGAGCATGAGCCAAAGGCATCGCATATGGCATTCGCCAAATATCATTTGCACAAACGGTGTCACATGTGACATTCTCTCAAAGCACGAGCCAACGATGTTATAGGTGATATTCACTCAAAACACGAACCAACATTGTCGTAGGTGGCATTTACTCAACATCCTTTTCATAAATAGGCCAATAGTGTCGCAGTTGACATTTGCTAGAATCATGATCCATTGATGTCGTAGGTGACATTCGTTCATAGCACGAGTCTACAGTGATGCAGGTGCTATTCCCTCGAGATCATTTTCACAAATGGGCCATCGATGTCACAAGTAACATTCGCTCAACAGTTTTGGCACAAATTGTCCAACAATGTTGCAGATGACATTCGTCCAAGGCACGAGCTAACAATTTCATAGGTGGCATTCTCTCTAAGCACAATCCCATTATGACACAGGTGGCATTCACTAAACATTATTTGCACATATGGGCCAACAATATTGCAGGTGATATTCGCTCGAAGCACGAGTAAACTATGATGTATGTGACATTCTTTCAAAGTGCGAGTCAGTTATGTCGCATGTGGCATTTAGTCAACATCCTTTGCACAAACAGGTCAATGGTGTAGTTTGTGACATTCGATCAAAGCATGAGCCAATGATGTCATATGTGACATTCACTCAAAGCACGAACCAATAATGTCACATGTGGCATTCAATAAACATCTTTTACACAAATGGGTCAATAATATTGTAGGTGATACTCACTGGAAGCACGAGGTGACATTCGCTCAAAGGATGAGCTAATGGTGTCACAGTAAGCATTCGCTCAACATCTTTTGAACAAATTGGCCAACGGTGTCGCAGGTGACATTTCCTCAAAGAAAGACCAATGATGTTGAAGGTGACATTTGCTTAAAGCACGAGCCAAAGGTGTCACAGATGGCATTCACCAAATATCATTTGCACAAACGGGCTAGCGGTGTCACATGTGACATTCTCTCAAAGCACGAGCCAACGATGTTATAGGTGACACACTCAAAACACGAACCAACACTGTCGTAGGTGGAATTTACTGAACATCATTTTCATAAATAGGCCAATAGTGTCGCAGGTGACATTTGCTAGAATCATAAGCTAATAATGTCGTAGGTCACATTCGCTCAAAGCACTAGTCTACCGTGTGTTGCATGTGTTATTCTCTCGATATCGTTTTCACAAATGGGCCATCGGTGGCGCGGTAACATTCGCTCAACAGTTTTGGCACAAATCGGCCATTAATGTCAAAGATGACATTCGCCCAAAGCACGAGCCAATAATTTCGTAGGTGATATTCTCTCTAAGCAAAAGCCCATTGTGACACAAGTGACATTCACTAAACATCCTTTGCACAAATAAGCCAACGAGTTATCACAGGTGATATTCGCTCGAAGCACGAGTAAACAATGACATATGTGACACTCTTTCAAAGTGCGAGTTAATTATGTCGCATGTGGCATTTAGTCAACATCCTTTGCACAAACAGGTCAATGGTTTCGCTTGTGATATTCGATCAAAGCATGAGCCAATCATGTTATATGTGACATTTTCTCAAAGCACGAGCCAATAGTGTCTCCTGTGGAATTCAATAAACATCTTTTACACAAATGGGCCAATAATATTGTAGGTGATATTCGCTTGATGCACGAGGTGACATTCGCTCAAAGCATGAGCAAATGGTTTCACAGTATGCATTCGCCCAACATCTTTTGCACAAATGGGCCACCGGTGTCACTGGTGACATTCCCTCAAAGAAAGAGCGAATGATGTTGTAGGTGACATTTGCTTAAGGCATGAGCCAAAGGTGTCGCAGATGGCATTCGCCAAATATCCTTTGCATAAACGGGCTAACGGTGTCACATGTAATATTCTCTCAAAGCACGAGCCAACGATGTTATAGGTGACACACTCAAAACACGAACCAACACTATCGTAGGTGGAATTTACTGAACATCATTTTCATAAATAGGTCAATAGTGTCGCATGTGTCATTTGCTAGAATCATGAGCTAATGACGTCGTACGTCACATTCGCTCAAAGCACGAATCTACAGTGATGCATGCGTTATTCTCTCAATATCTTTTTCACAAATGGGCCATCGATGTCGCAGGTAACATTCGCTCAACAGTTTTGGCACAAATCAGCCAATAACGTCGCTGATGACATTCGACCAAGGTACGAGCCAACAATTTCATAGGTGACATTCTCTCTAAGCAAAAGCCCATTGTGACACAAGTGACATTCACTAAACATCCTTTGCACAAATGCGCCAACAGTATCATAGGTGATATTCACTCGAAGCACGAGTAAACAATGACGTATGTGACATTCTTTCAAAGTGTGAGTCAATTATGTCGCATGTGGCATTTAGTCAACATCCTTTGCACAAACAGGTCAATGGTTTCGCTTGTGATATTCGATCAAAGCATGAGCCAATGATGTCATATGTGACATTCATTCAAAGAACGAGCCAATAGTGTCACATGTGGCATTCAATAAACATCTTTTACACAAATGGGCCAATAATATTGTAGGTGATATTTTCTTGAAGCACGGGCTGACATTCGCTCAAAGCATGAGCTAATGGTGTCACAGTATGCATTCGCCCAACATCTTTTGCACAAATGGGACATGGTGTCACATGTGACATTCCTCAAAGAAAGAGCGAATGATGTTGTAAGTGACATTTGCTTAAAGCATGAGCCAAAGGTGTCGCAGATGGCATTCACCAAATATCCTTTGCATAAATGGGCTAACGGTGTCACATGTAACATTCTCTCAAGCACGAGCCAACGATGTTATTGGTGACACACTCAAAACACAAACCAAAACATTGTCGTAGGTTGAATTTAAACAACATTATTTTCATAAATAGGTCAATAGTGTCGCATGTGTCATTTGCTAGAATCATGAGGTAATAATGTCGTACGTCACATTCGCTCAAAGCACGAATCTACGATGATGCATGCGCTATTCTCTCAATATCTTAATCACAAATGGGCCATCGGTGTCGCAGGTAACATTCGCTCAACTGTTTTGGCACAAATCGGCCAATAACGTCATAGATGACATTCGACCAAGGCATGAGCCAACAATTTCGTAGGTGACATTCTCTCTAAGCAAAATCCCATTGTGACACAAGTGGCATTCACTAAACATCCTTTGCACAAATGTGCCAACGAGTATCATAGGTGATATTCGCTCGAACTACGAGTAAATAATGACGTATGTGACATTCTCTCAAAGTGCGAGTCAATTATGTCGCAGGTGACATTTAGTCAACATCCTTTGCACAAACGGGTCAATGGTGTCGTTTGTGACATTCGATCAAAGTATGAGCCAATGATGTCATATGTGACATTCACATCAAAGAACGAGCCAATAGTGTCACATGTGGCATTCAATAAACATCTTTTACATAAATCGGTGTCGAAGGTAACATTCGCTCAATATTTTTTGCACAAATCAACCAACAATGTCGCAGATGACATTCTCCCAAAGCACGAGCCAACAATTTCATAGGTGACACTCTCTCTAAGCACAAGCCCACTGTGACACAGGTGGCATTCACTAAACATCCTTTGCAAAAATGTGCCAACAGTGTCGCAGTTCACATTCGCTCGAAGCACAAGTCAATAATGTCGTAAGTAATATTCTCTCAAAATGCGAGATAACTATGTTGTAGGTGGTATTCGCTCAACATACTTTGCACAAACAAAGCCAATGGTGTCTCTTATAACATTCGATCAAAGCAAGACCCAATGATGTCACATGTGATATTTACTCAAGGCACGAACCAACAGTGTCATATGTGGAATTCAATAAAAATATTTTACACAAATGGGCCAATAATATTATAGGTGATATTCTCTTGAAGCATGAGGTGACATTCACTCAAAGCATGAGACAATGGTGTCACACGAGTAGGCATTCACTCAACATCTTTTGCACAAATAAGCCAACGGTGTCGTAGGTGACATTTTCTCAAAGAATGAGTCAACGATGTTGTAGGTGACATTTGCTTAAAGCACGAAACAAAGGTGTCACAGATGGTATTCGCCCAATATCCTTTGCACAAATGGGCCAACGGTGTCACATGTGACATTCTCTCAATGAACGAGCCAACGATGTTATAGGTAACATTCACTTAAAACACGAACCAACACTATCGTAGGTGGAATTTACTCGAACATCATTTTCATAAATAGGTCAATTGTGTCGCATGTGTCATTTGCTAGAATCATGAGCTAATGATGTCGTACGTCACATTCGCTCAAAGCACGAGTCTACTGTGATGCATGTGCTATTCTCTCGATATCGTTTTCACAAATGGGCCATCGGTGTTCGCGGTAACATTCGCTCAACGAGTTTTGGCACAAATCGCTAATAATGTCGAAGATGACATTCGCCCAAGCACGAGCCAATAATTTCGTAGGTGATATTCTCTCTAAGCAAAAGCCCATTGTGACACAAGTGACATTCACTAAACATCCTTTGCACAAATAAGCCAACGAGTATCACGGGTGATATTCGCTCGAAGCACGAGTAAACAATGACATATGTGACATTCTTTCAAAGTGCGAGTTAATTATGTCGCATGTGGCATTTAGTCAACATCCTTTGCACAAACAGGTCAATGGTTTCGCTTGTGATATTCGATCAAAGCATGAGCCAATCATGTCATATGTGACATTTTCTCAAAGCACGAGCCAATAGTGTCTCATGTGGCATTCAATAAACATCTTTTACACAAATGGGCCAATAATATTGTAGGTGATATTCGCTTGATGCACGAGGTGACATTCGCTCAAAGCATGAGCAAATGGTTTCACAAAGTATGCATTCGCCCAACATCTTTTGCACAAATGGGCCAATGGTGTCACATGGGGACATTCCCTCAAAGAAAGAGCGAATGATGTTGTAGTTGACTTTTGCTTAAAGCATGTGCCAAAGGTGTCGCAGATGGCATTCGCCAAATATCCTTTGCATAAACGGGCTAACGGTGTCACATGTAATATTCTCTCAAAGCGCGAGCCAACGATGTTATAGGTGACACACTCAAAACACGAACCAACACTATCGTAGGTGGAATTTACTGAACATCATTTTCATAAATAGGTCAATAGTGTCGCATGTGTCATTTGCTAGAATCATGAGGTAATGCTGTCGTACGTCATATTCTCTCAAAGCACGAATCTACAGTGATGCATGCGCTATTCTCTCAATATCTTTACCACAAATGGGCCATCGGTGTCGCAGGTAACATTCGCTCAACAGTTTTGGCACAAATCAGCCAATAACGTCGCTGATGACATTCGACCAAGGCACGAGCCAACAATTTCGTAGGTGACATTCTCTCTAAGCAAAAGCCCATTGTGACACAAGTGGCATTCACTAAACATCCTTTGCACAAATGGGCCAACGGTATCATAGGTGATATTCACTCGAAGCACGAGTAAACAATGACGTATGTAACATTTTTTCAAAGTGCGAGTTAATTATGTCGCAGGTGGAATTTAGTCAACATCCTTTGCACAAACAAGTCAATGGTGTCGTTTGTGACATTCGATCAAAGTATGAGCCAATGATGTCATATGTGACATTCATTCAAAGAACGAGCCAATAGTGTCACATGTGGCATTCAATAAACATCTTTTACACAAATGGGCCAATAATATTGTAGGTGATATTTTCTTGAAGCACGGGCTGACATTCGCTCAAAGCATGAGCTAATGGTGTCACAGGAGGCATTCGCCCAACATCCTTTGCACAAATGGGCCAACGGTGTCACTGGTGACATTCCCTCAAAGAAAGAGTGAATGATGTTGTAGGTGACATTTGCTTAAAGCATGAGCCAAATGTGTCGCAGATGGCATTCGCCAAATATCCTTTGCATAAATGGGCTAACAGTGTCACATGTAACATTCTCTCAAGCACGAGCCAATGATGTTATTGGTGACACACTCAAAACACAAACCAACACTGTCGTAGGTTGAATTTACTGAACATTATTTTCATAAATAGGTCAATAGTGTCGCATGTGTCATTTGCTAGAATCATGAGGTAATGCTGTCGTACGTCACATTCGCTCAAAGCACGAATCTACAGTGATGCATGCGCTATTCTCTCAATATCTTAATCACAAATGGGCCATCGGTGTCGCAGGTAACATTCGCTCAACAGTTTTGGCACAAATCAGCCAATAACGTCGCTGATGACATTCGACCAAGGCATGAGCCAACAATTTCGTAGGTGACATTCTCTCTAAGCAAAATCCCATTGTGACACAAGTGGCATTCACTAAACATCCTTTGCACAAATGTGCCAACAGTATCATAGGTGATATTCACTCGAAGCCCGAGTAAATAATGACGTATGTGACATTCTCTCAAAGTGCGAGTCAATTATGTCGCAGGTGACATTTAGTCAACATCCTTTGCACAAACAGGTCAATGGTGTCGTTTGTGACATTCGATCAGAGTATGAGCCAATGATGTCATATGTGACATTCACATCAAAGAACGAGCCAATAGTGTCACATGTGGCATTCAATAAACATCTTTTACATAAATCGGTGTCGAAGGTAACATTCGCTCAATATTTTTTGCACAAATCAACCAACAATGTCGCAGATGACATTCTCCCAAAGCACGAGCCAACAATTTCATAGGTGACACTCTCTCTAAGCACAAGCCCTTGTGACACGGTGGCATTCACTAAACATCCTTTGCAAAAATGTGCCAACGGTGTCGCAGTTCACATTCGCTCGAAGCACAAGTCAATAATGTCGTAAGTAATATTCTCTCAAAATGCGAGATAACTATGTTGTAGGTGGTATTCGCTCAACATACTTTGCACAAACAGGCCAATGGTGTCTCTTATAACATTCGATCAAAGCAAGACCCAATGATGTCACATGTGATATTTACTCAAGGCACGAACCAACAGTGTCATATGTGGAATTCAATAAAAATATTTTACACAAATGGGCCAATAATATTATAGGTGATATTCTCTTGAAGCATGAGGTGACATTCACTCAAAGCATGAGACAATGGTGTCACAGTAGGCATTCACTCAACATCTTTTGCACAACTGGGCCAACGGTGTCGTAGGTGACATTTTCTCAAAGAATGAGTCAACGATGTTGTAGGTGACATTTGCTTAAAGCACGAAACAAAGGTGTCACAGATGGTATTCGCCCAATATCCTTTGCACAAATGGGCCAACGGTGTCACATGTGACATTCTCTCAATGAACGAGCCAACGATGTTATAGGTAACATTCACTTAAAACACGAACCAACACTATCGTAGGTGGAATTTACTGAACATCATTTTCATAAATAGGTCAATTGTGTCGCATGTGTCATTTGCTAGAATCATGAGCTAATGATGTCGTACGTCACATTCGCTCAAAGCACGAGTCTACTGTGATGCATGTGCTATTCTCTCGATATCGTTTTCACAAATGGGCCATCGGTGTTACTGGTAACATTCGCTCAACAGTTTTGGCACAAATCAGCTAATAATGTCACAGATGACATTCGCCCAAGGCACGAGCCAATAATTTCGTAGGTGATATTCTCTCTAAGCAAAAGCCCATTGTGACACAAGTGACATTCACTAAACATCCTTTGCACAAATAAGCCAACAGTATCACAGGTGATATTCGCTCGAAGCACGAGTAAACAATGACATATGTGACATTCTTTCAAAGTGCGAGTTAATTATGTCGCATGTGGCATTTAGTCAACATCCTTTGCACAAACAGGTCAATGGTTTCGCTTGTGATATTCGATCAAAGCATGAGTCAATCATGTCATATGTGACATTTTCTCAAAGCACGAGCCAATAGTGTCTCATGTGGCATTCAATAAACATCTTTTACACAAATGGGCCAATAATATTGTAGGTGATATTCGCTTGATGCACGAGGTGACATTCGCTCAAAGCATGAGCAAATGGTTTCACAGTATGCATTCGCCCAACATCTTTTGCACAAATGGGCCACCGGTGTCACTGGGGACATTCCCTCAAAGAAAGAGCGAATGATGTTGTAGTTGACTTTTGCTTAAAGCATGTGCCAAAGGTGTCGCAGATGGCATTCGCCAAATATCCTTTGCATAAACGGGCTAACGGTGTCACATGTAATATTCTCTCAAAGCGCGAGCCAACGATGTTATAGGTGACACACTCAAAACACGAACCAACACTATCGTAGGTGGAATTTACCGAACATCATTTTCATAAATAGGTCAATAGTGTCGCATGTGTCATTTGCTAGAATCATGAGGTAATGATGTCGTACGTCATATTCTCTCAAAGCACGAATCTACGGTGATGCATGCGCTATTCTCTCAATATCTTTACCACAAATGGGCCATCGGTGTCGCGAGGTAACATTCGCTCAACGGTTTGGCACAAATCGGCCAATAACGTCGCTGATGACATTCGACCAAGGCATGAGCCAACAATTTCGTAGGTGACATTCTCTCTAAGCAAAAGCCCATTGTGACACAAGTGGCATTCACTAAACATCCTTTGCACAAATGTGCCAACAGTATCATAGGTGATATTCACTCGAAGCACGAGTAAACAATGACGTATGTAACATTTTTTCAAAGTGCGAGTCAATTATGTCGCGGTGGAATTTAGTCAACATCCTTTGCACAAACAAGTCAATGGTGTCGTTTGTGACATTCGATCAAAGTATGAGCCAATGATGTCATATGTGACATTCATTCAAAGAACGAGCCAATAGTGTCACATGTGGCATTCAATAAACATCTTTTACACAAATGGGCCAATAATATTGTAGGTGATATTTTCTTGAAGCACGGGCTGACATTCGCTCAAAGCATGAGCTAATGGTGTCACAGTAGGCATTCGCCCAACATCCTTTGCACAAATGGGCCAACGGTGTCACTGGTGACATTCCCTCAAAGAAAGAGTGAATGATGTTGTAGGTGACATTTGCTTAAAGCATGAGCCAAATGTGTCGCAGATGGCATTCGCCAAATATCCTTTGCATAAACAGGTTAACAGTGTCACATGTAACATTCTCTCAAAGCACGAGCCAACGATGTTATTGGTGACACACTCAAAACACAAACCAACACTATCGTAGGTGGAATTTACTGAACATTATTTTCATAAATAGGTCAATAGTGTCGCAGGTGTCATATGCTAGAATCATGAGCTAATGATGTCGTATGTCACATCCGCTCAAAGCACGAGTCTACTGTGATGCATGTGCTATTCTCTCAATATCTTTATCACAAATGGGCCATCGGTGTCGCAGGTAACATTCGCTCAACAGTTTTGGCACAAATCAGCCAATAACGCCGCTGATGACATTCGCCCAAGGCATGACCCAACAATTTCGTAGGTGACATTCTCTCTAAGCAAAATCCCATTGTGACACAAGTGGTATTCACTAAACATCCTTTGCACAAATGTGCCAACAGTATCATAGGTGATATTCACTCGAAGCCCGAGTAAATAATGACGTATGTGACATTCTTTCAAAGTGCGAGTCAATTATGTCGCAGGTGACATTTAGTCAACATCCTTTGCGCAAACAGGTCAATGGTGTCGTTTGTGACATTCGATCAATGTATGAGCCAATGATGTCATATGTGACATTCACATCAAAGAACGAGCCAATAGTGTCACATGTGGCATTCAATAAACATCTTTTACACAAATCGGTGTCGAAGGTAACATTCGCTCAACATTTTTTGCACAAATCAACCAACAATGTCGCAGATGACATTCTCCCAAAGCACGAGCCAACAATTTCATAGGTGACACTCTCTCTAAGCACAAGCCCACTGTGACACAGGTGGCATTCACTAAACATCCTTTGCAAAAATGTGCCAACAGTGTCGCAGTTCACATTCGCTCGAAGCACAAGTCAATAATGTCGTAAGTAATATTCTCTCAAAATGCGAGATAACTATGTTGTAGGTGGTATTCGCTCAACATACTTTGCACAAACAGGCCAATGGTGTCTCTTATAACATTCGATCAAAGCAAGACCCAATGATGTCACATGTGATATTTACTCAAGGCACGAACCAACAGTGTCATATGTGTCATTCAATAAAAATATTTTACACAAATGGGCCAATAATATTATAGGTGATATTCTCTTGAAGCATGAGGTGACATTCACTCAAAGCATGAGACAATGGTGTCACAGTAGGCATTCACTCAACATCTTTTGCACAACTGGGCCAACGGTGTCGTAGGTGACATTTTCTCAAAGAATGAGTCAACGATGTTGTAGGTGACATTTGCTTAAAGCACGAAACAAAGGTGTCACAGATGGTATTCGCCCAATATCCTTTGCACAAATAGGCCAACGGTGTCACATGTGACATTCTCTCAAAGCACGAGCCAACGATGTTATAGGTGACATTCACTTAAAACACGAACCAACACTATCGTAGGTGGAATTTACTGAACATCATTTTCATAAATAGGTCAATTGTGTCGCATGTGTCATTTGCTAGAATCATGAGCTAATGATGTCGTACGTCACATTCGCTCAAAGAACGAGTCTACTGTGATGCAGTGCTATTCTCTCGATATCATTTTCACAAATGGGCCATCGGTGTTGCTGGTAACATTCGCTCAACAGTTTTGGCACAAATCAGCTAATAATGTCACAGATGACATTCGCCCAAGGCACGAGCCAATAATTTCGTAGGTGATATTCTCTCTAAGCAAAAGCCCATTGTGAAACAAGTGACATTCACTAAACATCCTTTGCACAAATAAGCCAACAGTATCACAGGTGATATTCGCTCGAAGCACGAGTAAACAATGACATATGTGACATTCTTTCAAAGTGCGAGTTAATTATGTCGCATGTGGCATTTAGTCAACATCCTTTGCACAAACAGGTCAATGGTTTCGCTTGTGATATTCGATCAAAGCATGAGCCAATCATGTCATATGTGACATTTTCTCAAAGCACGAGCCAATAGTGTCTCATGTGGCATTCAATAAACATCTTTTGCACAAATAGGCCAATAATATTGTAGGTGATATTCGCTTGATGCACGAGGTGACATTTGCTCAAAGCATGAGCAAATGGTTTCACAGTATGCATTCGCCCAACATCTTTTGCACAAATGGGCCACCGGTGTCACTGGGGACATTCCCTCAAAGAAAGAGCGAATGATGTTGTAGGTGACTTTTACTTAAAGCATGTGCCAAAGGTGTCGCAGATGGCATTCGCCAAATATCGTTTGCATAAACGGGCTAACGGTGTCACATGTAATATTCTCTCAAAGCACGAGCCAACGATGTTATAGGTGACACACTCAAAACACGAACCAACACAATCGTAGGTGGAATTTACTGAACATCATTTTCATAAATAGGTCAATAGTGTCACATGTGTCATTTGCTAGAATCATGAGGTAATGCTGTCGTACGTCACATTCGCTCAAAGCACGAATCTACAGTGATGCATGCGCTATTCTCTCAATATCTTTATCACAAATGGGCCATCGGTGTCGCAGGTAACATACGCTCAACAGTTTTGGCACAAATCAGCCAATAACGTCGCTGATGACATTCGACCAAAGCATGAGCCAACAATTTCGTAGGTGACATTCTCTCTAAGCAAAAGCCCATTGTGACACAAGTGGCATTCACTAAACATCCTTTGCACAAATGTGCCAACAGTATCATAGGTGATATTCACTCGAAGCCCGAGTAAACAATGACGTATGTGACATTCTTTCAAAGTGCGAGTCAATTATTTCGCAGGTGACATTTAGTCAACATCCTTTGCACAAACAGGTCAATGGTGTCGTTTGTGACATTCGATCAAAGTATGAGCCAATGATGTCATATGTGACATTCACATCAAAGAACGAGCCAATAATGTCACATGTGGCATTCAATAAACATCTTTTACATAAATGGGTCAATAATATTGTAGGTGATACTCACTGGAAGCACGAGGTGACATTCGCTCAAAGGATTAGCTAATGGTGTCACAGTAAGCATTCGCTAACCATCTTTTGAACAAATTGGCCAACGGTGTCGCAGGTGACGTTCCCTCAAAGAAAGTCCAATGATGTTGAAGGTGACATTTGCTTAAAGCACGAGCCAAAGGTGTCGCATTTGGCATTCACCAAATATCCTTTGCACAAATGGGCTAACGGTGTCAAATGTGACATTCTCTCAAAACACGAGCTAACGATGTTATAGGTGACACACTCAAAATACGAACCAACACTGTCATAGGTGGAATTTACTGAACATCATTTTTATAAATAAGCGAATAGTGTCGCAGGTCACATCCGCTCAAAGCACGAGTCTACTGTGATGCATGTGCTATTCTCTCGATATCGTTTTCACAAATGGGCCATCGGTGTTGCTGGTAACATTCACTCAACAGTTTTGGCACAAATCAGCCAATAATGTCACAGATGACATTCGCCCAAGGCACGAGCCAATAATTTTGTAGGTGACATTCTCTATAAGAAAAGCCCATTGTGACACAAGTGACATTCACTAAACACCTTTTGCACAAATAAGCCAACAGTATCACAGGTGTTATTCGCTCGAAGCACAAGTAAACAATGACATATGTGACATTCTTTCAAAGTGCGAGTTAATTATGTCGCATGTGGCATTTAGTCAACAACCTTTGCACAAACAGGTCAATGGTTTCGCTTGTGATATTCGATCAAAGCATGAGCCAATGATGTCATATGTGACATTTTCTCAAAGCACGAGCCAATAGTGTCTCATGTGGCATTTAATAAACATCTTTTACACAAATGGGCCAATAATATTCTAGGTGATATTCGCTTGAAGCACGAGGTAAAATTCGCTCAAACCATGAGCAAATGGTTTCACAGTATGCATTCGCCCAACATCTTTTGCACAAATGGGCCAACGGTGTCACTGGGGACATTCCCTCAAAGAAAGAGCGAATGATGTTGTAGGTGATATTTGCTTAAAGCATGAGCCAAAGGTGTCGCAGATGGCATTCGCCAAATATCCTTTGCATAAACGGGCTAACGGTGTCACATGTAACATTCTCTCAAAACACGAGCCAACGATGTTATATGTGACACACTCAAAACGCGAACCAACACTATCATAGGTGGAATTTACGAACATTATTTTCATAAATAGGTCAATAGTGTCGCAGGTGTCATTTGCTAGAATCATGAGCTAATGATGTCGTAGGTCACATTCGCTCAAAGCACGAGTCTACTGTGATGCATGTGCTATTCTCTCAATATCATTTTCAAAAATGGGCCATCGGTGTCGCAGTAACATTCGCTCAACAATTTTGGCACAAATCAACCAATAACGTCGTTGATGACATTCGCCCAAGGCATGAGCCAACAATTTCATAGGTGAAATTCTCTCTAAGCAAAAATACCATTGTGACACAAGTGGCATTCACTAAACATCCTTTGCACAAATGAGCCAACGGTATCACGGTGATATTCACTCGAAGCCCGAGTAAACAATGACGTACGTGACATTCTTTCAAAGTGCGAGTCAATTATGTCGCAGGTGTCATTTAGTTAACATCCTTTGCACAAACAGGTCAATGGTGTCGTTTGTGACATTCGAACAAAGTATGAGCCAATGATGTCATATGTGACATTCACTCAAAGAACGAGCCAATAGTGTCACATGTGGCATTCAATAAACATCTTTTACACAAATCGGTGTCGAAGGTAACATTCGCTCAACATTTTTTGCACAAATCAACCAACAATGTCGGAGATGACATTCGCCCAAAGCACGAGCCAACAATTTCATAGGTGACACTCCCTCTAAGCACAAGCCCACTGTTACACAGATGGCATTCACTAAACATCCTTTGCAAAAATGTGCCAACAGTGTCACAGTTCACATTCGCTCGAAGCACAAGTCAATAATGTCGTAAGTAATATTCTCTCAAAATGCGAGATAACTATGTAGTAGGTGGTATTCGCTGAACATACTTTGCACAAATAGGCCGATGGTGTCTCTTATAACATTCGATCAAAGCAAGACCCAATGATGTCATATGTGATATTTACTCAAGGCACGAGCCAACAGTGTCATATGTGTCATTCAATAAAAATATTTTACACAAATGGGCCAATAATATTGTAGGTGATATTCTCTTGAAGCATGAGGTGACATTCACTCAAAGCATGAGACAATGGTGTCACAGTAGGCATTCACTCTACATCTTTTGCACAACTGGGCCAACGGTGTCGTAGGTGACATTTTCTCAAAGAATGAGTCAATGATGTTGTAGGTGACATTTGCTTAAAGCACGAAACAAAGGCGTCACAGATGGTATTCGCCCAATATCCTTTGCACAAATGGGCCAACGGTGTTACATGTGACATTCTCTCAAAGCACGAGCCAACGATGTTATAGGTGACATTCACTCAAAACACGAACCAACACTATCGTAGGTGGAATTTACTGATCATCATTTTCATAAATAGGTCAATTGTGTCGCAGGTGTCATTTGCTAGAATTATGAGCTAATGATGTCGTACGTCACATTCGCTCAAAGCACGAGTCTCTTGTGATGCATGTGCTATTCTCTCAATATCTTTTTCACAAATGGGCCATCGGTGTCGCAGTAACATTCGCTCAACATTTTTTTGGCACAAATCAACCAATAACGTCGCTGATGACATTCGCCCAAGGCATGAGCCAACAATTTCGTAGGTTTAATTCTCTCTAAGCAAAAATCCCAGTGTGACACAAGTGGCATTCACTAAACATCCTTTGCACATATGCGCCAACAGTATCACAGGTGATATTCACTCGAAGCACGAGTAAACAATGACGTATGTGACATTCTTTCAAAGTGCGAGTCAATTACGTCGCAGGTGGCATTTAGTCAACATCCTTTGCACAAACAGGTCAATGGTGTCGTTTGTGACATTCGATCAAAGCATGAGCCAATGATGTGATATGTGACATTCACTCAAAGCACGAGCCAATAATGTCACATGTGGCATTCAATAAACATCTTTTACACAAATGGGTCAATAATATTGTAGGTGATACTCTCTGGAAGCACGAGGTGATATTCGCTCAAAGGATGAGCTAATGATGTCACAGTAAGCATTCGCTCAACATCTTTTGAACAAATTGGCCAACGGTGTCGCAGGTGACATTCCCTCAAAGAAAGACCAATGATGTTGAAGGTGACATTTGCTTAAAGCACGAGCCAAAGGTGTCGCATATGGCATTTACCAAATATCCTTTGCACAAACGGGCTAACGGTGTCACATGTGACATTCTCTCAAAGCACGAGCCAACGATGTTATAGGTGACACACTCAAAACACGAACCAACACCGTCGTAGGTGGAATTTACTGAACATCATTTTCATAAATAGGCCAATAGTGTCGCAGGTGACATTTGCTAGAATCATAAGCTAATAATGTCGTAGGTCACATCCGCTCAAAGCACGAGTCTACTGTGATGCATGTGCTATTCTCTCAATATCGTTTTCACAAATGGGCCATCGGTGTTGCAGGTAACATTCGCTCAACAGTTTTGGCACAAATCGCCAATAACGTCGTTGATGACATTCGCCCAAGGCATGAGCCAACAATTTCGTAGGTTTAATTCTCTCTAAGCAAAAATCCAGTGTGACACAAGTGGCATTCACTAAACATCCTTTGCACATATGCGCCAACAGTATCACAGGTGATATTCACTCGAAGCACGAGTAAACAATGACGTATGTGACATTCTTTCAAAGTGCGAGTCAATTATGTCGCAGGTGGGATTTAGTCAACATCCTTTGCACAAACAGGTCAATGGTGTCGTTTGTGACATTCGATCAAAGCATGAGCCAATGATGTGATATGTGACATTCACTCAAAGCACGAGCCAATAATGTCACATGTGGCATTCAATAAACATCTTTTACATAAATGGGTCAATAATATTGTAGGTGATACTCTCTGGAAGCACGAGGTGATATTCGCTCAAAGGATGAGCTAATGATGTCACAGTAAGCATTCGCTCAACATCTTTTGAACAAATTGGCCAACGGTGTCGCAGGTGACATTCCCTCAAAGAAAGACCAATGATGTTGAAGGTGACATTTGCTTAAAGCACGAGCCAAAGGTGTCGCATATGGCATTTACCAAATATCCTTTGCACAAACGGGCTAACGGTGTCACATGTGACATTCTCTCAAAGCACGAGCCAACGATGTTATAGGTGACACACTCAAAACACGAACCAACACTGTCGTAGGTGGAATTTACTGAACATCATTTTCATAAATAGGCCAATAGTGTCGCAGGTGACATTTGCTAGAATCATAAGCTAATAATGTCGTAGGTCACATCCGCTCAAAGCACGAGTCTACTGTGATGCATGTGCTATTCTCTCAATATCGTTTTCACAAATGGGCCATCGGTGTTGCAGGTAACATTCGCTCAACAGTTTTGGCACAAATCAGCCAATAACGTCGTTGATGACATTCGCCCAAGGCATGAGCCAACAATTTCGTAGGTTTAATTCTCTCTAAGCAAAAATCCAGTGTGACACAAGTGGCATTCACTAAACATCCTTTGCACATATGCGCCAACGATTATCACGGGTGATATTCACTCGAAGCACGAGTAAACAATGACGTATGTGACATTCTTTCAAAGTGCGAGTCAATTATGTCGCAGGTGGCATTTAGTCAACATCCTTTGCACAAACAGGTCAATGGTGTCATTTGTGACATTCGATCAAAGCATGAGCCAATGATGTCATATGTGACATTCACTCAAAGCACGAGCCAATAATGACACATGTGGCATTCAATAAACATCTTTTACACAAATGGGTCAATAATATTGTAGGTGATACTCTCTGGAAGCACGAGGTGACATTCGCTCAAAGGATGTGCTAATGGTGTCACAGTAAGCATTCGCTCAACATCTTTTGAACAAATTAGCCAATGGTGTCGCAGGTGACATTCCCTCAAAGAAAGACCAATGATGTTGAAGGTGACATTTGCTTAAAGCACGAGCCAAAGGTGTCGCATATGGCATTTACCAAATATCCTTTGCACAAACGGGCTAACGGTGTCACATGTGACATTCTCTCAAAGCACGAGCCAACGATGTTATAGGTGACACACTCAAAACACGAACCAACACTGTCGTAGGTGGAATTTACTGAACATCATTTTCATAAATAGGCCAAAAGTGTCGCAGGTGACATTTGCTAGAATCATAAGCTAATAATGTCGTAGGTCACATCCGCTCAAAGCACGAGTCTACTGTGATGCATGTGCTATTCTCTCGATATCGTTTTCAGAAATGGGCCATCGGTGTTGCTGGTAACATTCGCTCAACAGTTTTGGCACAAATTAGCCAATAATGTCACAGATGACATTCGCCCAAGGCACGAGCCAATAATTTCGTAGGTGACATTCTCTCTAAGCAAAAGCCCATTGTGACACAAGTGACATTCACTAAACATCCTTTGCACAAATAAGCCAACAGTATCACAGGTGATATTCGCTCGAAGCACGAGTAAACAATGACATATGTGAAATTCTTTCAAAGTGCGAGTTAATTATGTCGCATGTGGCCTTTAGTCAACATCCTTTGCACAAACAGGTCAATGGTTTCTCTTGTGATATTCGATCAAAGCATGAGCCAATGATGTCATATGTGACATTCACTTAAAGAACGAGCCAATAGTGTCACATGTGGCATTCAATAATCATCTTTTACACAAATCGATGTCGAAGGTAACATTCGCTCAACATTTTTTGCACAAATCGACCAACAATGTCGCAGATGACATTCGCTCAAAGCACGAGCCAACAATTTCATAGGTGACACTCTCTCTAAGCACAAGCCCACTATGACACAGGTGGCATTCACTAAACATCCTTTGCAAAAATAAGCCAACAGTGTCGCAGTTCACATTCGCTCGAAGCACAAGTCAATAATGTCGTAGGTGATATTCTCTCAAAATGCGAGATAACTATGTTGTAAGTGGTATTCGCTCAACATCCTTTGCACAAACAGGCCAATGGTGTCTCTTATAACATTCGATCAAAGCAAGACCCAATGATGTCATATGTGCTATTTACTAAAAGCACGAGCCAACAGTGTCAAATGTGGCGTTCAATAAAAATATTTTACACAAATGGGTCAATAATGTTGTAGGTGATATTCTCTTGAAGAACGAGGTGGCATTCACTCAAAGCATGAGCCAATGGTGTCACAATAGGCATTCACTCAACATCTTTTGCACAACTGGGCCAACGGTGTCGTAGGTGACATTTTCTCAAAGAATGAGTCAACGATGTTGTAGGTGACATTTGCTTAAAGCACGAAACAAAGGTGTCACAGATGGTATTCTCCCAATATCCTTTGCACAAATGGGCCAACGGCGTCACATGTGACATTCTCTCAAAGCACGAGCCAACGATGTTATAGGTGACATTCACTCAAAACACAAACCAACACTATCGTAGGTGGCATTTACTGAACATCATTTTCATAAATTGGCCAACAGTGTCGCATGTGACATTTGCGAGAATCATGAGCAAATGATGTCGTAGGTGACATTCTCTCAAAGGACGAGTCTATTGTAATGCGGGTGCTATTCTCTCGATATCTTTTTCACAAATGGGCCATCGGTGTGTCAAGTAACATTCAATCAACAATTTTTGCGCAAATCGATCAACATTGTCGCACATGACATTCACCCAACGCACGAGACAACAATTTCATAGGTGACATTCTCTCTAAGCACAAGCCCATTGTGACACAGGTGGCATTCACTAAACATCCTTTGCATAAATGGGCCAACGAGTGTCGCAGTCATGTTCGCTCGAAGTATGAATAAACAATGACATATGTGACATTATTTCAAAGTGCGAGTTAACTATGTCGCATGTGGAATTTTCTCAATATCCTATGCACTAAAAGGTCGATGGTGTCGCTTGTGACATTCGATAAAAGCATGAGCCAATGATGTCATATGTGATATTAACTCAAAGCACGAGCCAATAGTGTCACATGTGGCGTTCAATAAACATCTTTTACACAAATGGGCCAATAATATTGTAGGTGATATTCTCTTGAAGCACGAGGTGACATTCGATCAAAGCACGCATTCAGCCAACATCTTTTGCACAAATGGGCAAATGATGTCGCAGGTGACATTCGCTCAAAGAATGAGCCAATGATTTTGTAGGTGACATTTACTTAAAGCATTAGCCAAAAGCGTCGCATATGGCATTCCACAAATATCATTTGCACAAACGGGGTCACATGTGACATTCTCTTGAAGCACGAGCCGACGATGTTATAGGTGACATTCACTCAAAACACGAACCATAATATTCGTAGGTGGCATTTGCTCAACATCCTTTTCATAAATAGGCCAATAATGTCGCAGGTGACATTTGCTAGAATCATGATCCATTGATGTCGTAGGTGACATTCGCTCATAGCACGAGTCTACTGTGATGCAGGTGCTATTCTCTCGATATCATTTTCACAAATGGGCCATCGATTTCGCAAGTAACATTCGCTCAACAGTTTTGGCACAAATCGTCCAACAATGTTGCAAATGACATTCGTCGAAGGTACGAGCCAATAATTTCATAGGTGACATTCTCTCTAAGCACAATCTCATTGTGACACAGGTGGCATTCACTAAATATCATTTGCACATATGGGCCAACAGTATCGCAGGTGATATTCACTCGAAGCACGAGTAAACAATGATGTATGTGACATTCTTTCAAAGTGCGAGTCAGTTATGTGGAATGTCGCATTTAGTCAACATCCTTTGCACAAACAGGTCAATGGTGTCGTTTGTGACATTCGATCAAAGCATGAGCCAATGATGTGATATGTGACATTCACTCAAAGCACGAGCCAATAATGTCACATGTGGCATTCAATAAACATCTTTTACACAAATGGGTCAATAATATTGTAGGTGATACTCACTGGAAGCACGAGGTGGCATTCGCTCAAAGCATGACCTAATGGTGTCACAGTAAGCATTCGCTCAACATCTTTTGAACAAATTATCCAACGGTGTCGCAGGTGACATTCCCTCAAAGAAAGAGCCAATGATGTTGTAGGTGACATTTGCTTAAAACACGAGCCAAAGGTATCGAAGATGGCATTTTCCAAATATTCTTTGCACAAACCGGCTAACGGTATCACATGTGACATTCTCTCAAAGCACGAGCCAACAATGTTATAGGTGACACACTCAAAACACGAACCAACACGGTCGTAGGTGGAATTTACTGGACATCATTTTCATAAATAGGCCAATTGTGTCGCAAGTGACATTTGCTAAAATCATGAGCCAATGATGTCGTAGGTCACATTCGCTCAAAGAACGAGTCTACTGTGATGCATGTGCTATTCTCTCGATATCGTTTTCACAAATGGGCCTTCGGTGTCGCAGGTAACATTCGCTCAACAGTTTTGGCACAAATCGGCCAATAATGTTGCAGATGACATTCGCCCAAGGCACGAGCCAATAATTTCATAGGTGACATTCTCTCTAAGCACAATCTCATTGTGACACAAGTGGCATTCAATAAACATCCTTTGCACAAATGGGCCAACAGTGTCGTAGGTGTTATTCGCTCGAAGCATGAGTAAACAATGACGTATGCGACATTCTTTTAAAGTGCGAGTAAACCATGTCGCAGGTGGAATTTGCTCAACATCCTTTGCACAAACAAGTAAATGGTCTCACTTGTGACATTCGATCAAAGCATGAGCCAATGATGTCATATGTGACATTCACTCAAATAACGAGCCAATAATGTCACATGTGGCATTCAATAAACATCTTTTACACAAATGGGTCAACAATATTGTAGGTGATACTCTCTGGAAGCACGAGGTGACATTCGCTCAAAGGATGAGCTAATGGTGTCACAGTAAACATTCGCTCAACATCTTATGAACAAATTGGCCAACGGTGTCGCAGGTGACATTCCCTCAAAGAAAGACCAATGATGTTGAAGGTGACATTTGCTTAAAGCACGAGCCAAAGGTGTCGCATATGGCATTCACCAAATATCCTTTGCACAAACGGTCTAACGGTGTCACATGTGACATTCTCTCAAAGCACGAGCCAACGATATTATAGGTGACATTCACTCAAAACACGAACCAACACAATCGTAGGTGGCGTTAACTCAACATCATTTTCATAAATAGGCCAATAGTGTCGCAGGTGACATTTGTTAGAATCATGAGCCAATGATGTCATAGGTAACATTCTCTCAAAGCACGAGTCTACTATTATGCAGGTTCTATTCTCTCGATATCGTTTTCACAAATGGGCCATCGGTGTTGCAGGTAACATTCGCTCCACAGTTTTGGCACAAATCAGCCAATAATGTCGCAGATGACATTCGCACAAGGCACGAGCCAACAATTTCATAGGTAACATTCTCTCTAAGAAAAAAGCCCATTGTAACACTAGTGGCATTCACTAAACATCCTTTGCACAAATGGGCCAATAGTATCGCAGGTGATATTTGCTCGAAGCACGAGTAAACAATGATGTATATGACATTCTTTCAAAGTGCGAGTCAATTATTTTGCATGTGGCATTTAGTCAACATCCTTTGCACAAATAGGTCAATGGTGTCGTTTGTGACATTCGATAAAAGCATGAGCCAATGATGTCAAATGTGACATTCACTCAAAGCACGAGCCAATAATGTCACATGTGGCATTCAATAAACATCTTTTACACAAATGGGTCAATAATATTGTAGGTGATATTCGCTTGAAGCACAAGGTGACATTCGCTCAAGGCATGAATTAATGGTGTCACAGTAAGCATTCGCTCAACATCTTTTGCACAAATAGGCCAACGGTGTCACAGATGACATTCCCTCAAAGAAAGAGCCAATGATGTTGTAGGTGACATTTGCTTAAAGCTCGATCCAAAGGTGTCGCA
Organism: Anisodus tanguticus; assembly: GCA_034509755.1. Taxonomy (NCBI): domain Eukaryota; kingdom Viridiplantae; phylum Streptophyta; class Magnoliopsida; order Solanales; family Solanaceae; genus Anisodus; species Anisodus tanguticus. The sequence goes on along the minus strand of CM067548.1, from coordinate 15,637,148 downwards.
GATGGCATTCTCCAAATATCCTTTGTACAAATGGGCTAACGGTATCACATGTGACATTCTCTCAAAGCACGAGCCAACGATGTTATAGGTGACACACTCAAAACACGAACCAACACGGTCGTAGGTGGAATTTTCTTGGACATCATTTTCATAAATAGGCCAATTGTGTCGCAGGTGCCAATTGCTAGAATCATGAGCTAATGATGTCGTAGGTCACATCCGCTCAAAGCACAAGTCTACTGTGATGCATGTGCTATTCTCTCGATATCATTTTCACAAATGGGCCATCAGTGTCGCGGTAACATTCGCTCAACAGTTTTGGCACAAATCGGCCAATAATGTTGCAGATGACATTCGCCCTAGGCACGAGCCAATAATTTCATAGGTGACATTCTCTCTAAGAACAAGCCCATTGTGACACAAGTGGCATTCACTAAACATCCTTTGCACAAATGGGCCAACAAAGTATCACGGGTGATATTCGCTTGAAGCATGTGTAAATAATGACGTATTTGACATTCTTTCAAAGTGCGAGTGAACCATTTCGCAGTGGAATTTGCTCAACATCATTTGCACAAACAGTCAATGGTGTCACTTGTGACATTCGATCAAAGCATGAGCTAATGATGTCATATGTGACATTCACTCAAAGCACGAGCCAATAGTGTCACATATGGCATTCAATAAATATCTTTTACACAAATGGGCCAATAATATTGTAGGTGATATTCGCTTGAAGCATGAGGTGACATTCTCTTAAAGCATGAGCTAATGGTGTCATAATAGGTATTCGACCAACATCTATTGCAGAAATGGGCCAACGGTGTCGCAGGTGACATTTCCTCAAAGAATGAGCCAATGATGTTATTGGTGACATTTGCTTAAAGTACGAGCCAAAAGTGTCGCAGATGGCATTCACCAAATATCCTTTGCACAAACGGGCTAACGGTGTCACATGTGACATTCTCTCAAAGCACGGGCCAACGATGTTATAGGTGACATTCACTCAAAACACGAACCAACACATTCGTAGGTAGCGTTTACTCAACATCATTTTCATAAATAGGCCAATCGTGTCGCAGGTGACATTTGCTAAAACCATGAGCCAATGATGTCATAGGTCATATTCGCTCAATAGTTTTGGCACAAATCCGCCCATAATGTTGCAGATGACATTCGCCCAAGGCACGAGCCAATAATTTCATAGGTGACATTCTCTCTTAGAACAAGCCCATTGTGACACAAGTGGCATTCACTAAACATCCTTTGCACAAATGGGCCAACAGTGTCGTAGGTGTTATTCGCTCGAAGCATGAGTGAACAATGACGTATGTGACATTCTTTTAAAGTGCGAGTAAACCATGTCGCATGTGGCATTTGCTCAACATCCTTTGCACAAATAAGTCAATGGTGTCACTTGTGACATTCGATCAAAGCATGAGCCAATGATGTCATATGTGACATTCACTCAAAGCACGAGCCAATAGTGTCACATATGGCATTCAATAAATATCTTTTACACAAATGGGCCAATAATATTATAGGTGATATTTGCTTGAATCATGAGGTGACATTCTCTATAAGCATGAGCTAATGGTGTCATAATAGGTATTCGACCAACATCTTTTGCGAAATGGGCCAACGGTGTCGCGGGTGACATTTCCTCAAAGAATGAGCCAATGATGTTATTGGTGACATTTGCTTGAAAGTACGAGCCAAAAGTGTCGCAGATGGCATTCACCAAATATCCTTTGCACAAACGGGCTAACGGTGTCACATGTGACATTCTCTCAAAGCACGAGCCAATGATATTATCCGTGACATTCACTCAAAACACGAACCAACACAATCGTAGGTGCCATTTACTCAACATCATTTTCATAAATAGGCCAATAGTGTCGCAGGTTACATTTGCTAAAACCATGAGCCAATGATGTCATAGGTCACATTCGTTGAAAGCACGAGTCTACTGTGATGCATATTCTCTCGATATCGTTTTCACAAAAGGGCCATCGGTGTTGCAGGTAACATTCGCTCAACGCAGTTTTGGCACAAATCGACCAATAATGTCGCAGATGATATTCGCACAAGGCACGAGCCAACAATTTCATAGGTGGCATTCTCTCTAAGCAAAAAGCCCATTGTAACACAAGTGGCATTCACTAAACATCCTTTGCACAAATGGGCCAATAGTATCGCAGGTGATATTTGCTCGAAGCACGAGTAAACAATGATGTATGTGACATTCTTTCAAAGTGCGAGTCAATTATTTCGCATGTGGCATTTAGTCAACATCCTTTGCACAAATAGGTCAATGGTGTCATTTGTGACATTCGATAAAAGCATGAGCCAATGATGTCATATGTGAGATTCACTCAAAGCACGAGCCAATAATGTCACATGTGGCATTAAATAAATATCTTTTACACAAATGGGTCAATAATATTGTAGGTGATATTCGCTTGAAGCACAAGGTGACATTCGCTCAAGGCATGAACTAATGGTGTCACGAAGTAAGCATTCGCTCAACATCTTTTGCACAAATGGGCCAACGGTGTCACAGGTGACATTCCCTCAAAGAAAGAGCCAATGATGTTGTAGGTGACATTTGCTTAAAGCTCGATCCAAAGGTGTCGCAGATGGCATTCTCCAAATATCCTTTGTACAAATGGGCTAACGGTTTCACATGTGACATTCTCTCAAAGCACGAGCCAACGATGTTATAGGTAACACACTCAAAACACGAACCAACACGGTCGTAGGTGGAATTTACGGGACATCATTTTCATAAATAGGCCAATTGTGTCGCGGTGCCAATTGCTAGAATCATGAGCTAATGATGTCGTAGGTCACATCCGCTCAAAGCACAAGTCTGTGATGCATGTGCTATTCTCTCGATATCATTTTCACAAATGGGCCATCGGTGTCGCCGGTAACATTCGCTCAACGAGTTTTGGCACAAATCGGCCAATAATGTTGCAGATGACATTCGCCCTAGGCACGAGCCAATAATTTCATAGGTGACATTCTCTCTAAGAACAAGCCCATTGTGACACAAGTGGCATTCACTAAACATCCTTTGCACAAATGGGCCAACAAGTATCACGGGTGATATTCGCTTGAAGCATGTGTAAATAATGACGTATTTGACATTCTTTCAAAGTGCGAGTGAACCATTTCGCAGTGGAATTTGCTCAACATCATTTGCACAAACAGGTCAATGGTGTCACTTGTGACATTCGATCAAAGCATGAGCTAATGATGTCATATGTGACATTCACTCAAAGCACGAGCCAATAGTGTCACATATGGCATTCAATAAATATCTTTTACACAAATGGGCCAATAATATTGTAGGTGATATTCGCTTGAAGCATGAGGTGACATTCTCTTAAAGCATGAGCTAATGGTGTCATAATAGGTATTCGACCAACATCTTTTGCGAAATGGGCCAACGGTGTCGCGGTGACATTTCCTCAAAGAATGAGCCAATGATGTTATTGGTGACATTTGCTTAAAGTACGAGCCAAAAGTGTCGCAGATGGCATTCACCAAATATCCTTTGCACAAACGGGCTAACGGTGTCACATGTGACATTCTCTCAAAGCACGGGCCAACGATGTTATAGGTGACATTCACTCAAAACACGAACCAACACATTCGTAGGTAGCGTTTACTCAACATCATTTTCATAAATAGGCCAATCGTGTCGCAGGTGACATTTGCTAAAACCATGAGCCAATGATGTCATAGGTCATATTCGCTCAATAGTTTTGGCACAAATCCGCCCATAATGTTGCAGATGACATTCGCCCAAGGCACGAGCCAATAATTTCATAGGTGACATTCTCTCTAAGAACAAGCCCATTGTGACACAAGTGGCATTCACTAAACATCCTTTGCACAAATGGGCCAACAGTGTCGTAGGTGTTATTCGCTCGAAGCATGAGTGAACAATGACGTATGTGACATTCTTTTAAAGTGCGAGTAAACCATGTCGCATGTGGCATTTGCTCAACATCCGTTGCACAAATAAGTCAATGGTGTCACTTGTGACATTCGATCAAAGCATGAGCCAATGATGTCATATGTGACATTCACTCAAAGCACGAGCCAATAGTGTCACATATGGCATTCAATAAATATCTTTTACACAAATGGGTCAATAATATTGTAGGTGATATTCTCTTAAAGCATGAGCTAATGGTGTCATAATAGGTATTCGACCAACATCTTTTGCAGAAATGGGCCAACGGTGTCGCAGGTGACATTTCCCCAAAGAATGAGCCAATGATGTTATTGGTGACATTTGCTTAAAGTACGAGCCAAAAGTGTCGCAGATGGCATTCACCAAATATCCTTTGCACAAACGGGCTAACGGTGTCACATGTGACATTCTCTCAAAGCACGGGCCAACGATGTTATAGGTGACATTCACTCAAAACACGAACCAACACATTCGTAGGTAGCGTTTACTCAACATCATTTTCATAAATAGGCCAATCGTGTCGCAGGTGACATTTGCTAAAACCATGAGCCAATGATGTCATAGGTCATATTCGCTCAATAGTTTTGGCACAAATCCGCCCATAATGTTGCAAATGACATTCGCCCAAGGCTCGAGCCAATAATTTCATAGGTGACATTCTCTCTAAGAACAAGCCCATTGTGACACAAGTGGCATTCACTAAACATCCTTTGCACAAATGGGCCAACAGTGTCGTAGGTGTTATTCGCTCGAAGCATGAGTGAACAATAACGTATGTGACATTCTTTTAAAGTGCGAGTAAACCATGTCGCATGTGGCATTTGCTCAACATCCTTTGCACAAATAAGTCAATGGTGTCACTTGTGACATTCGATCAAAGCATGAGCCAATGATGTCATATGTGACATTCACTCAAAGCACGAGCCAATAGTGTCACATATGGCATTCAATAAATATCTTTTACACAAATGGGCCAATAATATTATAGGTGATATTTGCTTGAATCATGAGGTGACATTCTCTATAAGCATGAGCTAATGGTGTCATAATAGGTATTCGACCAACATCTTTTGCAGAAATGGGCCAACGGTGTCGCAGGTGACATTTCCTCAAAGAATGAGCCAATGATGTTATTGGTGACATTTGCTTAAAGTACGAGCCAAAAGTGTCGCAGATGGCATTCACCAAATATCCTTTGCACAAACGGGCTAACGGTGTCACATGTGACATTCTCTCAAAGCACGAGCCAATGATATTATCCGTGACATTCACTCAAAACACGAACCAACACAATCGTAGGTGCCATTTACTCAACATCATTTTCATAAATAGGCCAATAGTGTCGCAGTTACATTTGCTAAAACCATGAGCCAATGATGTCATAGGTCACATTCGTTGAAAGCACGAGTCTCTTGTGATGCATATTCTCTCGATATCGTTTTCACAAAAGGGCCATCGGTGTTGCAGGTAACATTCGCTCAACAGTTTTGGCACAAATCGACCAATAATGTCGCAGATGATATTCGCACAAGGCACGAGCCAACAATTTCATAGGTGGCATTCTCTCTAAGCAAAAAGCCCATTGTAACACAAGTGGCATTCACTAAACATCCTTTGCACAAATGGGCCAATAGTATCGCAGGTGATATTTGCTCGAAGCACGAGTAAACAATGATGTATGTGACATTCTTTCAAAGTGCGAGTCAATTATTTCGCATGTGGCATTTAGTCAACATCCTTTGCACAAATAGGTCAATGGTGTCATTTGTGACATTCGATAAAAGCATGAGCCAATGATGTCATATGTGAGATTCACTCAAAGCACGAGCCAATAATGTCACATGTGGCATTAAATAAATATCTTTTACACAAATGGGTCAATAATATTGTAGGTGATATTCGCTTGAAGCACAAGGTGACATTCGCTCAAGGCATGAACTAATGGTGTCACAGTAAGCATTCGCTCAACATCTTTTGCACAAATGGGCCAACGGTGTCACGGGTAACATTCCCTCAAAGAAAGAGCCAATGATGTTGTAGGTGACATTTGCTTAAAGCTCGATCCAAAGGTGTCACAGATGGCATTCTCCAAATATCCTTTGTACAAATGGGCTAACGGTTTCACATGTGACATTCTCTCAAAGCACGAGCCAACGATGTTATAGGTAACACACTCAAAACACGAACCAACACGGTCGTAGGTGGAATTTACAGGACATCATTTTCATAAATAGGCCAATTGTGTCGCAGGTGCCAATTGCTAGAATCATGAGCTAATGATGTCGTAGGTCACATCCGCTCAAAGCACAAGTCTACTGTGATGCATGTGCTATTCTCTCGATATCATTTTCACAAATGGGCCATCAGTGTCGCTGGTAACATTCGCTCAACAGTTTTGGCACAAATCGGCCAATAATGTTGCAGATGACATTCGCCCTAGGCACGAGCCAATAATTTCATAGGTGACATTCTCTCTAAGAACAAGCCCATTGTGACACAAGTGGCATTCACTAAACATCCTTTGCACAAATGGGCCAACAGTATCACAGGTGATATTCGCTTGAAGCATGTGTAAATAATGACGTATTTGACATTCTTTCAAAGTGCGAGTGAACCATTTCGCAGGTGGAATTTGCTCAACATCATTTGCACAAATAGGTCAATGGTGTCACTTGTGACATTCGATCAAAGCATGAGCTAATGATGTCATATGTGACATTCACTCAAAGCACGAGCCAATAGTGTCACATATGGCATTCAATAAATATCTTTTACACAAATGGGCCAATAATATTGTAGGTGATATTCGCTTGAAGCATGAGGTGACATTCTCTTAAAGCATGAGCTAATGGTGTCATAATAGGTATTCGACCAACATCTTTTGCAGAAATGGGCCAACGGTGTCGCAGGTGACATTTCCTCAAAGAATGAGCCAATGATGTTATTGGTGACATTTGCTTAAATTACGAGCCAAAAGTGTCGCAGATGGCATTCACCAAATATCCTTTGCACAAACGGGCTAACGGTGTCACATGTGACATTCTCTCAAAGCACGGCCAACGATGTTATAGGTGACATTCACTCAAAACACGAACCAACACATTCGTAGGTAGCGTTTACTCAACATCATTTTCATAAATAGGCCAATCGTGTCGCGGTGACATTTGCTAAAACCATGAGCCAATGATGTCATAGGTCATATTCGCTCAATAGTTTTGGCACAAATCCGCCCATAATGTTGCGAGATGACATTCGCCCAAGGCACGAGCCAATAATTTCATAGGTGACATTCTCTCTAAGAACAAGCCCATTATGACACAAGTGGCATTCACTAAACATCCTTTGCACAAATGGGCCAACAGTGTCGTAGGTGTTATTCGCTCGAAGCATGAGTGAACAATGACGTATGTGACATTCTTTTAAAGTGTGAGTAAACCATGTCGCATGTGGCATTTGCTCAACATCCTTTGCACAAATAAGTCAATGGTGTCACTTGTGACATTCGATCAAAGCATGAGCCAATGATGTAATATGTGACATTCACTCAAAGCACGAGCCAATAGTGTCACATATGGCATTCAATAAATATCTTTTACACAAATTGGCCAATAATATTATAGGTGATATTTGCTTGAATCATGAGGTGACATTCTCTATAAGCATGAGCTAATGGTGTCATAATAGGTATTCGACCAACATCTTTTGCAGAAATGGGCCAACGGTGTCGCAGGTGACATTTCCTCAAAGAATGAGCCAATGATGTTATTGGTGACATTTGCTTAAAGTACGAGCCAAAAGTGTCATGAGATGGCATTCACCAAATATCCTTTGCACAAACGGGCTAACGGTGTCACATGTGACATTCTCTCAAAGCACGAGCCAATGATATTATCCGTGACATTCACTCAAAACACGAACCAACACAATCGTAGGTGCCATTTACTCAACATCATTTTCATAAATAGGCCAATAGTGTCGAAGGTTACATTTGCTAAAACCATGAGCCAATGATGTCATAGGTCACATTCGTTGAAAGCACGAGTCTACTTGTGATGCATATTCTCTCGATATCGTTTTCACAAAAGGGCCATCGGTGTTGCGGGTAACATTCGCTCAACGGTTTTGGCACAAATCGACCAATAATGTCGCAGATGACATTCGCACAAGGCACGAGCCAACAATTTCATAGGTGGCATTCTCTCTAAGCAAAAAGCCCATTGTAACACAAGTGGCATTCACTAAACATCCTTTGCACAAATGGGCCAATAGTATCGCAGGTGATATTTGCTCGAAGCACGAGTAAACAATGATGTATGTGACATTCTTTCAAAGTGCGAGTCAATTATTTCGCATGTGGCATTTAGTCAACAACCTTTGCACAAATTGGTCAATGGTGTCATTTGTGACATTCGATAAAAGCATGAGCCAATGATGTCATATGTGACATTCACTCAAAGCACGAGCCAATAATGTCACATGTGGCATTAAATAAATATCTTTTACACAAATGGGTCAATAATATTGTAGGTGATATTCGCTTGAAGCACAAGGTGACATTCGCTCAAGGCATGAACTAATGGTGTCACAGTAAGCATTCGCTCAACATCTTTTGCACAAATGGGCCAACGGTGTCACAGGTGACATTCCCTCAAAGAAAGAGCCAATGATGTTGTAGGTGACATTTGCTTAAAGCTCGATCCAAAGGTGTCGCAGATGGCATTCTCCAAATATCCTTTGTACAAATGGGCTAACGGTTTCACATGTGACATTCTCTCAAAGCACGAGCTAACGATGTTATAGGTAACACACTCAAAACACGAACCAACACGGTCGTAGGTGGAATTTACAGGACATCATTTTCATAAATAGGCCAATTGTGTCGCAGGTGCCAATTGCTAGAATCATGAGCTAATGATGTCGTAGGTCACATCCGCTCAAAGCACAAGTCTACTGTGATGCATTTGCTATTCTCTCGATATCGTTTTCACAAATGGGCCATCAGTGTCGCTGGTAACATTCGCTCAACAGTTTTGGCACGAATCGGCCAATAATGTTGCAGATGACATTCGCCCTAGGCACGAGCCAATAATTTCATAAGTGACATTCTCTGTAAGCACAAGCCCATTGTGACACAAGTGGCCTTCACTAAACATCCTTTGCACATATGCGCCAACAGTATCACAGGTGATATTCACTCGAAGCACGAGTAAACAATGACGTATTTGACATTCTTTCAAAGTGCGAGTGAACCATGTCGCAGGTGGAATTTGCTCAACATCATTTGCACAAACAGGTCAATGGTGTCACTTGTGACATTCGATCAAAGCATGAGCTAATGATGTCATATGTGACATTCACTCAAAGCACGAGCCAATAGTGTCACATATGGCATTCAATAAATATCTTTTACACAAATGGGCCAATAATATTGTAGGTGATATTCGCTTGAAGCATGAGGTGACATTCTCTTAAAGCATGAGCTAATGGTGTCATAATTGGTATTCGACCAACATCTTTTACGAGAAATGGGCCAACGGTGTCGCGAGGTGACATTCCCTCAAAGAATGAGCCAATGATGTTGTTGGTGACATTTGCTTAAAGTACGAGCCAAAAGTGTCGCAGATGGCATTCACCAAATATCCTTTGCACAAACGGGCTAACGGTGTCACATGTGACATTCTCTCAAAGCACGGGCCAACGATGTTATAGGTGACATTCACTCAAAACACGAACCAACACATTCATAGGTAACGTTTACTCAACATCATTTTCATAAATAGGCCAATCGTGTCGCAGGTGACATTTGCTAAAACCATGAGCCAATGATGTCATAGGTCACATTCGCTCAATAGTTTTGGCACAAATCCGCCAATAATGTTGCAGATGACATTCGCCCAAGGCACGAGCCAATAATTTCGTAGGTGACATTCTCTCTAAGCACAAGCCCATTTTGACACAAGTGGCATTCACTAAACATCCTATGCACAAATAGGCCAATAGTGTCGTAGGTGTTATTCGCTCGAAGCATGAGTAAACAATGACGTATATGACATTCTTTCAAAGTGCGAGTAAACCATGTCGCAGGTGGCATTTGCTCAACATCCTTTGCACAAAAAGGTCAATGGTGTCACTTGTGACATTCGATCAAATCATGAGCCAATGATGTCATATGTGACATTCACTCAAAGCACGAGCCAATAGTGTCACATATGGCATTCAATAAATATCTTTTACACAAATGGGCCAATAATATTGTAGGTGATATTCGCTTGAAGCATGAGGTGACATTCTCTTAAAGCATGAGCTAATGGTGTCATAATAGGTATTCGACCAACATCTTTTACAGAAATGGGCCAACGGTGTCGCAGGTGACATTCCCTCAAAGAATGAGCCAATGATGTTGTTGGTGACATTTGCTTAAAGTACGAGCCAAAAGTGTCGCAGATGGCATTCACCAAATATCCTTTGCACAAACGGGCTAACGATGTCACATGTGACATTCTCTCAAAGCACGGGCCAACGATGTTATAGGTGACATTCACTCAAAACACGAACCAACACATTCATAGGTAACGTTTACTCAACATCATTTTCATAAATAGGCCAATCGTGTCGCAGGTGACATTTGCTAAAACCATGAGCCAATGATGTCATAGGTCACATTCGCTCAATAGTTTTGGCACAAATCCGCCAATAATGTTGCAGATGACATTCGCCCAAGGCACGAGCCAATAATTTCGTAGGTGACATTCTCTCTAAGCACAAGCCCATTTTGACACAAGTGGCATTCACTAAACATCCTATGCACAAATAGGCCAATAGTGTCGTAGGTGTTATTCGCTCGAAGCATGAGTAAACAATGACGTATATGACATTCTTTCAAAGTGCGAGTAAACCATGTCGCAGGTGGAATTTGCTCAACATCCTTTGCACAAACAGGTCAATGGTGTCACTTGTGACATTCGATCAAATCATGAGCCAATGATGTCATATGTGACATTCACTCAAAGCGCGAGCCAATAGTGTCACATATGGCATTCAATAAATATCTTTTACACAAATGGGCCAATAATATTGTAGGTGATATTCGCTTGAAGCATGAGGTGACATTCTCTTAAAGCATGAGCTAATGGTGTCATAATAGGTATTCGACCAACATCTTTTACAGAAATGGGCCAACGGTGTCGCAGGTGACATTCCCTCAAAGAATGAGCCAATGATGTTGTTGGTGAGATTTGCTTAAAGTACGAGCCAAAAGTGTCGCAGATGGCATTCACCAAATATCCTTTGAACAAACGGGCTAACGGTGTCACATGTGACATTCTCTCAAAGCACGGGCCAACGATGTTATAGGTGACATTCACTCAAAACACGAACCAACACATTCATAGGTAACGTTTACTCAACATCATTTTCATAAATAGGCCAATCGTGTCGCGGGTGACATTTGCTAAAACCATGAGCCAATGATGTCATATGTCACATTCGCTCAATAGTTTTGGCACAAATCCGCCAATAATGTTGCAGATGACATTCGCCCAAGGCACGAGCCAATAATTTCGTAGGTGACATTCTCTCTAAGCACAAGCCCATTTTGACACAAGTGGCATTCACTAAACATCCTATGCACAAATAGGCCAATAGTGTCGTAGGTGTTATTCGCTCGAAGCATGAGTAAACAATGACGTATATGACATTCTTTCAAAGTGCGAGTAAACCATGTCGCAGGTGGCATTTGCTCAACATCCTTTGCACAAACAGGTCAATGGTGTCACTTGTGACATTCGATCAAATTATGAGCCAATGATGTCATATGTGACATTCACTCAAAGCACGAGCCAATAGTGTCACATATGGCATTCAATAAATATCTTTTACACAAATGGGCCAATAATATTGTAGGTGATATTCGCTTGAAGCATGAGGTGACATTCTCTTAAAGCATGAGCTAATGGTGTCATAATAGGTATTCGACCAACATCTTTTACAGAACTGGGCCAACGGTGTCGCAGGTGACATTCCCTCAATGAATGAGCCAATGATGTTGTTGGTGACATTTGCTTAAAGTACGAGCCAAAAGTGTCGCAGATGGCATTCACCAAATATCCTTTGCACAAACGGGCTAACGGTGTCACATGTGACATTCTCTCAAAGCACGGGCCAACGATGTTATAGGTGACATTCACTCAAAACACGAACCAACACATTCATAGGTAACGTTTACTCAACATCATTTTCATAAATAGGCCAATCGTGTCGCAGGTGACATTTGCTAAAACCATGAGCCAATGATGTCATAGGTCACATTCGCTCAATAGTTTTGGCACAAATCCGCCAATAATGTTGCAGATGACATTCGCCCAAGGCACGAGCCAATAATTTTGTAGGTGACATTCTCTCTAAGCACAAGCCCATTTTGACACAAGTGGCATTCACTAAACATCCTATGCACAAATAGGCCAATAGTGTCGTAGGTGTTATTCGCTCGAAGCATGAGTAAACAATGACGTATATGACATTCTTTCAATGTGCGAGTAAACCATGTCGCAGGTGGCATTTTCTCAACATCCTTTGCACAAACAGGTCAATGGTGTCACTTGTGACATTCGATCAAATCAAGAGCCAGTGATGTCATATGTGACATTCACTCAAAGCACGAGCCAATAGTGTCACATATGGCATTCAATAAATATCTTTTACACAAATCGGCCAATAATATTATAGGTGATATTTGCTTGAAGCATGAGGTGACATTCTCTATAAGCATGAGCTAATGGTGTCATAATAGGTATTCGACCAACATCTTTAGCAGAAATGGGCCAACGGTGTCGCAGGTGTCATTCCCTCAAAGAATGAGCCAATGATGTTGTAGGTGATATTTGCTTAAAGTACGAGCCAAAAGTGTCGCAGATGGCATTCACCAAATATCCATTGCACAAACGGGCTAACGGTGTCACATGTGACATTCTCTCAAAGCACGAGCCAATGATGTTATCGGTGACATTCACTCAAAACACGAACCAACACAATCGTAGGTGGCGTTTACTCAACATCATTTTCATAAATAGGCCAATAGTGTCGCAGGTGACATTTGCTAGAATCATGAGCCAATGATGTCATAGGTCACATTCTCTCAAAGCACGAGTCTACTGTTATGCAGGTTCTACTCTCTCGATATCGTTTTCACAAATGGGCCATCGGTGTTGCAGGTAACATTCGCTCAACAGTTTTGGCACAAATACGCCAATAATGTCGCAGATGACATTCGCACAAGGCACGAGCCAACAATTTCATAGGTGACATTCTCTCTAAGCAAAACGTCCATTGTAACACAAGTGGCATTCACTAAACATCCTTTGCACAAATGGGCCAACAGTATCGCAGGTGATATTCGCTCGAACCACGAGTAAACAATGATGTATGTGATATTCTTTCAAAGTGCGAGTCAATTATGTCGCATATGGCATTTAGTCAACATCCTTTGCACAAATAGGTCAATGGTGTCGTTTGTGACATTCGATCAAAGCATGAGCCAATGATGTCATATGTGACATTCACTCAAAGCACGAGCCAATAATGTCACATGTTGCATTCAATAAACATCTTTTACACAAATGGGTCAATAATATTGTAGGTGATGTTCGCTTGAAGCACAAGGTGACATTCGCTCAAGGCATGAGCTAATGGGGTCACTGTAAGCATTCGCTCAACATCTTTTGCATAAATGGGCCAACGGTGTCAAATGTGACATTCCCTCAATTAAAAAGCCAATGATGTTGTAGGTGACATTTGCTTAAAGCAGGAGCCAAAAGTGTCGCAGATGGCATTCTACAAATATACTTTGCACATACGGGCTAACGGTGTCACATGTGACAATCTCTCAAAGAACGAGCCAACAATGTTGTAGGTGACATTCACTCAAAACATGAACCAACACTATCGTAGGTGGCATTTACTCAACATCATTTTCATAAATTGGCCAATAGTGTCACAGGTGACATTTGCTAGAATCATGCGTCAATGATATCGTAGGTCACATTCGCTCAAAGCACGAGTCTACTGTTATGCAGGTTCTATTCTCTCGATATCGTTTTCACAAATGGGCCATCGGTGTTGCAGGTAACATTCGCTCAATAGTTTGCGCACAAATCGGCCAATAATATTGCAGATGACATTCGCCCAAGGCACGAGCCAATAATTTCATAGGTGACATTCTCTCTAAGCACAAGCCCATTGTGACACAAGTTGCATTCACTAAAAATCCTTTACACAAATGGGCCCACAATATCGCAGGTGATATTTGCTCGAAGCAAGAGTAAACAATGACATATGTGACATTCTTTCAAAGTGCGAGTAAACCATGTCATAGGTGGTATTTGCTCAACATCCTATGCATAAACAAGTCAATGGTGTCACTTGTGACATTCGATCAAAGCATGAGTCAATGATGTCATATGTGACATTCACTCAAATCACGAGCCAATAGTGTCACATGTGGCATTCAATAAATATCTTTTACACAAATGGACTAATAATATTGTAGGTGATATTCTTTTGAAGCATGAGGTGACATTCTCTTAAAGCATGAGCTAATGGTGTCACAGTAGGTATTCGACCAACATCTTTTGCACAAATGGGCCAACGGTGTCGCAGGTGACATTCTCCGAAAGAATGAGCCAATGATGTTGTAGGTGACATTTGCTTAAAGCACGAGCCAAAGGTGTCACAGATGGCATTCGCCAAATATCCTCTGCACAAACAGGCTAACGGTGTCACATGTGACATTCTCTCAAAGTACGGGCCAACGATGTTATAGGTGACATTCACTCAAAACACGAACCAACACTATCGTAGGTGGCATTTACTCAACATCATTTTCATAAATAGGACAATCGTGTCGCAGGTGACATTTGCTAAAACCATGAGCCAATGATGTCATAGGTCACATTCGCTCAATAGTTTGCGCACAAATTGGCCAATAATGTTGCAGATGACATTCGCCCAAGGCACGAGCCAATAATTTCATAGGTGACATTCTCTCTAAGCACAAGCCCATTGTGACACAAGTTGCATTCACTAAAAATCCTTTGCACAAATGGGCCAACAATATCGCAGGTGATATTTGCTCGAAGCAAGAGTAAATAATGACATATGTGACATTCTTTCAAAGTGCGAGTAAACCATGTCACAGGTGGTATTTGCTCAACATCCTTTGCATAAACAGGTCAATGGTGTAACTTGTGACATTCGATCAAAGCATGAGTCAATGATGTCATATGTGACATTCACTCAAATCACGAGCTAATAGTGTCACATGTGGCATTCAATAAATTTCTTTTACACAAATGGACTAATAATATTGTAGGTGATATTCTCTTGAAGCATGAGGTGACATTCTCCTAAAGCATGAGCTAATGGTGTCACAGTAGGTATTCGACCAACATCTTTTGCACAAATGGGCCAACGGTGTCGCAGGTGACATTCTCCCAAAGAATGAGCCAATGATGTTGTAGGTTACATTTCCTTAAAGCATGAGCCAAAGGTGTCACAGATGGCATTCGCCAAATATCCTTTACACAAACAGGCTAACGGTGTCACATGTGACATTCTCTCAAAGTACGGGCCAACGATGTTATAGGTGACATTCACTCAAAACACGAACCAACACTATCGTAGGTGGCATTTACTCAACTACATTTTCATAAATAGGCCAATAGTGTCGCAGGTAACATTTGCTAGAATCATGAGCCAATGATGTCGTAGGTCACATTTTCTCAAAGCACGAGTCTACTGTGATGCAGGTGCAAGTCTCTCGATATCATTTTCACAAATGGGCCATCGGTGTCGCAAGTAACATTCGCTGAACAGTTTTAGCACAAATCGGCCAATAATGTCGCAGATGACATTCGCCCAAGGCACGAGGTAACAATTTCATAGGTGACATTCTCTCTAAGAAAAAGCCCATTGTGACACAAGTGGCATTCACTAAACATTCTTTGCACAAATGGGCCAACAGTATCGCAGGTGATATTCGCTCGAAGCATGAGTAAACAATGACGTATTTGACATTCCTTCAAAGTGCGAGTCAATTATGTTGCAGTTGGCATTTAGTCAACTTCCTTTGCACAAACATGTCAATGGTGTCGCTTGTGACATTCGATCAAAGCATGAGCCAATGATGTTATATGTGACATTCACTTAAAGAATGAGCCAATAGTGTCACATGTGGCATTCAATAAATATCTTTTACACAAATGACCCAATAATATTGTAGGTGATATTCGCTTGAAGCATGAGGTCACATTCGCTTAAAACATGAGCCAATGGTATCACAGTAGGCATTCGCCCTACATCTTTTGCACTAATAGGCCAACGATGTCGCTAGTGACATTCACTCAAAGAATGAGTCAATGATGTTGTAGGTGACATTTGCTTAAAGTACGAGCCAAAAGTGTCGCAGATGGCATTCACCAAATATCCTTTGCACAAATGGGCTAACGGTGTCGTATGTGACATTCTCTCAAAGCATGAGCCAATGATGTTATAGGTGACATTCACTCAAACACAAACCAACACTATCGTAGGTGGCATTTACTCAACATCATTTTCATAAATAGGCCAATAGGGTCGCAGGTAACATTTTCTAGAATTATGAGCCAATGATGTCGTAGGTCACATTCGCTCAAAGCACGAGTCTACAGTTATGCAGGTTCTATTCTCTCGATATCGTTTTCACAAAAGGGCCATCGGTGTCGCAGGTAACATTCGCTTAACAGTTTTGGCAAAAATCGGCAAATAATGTCGCAGATGACATTTGCCCAAGGCACGAGCTAACAATTTTAATAGGTGACATTCTCTCTAAGTAAAAGCCCATTGTGACATAGGCGGGATTCACTAAACATCCTTTGCACAAATGGGCCAACAGTGTCGCATGTCATGTTCTCTCGAAGCACGAGTCAACACTAACGTAGGTAACATTATTTTAAAGTACGAGTTAAGTATGTCGCAGGTGGCATTTTCTCAATATCCTTTGCACTAAAAGGTCGATGGTGTCTCTTGTGACATTCGATAAAAACATGAGCCAATGATGTCATATGTGACATTAACTCAAAGCACGAGCCAATAGTGTCACATGTGGCATTCAATAAATATCTTTTACATAAATGGGCCAATAATATTGTAGTTGATATTCTCTTGAAGCACTTGGTGAGATTCACTCAAAGCAAATATTCGGCCAATATCTTTTGCACAAATGAGCAAACGGTGTCGCAGGTGACATTCGCTCAAAGAATGAGCCAATGATGATGTAGGTGACATTTGCTTAAAGCACGAGCCAAAGGCGTCGCATATGACATTCGCCAAATATCATTTGCACAAATGGGGTCACATGTGACATTCTCTTGAAGCACGAGCCAACGATGTTATAGGTGACATTCACTCAAAACACGAACAAACACTGTCATAGGTGGAATTTACTCTACATCATTTTTATAAATGGGCCAATAGTGTCGCAGGTTACATTTGCTAGAATTAAGAGTCGACGATGTCGTAGGTGACATTCGCTCATAGCACGAGTCTACTGTGATGTTCGCTCATAGCACAAATAGTCAATGGTGTCACTTGTGACATTTTATCAAAGCATGAGCCAATGATGTCATACGTGACATTCACTCAAAGCACGAGCCAATAGTGTCACATGTGGCATTCAATAAATATCTTTTACATAAATGGGCCAATAATAGTGTAGGTGATATTCACTTGAAGCATGAGGTGACATTCTCTTAAAGCATGAGCCAATGATGTCACAGTAGGCATTCGCCCAACATCTTTTGCATAAATGGGCCAACGATGTCGCTAGTGACATTCACTCATGGAATGAGCCAATGATGTTGTAGGTGACATTTGCTTAAAGCACGAGCCAAAGGTGTGGCAGATGGCATTCACCAAATATCCTTTGCACAAACGGGCTAATGGTGTCACATGTGACATTCTCTCAAAGCACAGGCCAACAAAGTTATATCTGAAATTCACTCAAAACTTGAACCAACACTATCGTAGGTGTCATTTACTCAAGATCATTTTCATAAATAGGCCAATAGTGTCGCATGTGACATTTGCCAGAATCATAAGCCAATGATGTCGTAGGTCACATTCGCTCAAAGCACGAGTGTACTGTGATGAAGGTTCTATTCTCTCGATATCATTTTCACAAATGGGCCATCGGTGTCGCAGGTAACATTCGCTCAACAGTTTTGGCACAAATCGACCAATAATGTGGCAGATGACATTCGCCCAAGGCACAAGCCACCAATTTCATAGTTGACAGTCTCTCTAAGCAAAATCCTTTATGACGCAAATGGCATTAACTAAACATCCTTTGCAGAAATGGGCCAACAGTATCGCAGGTGATATTCGCTCAAAGCACGAGTAAACAATGATGTATGTGACATTCTTTCAAAGTGTGAGTCAGTTATGTCGCATGTAGCATTTAGTCAACATCCTTTGCACAAACAGGTCAATGGTGTCGCTTGTGACATTCGATCAAAGCATGAGCCAATTATGTTATATGTGACATTCACTCAAAGCACGAGCCAATAGTGTCTCATGTGGCATTCAATAAATATATTTTACACAAATGCGCCAATAATATTGTAGGTGATATTCGCTTGAAGCATGAGGTGACATTCTCTTAAAGCATGAGCTAATGGTGTCACAGTAGGTATTCGACCAACATATTTTGCACAAATTGACCAACGGTGTCGCAGGTGACATTCCCTCAAAGAATGAGCCAATGATGTTGTAGGTGACACTTGCTTAACGAGCCAAAGGTGTCGCCGATGGCATTCGCCAAATATCCTTTGCACCAATGGGCTAACGGTGTCACATGTGACATTCTCATGAAGCACGAGCCAACGATGTTATAGGTGACACACTCAAAACACGAACCAACAGTGTCGTAGATGGAATTTACTGAACATCATTTTCATAAATAGGCCAATAGTGTCGAATGTGACATTTGCTAGAATCATGAGCCAATGATGTCGTAGGTCATATTCGCTCAAAGCTCGAGTCTACTGTGATGAAGGTTCTATTCTCTCGATATCATTTTCACAAATGGGCCATCGGTGGCGCGGGTAACATTCGCTCAACAGTTTTGGTACAAATCGGTCAATAATGTCGCAGATGACATTCGCCCAAGACATGAGCCAACAATTTAATAGGTGACATTCTCTCTAAGCAAAAGCCCATTGTGACACAAGTGGCATTAACTAAACATCCTTTGCACAAATCGGCCAACAAGATCGCAGGTGATATTCGCTCGAAGCACGAGTAAACAATGATGTATGTGACATTCTTTCAAAGTGCAAGTCAATTATGTCGCATGTGGCTTTAGTCAACATCCTTTGCACAAACAAAGTTAATGGTGTCGCTTGTAACATTCGATCAAAGCATGAGCCAATGATGTCATATGTGACATTAACTCAAAGCACGAGTCAATAGTGTCACATGTGGCATTCAATAAACATCTTTTACACAAATGGACCAATAATATTGTAGGTGATATTCGCATGAAGAACGAGGTGACATTCGCACAAACCATAAGCTAATAGTGTCACAGTAGGCATTCGCCCAACATCTTTTGTACAAATAGGCCAACGGTGTCGCAGGTGACATTCCCTCAAAGAAAGAGCCAATGATGTTGTAGGTGACATTCGCTTAAAGCACTAGCCAAAGGTGTCGCAGATGGCATTCTCTTAATATCCTTTGCACAAACGGGCTAACGGTGTCACATGTGACATTCTCTTTAAGCACGAGCCAACGATGTTCTAGGTAACACACTCAAAACACGAACCAACACTGTCGTAGGTGGAATTTACTGAACATCATTTTCATAAATAGGCCAATAGTGTCGCAGGTGACATTTGCTAAAATCATGAGCTTATGATGTCATAGGTCACATCCGCTGAAAGCACGAGTCTACTGTGATGCATGTGCTATTCTCTCGATATCATTTTAACAAATTTGCCATCGGTGTCGCAGGTAACATTCACTCAAAAGTTTCGGCACAAATAGTATAATTATGTTGCAGATGACATTCGCCCAAGGCACGAGCCAATAATTTCATAGGTGACATTCTCTCTAAGCACAAGCCCATTGTGACACAAGTGGCATTCACTTAACATCCTTTGCACAAATGGGCCAACAGTATCGCGCAGTGATATTCGCTCGAAGTATGATTAAACAATGACGTATGTGACATTCTTTCAAAGTGCAAGTAAACCATGTCGCGGTGGCATTTGCTCAACATCCTTTGCACAAACAGTCAATAGTGTCACTAGTGACATTCGATCAAAGCATGAGCCAATGATATCATAAGTGACATTCACTCAAAGCACGGGCCAATAGTGTCACATGTGGCATTCAATAAATATCTTTTACACAAATGGGTCAATAATATTGTAGGTGATATTCTCTTGAAGCATGCGGTTACATTCTCTTAAAGCATGAGCTAATGGTGTAACAATAGGTATTCGACCAACATCTTTAGCACAAATAGGCCAACGGTGTCACATTGTGTGACATTCCCTCAAAGAATGAGCCAATGATGTTGTAGGTGACATTTGCTTATAGCACGAGCCAAAGGTCTCGCAGATGGCATTCACCAAATATCCTTTGCACAAACGGACTAACGGTGTCACATGTGACATTCTCTCAAAGCACGGGCCAACGATGTTATATGTGACGATCACTCAAAACACGAACCAACACTAACGTAGGTGGCATTTACTCAACATTATTTTCATAAATAGGCCAATAGTATCGCAGGTGACATTTGCTAGAATCATGAGCCAATGATGTCGTAGGTCACATTCTCTCAAAGCACGAGTCTACTGTGATGCAGGTTCTATTCTCTAGATATCATTTTCACAAATGGGCCATCGGTGTCGAAGGTAACATTCGCTCAACAGTTTTGGCACAAATCGTCCAATAATGTCGCAGATGACATTCGCCCAAGACACGAGCCAATAATTTAATAGCCCATTGTAACACAAGTGGCATTCACTAAACATCATTTGCACAAATGCGCCAACAGTATCACTGGTGATATTCGCTCGAAGCACGAGTAAACAATGACGTATGTGACATTCTTTCAATGCGCATGTCAATTATGTCGCATGTGGCATTTAGTCAACATCCTTTGCACAAACAGGTTAATGGTGTCGCTTGTAACATTCGATCAAAGCATGAGCCAATGATGTCATATGTGACATTAACTCAAAGCACGAGTCAATAGTGTCACATGTGGCATTCAATAAACATCTTTTACACAAATGGACCAATAATATTGTAGGTGATATTCGCATGAAGAACGAGGTGACATTCGCACAAACCATAAGCTAATAGTGTCACAGTAGGCATTCGCCCAACATCTTTTGTACAAATAGGCCAACGGTGTCGCAGGTGACATTCCCTCAAAGAAAGAGCCAATGATGTTGTAGGTGACATTCGCTTAAAGCACTAGCCAAAGGTGTCGCAGATGGCATTCTCTAAATATCCTTTGCACAAACGGGCTAACGGTGTCACATGTGACATTCTCTTTAAGCACGAGCCAACGATGTTCTAGGTGACACACTCAAAACACGAACCAACACCGTCGTAGGTGGAATTTACCATTGAACATCATTTTCATAAATAGGCCAATAGTGTCGCAGTGACATTTGCTAAAATCATGAGCTTATGATGTCATAGGTCACATCCGCTGAAAGCACGAGTCTATCTTGTGATGCATGTGCTATTCTCTCGATATCATTTTAACAAATTTGCCATCGGTGTCGCAGGTAACATTCACTCAAAAGTTTCGGCACAAATAGTATAATTATGTTGCAGATGACATTCGCCCAAGGCACGAGCCAATAATTTCATAGGTGACATTCTCTCTAAGCACAAGCCCATTGTGACACAAGTGGCATTCACTTAACATCCTTTGCACAAATGGGCCAACAGTATCGCAGGTGATATTCGCTCGAAGTATGATTAAACAATGACGTATGTGACATTCTTTCAAAGTGCAAGTAAACCATGTCGCAGGTGGCATTTGCTCAACATCCTTTGCACAAAAAGGCAATAGTGTCACTAGTGACATTCGATCAAAGCATGAGCCAATGATATCATAAGTGACATTCACTCAAAGCACGAGCCAATAGTGTCACATGTGGCATTCAATAAATATCTTTTACACAAATGGGTCAATAATATTGTAGGTGATATTCTCTTGAAGCATGCGGTTACATTCTCTTAAAGCATGAGCTAATGGTGTAACAATAGGTATTCGACCAACATCTTTAGCACAAATAGGCCAACGGTGTCACAGGTGACATTCCCTCAAAGAATGAGCCAATGATGTTGTAGGTGACATTTGCTTATAGCACGAGCCAAAGGTCTCGCAGATGGCATTCACCAAATATCCTTTGCACAAACGGACTAACGGTGTCACATGTGACATTCTCTCAAAGCACGGGCCAACGATGTTATATGTGACAGTCACTCAAAACACGAACCAACACTAACGTAGGTGGCATTTACTCAACATTATTTTCATAAATAGGCCAATAGTATCGCAGGTGACATTTGCTAGAATCATGAGCCAATGATGTCGTAGGTCACATTCTCTCAAAGCACGAGTCTACTGTGATGCAGGTTCTATTCTCTAGATATCATTTTCACAAATGGGCCATCGGTGTCGAAGGTAACATTCGCTCAACAGCTTTGGCACAAATCGTCCAATAATGTCGCAGATGACATTCGCCCAAGACACGAGCCAATAATTTAATAGCCCATTGTAACACAAGTGGCATTCACTAAACATCATTTGCACAAATGCGCCAACAGTATCACTGGTGATATTCGCTCGAAGCACGAGTAAACAATGACGTATGTGACATTCTTTCAATGCGCATGTCAATTATGTCGCATGTGGCATTTAGTCAACATCCTTTGCACAAACAGGTTAATGGTGTCGCTTGTAACATTCGATCAAAGCATGAGCCAATGATGTCATATGTGACATTAACTCAAAGCACGAGTCAATAGTGTCACATGTGGCATTCAATAAACATCTTTTACACAAATGGACCAATAATATTGTAGGTGATATTCGCATGAAGAACGAGGTGACATTCGCACAAACCATAAGCTAATAGTGTCACAAAGAGGCATTCGCCCAACATCTTTTGTACAAATAGGCCAACGGTGTCGCAGGTGACATTCCCTCAAAGAAAGAGCCAATGATGTTGTAGGTGACATTCGCTTAAAGCACTAGCCAAAGGTGTCGCAGATGGCATTCTCTTAATATCCTTTGCACAAACGGGCTAACGGTGTCACATGTGACATTCTCTTTAAGCACGAGCCAACGATGTTCTAGGTAACACACTCAAAACACGAACCAACACCGTCGTAGGTGGAATTCATCGAACATCATTTTCATAAATAGGCCAATAGTGTCGCAGGTGACATTTGCTAAAATCATGAGCTTATGATGTCATAGGTCACATCCGCTGAAAGCACGAGTCTACTGTGATGCATGTGCTATTCTCTCGATATCATTTTAACAAATTTGCCATCGGTGTCGCAGGTAACATTCACTCAAAAGTTTCGGCACAAATAGTATAATTATGTTGCAGATGACATTCGCCCAAGGCACGAGCCAATAATTTCATAGGTGACATTCTCTCTAAGCACAAGCCCATTGTGACACAAGTGGCATTCACTTAACATCCTTTGCACAAATGGGCCAACAGTATCGCAGGTGATATTCGCTCGAAGTATGATTAAACAATGACGTATGTGACATTCTTTCAAAGTGCAAGTAAACCATGTCGCAGGTGGCATTTGCTCAACATCCTTTGCACAAACAGGTCAATAGTGTCACTAGTGACATTCGATCAAAGCATGAGCCAATGATATCATAAGTGACATTCACTCAAAGCACGGGCCAATAGTGTCACATGTGGCATTCAATAAATATCTTTTACACAAATGGGTCAATAATATTGTAGGTGATATTCTCTTGAAGCATGCGGTTACATTCTCTTAAAGCATGAGCTAATGGTGTAACAATAGGTATTCGACCAACATCTTTAGCACAAATAGGCCAACGGTGTCACAGGTGACATTCCCTCAAAGAATGAGCCAATGATGTTGTAGGTGACATTTGCTTATAGCACGAGCCAAAGGTCTCGCAGATGGCATTCACCAAATATCCTTTGCACAAACGGACTAACGGTGTCACATGTGACATTCTCTCAAAGCACGGGCCAACGATGTTATATGTGACAGTCACTCAAAACACGAACCAACACTAACGTAGGTGGCATTTACTCAACATTATTTTCATAAATAGGCCAATAGTATCGCAGTGACATTTGCTAGAATCATGAGCCAATGATGTCGTAGGTCACATTCTCTCAAAGCACGAGTCTACTGTGATGCAGGTTCTATTCTCTAGATATCATTTTCACAAATGGGCCATCGGTGTCGAAGGTAACATTCGCTCAACAGTTTTGGCACAAATCGTCCAATAATGTCGCGAGATGACATTCGCCCAAGACACGAGCCAATAATTTAATAGCCCATTGTAACACAAGTGGCATTCACTAAACATCATTTGCACAAATGCGCCAACAAGTATCACCGGTGATATTCGCTCGAAGCACGAGTAAACAATGACGTATGTGACATTCTTTCAATGCGCATGTCAATTATGTCGCATGTGGCATTTAGTCAACATCCTTTGCACAAACAAAAGTTAATGGTGTCGCTTGTAACATTCGATCAAAGCATGAGCCAATGATGTCATATGTGACATTAACTCAAAGCACGAGTCAATAGTGTCACATGTGGCATTCAATAAACATCTTTTACACAAATGGACCAATAATATTGTAGGTGATATTCGCATGAAGAACGAGGTGACATTCGCACAAACCATAAGCTAATAGTGTCACAAGAGGCATTCGCCCAACATCTTTTGTACAAATAGGCCAACGGTGTCGCAGTGACATTCCCTCAAAGAAAGAGCCAATGATGTTGTAGGTGACATTCGCTTAAAGCACTAGCCAAAGGTGTCGCAGATGGCATTCTCTAAATATCCTTTGCACAAACGGGCTAACGGTGTCACATGTGACATTCTCTTTAAGCACGAGCCAACGATGTTCTAGGTGACACACTCAAAACACGAACCAACACCGTCGTAGGTGGAATTTACCGAACATCATTTTCATAAATAGGCCAATAGTGTCGCAGGTGACATTTGCTAAAATCATGAGCTTATGATGTCATAGGTCACATCCGCCGAAAGCACGAGTCTATCGTGATGCATGTGCTATTCTCTCGATATCATTTTAACAAATTTGCCATCGGTGTCGCAGTAACATTCACTCAAAAGTTTCGGCACAAATAGTATAATTATGTTGCAGATGACATTCGCCCAAGGCACGAGCCAATAATTTCATAGGTGACATTCTCTCTAAGCACAAGCCCATTGTGACACAAGTGGCATTCACTTAACATCCTTTGCACAAATGGGCCAACAAGATCGCAGTGATATTCGCTCGAAGTATGATTAAACAATGACGTATGTGACATTCTTTCAAAGTGCAAGTAAACCATGTCGCAGGTGGCATTTGCTCAACATCCTTTGCACAAAAAGGCAATAGTGTCACTAGTGACATTCGATCAAAGCATGAGCCAATGATATCATAAGTGACATTCACTCAAAGCACGAGCCAATAGTGTCACATGTGGCATTCAATAAATATCTTTTACACAAATGGGTCAATAATATTGTAGGTGATATTCTCTTGAAGCATGCGGTTACATTCTCTTAAAGCATGAGCTAATGGTGTAACAATAGGTATTCGACCAACATCTTTAGCACAAATAGGCCAACGGTGTCACGGGTGACATTCCCTCAAAGAATGAGCCAATGATGTTGTAGGTGACATTTGCTTATAGCACGAGCCAAAGGTCTCGCAGATGGCATTCACCAAATATCCTTTGCACAAACGGACTAACGGTGTCACATGTGACATTCTCTCAAAGCACGGGCCAACGATGTTATATGTGACATCACTCAAAACACGAACCAACACTAACGTAGGTGGCATTTACTCAACATTATTTTCATAAATAGGCCAATAGTATCGCAGTGACATTTGCTAGAATCATGAGCCAATGATGTCGTAGGTCACATTCTCTCAAAGCACGAGTCTACCGTGTGATGCGGGTTCTATTCTCTAGATATCATTTTCACAAATGGGCCATCGGTGTCGAAGGTAACATTCGCTCAACAGCTTTTGGCACAAATCGTCCAATAATGTCGCAGATGACATTCGCCCAAGACACGAGCCAATAATTTAATAGCCCATTGTAACACAAGTGGCATTCACTAAACATCATTTGCACAAATGCGCCAACAAAGTATCACCGGTGATATTCGCTCAAAGCACGAGTAAACAATGACGTATGTGACATTCTTTCAATGCGCATGTCAATTATGTCGCATGTGGCATTTAGTCAACATCCTTTGCACAAACAGGTTAATGGTGTCGCTTGTAACATTCGATCAAAGCATGAGCCAATGATGTCATATGTGACATTAACTCAAAGCACGAGTCAATAGTGTCACATGTGGCATTCAATAAACATCTTTTACACAAATGGACCAATAATATTGTAGGTGATATTCGCATGAAGAACGAGGTGACATTCGCACAAACCATAAGCTAATAGTGTCACAGTAGGCATTCGCCCAACATCTTTTGTACAAATAGGCCAACGGTGTCGCAGGTGACATTCCCTCAAAGAAAGAGCCAATGATGTTGTAGGTGACATTCGCTTAAAGCACTAGCCAAAGGTGTCGCAGATGGCATTCTCTAAATATCCTTTGCACAAACGGGCTAACGGTGTCACATGTGACATTCTCTTTAAGCACGAGCCAACGATGTTCTAGGTGACACACTCAAAACACGAACCAACACTGTCGTAGGTGGAATTTACTAGACATCATTTTCATAAATAGGTCAATAGTGTCGCAGGTGACATTTTGCTAGAATCATGAGCTAATGATGTCGTAGGTCACATCCGCTCAAAGCATGAGTCTATTGTGATGCATATGCAATTCTATCGATATCGTTATCACAAATGGGTCATCGGTGTTACAGGTAACATTCGCTCAATGGTGTTGCTGATGACATTCGCCCAAGGCACGAGCCAACAATTTCGTAGGTGACATTCTCTCTACGCAAAATCCCATTGTGATACAAGTGGCATTCACTAAACATCCTTTGCACAAATAAGCCAACAGTATCACAGGTGATATTAGCTCGAAGCACGAGTAAACATTGATGTATGTGACATTCTTTCAAAGTGCGAGTTAATTATCTCGCATGTGGCATTTAGACAACATCATTTGCACAAACAGGTCAATGGTTTCGCTTGTGATATTCGATCAGAGAATGAGCCAATGATGTCATATGTGACATTTACTCAAAGCACGAGCCAATAGTGTCTCATGTGGCATTCAATAAACATATTTTACACAAATGGGCCAATAATATTGTAGGTGATATTCGCTTGAAGCACGAGGTGATATTAGCTCAAAGCATGAGCTAATGGTGTCACAGTAGGCATTCTCCCAACATCTTTTGCACAAATGGGCCAACGGTGTCACTGGTGACATTCCCTCAAAGAAAGAACCAATGATGTTGTAGGTGACATTTGCTTAATGCATGAGCCAAAGGTGTCGCAGATGGCATTCGCCAAATATCCTTTGCACAAACGGACTAACGGTGTCACATGTGACATTCTCTCAAGGCACGAGCCAACGATGATATAGGTGACACACTCAAAACAGGAACCAACACTGTCGTAGGTGGAATTTATTGAGCATCATTTTCATAAATAGGTCAATAGTGTCGCAGGTGTCATTTGCTAGGATCATGAGATAATGATGTCGTAGGTCACATTCGCTCAAAGCACGAGTCTACCGTGATGCATGTGCTATTCTCTCAATATCGTTTTCACAAATGGGCCATCGGTGTCGCAGGTAACATTCGCTCAACAGTTTTGGCACAAATCAACCAATAACGTCGCTGATGACATTCGCCCAAGGCATGAGCCAATAATTTCGTAGGTGACATTCTCTCTAAGCAAAAGCCCATTGTGACACAAGTGGCATTCACTAGACATCCTTTGCACAAATGCGCCAACAGTATCACAGGTGATATTCACTCGAAGCACGAGTAAACAATGACGTATGTGACATTCTTTCAAAGTGAGAGTCAATTATGTCGCATGTGGCATTTAGTCAACATCCTTTACACAAACAGGTCAATGGTTTCGCTTGTAATATTCGATCAAAGCATGAGCCAATGATGTCATATGTGAGATTTACTCAAAGTACGAGCCAATAGTGTCTCATGTGGCATTCAATAAACATATTTGACACCAATGGGCCAATAATATTGTGGGTGATATTCGCTTAAAGAACGAGGTGACATTCACTCAAAGCATGAGCTAATGGTGTCAAAGTAGGCATTCTCCCAACATCTTTTGCACAAATGGGCCAACGGTGTCACTGGTGACATTCCCTCAAAGAAAGAGCGAATGATGTTGTAGGTGATATTAGCTTAAAGCATGAGCCAAAGGTGTCGCAGATGGTATTCGCCAAATATCCTTTGCACAAAAGGGCTAATGGTGTCACATATGACATTCTTTCAAAGCACGAGCCAACGATGTTATAGGTGACACACTCAAAACACAAACCAACACTGTCGTAGGTGGAATTTAATGTACATTATTTTCATAAATAGGTCAATAGTGTCGCAGGTGTCATTTGATAGAATCATAAGCTAATGATGTCGTAGGTCACATTTGCTCAACGCACGAGTCTACTGTGATGCATGTGCTATTCTCTCAATATCGTTTTCACATATGGACCATCGGTGTTGCAGGTAACATTTGCTCAACAGTTTTGGCACAAATCAACCAATAACGTCGCCGATGACATTCGCCCAAGGCATGAGCCAATAATTTCGTAGGTGACATTTTCTCTAATCAAAAGCCCATTGTGATACAAGTGGCATTCACTAAACATCCTTTGCACAAATTAGCCAACAAGTATTGTGTGATATTCACTCGAAGCACGAGTAAACAATGAGGTATGTGACATTCTTTCAAAGTGCGAGTTAATTATGTCGCATGTGGCATTTAGTCAATATCCTTTGCACAAACAAAGTCAATGGTTTCGCTTGTGATATTCGATCAAAGCATGAGCCAATGATGTCATATGTGACATTTACTCAAAGTACGAGCCAATAGTGTCTCATGTGGCATTCAATAAACATATTTTACACCAATGGGCCAATAATATTGTGGGTGATATTCGCTTAAAGAACGAGGTGACATTCGCTCAAAGCATGAGCTAATGGTGTCAAAGTAGGCATTCTCCCAACATTTTTTGCACAAATGGGCCAACGGTGTCACTGGTGACATTTCCTCAAAGAAAGAGCGAATGATGTTGTAGGTGACATTTTCTTAAAGCATGAGCCAAAGGTGTCGCAGATGGCATTCGCCAAATATCCTTTGCACAAACGGGCTAACGGTGTCACATGTGACATTCTCTCAAAGCACGAGCCAACGATGTTATAGGTGACACACTCAAAACACGAACCAACACCGTCGTAGGTGGAATTTATTGAACATCATTTTCATAAATAGGTCAATAGTGTCGCAGGTGTCATTTGCTAGGATCATGAGATAATGATGTCGTAGGTCACATTCGCTCAAAGCACGAGTCTACTGTGATGCATGTGCTATTCTCTCAATATCGTTTTCACAAATGGGCCATCGGTGTCGCAGGTAACATTCGCTCAACAGTTTTGGCACAAATCAACCAATAACGTCGCTGATGACATTCGCCCAAGGCATGAGCCAATAATTTCGTAGGTGACATTCTGTCTAAGTAAAAGCTCATTGTGACACAAGTGGCATTCACTAAACATCCTTTGCACAAATGCGCCAATAGTATCACAGGTGATATTCACTCGAAGCATGAGTAAACAATGACGTATGTGACATTCTTTTAAAGTGAGAGTCAATTATGTCGCATGTGTCATTTAGTCAACATCCTTTACACAAACAGGTCAATGGTTTCGCTTGTGATATTGGATCAAAGGATGAGCCAATGATGTTATATGTGACATTTACTCAAAGTACGAGCCAATAGTGTCTCATGTGGCATTCAATAAACATATTTTACACCAATGGGCCAATAATATTGTAGGTGATATTCGCTTAAAGCACGAGGTGACATTCGCTCAAAGCATGAGCTAATAGTGTCACAGTAGGCATTCTCCCAGCATTTTTTGCACAAATGGGCCAACGATGTCACTGGTGACATTCCCTCAAAGAAAGAGCGAATGATGTTGTAGGTGATATTAGCTTAAAGCATGAGCCAAATATGTAGCAGATGGTATTCGCCAAATATCCTTTGCACAAACTGGCTAATGGTGTCACATATGACATTCTTTCAAAGCACGAGCCAACGATGTTATAGGTGACACACTCAAAACACGAACCAACAGTGTCGTAGGTGGAATTTACTGAACATTATTTTCATAAATAGGTCAATAGTGTCGCAGGTGTCATTTGATTGAATCATAAGCTAATGATGTCGTAGGTCACATTCGCTCAACTCACGAGTCTACTGTGATGCATGTGCTATTCTCTCAATATCGTTTTCACAAATGGGCCATCGGTGTTACAGGAAACATTTGCTCAACAGTTTTGGCACAAATCAACCAATAACGCCGCTGATGAAATTCGCCCAAGGCATGAGCCAACAATTTCGTAGGTGACATTTTCTCTAAGCAAAAGCCCATTGTGATACAAGTGGCATTCACTAAACATCCTTTGCACAAATAAGCCAACAAATATCACAGGTGATATTCACTCGAAGCACGAGTAAACAATGAGGTATGTGACATTCTTTCAAAGTGCGAGTTAATTATGTCGCATGTGGAATTTAGTCAACCTCCTTTGCACAAACAGGTCAATGGTTTCGCTTGTGATATTAGCATGAGCCAATGATGTCATATGTGACATTTACTCAAAGTATGAGCCAATAGTATCTCATGTGGCATTCAATAAACATATTTTACACCAATGGGCCAATAATATTGTGGGTGATATTCGCTTAAAGAACGAGGTGACATTCGCTCAAAGCATGAGCTAATGGTGTCAAAGTAGGCATTCTCCCAACTTTTTTGCACAAATGGGCCAACGGTGTCACTGGTGACATTTCCTCAAAGAAAGAGCGAATGATGTTGTAGGTGACATTTTCTTAAAGCATGAGCCAAAGGTATCGCAGATGGCATTCGCCAAATATCCTTTTCACAAACGGGCTAACGGTGTCACATGTGACATTCTCTCAAAGCACGAGCCAATGATGTTATAGGTGACACACTCAAAACACGAACCAACACTGTCGTAGGTGGAATTTATTGAACATCATTTTCATAAATAGGTCAATAGTGTCGCAGGTGTCATTTGCTAGGATCATGAGCTAATGATGTCGTAGGTCACATTCGCTCAAAGCACGAGTCTACTGTGATGCATGTGCTATTCTCTCAATATCATTTTCACAAATGGGCCATCGGTGTCGCAGGTAACATTCGCTCAACAATTTTGGCACAAATCAACCAATAACGTCGCCGATGACATTCGCCCAAGGCATGAGCCAACAATTTCGTAGGTGACATTCTCTCTAAGCAAAAGCCCATTGTGACACAAGTGGTATTCACTAAAAATTATTTGCACAAATGCGCCAACAGTATCATAGATGATATTCACTCGAAGCACGATTAAACAATGACGTATGTGACATTCTTTCAAAGTGAGAGTCAATTATGTCACATGTGGCATTTAGTCAACATCCTTTACACAAACAGGTCAATGGTTTCACTTGTGATATTCGATCAAAGGATGAGCCAATGATGTTATATGTGACATTTACTCAAAGTACGAGCCAATAGTGTCTCATGTGGCATTCAATAAACATATTTTACACCAATGGGCCAATAATATTGTAGGTGATATTCGCTTAAAGCACGAGGTGACATTCGCTCAAAGCATGAGCCAATAGTGTCACAGTAGGCATTCTCCAAACATCTTTTGCACAAATTGGCCAACGGTGTCACTGGTGACATTCCCTCAAAGAAAGAGCGAATGATGTTGTAGGTGATATTAGCTTAAAGCATGAGCCAAATGTGTCGCAGATGGTATTCGCCAAATATCCTTTGCACAAACTAGCTAATGGTGTCACATATGACATTCTTTCAAAGCACGAGCCAACGATGTTATAGGTGACTCACTCAAAACACGAACCAACACTGTCGTAGGTGGAATTTACTAAACATTATTTTCATACATAGGTCAATAGTGTCGCAGGTGTCATTTGATTGAATCATAAGCTAATGATGTCGTAGGTCACATTCGCTCAAAGCACGAGTCTACTGTGATGCATGTGCTATTCTCTCAATATCGTTTTCACAAATGGACCATCGGTGTTGCAGATAGCATTTGCTCAACAGTTTTGGCACAAATCAACCAATAACGTCGCTGATGACATTCGCCCAAGGCATGAGCCAACAATTTCGTAGGTGACATTTTCTCTAATCAAAAGCCCATTGTGATACAAGTGGCATTCACTAAACATCCTTTGCACAAATAAGCCAACAGTATCACAGGTGATATTCACTCGAAGCACGAGTAAATAATGAGGTATGTGACATTCTTTTAAAGTGCGAGTTAATTATGTCGCATGTGGCATTTAGTCAACATCCTTTGCACAAACAGGTCAATGGTTTCGCTTGTGATATTCGATCAAAGCATGAGCCAATGATGTCATATGTGACATTTACTCAAAGTACGAGCCAATAGTGTCTCATGTGGCATTCAATAAACATATTTTACATCAATGGGCCAATAATATTATGGGTGATATTCGCTTAAAGAACGAGGTGACATTCGCTCAAAGCATGAGCTAATGGTGTCAAAGTAGGCATTCTCCCAACATTTTTTGCACAAATGGGCCAACGGTGTCACTGGTGACATTCCCTCAAAGAAAGAGCGAATGATGTTGTAGGTGATATTAGCTTAAAGCATGAGCCAAATGTGTCGCAGATGGTATTCGCCAAATATCCTTTGCACAAACGGGCTAATGATGTCACATATGACATTCTTTCAAAGCACGAGCCAACGATGTTATAGGTGACACACTCAAAACACGAACCAACACTGTCGTAGGTGGAATTTACTGAACATTATTTTCATAAATAGGTCAATAGTGTCGCAGGTGTCATTAGATAGAATCATAAGCTAATGATGTCGTAGGTCAAATTCGCTCAAAGCACGAGTCTACTGTGATGCATGTGCTATTCTCTCAATATCGTTTTCACAAATGGGCCATCGGTGTTGCAGGTAACATTTGCTCAACAGTTTTGGCACAAATCAACCAATAACGTCGCTGATGACATTCGCCCAAGGCATAAGCCAACAATTTCGTAGGTGACATTCTCTCTAAGCAAAAGCTCATTGTGACACAAGTGGCATTCACTAAAAATCATTTGCACAAATGCGCCAATAGTATCATAGGTGATATTCACTCGAAGCACGAGTAAACAATGACGTATGTGACATTCTTTCAAAGTGAGAGTCAATTATGTCACATGTGGCATTTAGTCAACATCCTTTACACAAACAGGTCAATGGTTTCGCTTGTGATATTTGATCAAAGGATGAGCCAATGATGTTATATGTGACATTTACTCAAAGTACGAGCCAATAGTGTCCCATGTGGCATTCAATAAACATATTTTACACCAATGGGCCAATAATATTGTAGGTGATATTCGCTTAAAGCACGAGGTGACATTCGCTCAAAGCATGAGCTAATAGTGTCACAGTAGGCATTCTCCCAACATCTTTTGCACAAATGGGCCAACGGTGTCACTGGTGACATTTCCTCAAAGAAAGAGCGAATGATGTTGTAGGTGATATTAGCTTAAAGCATGAGCCAAATGTGTCGCAGATGGTATTCGCCAAATATCCTTTGCACAAACGGGCTAATGGTGTCACATATGACATTCTTTCAAAGCACGAGCTAACGATGTTATAGGTGACACACTCAAAACACGAACCAACACTGTCGTAGGTGGAATTTACTGAACATTATTTTCATAAATAGGTCAATAGTGTCGCAGGTGTCATTTGATAGAATCATAAGGTAATGATGTCGTAGGTCACATTCGCTCAAAGCACGAGTCTACTGTGATACATGTGCTATTCTCTCAATATCATTTTCACAAATGGGCCATCGGTGTTGCAGGTAACATTTGCTCAACAGTTTTGGCACAAATCAACCAATAACGTCACTGATGACATTCGCCCAAGGCATGAGCCAACAATTTCGTAGGTGACATTTTCTCTAAGCAAAAGCCCATTGTGATACAAGTGGCATTCACTAAACATCCTTTGCACAAATAAGACAACAGTATCACAGGTGATATTCACTCGAAGCACGAGTAAACAATGAGGTATGTGACATTCTTTCAAAGTGCGAGTTAATTATGTCGCATGTGGCATTTAGTCAACCTCCTTTGCACAAACAGGTCAATGGTTTTGCTTGTGATATTCGATCAAAGCATGAGCCAATGATGTCATATGTGACATTTACTCAAAGTTCGAGCCAATAGTGTCTCATGTGGCATTCAATAAACATATTTTACACCAATGGGCCAATAATATTGTGGGTGATATTCGCTTAAAGAACGAGGTGACATTCGCTCAAAGCATGAGCTAATGGTGTCAAAGTAGGCATTCTCCCAACATTTTTTGCACAAATGGGCCAACGGTGTCACTGGTGACATTTCCTCAAAGAAAGAGCGAATGATGTTGTAGGTGACATTTTCTTAAAGCATGAGCCAAAGGTGTCGCAGATGGCATTCGCCAAATATCCTTTGCACAAACGGGCTAACGGTGTCACATGTGACATTCTCTCAAAGCACGAGCCAACGATGTTATAGGTGACACACTCAAAACACGAACCAACACTGTCGTAGGTGGAATTTATTGAACATCATTTTCATAAATAGGTCAATAGTGTCGCGGGTGTCATTTGCTAGGATCATGAGCTAATGATGTCGTAGGTCACATTCGCTCAAAGCACGAGTCTACTGTTATGCATGTGCTATTTTCGCAATATCATTTTGACAAATGGGCCATCGGTGTCGCAGGTAACATTCGCCCAACAATTTTGGCACAAATCAACCAATAACGTCGCTGATGACATTCGCCCAAGGCATGAGCCAACAATTTCGTAGGTCACATTCTCTCTAAGAAAAAGCCCATTGTGACACAAGTGGCATTCACTAAAAATCATTTGTACAAATGCGCCAACAGTATCATAGGTGATATTCACTCGAAGCACGAGTAAACAATGACGTATGTGACATTCTTTCAAAGTAAGAGTCAATTATGTCGCATGTGGCATTTAGTCAACATCCTTTACACAAACAGGTCAATGGTTTCGCTTGTGATATTTGATCAAAGGATGAGCCAATGATGTTATATGTGACATTTACTCAAAGTACGAGCCAATAGTGTCCCATGTGGCATTCAATAAACATATTTTACACCAATGGGCCAATAATATTGTAGGTGATATTCGCTTAAAGCACGAGGTGACATTCGCTCAAAGCATGAGCTAATAGTGTCACAAGAGGCATTCTCCCAACATCTTTTGCACAAATGGGCCAACGGTGTCACTTTGGTGACATTTCCTCAAAGAAAGAGCGAATGATGTTGTAGGTGACATTTTCTTAAAGCAGGAGCCAAAGGTGTCGCAGATGGCATTCACCAAATATCCTTTGCACAAACGGGCTAACGGTGTCACATGTGACATTCTCTCAAAGCACGAGCCAACGATGTTATAGGTGACACACTCAAAACACGAACCAACACCGTCGTAGGTGGAATTTATTGAACATCATTTTCATAAATAGGTCAATAGTGTCGCAGTGTCATTTGCTAGGATCATGAGCTAATGATGTCGTAGGTCACATTCGCTCAAGGCACGAGTCTACTGTTATGCATGTGCTATTTTCTCAATATCATTTTGACAAATGGGCCATCGGTGTCGCAGTAACATTCGCCCAACAATTTTGGCACAAATCAACCAATAACGTCGCTGATGACATTCGCCCAAGGCATGAGCCAACAATTTCGTAGGTCACATTCTCTCTAAGCAAAAGCCCATTGTGACACAAGTGGCATTCACTAAAAATCATTTGTACAAATGCGCCAACAAGTATCATAGGTGATATTCACTCGAAGCACGAGTAAACAATGACGTATGTGACATTCTTTCAAAGTAAGAGTCAATTATGTCGCATGTGGCATTTAGTCAACATCCTTTACACAAACAGGTCAATGGTTTCGCTTGTGATATTTGATCAAAGGATGAGCCAATGATGTTATATGTGACATTTACTCAAAGTACGAGCCAATAGTGTCCCATGTGGCATTCAATAAACATATTTTACACCAATGGGCCAATAATATTGTAGGTGATATTCGCTTAAAGCACGAGGTGACATTCGCTCAAAGCATGAGCTAATAGTGTCACAGTAGGCATTCTCCCAACATCTTTTGCACAAATGTGCCAACGGTGTCACTGGTGACATTTCCTCAAAGAAAGAGCGAATGATGTTGTAGGTGACATTTTCTTAAAGCGGGAGCCAAAGGTGTCGCAGATGGCATTCACCAAATATCCTTTGCACAAACGGGCTAACGGTGTCACATGTGACATTCTCTCAAAGCACGAGCCAACGATGTTATAGGTGACACACTCAAAACACGAACCAACACTGTCGTAGGTGGAATTTATTGAACATCATTTTCATAAATAGGTCAATAGTGTCGCAGGTGTCATTTGCTAGGATCATGAGCTAATGATGTCGTAGGTCACATTCGCTCAAAGCACGAGTCTACTGTTATGCATGTGCTATTCTCTCAATATCATTTTCACAAATGGGCCATCGGTGCCGCAGGTAACATTCGCTCAACAATTTTGGCACAAATCAACCAATAACGTCGGCGATGACATTCGCCCAAGGCATGAGCCAACAATTTCGTAGGTGACATTCTCTCTAAGCAAAAGCCCATTGTGACAAAAGTGGTATTCTCTAAAAATCATTTGCACAAATGCGCCAACAGTATCATAGGTGATATTCACTCGAAGCACGAGTAAACAATGACGTATGTGACATTCTTTCAAAGTGAGAGTCAATTATGTCGCATGTGGCATTTAGTCAACATCCTTTACACAAACAGGTCAATGGTTTCTCTTGTAATATTCGATCAAAGCATGAGCCAATGATGTCATATGTGACATTTACTCAAAGTACGAGCCAATAGTGTCTCATGTGGCATTCAATAAACATATTTTACACCAATGGGCCAATAATATCGCAGGTGGAACTTGCTCAACATCTTTTACACAAATAGGTGAATGGTGTCGCTTGTGACATTAGATCAAATCATGAGTCAATTATGTAATATACGACATTCACACAAAGCACGAGCCAACAATGTCACATGTGGCATTCAATAAACATCTTTTACACAAATGGGCAAATAATATTGTAGGTGATATTCGCTTGTAGCATGAGGTGACATTCGATCAAAGCATGATCCAATGGTGTCACAGTAGGCATTCGCCCAACATCTTTTGCACAAATGGTCCAACGGTTTCGCAGGTGACATTCGCTCAATGAATGAGCCAATGATATTGTAGGTGATATTTTCTTAAAGCACGAGCCAAATATGTCACAGATGGCATTCTCCAAATATCTTTTGCACAAACGGGCCAACGGTGTCACATTTGACATTCTCTCAAAGGACGAGCTAATGATGTTCTAGGTGACTTTCACTCAAAAAATGAACCAATACTATCGCGGTGGAATTTACTCAACATCAATTTCATATATAGGCCAACAAAGTGTCACGGTGACATTTGCAAGAATCATGAGCCAATGATGTCATAGGTTACATTCGCTCATAACACGAGTCTCGTGATGCAGGTGATATTCTCTCCATATCATTATAACTAATGCGCCATCGGTGTCGCAGTAACATTCGCGCAATAGTTTTGGCACAAATCGACCAATAATGTCATTGATGACATTCGCCCAAGGAACGAGCCAACAATTTCATAAGGGACATTATCTCTAAGTATAAGCTCATTGTGACACCGGTGGCATTAACTAAACATCATTTCCACAAATGGACCTACAATGTCGCAGGTGTTATTCGCTCGAAGCACGAGCCAACAATGACGTAGGTGACATTCTTTCAAAGTGCGAGTCAACTATGTCACGAGGTGGAATTTGTTCAACATCCTTTGGACAAGCAGGTCAATGGTGTCGCTTGTGACATTCGATCAAAGCATGAGTCAATGATGTCATAGTGAAATTCACTCAAAGCACATGGCAACAATGTCAAATGTGGCACGCAATAAATATCTTTTACACTAATCGGCCAATAATATTGTAGGTGATATTCGCTTATAGCACAAGGTGACATTCGATCAAAGCATGAGCCAATGGTGTCACAGTAGGCATTCGCCCAACATCTTTTGCACAAATGGGCCAACGGTATCGTAGGTGACATTCGCTCAATGAATGTGCCAATGATGTTATAGGTGAGATTTGCTTAAAGCACGAGACAGAGGTGTCACAGATGGCATTCGCCAAATATCCTTTGCACAAACGGGCCAACGGTGTCACATTTGACATTCTCTCAAATCACGAGCCAATGATGTTCTAGGTGACATTCACACAAAATACGAACCAACACTGTCGTAGGTGGCATTTACTCAACATCAATTTCATAAATAGGCCAACAGTGCCACAGGTGACATTTGCAAGAATCATGAGCCAATGATGTCGTAGGTCACATTCGCTCATAGCACGAGTCAACCGTGTTTCATCTGTTATTATCTCAATATCGTTTTCACAAATGGGCCATCGGTGTCGCATGTAACATTCGCTCAACAAGTTTTTGCACAAATCAACCAATAATTTCGCAGATGTCATTCGCCCAAGGCACGAGCCAACAATTTCATAAGTGACATTCTCTCTAAGCACAAGCCCATTGTGACACAAAGTGGCATCCACTAAACATCCTTGACACAAATGGGCCATCGGTGTCGCAGTTGATATTCCCTTAAAGCACGAGCCAACAATGACGTAGGTGACATTCTTTCAAAATGCAAGTCAACTATATCGCGGTGGAATTTGCTCAACATCTTTTACACAAATAGGTGAATGGTGTCGCTTGTGACATTATATCAAATCATGAGTCAATGATGTAATATGCGACATTCACACAAAGCACGAGCCAACAATGTCACATTTGGCATTCAATAAACATCTTTTACACAAATGGGCAAATAATATTGTAGGTGATATTCGCTTGTAGCATGAGGTGACATTCGATCAAAGCATGATCCAATGGTGTCACAAGAGGCATTCGCCCAACATCTTTTGCACAAATGGTCAAACGGTGTCGCAGGTGACATTCGCTCAATGAATGAGCCAATGATATTGTAGGTGACATTTTCTTAAAGCACGAGCCAAATGTGTCACAGATGGCATTCTCCAAATATCTTTTGCACAAACGGGCCAACGGTGTCACATTTGACATTTTCTCAAAGCACGAGCTAATGATGTTCTAGGTGACTTTCACTCAAAAAACGAACCAACACTATCGCAGGTGGAATTTACTCAACATCAATTTCATATATAGGCCAACAAAGTGTCAGAGGTGACATTTGCAAGAATCATGAGCCAATGATGTCGTAGGTTACATTCGCTCATAACACGAGTCTACTGTGATGCAGGTGATATTCTCTCCATATCATTATAACTAATGCGCCATCGGTGTCGCAGGAAACATTCGCGCAATAGTTTTGGCACAAATCGACCAAAAATGTCATTGATGACATTCGCCCAAGGAACGAGCCAACAATTTCATAAGGGACATTATCTCTAAGTATAAGCTCATTGTGACACCGGTGGCATTAACTAAACATCCTTTCCAAAAATGGACCTACAAAGTGTCGCAGGTGTTATTCACTCGAAGCACGAGCCAACAATGACGTAGGTGACATTCTTTCAAAGTGCGAGTCAACTATGTCGCAGGTGACATTTGTTCAACATCCTTTGGACAAGCAGGTCAATGGTGTCGCTTGTGACATTCGATCAAAGCATGAGCCAATGATGTCATAGTGAAATTCACTCAAAGCACATGGCAACAATGTCAAATGTGGCACTCAATAAATATCTTTTACACAAATCGGCCAATAATATTGTAGGTGATATTCGCTTATAGCACAAGGTGACATTCGATCAAAGCATGAGCCAATGGTGTCACAAAGAGGCATTCGCCCAACATCTTTTGCACAAATGGGCCAACGGTATCGTAGGTGACATTCGCTCAATGAATGTGCCAATGATGTTATAGGTGAGATTTGCTTAAAGCACGAGACAGAGGTGTCACAGATGGCATTCGCCAAATATCCTTTGCACAAACGGGCCAACGGTGTCACATTTGACATTCTCTCAAATCACGAGCCAATGATGTTCTAGGTGACATTCACACAAAATACGAACCAACACTGTCGTAGGTGGCATTTACTCAACATCAATTTCATAAATAGGCCAACAGTGTCACAGGTGACATTTGCAAGAATCATGAGCCAATGATGTCGTAGGTCACATTCGCTCATAGCACGAGTCAACTGTGTTTCATCTGTTATTATCTCAATATCGTTTTCACAAATGGGCCATCGGTGTCGCATGTAACATTCGCTCAACAGTTTTTGCACAAATCAACCAATAATTTCGCAGATGTCATTCGCCCAAGGCACGAGCCAACAATTTCATAAGTGACATTCTCTCTAAGCACAAGCCCATTGTGACACAGCTGGCATCCACTAAACATCCTTGACACAAATGGGCCATCAGTGTCGCAGTTGATATTCCCTTAAAGCACGAGCCAACAATGACGTAGGTGACATTCTTTCAAAGTGCAAGTCAACTATATCGCAGGTGGAATTTGCTCAACATCTTTTACACAAATAGGTGAATGGTGTCGCTTGTGACATTATATCAAATCATGAGTCAATGATGTAATATGCGACATTCACACAAAGCACGAGCCAACAATGTCACATTTGGCATTCAATAAACATCTTTTACACAAATGGGCAAATAATATTGTAGGTGATATTCGCTTGTAGCATGAGGTGACATTCGATCAAAGCATGATCCAATGGTGTCACAGTAGGCATTCGCCCAACATCTTTTGCACAAATGGTCAAACGGTGTCGCAGGTGACATTCGCTCAATGAATGAGCCAATGATATTGTAGGTGACATTTTCTTAAAGCACGAGCCAAATGTGTCACAGATGGCATTCTCCAAATATCTTTTGCACAAACGGGCCAACGGTGTCACATTTGACATTTTCTCAAAGCACGAGCTAATGATGTTCTAGGTGACTTTCACTCAAAAAACGAACCAACACTATCGCGAGGTGGAATTTACTCAACATCAATTTCATATATAGGCCAACAGTGTCACAGGTGGCATTTGCAAGAATCATGAGCCAATGATGTCGTAGGTTACATTCGCTCATAACACGAGTCTACTGTGATGCAGGTGATATTCTCTCCATATCATTATAACTAATGCGCCATCGGT
The DNA here is from genome assembly GCA_034509755.1 of Anisodus tanguticus. Classification (NCBI taxonomy): domain Eukaryota; kingdom Viridiplantae; phylum Streptophyta; class Magnoliopsida; order Solanales; family Solanaceae; genus Anisodus; species Anisodus tanguticus. Next base: position 15,595,275 of record CM067548.1, on the reverse strand, counting down.
GTCGCAGGAAACATTCGCGCAATAGTTTTGGCACAAATCGACCAATAATGTCATTGATGACATTCGCCCAAGGAACGAGCCAACAATTTCATAAGGGACATTATCTCTAAGTATAAGCTCATTGTGACACCGGTGGCATTAACTAAACATCCTTTCCAAAAATGGACCTACAGTGTCGCAGGTGTTATTCACTCGAAGCACGAGCCAACAATGACGTAGGTGACATTCTTTCAAAGTGCGAGTCAACTATGTCGCAGGTGGAATTTGTTCAACATCCTTTGGACAAGCAGGTCAATGGTGTCGCTTGTGACATTCGATCAAAGCATGAGCCAATGATGTCATAGTGAAATTCACTCAAAGCACATGGCAACAATGTCAAATGTGGCACTCAATAAATATCTTTTACACAAATCGGCCAATAATATTGTAGGTGATATTCGCTTATAGCACAAGGTGACATTCGATCAAAGCATGAGCCAATGGTGTCACAGTAGGCATTCGCCCAACATCTTTTGCACAAATGGGCCAATGGTATCGTAGGTGACATTCGCTCAATGAATGTGCCAATGATGTTATAGGTGAGATTTGCTTAAAGCACGAGACAGAGGTGTCACAGATGGCATTCGCCAAATATCCTTTGCACAAACGGGCCAACGGTGTCACATTTGACATTCTCTCAAAGCAAGAGCCAATGATGTTCAAGGTGACATTCACACAAAACACGAACCAACACTGTCGTAGGTGGCATTTACTCAACATCAATTTCATAAATAGGCCAACAGTGTCACAGGTGACATTTGCAAGAATCATGAGCCAATGATGTCGTAGGTCACATTCGCTCATAGCACGAGTCAACTTTGTTTCATGTGTTATTATCTCAATATCGTTTTCACAAATGGGCCATCGGTGTCGCATGTAACATTCGCTCAACAGTTTTTGCACAAATCAACCAATAATTTCGCAGATGACATTCGCCCAAGGCACGAGCCAACAATTTCATAAGTGACATTCTCTCTAAGCACAAGCCCATTGTGAAACAGCTGGCATCCACTAAACATCCTTGACACAAATGGGCCATCAGTGTCGCAGTTGATATTCCCTTGAAGCACGAGCCAACAATGACGTAGGTGACATTCTTTCAAAGTGCAAGTCAACTATATCGCAGGTGGAACTTGCTCAACATCTTTTACACAAATAGGTGAATGGTGTCGCTTGTGACATTAGATCAAATCATGAGTCAATTATGTAATATACGACATTCACACAAAGCACGAGCCAACAATGTCACATGTGGCATTCAATAAACATCTTTTACACAAATGGGCAAATAATATTGTAGGTGATATTCGCTTGTAGCATGAGGTGACATTCGATCAAAGCATGATCCAATGGTGTCACAGTAGGCATCGCCCAACATCTTTTGCACAAATGGTCCAACGGTGTCGCAGGTGACATTCGCTCAATGAATGAGCCAATGATATTGTAGGTGACATTTTCTTAAAGCACGAGCCAAATATGTCACAGATGGCATTCTCCAAATATCTTTTGCACAAACGGGCCAACGGTGTCACATTTGACATTCTCTCAAAGCACGAGCTAATGATGTTCTAGGTGACTTTCACTCAAAAAATGAACCAACACTATCGCAGGTGGAATTTACTCAACATCAATTTCATATATAGGCCAACAGTGTCATAGGTGACATTTGCAAGAATCATGAGCCAATGATGTCATAGGTTACATTCGCTCATAACACGAGTCTACTGTGATGCAGGTGATATTCTCTCCATATCATTATAACTAATGCGCCATCGGTGTCGCAGGTAACATTCGCGCAATAGTTTTGGCACAAATCGACCAATAATGTCATTGATGACATTCGCCCAAGGAACGAGCCAACAATTTCATAAGGGACATTATCTCTAAGTATAAGCTCATTGTGACACCGGTGGCATTAACTAAACATCATTTCCACAAATGGACCTACAATGTCGCAGGTGTTATTCGCTCGAAGCACGAGCCAACAATGACGTAGGTGACATTCTTTCAAAGTGCGAGTCAACTATGTCACAGGTGGAATTTGTTCAACATCCTTTGGACAAGCAGGTCAATGGTGTCGCTTGTGACATTCGATCAAAGCATGAATCAATGATGTCATAGTGAAATTCACTCAAAGCACATGGCAACAATGTCAAATGTGGCACTCAATAAATATCTTTTACACTAATCGGCCAATAATATTGTAGGTGATATTCGCTTATAGCACAAGGTGACATTCGATCAAAGCATGAGCCAAAGGTGTCACAGTAGGCATTCGCCCAACATCTTTTGCACAAATGGGCCAACGGTATCGTAGGTGACATTCGCTCAATGAATGTGCCAATGATGTTATAGGTGAGATTTGCTTAAAGCACGAGACGAGAGGTGTCACGAGATGGCATTCGCCAAATATCCTTTGCACAAATGGGCCAACGGTGTCACATTTGACATTCTCTCAAAGCACGAGCCAATGATGTTCTAGGTGACATTCACACAAAACACGAACCAACACCGTCGTAGGTGGCATTTACTCAACATCAATTTCATAAATAGGCCAACAGTGTCACAGGTGACATTTGCAAGAATCATGAGCCAATGATGTCGTAGGTCACAATCGCTCATAGCACGAGTCAAGCTGTGTTTCATGTGTTATTATCTCAATATCGTTTTCACAAATGGGCCATCGGTGTCGCATGTAACATTCGCTCAACAATTTTTGCACAAATCAACCAATAATTTCGCAGATGACATTCGCCCAAGGCACGAGCCAACAATTTCATAAGTGACATTCTCTCTAAGCACAAGCCCATTGTGACACAAAGTGGCATCCACTAAACATCCTTGACACAAATGGGCCTTCAGGTCGTCGCGATTGATATTCCCTTGAAGCACGAGCCAACAATGACGTAGGTGACATTCTTTCAAAGTGCAAGTCAACTATATCGCAGGTGGAACTTGCTCAACATCTTTTACACAAATAGGTGAATGGTGTCGCTTGTGACATTAGATCAAATCATGAGTCAATTATGTAATATACGACATTCACACAAAGCACGAGCCAACAATGTCACATGTGGCATTCAATAAACATCTTTTACACAAATGGGCAAATAATATTGTAGGTGATATTCGCTTGTAGCATGAGGTGACATTCGATCAAAGCATGATCCAATGGTGTCACAGTAGGCATTCGCCCAACATCTTTTGCACAAATGGGCTAACGGTATCGTAGGTGACATTCGCTCAATGAATGTGCCAATGATGTTATAGGTGAGATTTGCTTAAAGCACGAGACAGAGGTGTCACAGATGGCATTCGCCAAATATCCTTTGCACAAACGGGCCTACGGTGTCACATTTGACATTCTCTCAAAGCACGAGCCAATGATGTTCTAGGTGACATTCACACAAAATACGAACCAACACTGTCGTAGGTGGCATTTACTCAACATCAATTTCATAAATAGGCCAACAGTGTCACAGGTGACATTTGCAAGAATCATGAACCAATGATGTCGTAGGTCACATTCGCTCATAGCACGAGTCAAGCTTGTGTTTCATATGTTATTATCTCAATATCGTTTTCACAAATGGGCCATCGGTGTCGCATGTAACATTCGCTCAACAGTTTTTGCACAAATCAACCAATAATTTCGCAGATGTCATTCGCCCAAGGCACGAGCCAACAATTTCATAAGTGACATTCTCTCTAAGCACAAGCCCATTGTGACATAGCTGGCATCCACTAAACATCCTTGACACAAATGGGCCATCAGTGTCGCAGTTGATATTCCCTTGAAGCACGAGCCAACAATGACGTAGGTGACATTCTTTCAAAGTGCAAATCAACTATATCGCAGGTGGAATTTGCTCAACATCTTTTACACAAATAAGTGAATGGTGTCGCTTGTGACATTAGATCAAATCATGAGTCAATGATGTAATATACGACATTCACACAAAGCACTAGCCAACAATGTCACATGTGGCATTCAATAAACATCTTTTACACAAATGGGCAAATAATATTGTAGGTGATATTCGCTTGTAGCATGAGGTGACATTCGATCAAAGCATGATCCAATGGTGTCACAGTAGGCATTCGCCCAACATCTTTTGCACAAATGGTCCAACGGTGTCGCAGGTGACATTCGCTCAATGAATGAGCCAATGATATTGTAGGTGACATTTTCTTAAAGCACGAGCCAAATAAGTCACAGATGGCATTCTCCAAATATCTTTTGCACAAACGGGCCAACGGTGTCACATTTGACATTCTCTCAAAGCACGAGCTAATGATGTTCTAGGTGACTTTCACTCAAAAAACGAACCAACACTATCGCAGGTGGAATTTACTCAACATCAATTTCATAAATAGGCCAACAGTGTCACAGGTGACATTTGCAAGAATCATGAGCCAATGATGTCGTAGGTTACATTCGCTCATAACACGAGTCTACTGTGATGCAGGTGATATTCTCTCCATATCATTATAACTAATGCGCCATCGGTGTCGCAGTAACATTCGCGCAATAGTTTTGGCTCAAATCGACCAATAATGTCATTGATGACATTCGCCCAAGGAACGAGCCAACAATTTCACAAGGGACATTATCTCTAAGTATAAGCTCATTGTGACACCGGTGGCATTAACTAAATATCATTTCCACAAATGGACCTACAGTGTCGCAGGTGTTATTTGCTCGAAGCACGAGCCAACAATGACGTAGGTGACATTCTTTCAAAGTGCGAGTCAACTATGTCGCAGGTGGAATTTGTTCAATATCCTTTGGACAAGCAGGTCAATGGGGTCGCTTGTGACATTCGATCAAAGCATGAGCCAATGATGTCATAGTGAAATTCACTCAAAGCACATGGCAACAATGTCAAATGTGGCACTCAATAAATATCTTTTACACAAATCGACCAATAATATTGTAGGTGATATTCGCTTATAGCACAAGGTGACATTCGATCAAAGCATGAGCCAATGGTGTCACAGTAGGCATTCGCCCAACATCTTTTGCACAAATGGGCCAACGGTATCGCAGGTGACATTCGCTCAATGAATGTGCCAATGATGTTATAGGTGAGATTTGCTTAAAGCACGAGACAGAGGTGTCACAGATGGCATTCGCCAAATATCCTTTGCACAAACGGGCCAACGGTGTCACATTTGACATTCTCTCAAAGCACGAGCCAATGATGTTCTAGGTGACATTTACACAAAACACGAACCAACCCTGTCGTAGGTGGCATTTACTCAACATCAATTTCATAAATAGGCCAACAGTGTCACTGGTGACATTTGCAAGAATCATGAGCCAATGATGTCGTAGGTCACATTCGCTCATAGCACGAGTCAACTGTGTTTCATGTGTTATTATCTCAATATCGTTTTCACAAATGGGCCATCGGTGTCGCATGTAACATTCGCTCAACAGTTTTTGCATAAATGAACCAATAATTTCGCAGATGACATTCGCCCAAGGCACGAGCCAACAATTTCATAAGTGACATTCTCTCTAAGCACAAGCCCATTGTGACACAGCTGGCATCCACTAAACATCCTTGACACAAATGGGCCATCAGTGTCGTAGTTGATATTCCCTTGAAGCACGAGCCAACAATGACGTAGGTGACATTCTTTCAAAGTGCAAATCAACTATGTCGCAGGTGGAATTTGCTCAACATCTTTTACACAAATAGTTGAATGGTGTCTCTTGTGACATTAGATCAAATCATGAGTCAATGATGTAATATGAGACATTCACACAAAGCACGAGCCAACAATGTCACATGTGGCATTCAATAAACATCTTTAACACAAATGGGCAAATAATATTGTAGGTGATATTCGCTTGTAGCATGAGGTGACATTCGATCAAAGCATGATCCAATGGTGTTACAGTAGGCATTCGCCAAACATTTTTTGCACAAATGGTCCAACGGTGTCGCAGGTGACATTCGCTCAATGAATGAGCCAATGATATTGAAGGTGACATTTTCTTAAAGCACGAGCCAAATGTGTCACAGATGGCAGTCTCCAAATATCTTTTGCACAAACGGGCCAACGGTGTCACATTTGACATTCTCTCAAAGCACGAGCTAATGATGTTCTAGGAGACTTTCACTCAAAAAATGGACCAACACTATCGCAGGTGGAATTTACTCAACATCAATTTCATATATAGGCCAACAAAGTGTCACAGGTGACATTTGCAAGAATCATGAGCCAATGATGTCGTAGGTTACATTCGCTCATAACACGAGTCTCTTGTGATGCAGGTGATACTCTCTCCATATCATTATAACTAGTGCGCCATCGGTGTCGCAGGTAACATTCGCGCAATAGTTTTGGCACAAATCGACCAATAATGTCATTGATGACATTCGCCCAAGGAACGAGCCAACAATTTCATAAGGGACATTATCTCTAAGTATAAGCTCATTGTGACACCAAAGTGGCATTAACTAAACATCACTTCCATAAATGGACCTACAAGTGTCGCGGTGATATTTGCTCGAAGCACGAGCCAACAATGACGTAGGTGACATTCTTTCAAAGTGCGAGTCAACTATGTCGCAGGTGGAATTTGTTCAACATCCTTTGGACAAAGGTCAATGGTGTCGCTTGTGACATTCGATCAAAGCATGAGCCAATGATGTCATAGTGAAATTCACTCAAAGCACATGGCAACAATGTCAAATGTGGCACTCAATAAATATCTTTTACACAAATCGGCCAATAATATTGTAGGTGATATTCGCTTATAGCACAAGGTGACTTTCGATCAAAGCATGAGCCAATGGTGTCACAGTAGGCATTCGCCCAACATCTTTTGCATAAATGGGCCAACGGTATCGTAGGTGACATTCGCTCAATGAATGTGCCAATGATGTTATAGGTGAGATTTGCTTAAAGCATGAGACAGAGGTGTCACAGATGACATTCGCCAAATATCCTTTGCACAAACGGGCCAACGGTGTCACATTTGACATTCTCTCAAAGCACGAGCCAATGATGTTCTAGCTGACATTCACACAAAACACGAACCAACACTGTCGTAGGTGGCATTTACTCAACATCAATTTCATAAATAGGCCAACAGTGTCACAGGTGACATTTGCAAGAATCATGAGTCAATGATGTCGTAGGTCACATTTGCTCATAGCACGAGTCAACTGTGTTTCATGTGTTATTATCTCAATATCGTTTTCACAAATGGGCCATCGGTGTCGCATGTAACATTCGCTCAACAGTTTTTGCACAAATCAACCAATAATTTCGCAGATGACATTCGCCCAAGGCACGAGCCAACAATTTCATAAGTGACATTCTCTCTAAGCACAAGCCCATTGTGACACAGCTGGCATCCACTAAACATCCTTGACACAAATGGGCCATCGATGTCGCATGATTGATATTCCCTTGAAGCACGAGCCAACAATGACGTAGGTGACATTCTTTCAAAGTGCAAGTCAACTATATCGTAGGTGGAATTTGCTCAACATCTTTTACACAAATAGGTGAATGGTGTCGCTTGTGACATTAGATCAAATCATGAGTCAATTATGTAATATACGACATTCACACAAAGCACGAGCCAACAATGTCACATGTGGCATTCAATAAACATCTTTTACACAAATGGGCAAATAATATTGTAGGTGATATTCGCTTGTAGCATGAGGTGACATTCGATCAAAGCATGATCCAATGGTGTCACGTAGGCATTCGCCCAACATCTTTTGCACGAATGGTCCAACGGTGTCGCAGGTGACATTCGCTCAATGAATGAGCCAATGATATTATAGGTGATATTTTCTTAAAGCACGAGCCAAATATGTCACACATGGCATTCTCCAAATATCTTTTGCACAAACGGGCCAACGGTGTCACATTTGACATTCTCTCAAAGCACGAGCTAATGATGTTCTAGGTGACTTTCACTCAAAAAACGAACCAACACTATCGTAGGTGGAATTTACTCAACATCAATTTCATAAATAGGCCAACAGTGTCACAGGTGACATTTGCAAGAATTATGAGCCAACGATGTCGTAGGTTACATTCGCTCATAACACGAGTCTCGTGATGCAGGTGATATTCTCTCCATATCATTATAACTAATGCGCCATCGGTGTCGCAGGTAACATTCGCGCAATAGTTTTGGCACAAATCGACCAATAATGTCATTTATGACATTCGCCCAAGGAACGAGCCAACAATTTCATAAGGGACATTATCTCTAAGTATAAGCTCATTGTGACACCGGTGGCATTAACTAAACATCATTTCCACAAATGGACCTACGATGTCGCGGTGTTATTCGCTCGAAGCACGAACCAACAATGACGTAGGTGACATTCTTTCAAAGTGCGAGTCAACTATGTCGCAGGTGGAATTTGTTCAACATCCTTTGGACAAGCAGGTCAATGGTGTCGCTTGTGACATTCGATTAAAGCATGAGCCATGATGTCATAGTGAAATTCACTCAAAGAACATGGCAACAATGTCAAATGTGGCACTCAAAAAATATCTTTTACACAAATCGGCCAATAATATTGTAGGTGATATTCGCTTGTAGCACAAGGTGACATTCGATCAAAGCATGAGCCAATGGTGTCAAGAGGCATTCGCCCAACATGTTTTGCACAAATGGGCCAACGGTATCGCAAGTGACATTCGCTCAATGAATGTGCCAATGATATTATAGGTGAGATTTTCTTAAAGAACGAGCCAAATATGTCACACATGGCATTCTCCAAATATCTTTTGCACAAACGGGCCAACGGTGTCACATTTGACATTCTCTCAAAGCACGAGCTAATGATGTTCTAGGAGACTTTCACTCAAAAAATGGACCAACACTATCGCAGGTGGAATTTACTCAACATCAATTTCATATATAGGCCAACAGTGTCACAGGTGACATTTGCAAGAATCATGAGCCAATGATGTCGTAGGTTACATTCGCTCATAACACGAGTCTACTGTGATGCAGGTGATACTCTCTCCATATCATTATAACTAGTGCGCCATCGGTGTCGCAGGTAACATTCGCGCAATAGTTTTGGCACAAATCGACCAATAATGTCATTGATGACATTCGCCCAAGGAACGAGCCAACAATTTCATAAGGGACATTATCTCTAAGTATAAGCTCATTGTGACACCAGTGGCATTAACTAAACATCACTTCCATAAATGGACCTACAGTGTCGCAGGTGATATTTGCTCGAAGCACGAGCCAACAATGACGTAGGTGACATTCTTTCAAAGTGCGAGTCAACTATGTCGCAGGTGGAATTTGTTCAACATCCTTTGGACAAGCAGGTCAATGGTGTCGCTTGTGACATTCGATCAAAGCATGAGCCAATGATGTCATAGTGAAATTCACTCAAAGCACATGGCAACAATGTCAAATGTGGCACTCAATAAATATCTTTTACACAAATCGGCCAATAATATTGTAGGTGATATTCGCTTATAGCACAAGGTGACTTTCGATCAAAGCATGAGCCAATGGTGTCACAGTAGGCATTCGCCCAACATCTTTTGCATAAATGGACCAACGGTATCGTAGGTGACATTCGCTCAATGAATGTGCCAATGATGTTATAGGTGAGATTTGCTTAAAGCATGAGACAGAGGTGTCACGATGACATTCGCCAAATATCCTTTGCACAAACGGGCCAACGGTGTCACATTTGACATTCTCTCAAAGCACGAGCCAATGATGTTCTAGTGACATTCACACAAAACACGAACCAACACTGTCGTAGGTGGCATTTACTCAACATCAATTTCATAAATAGGCCAACAGTGTCACGGGTGACATTTGCAAGAATCATGAGTCAATGATGTCGTAGGTCACATTTGCTCATAGCACGAGTCAACCGTGTTTCATGTGTTATTATCTCAATATCGTTTTCACAAATGGGCCATCGGTGTCGCATGTAACATTCGCTCAACAGTTTTTGCACAAATCAACCAATAATTTCGCATGAGATGACATTCGCCCAAGGCACGAGCCAACAATTTCATAAGTGACATTCTCTCTAAGCACAAGCCCATTGTGACACAGCTGGCATCCACTAAACATCCTTGACACAAATGGGCCATCAGTGTCGCAGTTGATATTCCCTTGAAGCACGAGCCAACAATGACGTAGGTGACATTCTTTCAAAGTGCAAGTCAACTATATCGTAGGTGGAATTTGCTCAACATCTTTTACACAAATAGGTGAATGGTGTCGCTTGTGACATTAGATCAAATCATGAGTCAATTATGTAATATACGACATTCACACAAAGCACGAGCCAACAATGTCACATGTGGCATTCAATAAACATCTTTTACACAAATGGGCAAATAATATTGTAGGTGATATTCGCTTGTAGCATGAGGTGACATTCGATCAAAGCATGATCCAATGGTGTCACAGTAGGCATTCGCCCAACATCTTTTGCACGAATGGTCCAACGGTGTCGCAGGTGACATTCGCTCAATGAATGAGCCAATGATATTATAGGTGATATTTTCTTAAAGCACGAGCCAAATATGTCACACATGGCATTCTCCAAATATCTTTTGCACAAACGGGCCAACGGTGTCACATTTGACATTCTCTCAAAGCACGAGCTAATGATGTTCTAGGTGACTTTCACTCAAAAACGAACCAACACTATCGTAGGTGGAATTTACTCAACATCAATTTCATAAATAGGCCAACAGTGTCACAGGTGACATTTGCAAGAATTATGAGCCAACGATGTCGTAGGTTACATTCGCTCATAACACGAGTCTACTGTGATGCAGGTGATATTCTCTCCATATCATTATAACTAATGCGCCATCGGTGTCGCAGGTAACATTCGCGCAATAGTTTTGGCACAAATCGACCAATAATGTCATTTATGACATTCGCCCAAGGAACGAGCCAACAATTTCATAAGGGACATTATCTCTAAGTATAAGCTCATTGTGACACCGGTGGCATTAACTAAACATCATTTCCACAAATGGACCTACAGTGTCGCAGGTGTTATTCGCTCGAAGCACGAACCAACAATGACGTAGGTGACATTCTTTCAAAGTGCGAGTCAACTATGTCGCAGGTGGAATTTGTTCAACATCCTTTGGACAAGCAGGTCAATGGTGTCGCTTGTGACATTCGATTAAAGCATAAGCCACTGATGTCATAGTGAAATTCACTCAAAGAACATGGCAACAATGTCAAATGTGGCACTCAATAAATATCTTTTACACAAATCGGCCAATAATATTGTAGGTGATATTCGCTTGTAGCACAAGGTGACATTCGATCAAAGCATGAGCCAATGGTGTCACAGTAGGCATTCGCCCAACATGTTTTGCACAAATGGGCCAACGGTATCGCAAGTGACATTCGCTCAATGAATGTGCCAATGATATTATAGGTGAGATTTGCTTAAGGCACGAGACAGAGGTGTCACAGATGGCATTCGCCAAATATCCTTTGCACAAACGGGCCAACGGTGTCACATTTGACATTCTCTCAAAGCACGAGCCAATGATGTTCTAGGTGACATTCACACAAAACACGAACCAACACTGTCGTAGGTGGCATTTACTCAACATCAATTTCATAAATAGGCCAACAGTGTCACATGTGACATTTTCAAGAATCATGAGCCAATGATGTCGTAGGTCACATTCGCTCATAGCACGGGTCAACTGTGTTTCATGTGTTATTATCTCAATATCGTTTTCACAAATGGGTCATCGGTGTCGCATGTAACATCGCTCAATAGTTTTGGCACAAATCAACCAATAATGTCGCAGATGACATTCCCACATGACACGAGCCAACAATTTCATAGGTGGCATTCTCTCTAAGCACAAGCCCATTGTGACACAGCTGGCATCCACTAAACATCCTTGACACAAATGGGCCATCATTGTCGCGAGTTGATATTTCCTATAAGCACGAGCCAACAATGACGTAGGTGACATTCTTTTAAAGTGCAAGTCAACTATGTCGCAGGTGGAATTTGCTCAACATCTTTTACACAAATAGTCGAATGGTGTCTCTTGTGACATTAGATCAAATCATGAGTCAATGATGTAATATGAGACATTCACACAAAGCACGAGCCAACAATGTCACATGTGGCATTCAATAAACATCTTTTACACAAATGGGCAAATAATATTGTAGGTGATATTCGCTTGTAGCATGAGGTGACATTCGATCAAAGCATGATCCAATGGTGTTACAAAGTAGGCATTCGCCAAACATTTTTTGCACAAATGGTCCAACGGTGTCGCAGGTGACATTCGCTCAATGAATGAGCCAATGATATTGAAGGTGACATTTTCTTAAAGCACGAGCCAAATGTGTCACAGATGGCAGTCTCCAAATATCTTTTGCACAAACGGGCCAACGGTGTCACATTTGACATTCTCTCAAAGCACGAGCTAATGATGTTCTAGGAGACTTTCACTCAAAAAATGGACCAACACTATCGCAGGTGGAATTTACTCAACATCAATTTCATATATAGGACAACAGTGTCGTAGGTGACATTTGCAAGAATCATGAGCCAATGATGTCGTAGGTTACATTCGCTCGTAACACGAGTCTACTGTGACGCAGGTGATATTCTCTCCATATCATTATAACTAATGCGCCATCGGTGTCGCAGGTAACATTCGCGCAATAGTTTTGGCACAAATCGACCAATAATGTCATTGATGACATTCGCCCAAGGAACAAGCCAACAATTTCATAAGGGACATTATCTCTAAGTATAAGCTCATTGTGACACCGGTGGCATTAACTAAACATCATTTCCATAAATGGACCTACAGTGTCGCAGGTGTTATTCGCTCGAAGCACGAACCAACAATGACGTAGGTGACATTCTTTCAAAGTGCGAGTCAACTATGTCGCAGGTGGAATTTGTTCAACATCCTTTGGACAAGCAGGTCAATGGTGTCGCTTGTGACATTCGATCAAAGCATGAGCAACTGATGTCATAGTGAAATTCACTCAAAGAACATGGCAACAATGTCAAATGTGGCACTCAATAAATATCTTTTACACAAATCGACCAATAATATTGTAGGTGATATTCGCTTGTAGCACAAGGTGACATTCGATCAAAGCATGAGCCAATGGTGTCACAGTAGGCATTCGCCCAACATGTTTTGCACAAATGGGCCAACGGTATCGCAAGTGACATTCGCTCAATGAATGTGCCAATGATATTATAGGTGAGATTTGCTTAAGGCACGAGACAGAGGTGTCACAGATGGCATTCGCCAAATATCCTTTGCACAAACGGGCCAACGGTGTCACATTTGACATTCTCTCAAAGCACGAGCCAATGATGTTCTAGGTGACATTCACACAAAACACAAACCAACACTGTCGTAGGTGGCATTTACTCAACATCAATTTCATAAATAGGCCAACAGTGTCACATGTGACATTTGCAAGAATCATGAGCCAATGATGTCGTAGGTCACATTCGCTCAGAGCACGGGTCAACTGTGTTTCATGTGTTATTATCTCAATATCGTTTTCACAAATGGGTCATCGGTGTCGCATGTAACATCGCTCAATAGTTTTGGCACAAATCAACCAATAATGTCGCAGATGACATTCCCACAAGACACGAGCCAACAATTTCATAGGTGGCATTCTCTCTAAGCACAAGCCCATTGTGACACAGCTGGCATCCACTAAACATCCTTGACACAAATGGGCCATCAGTGTCGCAGTTGATATTTCCTATAAGCACGAGCCAACAATGACGTAGGTGACATTCTTTTAAAGTGCAAGTCAACTATGTCGCAGGTGGAATTTGCTCAACATCTTTTACACAAATAGGTGAATGGTGTCGCTTGTGACATTAGATCAAATCATGAGCCAATGAAGTAATATGCGACATTCACACAAAGCACGAGCCAACAATGTCACATGTGGCATTCAATAAACATCTTTTACACAAATGGGCAAATAATATTGTAGGTGATATTCGCTTGTAGCATGAGGTGACATTCGATCAAAGCATGATCCAATGGTGTCACAGTAGGCATTCGCCCAACATTTTTTGCACAAATGGTCCAACGGTGTCGCAGGTGACATTCGCTCAATGAATGAGCCAATGATATTGAAGTTGACATTTTCTTAAAGCACGAGCCAAATGTGTCACAGATGGCATTCTCCAAATATCTTTTGCACAAACGGGCCAACGGTGTCACATTTGACATTCTCTCAAAGCACGAGCTAATGATGTTCTAGGTGACTTTCACTCAAAAAACGGACCAACACTATCGCAGGTGGAATTTACTCAACATCAATTTCATATATAGGACAACAGTGTCATAGGTGACATTTGCAAGAATCATGAGCCAATGATGTCGTAGGTTACATTCGCTCATAACACGAGTCTACTGTGACGCAGGTGATATTCTCTCCATATCATTATAACTAATGCGCCATCGGTGTCGCAGGTAACATTCGCGCAATAGTTTTGGCACAAATCGACCAATAATGTCATTGATGACATTCGCCCAAGGAACGAGCCAACAATTTCATAAGGGACATTATCTCTAAGTATAAGCTCATTGTGACACGGTGGCATTAACTAAACATCCTTTCCACAAATGGACCTACAATGTCGCAGGTGTTATTCGCTCGAAGCACGAGCCAACAATGACGTAGGTGACATTCTTTCAAAGTGCGAGTCAACTATGTCGCAGGTGACATTTGTTCAACATCCTTTGGACAAGCAAGTCAATGGTGTCGCTTGTGACATTCGATCAAAGCATGAGCCAATGATGTCATAGTGAAATTCACTCAAAGCACATGGCAACAATGTCACATGTGGCACTCAATAAATATCTTTTACACAAATCGGCCAATAATATTGTAGGTGATATTCGCTTGTAGCACAAGGTGACATTCGATCAAAGCATGAGCCAATGGTGTCACAGTAGGCATTCGCCCAACATCTTTTGCACAAATGGGCCAACGGTATCGCAGGTGACATTCGCTCAATGAATGTGCCAATGATATTATAGGTGAGATTTGCTTAAAGCACGAGACAGAGGTGTCACAGATGGCATTCGCCAAATATCCTTTGCACAAACGGGCCAACGGTGTCACATTTGACATTCTCTCAAAGCACGAGCCAATGATGTTCTAGGTGACATTTACACAAAACACGAACCAACCCTGTCGTAGGTGGCATTTACTCAACATCAATTTCATAAATAGGCCAACAGTGTCACGGTGACATTTGCAAGAATCATGAGCCAATGATGTCGTAGGTCACATTCACTCATAGCACGGGTCAACTGTGTTTCATGTGTTATTATCTCAATATCGTTTTCACAAATGGGTCATCGGTGTCGCATGTAACATCGCTCAATAGTTTTGTCACAAATCAACCAATAATGTCGCAGATGACATTCCCACAAGACACGAGCCAACAATTTCATAGGTGGCATTCTCTCTAAGCACAAGCCCATTGTGACACGGTGGCATCCACTAAACATCCTTGACACAAATGGGCCATCGGTGTCGCAGATTGATATTTCCTATAAGCACGAGCCAACAATGACGTAGGTGACATTCTTTTAAAGTGCAAGTCAACTATGTCGCAGTGGAATTTGCTCAACATCTTTTACACAAATAGGTGAATGGTGTCGCTTGTGACATTAGATCAAATCATGAGCCAATGATGTAATATGCGACATTCACACAAAGCATGAGCCAACAATGTCACATGTGGCATTCAATAAACATCTTTTACACAAATGGGCAAATAATATTGTAGGTGATATTCGCTTGTAGCATGAGGTGACATTCGATCAAAGCATGATCCAATGGTGTCAAGAGTAGGCATTCGCCCAACATTTTTTGCACAAATGGTCCAACGGTGTCGCAGTGTGACATTCGCTCAATGAATGAGCCAATGATATTGAAGGTGACATTTTCTTAAAGCACGAGCCAAATGTGTCACAGATGGCATTCTCCAAATATCTTTTGCACAAACGGGCCAACGGTGTCACATTTGACATTCTCTCAAAGCACGAGCTAATGATGTTCTAGGTGACTTTCACTCAAAAAACGGACCAACACTATCGTAGGTGGAATTTACTCAACATCAATTTCATATATAGGACAACAAGTGTCATAGGTGACATTTGAAGAATCATGAGCCAATGATGTCGTAGGTTACATTCGCTCATAACACGAGTCTACTTGTGACGCGGTGATATTCTCTCCATATCATTATAACTAATGCGCCATCGGTGTCGCGGTAACATTCGCGCAATAGTTTTGGCACAAATCGACCAATAATGTCATTGATGACATTCGCCCAAGGAACGAGCCAACAATTTCATAAGGGACATTATCTCTAAGTATAAGCTCATTGTGACACCGGTGGCATTAACTAAACATCATTTCCACAAATGGACCTACAGTGTCGCAGGTGTTATTCGCTCAAAGCACGAACCAACAATGACGTAGGTGACATTCTTTCAAAGTGCGAGTCAACTATATCGCAGGTGGAATTTGTTCAACATCCTTTGGACAAGCAGGTCAATGGTGTCGCTTGTGACATTCGATCAAAGCATGAGCCAATGATGTCATAGTGAAATTCACTCAAAGAACATGGCAACAATGTCAAATGTGGCACTCAATAAATATCTTTTACACAAATCGGCCAATAATATTATAGGTGATATTCGCTTGTAGCACAAGGTGACATTCGATCAAAGCATGAGCCAATGGTGTCACAAAGAGGCATTCGCCCAACATGTTTTGCACAAATGGGCCAACGGTTTCGCAAGTGACATTCGCTCAATGAATGTGCCAATGATATTATAGGTGAGATTTGCTTAAAGGCACGAGAAAGGTGTCACAGATGGCATTCGCCAAATATCCTTTGCACAAACGGGCCAACGGTGTCACATTTGACATTCTCTCAAAGCACGAGCCAATGATGTTCTAGGTGACATTCACACAAAACACGAACCAACATTGTCGTAGGTGGCATTTACTCAACATCAATTTCATAAATAGGCCAACAATGTCACATGTGACATTTGCAAGAATCATGAGCCAATGATGTCGTAGGTCACATTCGCTCAAAGCACGAGTCAACTTGTGTTTCATGTGTTATTATCTCAATATCGTTTTCACAAATGGGTCATCGGTGTCGCATGTAACATCGCTCAATAGTTTTGGCACAAATCAACCAATAATGTCGCAGATGACATTCCCACAAGACACGAGCCAACAATTTCATAGGTGGCATTCTCTCTAAGCACAAGCCCATTGTGACACAGCTGGCATCCACTAAACATCCTTGACACAAATGGGCCATCAGTGTCGCAGTTGATATTTCCTATAAGCACGAGCCAACAATGACGTAGGTGACATTCTTTTAAAGTGCAAGTCAACTATGTCGCAGGTGGAATTTGCTCAACATCTTTTACACAAATAGGTGAATGGTGTCGCTTGTGACATTAGATCAAATCATGAGTCAATGATGTAATATGCGACATTCACACAAAGCACGAGCCAACAATGTCACATGTGGCATTCAATAAACATCTTTTACACAAATGGGCAAATAATATTGTAGGTGATATTCGCTTGTAGCATGAGGTGACATTCGATCAAAGCATGATCCAATGGTGTCACAAGAGTAGGCATTCGCCCAACATTTTTTGCACAAATGGTCCAACGGTGTCGCAGGTGACATTCGCTCAATGAATGAGCCAATGATATTGAAGTTGACATTTTCTTAAAGCACAAGCCAAATGTGTCACAGATGGCATTCTCCAAATATCTTTTGCACAAACGGGCCAACGGTGTCACATTTGACATTCTCTCAAAGCACGAGCTAATGATGTTCTAGGTGACTTTCACTCAAAAAACGGACCAACACTATCGCAGGTGGAATTTACTCAACATCAATTTCATATATAGGACAACAGTGTCATAGGTGACATTTGCAAGAATCATGAGCCAATGATGTCGTAGGTTACATTCGCTCATAACACGAGTCTACTGTGACGCAGGTGATATTCTCTCCATATCATTATAACTAATGCGCCATCGGTGTCGCAGTAACATTCGCGCAATAGTTTTGGCACAAATCGACCAATAATGTCATTGATGACATTCGCCCAAGGAACGAGCCAACAATTTCATAAGGGACATTATCTCTAAGTATAAGCTCATTGTGACACCGGTGGCATTAACTAAACATCCTTTCCACAAATGGACCTACAGTGTCGCAGGTGTTATTCGCTCGAAGCACGAGCCAACAATGACGTAGGTGACATTCTTTCAAAGTGCGAGTCAACTATGTCGCAGGTGACATTTGTTCAACATCCTTTGGACAAGCAAGTCAATGGTGTCACTTGTGACATTCGATCAAAGCATGAGCAACTGATGTCATAGTGAAATTCACTCAAAGAACATGGCAACAATGTCAAATGTGGCACTCAATAAATATCTTTTACACAAATCGGCCAATAATATTGTAGGTGATATTCGCTTGTAGCACAAGGTGACATTCGATCAAAGCATGAGCCAATGGTGTCACAGTAGGCATTCGCCCAACATGTTTTGCACAAATGGGCCAACGGTTTCGCAAGTGACATTCGCTCAATGAATGTGCCAATGATATTATAGGTGAGATTTGCTTAAGGCACGAGACAAAGGTGTCACAGATGGCATTCGCCAAATATCCTTTGCACAAACGGGCCAACGGTGTCACATTTGACATTCTCTCAAAGCACGAGCCAATGATGTTCTAGGTGACATTCACACAAAACACGAACCAACACTGTCGTAGGTGGCATTTACTCAACATCAATTTCATAAATAGGCCAACGGTGTCACATGTGACATTTGCAAGAATCATGAGCCAATGATGTCGTAGGTCACATTCGCTCGAGCACGAGTCAACTTGTGTTTCATGTGTTATTATCTCAATATCGTTTTCACAAATGGGTCATCGGTGTCGCATGTAACATCGCTCAATAGTTTTGGCACAAATCAACCAATAATGTCGCAGATGACATTCCCACAAGACACGAGCCAACAATTTCATAGGTGGCATTCTCTCTAAGCACAAGCCCATTGTGACACAGCTGGCATCCACTAAACATCCTTGACACAAATGGGCCATCAGTGTCGCAGTTGATATTTCCTATAAGCACGAGCCAACAATGACGTAGGTGACATTCTTTTAAAGTGCAAGTCAACTATGTCGCAGTGGAATTTGCTCAACATCTTTTACACAAATAGGTGAATGGTGTCGCTTGTGACATTAGATCAAATCATGAGCCAATGATGTAATATGTGACATTCACACAAAGCACGAGCCAACAATGTCACATGTGGCATTCAATAAATTCTTTTACACAAATGGGCAAATAATATTGTAGGTGATATTCGCTTGTACATGAGGTGACATTCGATCAAAGCATGATCCAATGGTGTCACAAAGAGTAGGCATTCGCCCAACATTTTTTGCACAAATGGTCCAACGGTGTCGCAGTGACATTCGCTCAATGAATAAGCCAATGATATTGAAGTTGACATTTTCTTAAAGCACAAGCCAAATGTGTCACAGATGGCATTCTCCAAATATCTTTTGCACAAACGGGCCAACGGTGTCACATTTGACATTCTCTCAAAGCACGAGCTAATGATGTTCTAGGTGACATTCACACAAAACACGAACCAACACTCGTAGGTGGCATTTACTCAACATCAATTTCATAAATAGGCCAACAAGTGTCACATGTGACATTTGCAAGAATCATGAGCCAATGATGTCGTGGGTCACATTCGCTCAGAGCACGGGTCAACTGTGTTTCATGTGTTATTATCTCAATATCGTTTTCACAAATGGGTCATCGGTGTCGCATGTAACATCGCTCAATAGTTTTGGCACAAATCAACCAATAATGTCGCAGATGACATTCCCACAAGACACGAGCCAACAATTTCATAGGTGGCATTCTCTCTAAGCACAAGCCCATTGTGACACAGCTGGCATCCACTAAACATCCTTGACACAAATGGGCCATCAGTGTCGCAGTTGATATTTCCTATAAGCACGAGCCAACAATGACGTAGGTGACATTCTTTTAAAGTGCAAGTCAACTATGTCGCAGTGGAATTTGCTCAACATCTTTTACACAAATAGGTGAATGGTGTCGCTTGTGACATTAGATCAAATCATGAGTCAATGATGTAATATGCGACATTCACACAAAGCACGAGCCAACAATGTCACATGTGGCATTCAATAAACATCTTTTACACAAATGGGCAAATAATATTGTAGGTGATATTCGCTTGTAGCATGAGGTGACATTCGATCAAAGCATGATCCAATGGTGTCACAGTAGGCATTCGCCCAACATTTTTTGCACAAATGGTCCAACGGTGTCGCAGGTGACATTCGCTCAATGAATGAGCCAATGATATTGAAGTTGACATTTTCTTAAAGCACAAGCCAAATGTGTCACAGATGGCATTCTCCAAATATCTTTTGCACAAACGGGCCAACGGTGTCACATTTGACATTCTCTCAAAGCACGAGCTAATGATGTTCTAGGTGACTTTCACTCAAAAAACGGACCAACACTATCGTAGGTGGAATTTACTCAACATCAATTTCATATATAGGACAACAGTGTCATAGGTGACATTTGCAAGAATCATGAGCCAATGATGTCGTAGGTTACATTCTCTCATAACACGAGTCTACTGTGACGCAGGTGATATTCTCTCCATATCATTATAACTAATGCGCCATCGGTGTCGCAGATAACATTCGCGCAATAGTTTTGGCACAAATCGACCAATAATGTCATTGATGACATTCGCCCAAGGAACGAGCCAACAATTTCATAAGGGACATTATCTCTAAGTATAAGCTCATTGTGACACCGGTGGCATTAACTAAACATCCTTTCCACAAATGGACCTACAGTGTCGCAGGTGTTATTCGCTCGAAGCACGAGCCAACAATGACGTAGGTGACATTCTTTCAAAGTGCGAGTCAACTATGTCGCAGGTGACATTTGTTCAACATCCTTTGGACAAGCAAGTCAATGGTGTCGCTTGTGACATTCGATCAAAGCATGAGCCAATGATGTCATAGTGAAATTCACTCAAAGCACATGGCAACAATGTCACATGTGGCACTCAATAAATATCTTTTACACAAATCGGCCAATAATATTGTAGGTGATATTCGCTTGTAGCACAAGGTGACATTCGATCAAAGCATGAGCCAATGGTGTCACAGTAGGCATTCGCCCAACATCTTTTGCACAAATGGGCCAACGGTATCGCAGTGACATTCGCTCAATGAATGTGCCAATGATATTATAGGTGAGATTTGCTTAAAGCACGAGACAGAGGTGTCACAGATGGCATTCGCCAAATATCCTTTGCACAAACGAACCAACGGTGTCACATTTGACATTCTCTCAAAGCACGAGCCAATGATATTCTAGGTGACATTCACACAAAACACGAACCAACACTGTCGTAGGTGGCATTTACTTAACATCAATTTCATAAATAGGCCAACAGTGTCACAGGTGACAATTGCAAGAATCATGAGCCAATGATGTCGTAGGTCACATTCGCTCATAGCACGGGTCAACCGTGTTTCATGTGTTATTATCTCAATATCGTTTTCACAAATGGGTCATCGGTGTCGCATGTAACATCGCTCAATAGTTTTGGCACAAATCAACCAATAATGTCGCGAGATGACATTCCCACATGACACGAGCCAACAATTTCATAGGTGGCATTCTCTCTAAGCACAAGCCCATTGTGACACAGTGGCATCCACTAAACATCCTTTGACACAAATGGGCCATCGTTGTCGCATGTTGATATTTCCTATAAGCACGAGCCAACAATGACGTAGGTAACATTCTTTTAAAGTGCAAGTCAACTATGTCGCGGGTGGAATTTGCTCAACATCTTTTACACAAATAGGTGAATGGTGTCGCTTGTGACATTAGATCAAATCATGAGTCAATTATGTAATATACGACATTCACACAAAGCACGAGCCAACAATGTCACATGTGGCATTCAATAAACATCTTTTACACAAATGGGCAAATAATATTGTAGGTGATATTCGCTTGTAGCATGAGGTGACATTCGATCAAAGCATGATCCAATGGTGTCACAGTAGGCATTCGCCCAACATTTTTTGCACAAATGGGCCAACGGTATCGCAGGTGACATTCGCTCAATGAATGTGCCAATGATATTGTAGGTGACATTTGCTTAAAGCATGAGACAGAGGTGTCACAGATGGCATTCACCAAATATCCTATGCACAAATGGGCCAACGGTGTCACATTTGACATTCTCTCAAAGCACGAGCCAATGTTGTTCTAGGTTACATTCACTCAAAACACGAACCAACACTGTCGTAGGTGGCATTTACTCAACATCAATTTCATAAATAGGCTAACAGTGTCGCAGGTGACATTTGCAAGAATCATGAGCCAATGATGTCGTAGGTCACATTCGCTCATAGCACGAGTCAACGGTGTTGCATGTGTTATTATCTCAATATCGTTTTTACAAATGGGCCATCGGTGTCGCATGTAACATTCGCTCAACAGTTTTGACACAAATCAACCAATAATGTCGCAGATGAAATTCGCCCAAGGCACGAGCCAACAATTTCATGGGTGACATTCTCTCTAAGCACAATCCCATTGTGACACAGCTGGCATCCACTAAATATCCTTGACACAAATGGGCCAACAGTGTCGCAGTTGATATTCTCTCGAAGCACGAGCCAACAATGACGTAGGTGACATTCTTTCAAAGTGCAAGTCAACTATGTCGCATGTAGCATTTGCTCAACATCTTTTACCCAAACAGGTGAATGGTGTCGCTTGTGACATTAGATCAAATCATGAGTCAATGATGTAATATGTGACATTCACTCAAAGCATGGGCCAACAATGTCACATGTGGCATTCAATAAATATCTTTTACACAAACGGGCCAATAATATTGTTGGTGATATTCGCTTGTAGCATGAGGTGACATTCGATCAAAGCATGATACAATGGTGTCACAGTAGGCATTCGCCCAACATCTTTTGCACAAATGGACCAACGGTGTCGCAGGTGACATTCGCTCAATGTATGAGCCATTGATATTATAGGTGACATTTGCTTAAAGCACGAGCCAAAGGTGTCACAGATGGCATTAACTAAATATCTTTTGCACAAACGGGCCAACGGTGTCACATTTGATATTCTCTCAAAGCATGAGCCAATGATGTTCTAGGTGACATTCACTCAAAACATGAACCAACACTATCGCAGGTGGCATGTACTCAACATCAATTTCATATATAGGCCAACAGTGTCACAGGTGACATTTGCAAGAATCATGAGCCAATGATGTCGTAGGTCACATTCGCTAAAAGCACGAGTCTACTGTGTTGCATGTGTTATTAACTCAATATAGTTTTCACAAATGAGCCATCAGTGTCGCAGGTAACATTCGCTCAACAGTTTTAGCACAACTCGGCCAATAATGTCACATATGACATTCGCCCAAGGCACGAGCCAACAATTTCATAGGTAACATTCTCTCTAAGCAGAAGCCCATTGTGACACAGCTGGCATTCACTTAACATCCTTTACACAAATGGGCCAACAATGTCGCAGTTGATATTCGCTCGAAGCACGAGCCAACAATGACGTAGGTGACATTCTTTTAAAGTGCACATCAACTATGTCGTAGGTGGAATTTGCTCAACATCCTTTACACAAATAGGTGAATGGTATCGCTTGTGACATTCGATCAAATCATGAGTCAATGATGTACTATGCGACATTCACTCATAGCACGAGACAACAATGTCACATGTGGCATTCAATAAACATCTTTTACCCAAATGGGCCAATATTATAGTAGGTGATATTCGCTTGTAGTATGAGGTGAAATTGGATCAAAGCATGAGCCAATGGTGTCTTTCACAAATGGGCCATCGGTGTCGAATGTAACATTCGCTCAACAGTTTTGGCATAAATCAAGCAATAATGTCGCAGATGACATTCGCCCATGGCACGAGCCAACAATTTCATAGGTGACATTCTCTCTAAGCATAAGCCCATTGTGACACAGCTAGCATCCACTAAACATCCTTCACACAAATGGGCCAACAGTGTCGCAGTTGATATTCCGTCGAAGCACGAGCCAATAATGACGTAGGTGACATTCTTTCAAGTGCAAGTCAACTATGTCGCAGGTGGAATTTGCTCAACATCTTTTACACAAACAGGTGAATGGTGTCGCTTGTGACATTAGATCAAATCATGAGTCAATGATGTAATATGCGACATTCACTCAAAGCACGAGCCAACAATGTCACATGTGGCATTCAATTAACATCTTTTACCCAAATGGGCCAATAATATAATAGGTGATATTCGCATGTAGTATGAGGTGAAATTCGATTAAAGCATGAGCCAATGGTGTCACAGTAGGCATTCGCCCAACATATTTTGCACAAATGGGCCAAAGGTATCGCAGGTGACATTCGCTCAATGAATGTGCCAATGATATTATAGGTGACATTTTCTTAAAGCACGATACAGAGGTGTCACAGATGGCATTCGCCAAATATCCTTTGCACAAATGGGCCAACGGTGTCACATTTGACATTCTCTCAAAGCACGAACCAATGATGTTCTAGGTGACATTCACTCAAAACACGAACCAACACTGTCGTCGGTGGCATTTACACAATATCAATTTCATAAATAGGCCAACAGTGTCGCAGGTGACATTTGCAAGAATCATGAGCCAATGATGTCGTAGGTCACATGTTCTCAAAGACCGAGTCTATTGTGTTGCATGTGTTATTATCTCAATATTGTTTTCATAAATGAGCAATCCGTGGCGCAGGTAACATTCGCTCAACTGTTTTGGCACAAATTGTCCAACAATGTCATAGATGACATTCGCCTAAGGCACGAGCCAACAATTTCATAAGTGACATTCTCTCTAAGTACAAGCCCATTGTGACACAGGTGACATTCACTAATCATCCTTTGCACAAATTGGCCAACAGTGTCGCATGTGTTATTCGCTCGAACTACGAGCCAACAATGACATAGGTGACATTCATTAAAAGTGCGAGTCAACTATTTCGCATGTGGCATTTGCTCAACATCCTTTGTATAAGCAGGTCCATGGTGTTGCTTCTGACATTCGATCAAAGTATGAGCCAATGATGTCATAAGTGACATTCACTCAAAGCACGAGACAACAGTGTCACATATGGCATTCAATAAACATATTTTACACAAATAGGCCAATAATTTTATAGGTGATATTCACTTGTAGCATGAGGTGATATTCGATCAAAGCATGAGCCAATAGTGTCACAGTAGGCATTCGCCCAACGTCTTTTGCACAAATAAGCCAACGGTGTCGCAGGTGACATTCGCTCAATGAATGAGCCAATGATATTGTAGGTGACATTTACTTAAAGCACGAGCCAAATATGTCACAGATGGCATTCGCCAAATATATGTTGCACAAACGGGCCAACGGTGTCACATTTGACATTCTATCAAAGCACGAGCCAATGATGTTCTAGGTGATATTCACTCAAAACACGAATCAACAATGTCGTAGGTGGCATTTACTCAACATCAATTTCATAAATAGGCCAACAGTGACGCAGGTGACATTTGCAAGAATCATGAGCCAATGATGTCGTAGGTCACATTCGCTCAAAGACTAAGTCTACTGTGTTGCATGTGTTATTATCTCACTATCATTTTCATAAATGGGCCATCCGTGGCGCAGGTAATATTCGCTCAACAGTTTTGGCATAAATCGTCCAACAATGTCAAAGATGACATTCGACCAAAGATCGAGCCAACAATTTCATAGGTGATATTCTCTCTAAGCAAAAGCCCATTGTGACACAGGTGACATTCACTAAGCATCGTTTGCTTAAATGGGCCAACAGTTTCGCATTTGATATACACTCGAAGCACGAGCCAACAATAACGTAGGTGACCTTCTTTTAAAGTACGAGTCAACTTTGTCGCAGGTGTCATTTACTCAACATCCTTTGCAAAAACAGGTGAATGGTGTCGCTTGTGACATTCGATCAAAGCATGAGCCAATGATAGCCAACAGTGTCACATGTGGCATTCAATAAACATCTTTTACACAAATGGGCCAATAATATTATAGGTGATATTCGCTGTTGCACAAGGTGACATTAGCTAAAAGCATGAGCCAATGGTGTCACAGTAGGCATTCGCCCAATATCTTTTGCACAAATAGGCCAACGGTGTCGCAGGTGACATTCGCTCAATGAATGAGCCAATGATATTGTAGGTGACATTTACTTAAAGCACGAGACAAATGTGTCACAGATGGCATTCGCCAAATATCCTTTGCACAAATGGGACAACGGTGTCACATTTGACATTCTATCAAAGCACGAGCCAATGATATTCTAGGTGACATTCACTCAAAACACGAATCAACACTGTCGTAGGTGGCATTTACTCAACATTAATTTCATAAATAGACCAACAGTGTCGCAGGTGACATTTGCAAGAATCATGAGCCAATGATGTCGTAGGTCACATTTTCTCAAAGACCGAGTCTATTGTGTTGCATGTGTTATTATCTCAATATTGTTTTCATAAATGAGCCATCCGTGGCGCAGGTAACATTCTCTCAACAGTTTTGGCACAAATCGGCCAACAATGTCATAGATGACATTCGCCTAAGGCACGAGCCAACAATTTCATAAGTGACATTCTCTGTAAGTACAAGCTCATTGTGACACAGGTGGCATTCACTAAATATCATTTGCACAAATTGGCCAACAATGATGTCACGCAGTGTTATTCGCTCGAACACGAGCCAACAATGACGTAGGTGACATTCATTAAAAGTGCGAGTCAACTATTTCGCATGTGGCATTTGCTCAACATCCTTTGTACAAAGCAGGTCCATGGTGTGCTTGTGACATTCGATCAAAGTATGAGCCAATGATGTCATAAGTGACATTCACTCAAAGCACGAGCCAACAGTGTCACATATGGCATTCAATAAACATCTTTTACACAAATAGGCCAATAATGTTGTAGGTGATATTCACTTGTAGCACGAGGTGATATTCGATCAAAGCATGAGCCAATGATGTCACAGTAGCTATCGCCCAACATTTTTTGCACAAATGTGCCAACGGTGTCGCAGGTGACATTCGCTCAATGAATGAGCCAATGATATTGTAGGTGACATTTACTTAAAGCACGAGCCAAATGTGTCATAGATGGCATTCGCCAAATATCCTTTGCACAAACGGGCCAACGGTGTCACATTTGACATTCTATCAAAGCACGAGCTAATGATGTTCTAGGTGACATTCACTCAAAACACGAATCAACATTGTCGTAGGTGGCATTTACTCAACATCAATTTCATAAATAGGCCAACAGTGTCGCAGGTGACATTTGCAAGAATCATGAGCCAATGATGTCGTAGGTCACATTCCTCAAAGCACGAGTCTCTTGTGTTGCATGTGTTATTATCTCAATATCATTTTCATAAATGGGCCATCCGTGTCGCAGGTAACATTCTATCAACTTGTTTTGGCATAAATCGTCCAACAATGTCAAAGATGACATTCGCCCAAAGCACGAGCCAACAATTTCATAGGTGATATTCTCTCTAAGCAAAAGCCCATTGTGACACAGGTGACATTCACTAAACATCCTTTGCACAAATGGGCCAACAATGTCGCAGTAGATATTTACACTCGAAGCACGAGCCAACAATAACGTAGGTGACATTCTTTAAAGTGCGAGTCAACTTTGTCGCAGGTGGCATTTACTCAACATCCTTTGCACAAACAGGTGAATGGTGTCGCTTGTGACATTCGATCAAAGCATGAGCCAATGATGTCATATGTGACATTCACTCAAAGCACGAGCCAACAGTGTCACATGTGGCATTCAATAAACATCTTTTACACAAATGGGCCAATAATATTGTAGGTGATATTCGCTTGAAGCACAAGGTGACATTCGCTCAAAGCATGAGCCAATGGTGTCACGGTAGGCATTCGCCCAACATCTTTTGCACAAATGGGCCAACGGTGTCGCAGGTGACATTCGCTCAATGAATGAGCCAATGATATTGTAGGTGACATTTGCTTAAAGCACGAGCCAAAGGTGTCACAGATGGCATTCACCAAATATCCTTTGCACAAACGGGACAACGGTGTCACATGTGACATTCTATCAAAGCACGAGCCAATGATGTTCTAGGTGACATTCACTCAAAACACGAACCAACATTGTCGTAGGTGGCATTTACTCAACATAATTTCATAAATAGGCCAACAATAGTGTCGCGGGTGACATTTGCAAGAATCATGAGCCAATGATGTCGTAGGTCACATTTTCTCAAAGACCGAGTCTATTGTGTTGCATGTGTTATTATCTCAATATTGTTTTCATAAATGAGCCATCCGTGGCGCAGGTAACATTCGCTCAACAGTTTTGGCACAAATCGTCCAACAATGTCGAAGATGACATTCGACCAAAGCTCGAGCCAACAATTTCATAGGTGATATTCTCTCTAAGCAAAAACCCATTGTGACACAGGTGACATTCACTAAACATCTTTTGCACAAATAGACCAACAGTTTCGCAGTTGATATACGCTCGAAGCACGAGCCAACAATGACATAGGTGACCTTCTTTCAAAGTGTAAGTCAACTATGTCGCAGGTGGAATTTGCTCAACATCCTTTGCACAAACAGGTGAATGGTGTCGCTTGTGAAATTCGATCAAAGCATGATCCAATGATGTCATATGTGGCATTCACTCACAGCACGAGCCAACAGTGTCACATGTGGCATTCAATAAACATCTTTTAAACAAATGGGCCAATAATATTGTAAGTGATATTCACTTATAGCACGAGGTGACATTCGCTAAAAGCATGAGCCAATGGTGTCACAGTAGGCATTCGCCCAACATCTTTCGCACAAATGGGCCAATGGTGTCACATGTGACATTCGCTCAATGAATGAGCCAATGATATTGTAGGTGACATTTGCTTAAAGCACGAGCCAAAGGTGTCACAGATGGCATTCACCAAATATCTTTGCACAAACGGGCCAACGGTGTCACATGTGACATTCTGTCAAAGCACGAGCCAATGATGTTCTAGGTCACATTCATTCAAAACACGAACAAACATTGTCGTAGGTGACATTTAAACAATATCATTTACATAAATTAGCCAATAGTGTCGCAGGTGACATTTGCTAGAATCAAGAGCCAATGATGTCGTAGGTTACATTCGCTCAAAGCACGAGTCTACGATGATGCAGGTGCTATTCTCTCGATATCGTTTTCACAAATGGGCCATCGGTGTCGCAGGTAAAATTCGTTCAACTGTTTTGACACAAATCGGCCAACAATGTCATAGATGACATTCGCCCAAGGCACGAGCCAACAATTTCATAGTGACATTCTCTCTAAGGACAAGCCCATTGTGACACAAGTGGCATTCACTAAACATCTTTTGCACAAATTGGCCAACAGTGTCGCATGTGTTATTCGCTCGAACTACGAGCCAACAATGACGTAGGTGACATTCATTAAAAGTGCGACTCAACTATTTCGCAGGTGGCATTTGCTCAACATCCTTTGTATAAGCAGGTCAATGGTGTCGCTTGTGACATTCGATCAAAGCATTAGCCAATGATGTCATAAGTGACATTCACTCAAAGCACGAGCCAACAGTGTCACATGTGGCATTCAATAAACATCTTTTACACAAATAGGCCAATAATATTGTAGGTGATATTCACTTATATCATGAGGTGATATTCGATCAAAGCATGAGCCAATGGTGTCACAGTAGGCATTCACCCAACATCTTTTGCACAAATGGGCCAACGGTGTCACAGGTGACATTCGCTCAATGAATGAGCCAATGATATTGTAGGTGACATTTTCTTAAAGCATGAGCCAAAGGTGTCATAGATGGAATACACCAAATATCCTTTGCACAAACGGGTTTAACGGTGTCACATGTGACATTCTGTCAAAGCACGAGCCAATGATGTTCTAGGTGACATTCACTCAAAACATGAACCAACATTGTCGTAGGTGGCATTTACTCAACATCAATTTCATAAATAGGCCAACAATATCGCAGGTGACATTTGCAAGACTCATGAGTCAATGATGTCGTAGGTGACATTCCCTCAAAGCACGAGTCTACTGTGTTGCATGTGTTATTATATCAATATCGTTTTCATAAATGGGCCATCCGTGTCGCAGGTAACATTCGCTCAACAGTTTTGGCACAAATCGGCCAATAATGTCGCAGATGACATTCGCCCAAGGCACGAGCCAACAATTTCATAGGTGACATTCTCTCTAAGCACAAGCCCATTATGACACAGGTGACATTCACTAAACATCCTTTGCACAAATGGGCCAACAATATCGCAGTTGATATTTGCCCGAAGCACGAGCCAACAATGACGTAGTTGACATTCTTTCAAAGTGCGAGTCAACTATGTCGCAGGTGGCATTTGCTCAACATCCTTTGCACAAACAGGTGCATGGTGTCGCTTGTGACATTCAATCAAATTATGAGCCAATGATGTCATATGTGACATTCACTTAAAGCACGAGCCAACAATGTCACATGTGGCATTGAATAAACATCTTTTACACAAATGGGCCAATAATATTGTAGGTGATATTCGCTTGAAGCACGAGGTGACATTCGCTCAATGCATGAGCCAATGGTGTCACAGTAGGCATTCGCCCAACATCTTTTACATAAATGGGCCAACGGTGTCACATGTGACATTCGCTTAATGAATGAGCCAATGATATTGTAGGTGACATTTGCTTAAAGCACGAGCCAAAGGTGTCACAGATGGCATTCACCAAATATCCTTTGCACAAACGGGCCAACGGTGTCACATGTGACATTCTGTCAAAGCACGAGCCAATGATGTTCTAGGTGACATTCACTCAAAACACGAACCAACATTGTCGTAGGTGACATTTACTCAACATCATTTCATAAATAAGCCAATAGTGTCGCAGGTGACATTTGCTAGAATCAAGAGCCAATGATGTCCTAGGTTACATTCGCTCAATGCACGAGTCTACGATGATAGAGGTGCTATTCTCTCGATATCGTTTTCGCAAATGGGTCATCGGTGTCGCAGGTAACTTTCGTTCAACTGTTTTGCCACAAATCGGCCAACAATGTAATAGATGACATTCGCCCAAGGCACAAGCCAGCAATTTCATCGATGACATTCTCTCTAAGGACAAGCCCATTGTGACACAAGTGGCATTCACTAAACATCCTTT
This sequence comes from Anisodus tanguticus, assembly GCA_034509755.1. Taxonomy (NCBI): domain Eukaryota; kingdom Viridiplantae; phylum Streptophyta; class Magnoliopsida; order Solanales; family Solanaceae; genus Anisodus; species Anisodus tanguticus. The sequence goes on along the minus strand of CM067548.1, from coordinate 15,563,745 downwards.
CCACAAATTGGCCAATAGTGTCGCATGTGTTATTCGGTTGAACTACGAGCCAACAATGACAGAGGTGACATTCATTAAAAGTGCGAGTCAAATATTTCGCAGGTGGCATTTGATAAACATCCTTTGCACAAGCAAGGTCAATGGTGTCGCTTGTGACATTCGATCAAAGCATGAGCCAATGATGTCATATGTGACATTCACTCAAAGCACGAGCCAACAAGTGTCACATGTGGCATTCAATAAACATCTTTTACACAAATAGGCCAATAATATTGTAGGTGATATTCACTTATATCATGAGGTGACATTCGATCAAAGCATGAGCCAATGGTGTCACAAATAGGCATTCACCCAACATCTTTTGCACAAATGGGCCAACGGTGTCACAGGTGACATTCGCTCAATGAATGAGCCAATGATATTGTAGGTGACATTTGCTTAAAGCATGAGCCAAAGGTGTCACAGATGGAATACACCAAATATCCTTTGCACAAACGGGTTTAACGGTGTCACATGTGACATTCGTCAAAGCACGAGCCAATGATGTTCTAGGTGACATTTACTTAAAACATGAACCAACATTATAGTAGGTGGCATTTACTCAACATCAATTTCATAAATAGGCCAACAATATCGCAGGTGACATTTGCAAGACTCATGAGTCAATGATGTCGTAGGTGACATTCCCTCAAAGCACGAGTCTACTGTGTTGCATGTGTTATTATCTCAATATCATTTTCATAAATGGGCCATCGTGTCGCAGGTAACATTCGCTCAATTGTTTTGGCACAAATCGGCCAATAATGTCGCAGATGACATTCGCCCAAGGCACGAGCCAACAATTTCATAGGTGACATTCTCTCTAAGCACAAGCCCATTATGACACAGGTGGCATTCACTAAACATCCTTTGCACAAATGGGCCAACAATGTCGCAGTTGATATTTGCCCGAAGCACGAGCCAACAATGACGTAGTTGACATTCTTTCAAAGTGCGAGTCAACTATGTCGCAGGTGGCATTTGCTCAACATCCTTTGCACAAACAGGTGCATGGTGTCGCTTGTGACATTCGATCAAAGCATGAGCCAATGATGTCATATGTGACATTCACTAAAGCACGAGCCAACAATGTCACATGTGGCATTTAATAAACATCTTTTACACAAATGGGCCAATAATATTATAGGTGATATTCGCTTTTAGCACGAGGTGACATTCGATCAAAGCATGAGCCAATGGTGTCACGAGTAGGCATTCGCCCAACATCTTTTGCACAAATGGGCAACGGTGTCACATGTGACATTCGCTTAATGAATGAGCCAATGATATTGTAGGTGACATTTGCTTAAAGCACGAGCCAAAGGGAATCACAGATGGCATTCACCAAATATCCTTTGCACAAACGGGCCAACGGTGTCACATGTGACATTCTGTCAAAGCACGAGCCAATGATGTTCTAGGTGACATTCATTCAAAACACGAACCAACATTGTCGTAGGTGACATTTACTAAACATCATTCTCATAAATTAGCCAATAGTGTCGCAGGTGACATTTGCTAGAATCAAGAGCCAATGATGTCGTAGGTTACATTCGCTCAAAGCACGAGTCTACGATGATGCAGGTGCTATTCTCTCGATATCGTTTTCACAAATGGGCCATCGGTGTCGCAGGTAACTTTCGTTCAACAGTTTTGCCACAAATCGGCCAACAATGTCGTAGATGACATTCGCCCAAGGCACAAGCCAACAATTTCATAGTTGACATTCTCTCTAAGGACAAGCCCATTGTGACACAAGTGGCATTCACTAAACATCCTTTGCACAAATTGGCCAACAGTGTCGCATGTGTTATTCGGTTGAACTACGAGCCAACAATGACGGAGGTGACATTCATTAAAAGTGCGAGTCAACTATTTCGCAGGTGGCATTTGATAAACATCTTTTGCACAAGCAGGTCAATGGAGTCGCTTGTGACATTCGATCAAAGCATTAGCCAATGATGTCATAAGTGACATTCACTCAAAGCACGAGCCAACAGTGTCACATGTGGCATTCAATAAACATCTTTTACACAAATAGGCCAATAATATTGTAGGTGATATTCACTTATATCATGAGGTGATATTCGATCAAAGCATGAGCCAATGGTGTCACAGTAGGCATTCACCCAACATCTTTTGCACAAATGGGCCAACGGTGTCACAGGTGACATTCGCTCAATGAATGAGCCAATGATATTGTAGGTGACATTTGCTCAAAGCATGAGCGAAAGGTATCATAGATGGAATACACCAAATATCCTTTGCACAAACGGGTTTAACGGTGTCACATGTGACATTCTGTCAAAACACGAGCCAATGATGTTCTAGGTGACATTCACTCAAAACATGAACCAACATTGAAGTAGGTGGCATTTACTCAACATCAATTTCATAAATAGGCCAACAATATCGCATGTGACATTTGCAAGACTCATGAGTCAATGATGTCGTAGGTGACATTCCCTCAAAGCACGAGTCTACTGTGTTGCATGTGTTATTATATCAATATCATTTTCATAAATGGGCCATCCGTGTCGTAGGTAACATTCGCTCAATTGTTTTGGCACAAATCGGCCAATAATGTCACAGATGACATTCGCCCAAGGCACGAGCCAACAATTTCATAGGTGACATTCTCTCTAAGCACAAGCCCATTATGACACAGGTGGCATTCACTAAACATCCTTTGCACAAATGGGCCAACAATGTCGCAGTTGATATTTGCCCGAAGCACGAGCCAACAATGACGTAGTTGACATTCTTTCAAAGTGCGAGTCAACTATGTCGCAGGTGGCATTTGCTCAACATCCTTTGCACAAACAGGTGCATGGTGTCGCTTGTGACATTCAATCAAATTATGAGCCAATGATGTCATATGTGACATTCACTTAAAGCACGAGCCAACAATGTCACATGTGGCATTGAATAAACATCTTTTACACAAATGGGCCAATAATATTGTAGGTGATATTCGCTTGAAGCACGAGGTGACATTCGCTCAATGCATGAGCCAATGGTGTCACAGTAGGCATTCGCCCAACATCTTTTACATAAATGGGTCAACGGTGTCACATGTGACATTCGCTTAATGAATGAGCCAATGATATTGTAGGTGACATTTGCTTAAAGCACGAGCCAAAGGTGTCACAGATGGCATTCACCAAATATCCTTTGCACAAACGGGCCAACGGTGTCACATGTGACATTCTGTCAAAGCACGAGCCAATGATGTTCTAGGTGACATTCATTCAAAACACGAACCAACATTGTCGTAGGTGACATTTACTAAACATCATTCTCATAAATTAGCCAATAGTGTCGCAGGTGACATTTGCTAGAATCAAGAGCCAATGATGTCGTAGGTTACATTCGCTCAAAGCACGAGTCTACGATGATGCGCAGGTGCTATTCTCGATATCGTTTTCACAAATGGGCCATCGGTGTCGCAGGTAACTTTCGTTCAACTGTTTTGCCACAAATCGGCCAACAATGTCGTAGATGACATTCGCCCAAGGCACGAGCCAACAATTTCATAGTTGACATTCTCTCTAAGGACAAGCCCATTGTGACACAAGTGGCATTCACTAAACATCCTTTGCACAAATTGGCCAACAATGTCGCATGTGTTATTCGGTTGAACTACGAGCCAACAATGACGGAGGTGACATTCATTAAAAGTGCGAGTCAACTATTTCGCAGGTGGCATTTGATAAACATCTTTTGCACAAGCAGGTCAATGGTCGCTTGTGACATTCGATCAAAGCATTAGCCAATGATGTCATATGTGACATTCACTCAAAGCACGAGCCAACGGTGTCACATGTGGCATTCAATAAACATCTTTTACACAAATAGGCCAATAATATTGTAGGTGATATTCACTTATAGCATGAGGTGACATTCGCTCAAAGCATGAGCCAATGGTGTCACAGTAGGCATTCACCCAACATCTTTTGCACAAATGGGCCAACGGTGTCACAGGTGACATTCGCTCAATGAATGAGCCAATGATATTGTAGGTGACATTTGCTTAAAGCACGAGCCAAAGGTGCACAGATGGAATACACCAAATATCCTTTGCACAAACGGGTTTAACGGTGTCACATGTGACATTCTGTCAAAGCACGAGCCAATGATGTTTTAGGTGACATTCACTCAAAACACGAACCAACATTATAGTAGGTGGCATTTACTCAACATCAATTTCATAAATAGGCCAACAATATCGCAGGTGACATTTGCAAGAATCATGAGTCAATGATGTCGTAGGTGACATTCCCTCAAAGCACGAGTCTACGATGTGTTGCAGGTGTTATTCTCTCGATATCGTTTTCATAAATGGGCCATCGTGTCGCAGGTAACATTCGCTCAAATTGTTTTTGCACAAATCGGCCAACAATGTCGAAGATGACATTCGCCCAAGGCACGAGCCAACAATTTCATAGGTGACATTCTCTCTAAGCACAAGCCCATTGTGACACACGGTGTGGCATTCACTAAACATCCTTTGCACAAATGGGCCAACAATATCGCGCAGTGATATTTGCTCGAAGCACGAGCCAACAATGACGTAGTTGACATTCTTTCAAAGTGCGAGTCAACTATGTCGCAGGTGGCATTTGCTCAACATCCTTTGCACAAACAGGTGCATGGTGTCGCTTGTGACATTCAATCAAATTATGAGCCAATGATGTCATATGTGACATTCACTTAAAGCACGAGCCAACAATGTCACATGTGGCATTTAATAAACATCTTTTACACAAATAGGCCAATAATATTATAGGTGATATTCGCTTGTAGCACGAGGTGACATTCGATCAAAGCATGAGCCAATGGTGTCACAGTAGGCATTCGCCCAACATCTTTTGCACAAATGGGCCAACGGTGTCACATGTGACATTCGCTAATGAATGAGCCAATGATATTGTAGGTGACATTTGCTTAAAGCACGAGCCAAAGGTATCACAGATGGCATTCACCAAATATCCTTTGCACAAACGGGCCAACGGTGTCACATGTGACATTCTATCAAAGCACGAGCCAATGATGTTCTAGTTGACATTCACTCAAAACACGTACCAACATTGTCGTAGGTGACATTTACTCAACATCATTTTCATAAATAAGCCAATAGTGTCGCAGGTGACATTTGCTAGAATCAAGAGCCAATGATGTCGTAGGTTACATTCGCTCAAAGCGCGAGTCTACTGTGATGCAGGTGCTATTCTCTTGATATCATTTTCATAAATGGGCCATCGGTGTCGCAGGTAACATTCGCTCAACAGTTTTGGCACAAATCGGCCAACAATGTCGTAGATGACATTCGCCCAAGGCACGAGCCAACAATTTCATAGGTGACATTCTCTCTATGGACAAACCCATTGTGACACAGGTGGCATTCACTAAACATCCTTTACACAAATGGGCCAACAATGTCACAGGCGTAATTCGCTTGAAGCATGAGCCAACAATGACGTAGGTGACATTCATTAAAAGTGCGAGTCAACTATTTCATAAGTGGCACTTGCTCAACATCCTTTGCACAAGCAGGTCAATGGTGTCGCTTGTGACATTCGATCAAAGCATTAGCCAATGATGTCATATGTGACATTCACTCAAAGCACGAGCCAACAGTGTCACATGTGGCATTCAATAAACATCTTTTACACAAATAGGCCAATAATATTGTAGGTGATATTCACTTATATCATGAGGTGATATTCGATCAAAGCATGAGCCAATGGTGTCACAGTAGGCATTCACCCAACATCTTTTGCACAAATGGGCCAACGGTGTCACAGGTGACATTCGCTCAATGAATGAGCCAATGATATTGTAGGTGACATTTGCTCAAAGCATGAGCGAAAGGTATCACAGATGGAATACACCAAATATCCTTTGCACAAACGGGTTTAACGGTGTCACATGTGACATTCTCGTCAAAGCACGAGCCAATGATGTTTTAGGTGACATTTACTTCAAAACACGAACCAACATTATAGTAGGTGGCATTTACTCAACATCAATTTCATAAATAGGCCAACAATATCGCAGGTGACATTTGCAAGAATCATGAGTCAATGATGTCGTAGGTGACATCCCTCAAAGCACGAGTCTACTGTGTTGCATGTGTTATTATCTCAATATAATTTTCATAAATGGGCCATCGTGTCGCAGGTAACATTCGCTCAATTGTTTTTGCACAAATCGGCCAACAATGTCGAAGAGATGACATTCGCCAAGCACGAGCCAACAATTTCATAGGTGACATTCTCTCTAAGCACAAGCCCATTGTGACACACGGTGTGGCATTCACTAAACATCCTTTGCACAAATGGGCCAACAATATCGCAGTTGATATTTGCCCGAAGCACGAGCCAACAATGACGTAGTTGACATTCTTTCAAAGTGCGAGTCAACTATGTCGCAGGTGGCATTTGCTCAACATCCTTTGCACAAACAGTGCATGGTGTCGCTTGTGACATTCAATCAAATTATGAGCCAATGATGTCATATGTGACATTCACTGAAAGCACGAGCCAACAATGTCACATGTGGCATTGAATAAACATCTTTTACACAAATGGGCCAATAATATTATAGGTGATATTCGCTTGAAGCACGAGGTGACATTCGCTCAATGCATGAGCCAATGGTGTCACAGTAGGCATTCGCCCAACATCTTTTACATAAATGGGCCAACGGTGTCACATGTGACATTCGCTTAATGAATGAGCCAATGATATTGTAGGTGACATTTGCTTAAAGCACGAGCCAAAGGTGTCACAGATGGCATTCACCAAATATCCTTTGCACAAACGGGCCAACGGTGTCACATGTGACATTCTGTCAAAGCACGAGCCAATGATGTTCTAGGTGACATTCACTCAAAACACGAACCAACATTGTCGTAGGTGACATTTACTCAACATCATTTTCATAAATAAGCCAATAGTGTCGCAGGTGACATTTGCTAGAATCAAGAGCCAATGATGTCGTAGGTTACATTCGCTCAAAGCGCGAGTCTACTGTGATGCAGGTGCTATTCTCTCGATATCGTTTTCATAAATGGGCCATCGGTGTCGCAGTAACATTCGCTCAACAGTTTTGGCACAAATCGGCCAACAATGTCGTAGATGACATTCGCCCAAGGCACGAGCCAACAATTTCATAGGTGACATTCTCTCTATGGACAAACCCATTGTGACACAGGTGGCATTCACTAAACATCCTTTGCACAAATGGGCCAACAGTGTCGCAGGTGTAATTCGCTCGAAGCACGAGCCAACAATGACGTAGGTGACATTCATTAAAAGTGCGAGTCAACTATTTCACAAGTGGCACTTGCTCAACATCCTTTGCACAAGAAGGTCAATGGTGTCGCTTGTGACATTCGATCAAAGCATGAGCCAATGATGTCATATGTGACATTCACTCAAAGCACGAGCCAACAGTGTCACATGTGGCATTCAATAAACATCTTTTACACAAATGGGCCAATAATATTGTAGGTGATATTCTCTTCTAGCACAAGGTGACATTCGCTCAAAGCATGAGCCAATGGTGTCACAATAGGCATTCACCCAACATCTTTTGCACAAATTGGCCAATCGTATCGCAGGTGACATTCGCTCAATGAATGAGCCAATGATATTGTAGGTGACATTTGCTTAAAGCACGAGCCAAAGGTGTCACAGATGGAATTCACCAAATATCCTTTGCACAAACGGGCCAACGGTGTCACATGTGACATTCTGTCAAAGCTCGAGCCAACGATGTTTTAGGTGACATTTACTTAAAACACGAACCAACACTATAGTAGGTGGCATTTACTCAACATCAATTTCATAAATAGGCCAACAATATCGCAGGTGACATTTGCAAGAATCATGAGTCAATGATGTCGTAGGTGACACTCCCTCAAAGCACGAGTCTACTATGTTGGTGTTATTCTCTCGATATCGTTTTCATAAATGGGCCATCGTGTCGCAGTAACATTCGCTCAACGGTTTTTGCACAAATCGGCCAACAATGTCGAAGATGACATTCGCCCAAGGCAAGCACGAGCCAACAATTTCATAGGTGACATTCTCTCTATGGACAAACCCATTGTGACACAGGTGGCATTCACTAAACATCCTTTGCACAAATGGGCCAACAAAGTGTCGCAGGTGTAATTCGCTCGAAGCACGAGCCAACAATGACGTAGGTGACATTCATTAAAAGTGCGAGTCAACTATTTCCCGGTGGCACTTGCTCAACATCCTTTGCACAAGCAGGTCAATGGTGTCGCTTGTGACATTCGATCAAAGCATGAGCCAATGATGTCATATGTGACATTCACTCAAAGCACGAGCCAACAATGTCACATGTGGCATTCAATAAACATCTTTTACACAAATGGGCCAATAATATTGTAGGTGATATTCGCTTGTAGCACGAGGTGACATTCGCTCAAAGCATGAGCCAATGGTGTCACAGTAGGCATTCTCCCAACATCTTTTGCATAAATGGGCCAACGGTGTCACATGTGACATTCGCTCAATGAATGAGCCAATGATATTGTAGGTGACATTTGCTTAAAGCACGAGCCAAAGGTGTCACAGATGGCATTCACCAAATATCCTTTGCACAAACGGGCCAACGGTGTCACATGTGACATTCTGTCAAAGCTCGAGCCAACGATGTTTTAGGTGACATTTACTTAAAACACGAACCAACACTATAGTAGGTGGCATTTACTCAACATCAATTTCATAAATAGGCCAACAATATCGCAGGTGACATTTGCAAGAATCATGAGTCAATGATGTCGTAGGTGACATTCCCTCAAAGCACGAGTCTATTGTGTTGCATGTGTTATTCTCTCGATATAATTTTCATAAATGGGCCATCGGTGTCGCAGGTAACATTCGCTCAATTGTTTTGGCACAAATCGGCCAACAATGTCGAAGATGACATTCGCCCAAAGCACGAGCCAACAATTTCATAGGTGACATTCTCTCTAAGACAAGCCCATTGTGACACAAGTGGCATTCACTAAACATCCTTTGCACAAATGGGCCAACAGTGTCGCAGTTGATATTCGCTCGAAGCACGAGCCAACAATGACGTAGGTGACATTCTTTCAAAGTGCGAGTCAACTATGTCGCAGTGGCATTTGCTCAACATCTTTGCACAAACAGGTCAATGGTGTCGCTTGTGACATTCGATCAAAGCATGAGCCAATGATGTCATATGTGACATTCACTCAAAGCACGAGCCAACAATGTCACATGTGGCATTCAATAAACATCTTTTACACAAATGGGCCAATAATATTGTAGGTGATATTCGCTTGTAGCACGAGGTGACATTCGCTCAAAGCATGAGCCAATGGTGTCACAGTAGGCATTCGCCCAACATCTTTTGCACAAATGGGCCAACGGTGTCACAGGTGACATTCGCTCAATGAATGAGCCAATGATATTGTAGGTGACATTTGCTTAAAGCACGAGCCAAAGGTGTCACAGATGGCATTCACCAAATATCCTTTGCACAAACGGGCCAACGGTGTCACATGTGACATTCTGTCAAAGCACGAGCCAATGATGTTCTAGGTGACATTCACTCAAAACACGAACCAACATTGTCGTAGGTGACATTTACTCAACATCATTTTCATAAATAAGCCAATAGTGTCGCAGGTGACATTTGCTAGAATCAAGAGCCAATGATGTCGTAGGTTACATTCGCTCAAAGCGCGAGTCTACTGTGATGCAGGTGCTATTCTCTCGATATCGTTTTCATAAATGGGCCATCGGTGTCGCAGGTAACATTCGCTCAACAGTTTTGGCACAAATCGGCCAACAATGTCGTAGATGACATTCGCCCAAGGCACGAGCCAACAATTTCATAGGTGACATTCTCTCTATGGACAAACCCATTGTGACACAGGTGGCATTCACTAAACATCCTTTGCACAAATGGGCCAACAATGTCGCGCGTGTGAAATTCGCTCGAAGCACGAGCCAACAATGACGTAGGTGACATTCATTAAAAGTGCGAGTCAACTATTTCATAAGTGGCACTTGCTCAACATCCTTTGCACAAGCAGGTCAATGGTGTCGCTTGTGACATTCGATCAAAGCATGAGCCAATGATGTCATATGTGACATTCACTCAAAGCACGAGCCAAATGTCACATGTGGCATTCAATAAACATCTTTTACACAAATGGGCCAATAATATTGTAGGTGATATTCACTTATAGCACACGAGGTGACATTCGCTCAAAGCATGAGCCAATGGTGTCACACGGTAGGCATTCACCCAACATCTTTTGCACAAATGGGCCAACGGTGTCACGAGGTGACATTCGCTCAATGAATGAGCCAATGATATTGTAGGTGACATTTGCTTAAAGCACGAGCCAAAGGTGTCACAGATGGAATTCACCAAATATCCTTTGCACAAACGGGCCAACGGTGTCACATGTGACATTCTGTCAAAGCTCGAGCCAACGATGTTTTAGGTGACATTTACTTAAAACACGAACCAACACTATAGTAGGTGGCATTTACTCAACATCAATTTCATAAATAGGCCAACAATATCGCAGGTGACATTTGCAAGAATCATGAGTCAATGATGTCGTAGGTGACATTCCCTCAAAGCACGAGTCTACGTGTTGCATGTGTTATTCTCTCGATATAATTTTCACAAATGGGCCATCGTGTCGCAGTAACATTCGCTCAAAGTTTTTGCACAAATCGGCCAACAATGTCGAAGATGACATTCGCCCAAAGCACGAGCCAACAATTTCATAGGTGATATTCTCTCTAAGCACAAGCCCATTGTGACACAAGTGGCATTTACTAAACATCCTTTGCACAAATCGACCAACAGTATCGCAGGTAATATTCGCTCGAAGCACGAGCCAACAATGACGTAGGTGACATTCTTTCAAAGTGCGAGTCAACTATGTCGCAGGTGGCATTTGCTCAACATCTTTTGCACAAACAGGTCAATGGTGTCGCTTGTGACATTCGATCAAAGCATGAGCCAATGATGTCATATGTGACATTCGCTCAGAGCACGAGCCAACAGTGTCACATGTGGCATTAATAAACATCTTTTACACAAATAGGCCAATAATATTATAGGTGATATTCGCTTGTAGCACGAGGTGACATTCGCTCAAAGCATGAGCCAATGGTGTCATAGTAGGCATTCGCCCAACATCTTTTGCACAAATGGGCCAACGGTGTCGCAGGTGACATTCGCTCAATGAATGAGCCAATGATATTGTAGGTGACATTTGCTTAAAGCACGAGCCAAAGGTGTCACAGATGGCATTCACCAAATATCCTTTGCACAAACGGGCCAACGGTGTCACATGTGACATTCTGTCAAAGCACGAGCCAATGATGTTCTAGGTGACATTCACTCAAAACACGAACCAACATTGTCGTAGGTGGCATTCACTCAACATCATTTTCACAAATAGGCCAACAGTATCGCAGGTGACATTTGCAAGAATCAAGAGTCAATGATGTCGTAGGTGACATTCGCTCAAAGCACGAGTCTACGTGTTGCAGGTGTTATTCTCTGATATCATTTTCATAAATGGGCCATCGGTGTCGCAGGTAACATTCGCTCAATAGTTTTTGGCACAAATCGGCCAACAATGTCGTAGATGACATTCGCCCAAGGCACGAGCCAACAATTTCATAGGTGACATTCTCTCTAAGGACAAGCCCATTGTGACACAAGTGGCATTCACTAAACATCCTTTGCACAAATGGGCCAACAAGTGTCGCATGTGTATTCGCTCGAAGCACGAGCCAACAATGACGTAGGTGACATTCTTTAAAAGTGCGAGTCAACTATGTCGCAGTGGCATTTGCTCAACATCCTTTGCACAAACAAAGGTCAATGGTGTCGCTTGTGACATTCGATCAAAGCATGAGCCAATGATGTCATATGTGACATTCACTCAAAGCACGAGCCAACAATGTCACATGTGGCATTCAATAAACATCTTTTACACAAATGGGCCAATAATATTGTAGGTGATATTCGCTTGTAGCACGAGGTGACATTCGCTCAAAGCATGAGCCAATGGTGTCACAATAGGCATTCGCCCAACATTTTTTGCACAAATGGGCCAACGGTGTCGCAGGTGACATTCGCTCAATGAATGAGCCAATGATATTGTAGGTGACATTTGCTTAAAGCACGAGCCAAAGGTGTCACAGATGGCATTCACCAAATATCCTTTGCACAAACGGGCCAACGGTGTCACATGTGACATTCTGTCAAAGCTCGAGCCAACAATGTTTTAGGTGACATTTACTTAAAACACGATCCAACACTATAGTAGGTGGCATTTACTCAACATCAATTTCATAAATAGGCCAACAATATCGCAGGTGACATTTGCAAGACTCATGAGTCAATGATGTCGTAGGTGACATTCCCTCAAAGCACGAGTCTACTGTGTTGCAGGTGTTATTCTCTAGATATCATTTTCACAAATGGGCCATCGGTGTCGCAGGTAACATTCGCTCAATAGTTTTTGCACAAATCGGCCAACAATGTCGAAGATGACATTCGCCCAAAGCACGAGCCAACAATTTCATAGGTGATATTCTCTCTAAGCACAAGCCCATTGTGACACAAGTGGCATTCACTAAATATCCTTTGCACAAATCGACCAACAGTGTAGCATGTAATATTCGCTTGAAGCACGAGCCAACAATGACGTAGGTGACATTCTTTCAAAGTGCGAGTCAACTATTTCGCAGGTGGCATTTGCTCAACATCCTTTGCACAAACAGGTCAATGGTGTCGCTTGTGACATTCGATCAAAGCATGAGCCAATGATGTCATATGTGACATTCACTCAAAGCACGAGCCAACAGTGTCACATGTGGCATTCAATAAACATCTTTTACACAAATGGGCCAATAATATTGTAGGTGATATTCGCTTATAGCACGAGGTGACATTCGCTCAAAGCATGAGCCAATGGTGTCACAGTAGGCATTCGCCCAACATCTTTTGCACAAATGGGCCAACGGTGTCACAGGTGACATTCGCTCAATGAATGAGCCAATGATATTGTAGGTGACATTTGCTTAAAGCACGAGCCAAAGGTGTCACAGATGGCATTCACCAAATATCCTTTGCACAAACGGGCCAACGGTGTCACATGTGACATTCTGTCAAAGCACGAGCCAATGATGTTTTAGGTGACATTTACTCAAAACACGAACCAACATTGTAGTAGGTGGCATTTACTCAACATCAATTTCATAAATAGGCCAACAATATCGCAGGTGACATTTGCAAGAATCATGAGTCAATGATGTCGTAGGTGACATTCCTCAAAGCACGAGTCTACGATGTTGCAGGTGTTATTCTCTCGATATCGTTTTCACAAATGGGCCATCGGTGTCGCAGGTAACATTCGCTCAATAGTTTTTGCACAAATCGCCAACAATGTCGAAGATGACATTCGCCCAAAGCACGAGCCAACAATTTCATAGGTGACATTCTCTCTAAGCACAAGCCCATTGTGACACAAGTGGCATTCACTAAACATCCTTTGCACAAATGGCCAACAATGTCGCATGTGATATTCGTTGAAGCTACGAGCCAACAATGACGTAGGTGACATTCATTAAAAGTGCGAGTCAACTATTTCGCAGTGGCATTTGCTCAACATCCTTTGCACAAGCAGTCAATGGTGTCGCTTGTGACATTCGATCAAAGCATGAGCCAATGATGTCATATGTGACATTCACTCAAAGCACGAGCCAACAATGTCACATGTGGCATTCAATAAACATCTTTTACACAAATGGGCCAATAATATTGTAGGTGATATTCGCTTATAGCATGAGGTGACATTCGCTCAAAGCATGAGCCAATGGTGTCACAGTAGGCATTCACCCAACATCTTTTGCACAAATGGGCCAACGGTCGTCACAGGTGACATTCGCTCAATGAATGAGCCAATGATATTGTAGGTGACATTTGCTTAAAGCACGAGCCAAAGGTGTCACAGATGGAATTCACCAAATATCCTTTGCACAAACGGGCCAACGGTGTCACATGTGACATTCTGTCAAAGCACGAGCCAATGATGTTCTAGGTGACATTTACTTCAAAACACGAACCAACATTATAGTAGGTGGCATTTACTCAACATCAATTTCATAAATAGGCCAACAATATCGCAGGTGACATTTGCAAGAATCATGAGTCAATGATGTCGTAGGTGACATTCCTCAAAGCACGAGTCTACTGTGTTGCAGGTGTTATTCTCTCGATATCGTTTTCATAAATGGGCCATCGGTGTCGCAGGTAACATTCGCTCAATTGTTTTTGCACAAATCGGCCAACAATGTCGAAGATGACATTCGCCCAAGGCACGAGCCAACAATTTCATAGGTGACATTCTCTCTAAGCACAAGCCCATTGTGACACAAGTGGCATTCACTAAACATCCTTTGCACAAATGGGCCAACAATGTCGCATGTGATATTCGTTGAAGCACGAGCCAACAATGACGTAGGTGACATTCATTAAAAGTGCGAGTCAACTATTTCGCGGTGGCATTTGCTCAACATCCTTTGCACAAGCAGGTCAATGGTGTCGCTTGTGACATTCGATCAAAGCATGAGCCAATGATGTGTCATATGTGACATTCACTCAAAGCACGAGCCAACAATGTCACATGTGGCATTCAATAAACATCTTTTACACAAATGGGCCAATAATATTGTAGGTGATATTCGCTTATAGCACGAGGTGACATTCGCTCAAAGCATGAGCCAATGGTGTCACAATAGGCATTCACCCAACATCTTTTGCACAAATGGGCCAACGGTGTCACAGGTGACATTCGCTCAATGAATGAGCCAATGATATTGTAGGTGACATTTGCTTAAAGCACGAGCCAAAGGTGTCACGAGATGGAATACACCAAATATCCTTTGCACAAACGGGCCAACGGTGTCACATGTGACATTCTCGTCAAAGCACGAGCCAATGATGTTCTAGGTGACATTTACTCAAAACACGAACCAACATTATCGTAGGTGGCATTTACTCAACATCAATTTCATAAATAGGCCAACAATATCGCAGGTGACATTTGCAAGAATCATGAGTCAATGATGTCGTAGGTGACATTCCTCAAAGCACGAGTCTACTGTGTTGCATGTGTTATTATCTCAATATCGTTTTCATAAATGGGCCATCGTGTCGCAGTAACATTCGCTCAATAGTTTTGGCACAAATCGGCCAACAATGTCAAGATGACATTCGCCCAAGGCACGAGCCAACAATTTCATAGGTGACATTCTCTCTAAGCACAAGCCCATTGTGACACAAGTGGCATTCACTAAACATCCTTTGCACAAATGGGCCAACAATATCGCAGTGATATTTGCTCGAAGCACGAGCCAACAATGACGTAGTTGACATTCTTTCAAAGTGCGAGTCAACTATGTCGCAGGTGGCATTTGCTCAACATCCTTTGCACAAACAGGTGCATGGTGTCGCTTGTGACATTCAATCAAATTATGAGCCAATGATGTCATATGTGACATTCACTCAAAGCACGAGCAACAATGTCACATGTGGCATTGAATAAACATCTTTTACACAAATGGGCCAATAATATTGTAGGTGATATTCGCTTGAAGCACGAGGTGACATTCGCTCAATGCATGAGCCAATGGTGTCACAGTAGGCATTCGCCCAACATCTTTTACATAAATGGGTCAACGGTGTCACATGTGACATTCGCTTAATGAATGAGCCAATGATATTGTAGGTGACATTTGCTTAAAGCACGAGCCAAAGGTGTCACAGATGGCATTCACCAAATATCCTTTGCACAAACGGGCCAACGGTGTCACATGTGACATTCTGTCAAAGCACGAGCCAATGATGTTCTAGGTGACATTCATTCAAAACACGAACCAACATTGTCGTAGGTGACATTTACTAAACATCATTCTCATAAATTAGCCAATAGTGTCGCAGGTGACATTTGCTAGAATCAAGAGCCAATGATGTCGTAGGTTACATTCGCTCAAAGCACGAGTCTACGATGATGCAGGTGCTATTCTCTCGATATCGTTTTCACAAATGGGCCATCGGTGTCGCAGGTAACTTTCGTTCAACAGTTTTGCCACAAATCGGCCAACAATGTCGTAGATGACATTCGCCCAAGGCACGAGCCAACAATTTCATAGGTGACATTCTCTCTAAGGACAAGCCCATTGTGACACAAGTGGCATTCACTAAACATCCTTTGCACAAATGGGCCAATAGATGTCGCATGTGTTATTCGGTTGAACTACGAGCCAACAATGACGTAGGTGACATTCATTAAAAGTGCGAGTCAACTATTTCGCAGGTGGCATTTGATAAACATCTTTTGCACAAAAGGTCAATGGAGTCGCTTGTGACATTCGATCAAAGCATGAGCCAATGATGTCATATGTGACATTCACTCAAAGCACGAGCCAACAAGTGTCACATGTGGCATTCAATAAACATCTTTTACACAAATAGGCCAATAATATTGTAGGTGATATTCACTTATAGCACGAGGTGACATTCGATCAAAGCATGAGCCAATGGTGTCACAAGTAGGCATTCACCCAACATCTTTTGCACAAATGGGCCAACGGTGTCACAGGTGACATTCGCTCAATGAATGAGCCAATGATATTGTAGGTGACATTTGCTTAAAGCACGAGCCAAAGGTGTCACAGATGGAATTCACCAAATATCCTTTGCACAAACGGGCCAACGGTGTCACATGTGACATTTCGTCAAAGCACGAGCCAATGATGTTCTAGGTGACATTCACTCAAAACACGAACCAACATTATCGTAGGTGGCATTTACTCAACATCAATTTCATAAATAGGCCAACAATATCGCAGGTGACATTTGCAAGAATCATGAGTCAATGATGTCGTAGGTGACATTCGCTCAAAGCACGAGTCTACTTTGTGTTGCATGTGTTATTCTCTCGATATCGTTTTCATAAATGGGCCATCGTGTCGCAGTAACATTCGCTCAACAGTTTTTGCACAAATCGGCCAACAATGTCGTAGATGACATTCGCCCAAGGCACGAGCCAACAATTTCATAGGTGACATTCTCTCTCTAAGGACAAGCCCATTGTGACACAGGTGTGGCATTCACTAAACATCCTTTGCACAAATGGGCCAACAATGTCGCATGTGATATTTGCTGAAGCACGAGCCAACAATGACGTAGGTGACATTCATTAAAAGTGCGAGTCAACTATTTCACAAGTGGCACTTGCTCAACATCCTTTGCACAAGCAGGTCAATGGTGTCGCTTGTGACATTCGATCAAAGCATGAGCCAATGATGTCATATGTGACATTCACTCAAAGCACGAGCCAACAGTGTCACATGTGGCATTCAATAAACATCTTTTACACAAATGGGCCAATAATATTGTAGGTGATATTCTCTTCTAGCACGAGGTGACATTCGCTCAAAGCATGAGCCAATGGTGTCACGGTAGGCATTCGCCCAACATCTTTTGCATAAATGGGCCAACGGTGTCACATGTGACATTCGCTTAATGAATGAGCCAATGATATTGTAGGTCACATTTGCTTAAAGCACGAGCCAAAGGTGTCACAGATGGCATTCACCAAATATCCTTTGCACAAACGGGCCAACGGTGTCACATGTGACATTCTGTCAAAGCACGAGCCAATGATGTTCTAGGTGACATTCACTTCAAAACACGAACCAACATTGTCGTAGGTGGCATTTACTCAACATCATTTCATAAATAGCCAATAGTGTCGCAGGTGACATTTGCTAGAATCAAGAGCCAATGATGTCGTAGGTTACATTCGCTCAAAGCACGAGTCTACGATGATGCATGTGCTATTCTCTCGATATCGTTTTCACAAATGGGCCATCGTGTCGCAGTAACATTCGCTCAACAGTTTTTGCACAAATCGGCCAACAATGTCGTAGATGACATTCGCCCAAGCACGAGCCAACAATTTCATAGGTGACATTCTCTCTAAGGCACAAGCCCATTGTGACACAAGTGGCATTCACTAAACATCCTTTGCACAAATGGGCCAACAAGTGTCGCATGCATGTGTATTCGTTGAAGCACGAGCCAACAATGACGTAGGTGACATTCATTAAAAGTGCGAGTCAACTATTTCGCAGGTGGCATTTGCTCAACATCCTTTGCACAAGCAGGTCAATGGTGTCGCTTGTGACATTCGATCAAAGCATGAGCCAATGATGTCATATGTGACATTCACTCAAAGCACGAGCCAACAAGTGTCACATGTGGCATTCAATAAACATCTTTTACACAAATGGGCCAATAATATTGTAGGTGATATTCACTTATAGCACGAGGTGACATTCGATCAAAGCATGAGCCAATGGTGTCACAAGTAGGCATTCACCCAACATCTTTTGCACAAATGGGCCAACGGTGTCACAGGTGACATTCGCTCAATGAATGAGCCAATGATATTGTAGGTGACATTTGCTTAAAGCACGAGCCAAAGGTGTCAAAGATGGCATTCACCAAATATCCTTTGCACAAACGGGCCAACGGTGTCACATGTGACATTCTGTCAAAGCACGAGCCAATGATGTTCTAGGTGACATTCACTCAAAACACGAATCAACACTGTCGTAGGTGGCATTTACTCAACATCAATTTCATAAATAGGCCAACAATATCGCAGGTGACATTTGCAAGAATCATGAGTCAATGATGTCGTAGGTGACATTCCTCAAAGCACGAGTCTACTATGTTGCATGTGTTATTATCTCAATATCGTTTTCATAAATGGGCCATCCGTGTCGCAGGTAACATTCGCTCAACAGTTTTGGCACAAATCGACCAATAATGTCGCAGATGACATTCGCCCAAGGCACGAGCCAACAATTTCATAGGTGACATTCTCTCTAAGCACAAGCCCATTGTGACACAGGTGGCATTCACTAAACATCCTTTGCACAAATGGGCCAACAATGTCGCAGTTGATATTTGCCCGAAGCACGAGCCAACAATGACGTAGTTGACATTCTTTCAAAGTGCGAGTCAACTATGTCGCAGGTGGCATTTGCTCAACATCCTTTGCACAACAGGTGCAATGGTGTCGCTTGTGACATTCGATCAAATTATGAGCCAATGATGTCATATGTGACATTCACTCAAAAAAGCCACGAGCCAATGTCACATGTGGCATTCAATAAACATCTTTTACACAAATGGGCCAATAATATTGTAGGTGATATTCGCGTATAGCACGAGGTAACATTCGCTAAAAGCATGAGCCAATGGTGTCCCAGTAGGCATTCGCCCAACATCTTTTGCACAAATGGGCCAACGGTGTCACAGGTGACATTCGCTCAATGAATGAGCCAATGATATTGTAGGTGACATTTGCTTAAAGCACGAGCCAAAGGTGTCACAGATGGCATTCACCAAATATCCTTTGCACAAACGGGGCCAACGGTGTCACATGTGACATTCTATCAAAGCACGAGCCAATGATGTTCTAGTTGACATTCACTCAAAACACGTACCAACATTGTCGTAGGTGACATTTACTCAACATCATTTTCATAAATAAGCCAATAGTGTCGCAGGTGACATTTGCTAGAATCAAGAGCCAATGATGTCGCTCAAAGCACGAGGTGTTACATTCGCTCAAAGCACGAGTCTACTATATGATGCATAGATGACATTTATTCTATCTCGATATCATTTTCATAAATGGGCCATCGGTGTTGCAAGCATGAGTAACATTCGCTCAATAGTTTTGGCACAAATCGCCAACAATGTCGATAGATGACATTCGCCCAAAGCACGAGCCAACAATTTCATAGGTGACATTCTCTCTAAGCAAAGCCCATTGTGACACAGGTGGCATTCACTAAACATCCTTTGCACAAATGGGCCAACAAGTGTCGCGGTGATATTCGCTCGAAGCACGAGCCAACAATGACGTAGGTGACATTCTTTCAAAGTGCGAGTCAACTATGTCGCAGTGGCATTTGCTCAACATCCTTTGCACAAACAGGGCAATGGTGTCGCTTGTGACATTCGATCAAAGCATGAGCCAATGATGTCATATGTGACATTCACGATGTCATATGTGACATTCACTCAAAGCACGAGCCAACAATGTCACATGTGGCATTCAATAAACATCTTTTACACAAATGGGCCAATAATATTGTAGGTGATATTCGCTTGTAGCACGAGGTGACATTCTCTCAAAGCATGATCCAATGGTGTCACAAGTAGGCATTCGCCCAACATCTTTTGCACAAATGGGCCAACGGTGTCACAGGTGACATTCGCTCAATGAATGAGCCAATGATATTGTAGGTGACATTTGCTTAAAGCACGAGCCAAAGGTGTCACAGATGGCATTCACCAAATATCCTTTGCACAAACGGGCCAACGGTGTCACATGTGACATTCTATCAAAGCACGAGCCAATGATGTTCTAGGTGACATTCACTCAAAACACGAACCAACATTGTCGTAGGTGACATTTACTCAACATCATTTTCATAAATAGGCAAATAGTGTCGCAGGTGACATTTGCTAGAATCAAGAGCCAATGATGTCGTAGGTTACATTCGCTCAAAGCGCGAGTCTACTGTGATGCAGGTGCTATTCTCTCGATATCGTTTTCATAAATGGGCCATCGGTGTCGCAGGTAACATTCGCTCAATAGTTTTGGCACAAATCGGCCAACAATGTCGTAGATGACATTCGCCCAAGGCACGAGCCAACAATTTCATAGGTGACATTCTCTCTATGGACAAACCCATTGTGACACAGGTGGCATTCACTAAACATCCTTTGCACAAATGGGCCAATAGTGTCGCAGTGTAATTCGGTCGAAGCACGAGCCAACAATGACGTAGGTGACATTCATTAAAAGTGCGAGTCAACTATTTCACAAGTGGCACTTGCTCAACATCCTTTGCACAAAGAAGGTCAATGGTGTCGCTTGTGACATTCGATCAAAGCATGAGCCAATGATGTCATATGTGACATTCACTCAAAGCACGAGCCAACAATGTCACATGTGGCATTCAATAAACATCTTTTACACAAATGGGCCAATAATATTGTAGGTGATATTCGCTTGTAGCACGAGGTGACATTCGCTCAAAGCATGAGCCAATGGTGTCACAATAGGCATTCACCCAACATCTTTTGCACAAATGGGCCAACGGTGTCACATGTGACATTCGCTCAATGAATGAGCCAATGATATTGTAGGTGACATTTGCTTAAAGCACGAGCCAAAGGTGTCACAGATGGCATTCACCAAATATCCTTTGCACAAATGGGCCAACGGTGTCACATGTGACATTCTGTCAAAGCACGAGCCAACGATGTTTTAGGTGACATTTACTCAAAACACGAACCAACACTATAGTAGGTGGCATTTACTCAACATCAATTTCATAAATAGGCCAACAATATCGCAGGTGACATTTGCAAGAATCATGAGTCAATGATGTCGTAGGTGACAATCCCTCAAAGCACGAGTCTACTGTGTTGCAGGTGTTATTCTCTAGATATAATTTTCACAAATGGGCCATCGTGTCGCAGTAACATTCGCTCAATTTTTTTGCACAAATCGTCCAACAATGTCGAAGAAGACATTCGCCCAAAGCACGAGCCAACAATTTCATAGGTGATATTCTCTCTAAGCAAAAGCCCATTGTGACACAGGTGGCATTTACTAAACATCCTTTGCACAAATGGGCCAACAAGTGTGTCGCGGTGTATATTCGCTCGAAGCACGAGCCAACAATGACGTAGGTGACATTCATTCAAAGTGCGAGTCAACTATTTCGCAGGTGGCATTTGCTCAACATCCTTTGCACAAGCAGGTCAATGGTGTCGCTTGTGACATTCGATCAAAGCATGAGCCAATGATGTCATATGTGACATTCACTCAAAGCACGAGCCAACAGTGTCACATGTGGCATTCAATAAACATCTTTTACACAAATGGGCCAATAATATTGTAGGTGATATTCTCTTGTAGCACAAGGTGACATTCGCTCAAAGCATGAGCCAATGGTGTCACAATAGGCATTCACCCAACATCTTTTGCACAAATTGGCCAACGGTATCGCAGGTGACATTCGCTCAATGAATGAGCCAATGATATTGTAGGTGATATTTGCTTAAAGCACTAGCCAAAGGTGTCACAGATGGCATTCACCAAATATCCTTTGCACAAAACGGGCCAAAGGTGTCACATGTGACATTCTGTCAAAGCTCGAGCCAACGATGTTTTAGGGGACATTTACTTAAAACACGAACCAACACTATAGTAGATGGCATTTACACAACATCAATTTCATAAATAGGCCAACAATATCGCAGGTGACATTTGCAAGAATCATGAGTCAATGATGTCGTAGGTGACAATCCCTCAAAGCACGAGTCTACTGTGTTGCAGGTGTTATTCTCCAGATATAATTTTCACAAATGGGGCATCGATATCGCAGGTAACATTCGCTCAATTGTTTTTGCACAAATCGGCCAACAATGTCGAAGAAGACATTCGCCCAAAGCACGAGCCAACAATTTCATAGGTGATATTCTCTCTAAGCAAAAGCCCATTGTGACACAGGTGGCATTCACTAAACATCCTTTGCACAAATGGGCCAACAGTATCGCAAATGTAATATTCGCTCGAAGCACGAGCCAACAATGACGTAGGTGACCTTCTTTCAAAGTGCGAGTCAACTATGTCGCAGGTGGCATTTGCTCAACATCCTTTGCACAAACAGGTCAATGGTGTCGCTTGTGACATTCGATCAAAGCATGAGCCAATGATGTCATATGTGACATTCACTCAAAGCACGAGCCAACAATGTCACATGTGGCATTCAATAAACATCTTTTACACAAATGGGCCAATAATATTGTAGGTGATACTCTCTTCTAGCACAAGGTGACATTCGCTCAAAGCATGAGCCAATGGTGTCACATAGGCATTCGCCCAACATCTTTTGCACAAATTTGCCAACGGTATCGCAGGTGACATTCGCTCAATGAATGAGCCAATGATATTGTAGGTGACATTTTCTTAAAGCACGAGCCAAAGGTGTCGTATATGGCATTCGCAAAATATACTTTGCACAAACGGGCCAACGGTGTCACATGTGACATTCTTCAAAGCACGAGCCAACGATGTTTTAGGTGACATTTACTCAAAAACACGAACCAACACTATAGTAGGTGGCATTTACTCAACATCAATTTCATAAATAGGCAACAATATCGCAGGTGACATTTGCAAGAATCATGAGTCAATGATGTCGTAGGTGACATTCGCTCAAAGCACGAGTCTACTGTGTTGCAGGTGTTATTCTCTAGATATCATTTTCACAAATGGGCCATCGGTGTCGCAGGTAACATTCGCTCAATAGTTTTTGCACAAATCGGCCAACAATGTCGAAGATGACATTCGCCCAAAGCACGAGCCAACAATTTCATAGGTGATATTCTCTCTAAGCACAAGCCCATTGTGACACAGGTGGCATTTACTAAACATCCTTTGCACAAATGGGCCAACAATAGTGTCGCAGGTGATATTCGCTCGAAGCACGAGCCAACAATGACGTAGGTGACATTCTTTCAAAGTGCGAGTCAACTATGTCGCAGGTGGCATTTGCTCAACATCCTTTGCACAAACAGGTCAATGGTGTCGCTTGTGACATTCGATCAAAGCATGAGCCAATGATGTCATATGTGACATTCGCTCAGAGCACGAGCCAACAGTGTCACATGTGGCATTTAATAAACATCTTTTACACAAATGGGCCAATAATATTATAGGTGATATTCGCTTGTAGCACGAGGTGACATTCGCTCAAAGCATGAGCCAATGGTGTCACAGTAGGCATTCGCCCAACATTTTTTGTACAAATGGGCCAACGGTGTCGCAGGTGACATTCGCTCAATGAATGAGCCAATGATATTGTAGGTGACATTAGCTTAAAGCACGAGCCAAAGGTGTCACGTAGATGGCATTCACCAAATATCCTTTGCACAAACGGGCCAACGGTGTCACATGTGACATTCTATCAAAGCACGAGCCAATGATGTTCTAGGTGACATTCACTCAAAACACGAACCAACATTGTCGTAGGTGGCATTTACTCAACATCATTTTCATAAATAAGCCAATAGTGTCGCAGGTGACATTTGCTAGAATCATGAGCCAATGATGTCGTAGGTGACATTCGCTCAAAGCGCGAGTCTCTATGTTGCAGGTGCTATTCTCTTGATATCATTTTCACAAATGGGCCATCGGTGTCGCAGTAACATTCGCTCAATAGTTTTTGCACAAATCGGCCAACAATGTCATAGATGACATTCGCCCAAGGCACTTCACACGAATCAACACTATAGTAGATGGCATTTACACAACATCAATTTCATAAATAGGCCAACAATATCGCAGGTGACATTTGCAAGAATCATGAGTCAATGATGTCGTAGGTGACAATCCCTCAAAGCACGAGTCACGAGCCAATAATTTTTAGAAATGGGGCATCGATACAGTAACATTCACTCAATTGTTTTTGCACAAATCGTCCAACAATGTCGAAGAAGACATTCGAGCCAGCCAACAATTTCATAGGTGATATTCTCTCTAAGCAAAAGCCCATTGTGACACAGGTGTCATTTACTAAACATCCTTTGCACAAATAGACCAACAGTATCGCAGGTGTTATTCGCTCGAAGCACGAGCCAACAATGATGTAGGTGACCTTCTTTCAAAGTGCGAGTCAACTATGTCGCAGGTGGCATTTGCTCAACATCCTTTGCACAAACAGGGCAATGGTGTCGCTTGTGACATTCGATCAAAGCATGAGGCAGCGATGTCATATGTGACATTCGATCAAAGCATGAGGCAACGATGTCATATGTGACATTCGCTCAGAGCACGAGCCAACAGTGTCACATGTGGCATTTAATAAACATCTTTTACACAAATAGGCCAATAATATTATAGGTGATATTCGCTTGTAGCACGAGGTGACATTCGATCAAAGCATGAGCCAATGGTGTCACAGTAGGCATTCGCCCAACATCTTTTGCACAAATTGGCCAACGGTGTCGCAGGTGACATTCGCTCAATGAATGAGCCAATGATATTGTAGGTGACATTTTCTTAAAGCACGAGCCAAAGGTATCACAGATGGCATTCACCAAATATCCTTTGCACAAACGGGCCAACGGTGTCACATGTGACATTCTATCAAAGCACGAGCCAATGATGTTCTAGTTGACATTCACTCAAAACACGTACCAACATTGTCGTAGGTGACATTTACTCAACATCATTTTCATAAATAAGCCAATAGTGTCGTAGGTGACATTTGCTAGAATCAAGAGCCAACGATGTCGTAGGTTACATTCGCTCAAAGCGCGAGTCTACTGTGATGCAGGTGCTATTCTCTTGATATCATTTTCATAAATGGGCCATCGGTGTCGCAGGTAACATTCGCTCATCAGTTTTGGCACAAATCGGCCAACAATGTCGTAGATGACATTCGCCCAAGGCACGAGCCAATAATTTCACACGAATCAACACTATAGTAGATGGCATTTACACAACATCAATTTCATAAATAGGCCAACAATATCGCAGGTGACATTTGCAAGAATCATGAGTCAATGATGTCGTAGGTGACAATCCCTCAAAGCACGAGTCTACTGTGTTGCAGGTGTTATTCTCTATATAATTTTCAGTGGGCATCGATATCGCAGTAACATTGCTCATTGTTTTTGCACAAATCGTCCAACAATGTCGAAGAAGACATTCGCCCAAAGCACGAGCCAACAATTTCATAGGTGATATTCTCTCTAAGCAAAAGCCCATTGTGACACAGGTGTCATTTACTAAACATCCTTTGCACAAATAGGCCAACAGTATCGCAAGTGACATTCGCTTGAAGCACGAGCTAATAATGACGTAGGTGACATTCTTTCAAAGTGCGAGTCAACTATGTCGTAGGTGGCATTTGCTCAACATCCTTTGCACAAACAGGTCAATGGTGTCGCTTGTGACATTCGATCAAAGCATGAGCCAATGATGTCATATGTGACATTCACTCAAAGCACGAGCCAACAGTGTCACATGTGGCATTCAATAAACATCTTTTACACAAATAGGCCAATAATATTATAGGTGATATTCGCTTGTAGCATGAGGTGACATTCGATCAAAGCATGAGCCAATGGTGTCACAGTAGGCATTCGCCCAACATCTTTTGCACAAATTGGCCAACGGTGTCGCAGGTGACATTCGCTCAATGAATGAGCCAATGATATTGTAGGTGACATTTTCTTAAAGCACGAGCCAAAGGTATCACAGATGGCATTCACCAAATATCCTTTGCACAAACGGGCCAACGGTGTCACATGTGACATTCTATCAAAGCACGAGCCAATGATATTTTAGTTGACATTCACTCAAAACACGTACCAACATTGTCGTAGGTGACATTTACTCAACATCATTTTCATAAATAGGCCAATAGTGTCGTAGGTGACATTTGCTAGAATCAAGAGCCAATGATGTCGTAGGTTACATTAGCTCAAAGAACGAGTCTACTTTTGTGTTGCGAGGTGCTATTCTCTCGATATCATTTTCATAAATGGGCCATCGGTGTCGCAAGGTAACATTCGCTCAACAATTTTGGCACAAATGCAACAAATCGAGCCAACGATGTCTATAGTAGATGGCATTTACACAACATAAATTTCATAAATAGGCCAACAATATCGCAGGTGACATTTGCAAGAGTCATGAGTCAATGATGTCGTAGGTGACAATCCCTCAAAGCACGAGTCTCTGTGTTGCGGTGTTATTCTCAGATATAATTTTCAGAAATTGGGCATCGATATCGCAGGTAACATTCGCTCAATTGTTTTTGCACAAATCGTCCAAAATGTCGAAGAAGACATTCGCCCAAAGCACGACAATTTCATAGGTGACATTCTCTCTAAGCACAAGCCCATTGTGCACAAGTGGCATTACTAAACATCATTTGCACAAATGGGCCAACAATATCGTAGTTGATATTCGCTTGAAGCACGAGCCAATAATATTGTAGGTGATATTCTATGAAAATTCGAGTCAACTATGTCGTAGGTGGTATTCGCTCAACATCCTTTGCATAAATAGGCCAATGGTGTCGCTTGTGACATTCGATCAAAGCATGAGCCAATGATGTCATATGTGAGATGCACTCAAAGTACGAGCCAACAATGTCACATATGGCATTAAATAAACATCTTTTACACAAATGGGCCAATAATATTATAGGTGATATTCGCTCAAAGCATGAGCCAATGGTGTCACAGTAGGCATTCGCCCAATAGTTTTTGTACAAATCTGCCAACGGTATCGCAGGTGACATTCGCTCAATGAATGAGCCAATGATATTGTAGGTGACATTTTCTTAAAGCACGAGCCAAAGGTGTCGTAGATGGCATTCACCAAATATACTTTGCACAAACGGGTCAATGGTGTCACATGTGACATTCTCTCAAAGCACGAGCCAATGATGTTCTAGGTGACATATACTCAAAACACGAACCAACACTGTCGTAGGTGGCATTTACTCACCATCAATTTCATAAATAAGCCAATAGTGTCGCAGGTGACATTTGCAAGAATCATGAGCCAATGATGTCGTAGGTGACATTCGCTCAAAGTACGAGTCTACTGTGTTGCAGGTGTTATTCTCTATATATCATTTTCACAAATAGGCCATGGGTGTCGCAGGTAACATTCGCTCAATAGTTTTTGCACAAATCGACCAACAATGTGGCAGATGACATTCGCCCAAAGCACGAGCCAACAATTTCATAGGTGACATTTTTCTAAACACAAGCCATTGTGACGCAGGTGGCATTCACTAAACATCATTTGCTCAAATGGGCCAACAGTGTCGTAAGTGACATTCGCTTGAAGAACGAGCTAATAATGACGTAGGTGACATTCTTTCAAAGTGCGAGTCAACTATGGCGTAGGTGGAATTTGCTCAACATCCTTTGCACAAGCAGGTCAATGGTGTCGCTTGTGACATTCGATCAAAGCATGAGCCAATGATTTCATATGTGACATTCACTCAAAGCACGAGCCAACAGTGTCACATGTGGCATTCTATAAACATCTTTTACAGAAATTGGCCAATAATATTGTAGGCGATATTCGCTTGTAGCATGAGGTGACATTCACTCAAAGCATGAGCCAATGGTGTCACAAGCAAGCATTCGTTCAACATCTTTTGCACAAATGGGCCAACGGTGTCGCAGGTGACATTCGCTCAAAGAATGAGCCAATGATATTGTAGGTGACATTTGCTTAAAGCACGAGCCAAGGGTGTTGCTTGATGGCATTCGTTAAATAACCTTTGCACAAACGGGCCAATGGTGTAACATGTGACATTCTTTCAAAGCACGAGCCAACGATGTTATAGGTGACATTTACTCAAAACACGAACCAACAATACTATCTAGGTGGCATTTACTCAACATCGTTTTCATAAATAGGCCAACAATATCGCAGGTGACATTTGCTAGAATAATGAGCCAATGATGTCGTAGGTGACATTCGCTCAAAGAACGAGTCGACTGTGTTGCAGGTGCTATTCTCTCGATATCGTTTTCACAAATGGGCCATCGGTGTCACAAGTAACATTCGCTCAACAGTTTTTGCACAAATCGAGCAACAATGTCCAAATGACATTTGCCCAAAGCACGAGCCAACAATTTCATAGTGACATTCTCTCTAAGCACAAGCCCATTGTGCACAAGTGGCATTCCCTAAACATCATTTGCACAAATGGGCCAACAATATCGTAGTTGACATTCGCTTGAAGCACGAGCCAATAATGTCGTAGGTGATATTTCTTTCAAAGTGTGAGTCAATTATGTCGCTATTTGCTCAACATCCTTTGCACAAATAGGCCAATGGTGTCGCTTGTGACATTCGATCAAAGCATGAGCCAATGATGTCATATGTGAGATGCACTCAAAGAACGAGCCAACGGTGTCACATGTTGCATTCAATAACCATATTTTATACAAATGGGCCAATAATATTGTAGGTGATATTCTCTTGAAACACGAGGTGACATTCGCTCAAAGCATGAGCCAATGGTGTCATAAATGGCATTTACTCAACATCTATTACACAAATGGTCCAACGGTGTTGCAGGTGACATTCTCTCAAAGAATGAGCCAATAATGTTGTAGGTGACATTTGCTTAAAGCACGAGACAAAGATGTCGCAGATGGCATTCGCCCAATATCCTTTGCACAAACGGGCCAACGGTGTCACATGTGGCATTCTTTCAAAGCACGAGTCAACGATGTTATAGGTGACATTCACTCAAAATACGAGCCAACACTATCGTATGTGGCATTCACTCAACATCATTTTCATAAATAGGCCAACAGTGTCGCAGATGACATTTGCTGGAATCATGGGCCAATGATGTCGTAGGTGACATTCACTCAAAGAATGAGTCAACTGTGTTGCAGGTGCTATTCTTTCGATATCGTTTTCACAAATGGGCCATTGGTGTCGCAGGTAACATTCGCTCAATTTTTTTGAACAAATCGGCCAACAGTGTTGCAAATGACCTTCGCCCAAAGCACGAGCCAACAATGTCATAGGTGACATTCTGTCTAAAAGCACAAGCCCATTGTGACACATGGAGTATTCACTAAACATCTTTTGCATAAATGGGTCAATAATGTTACAGTTGACATTCGATCAAAACACGACCGAACAATTTCATAGGTAGTATTCTCTCATAGTGTGAGCCAACTATGTCGTAGGTGGTATTCGCACAACATCCTTTGCACAAACAGGCCAACGGTGTCGCTTGTGACATTCGATCAAAGCATGAGCCAATAATGTCATATGTGACATGCACTCAAAGCACGAGCGAACGGTGTCATATACGGTATTCAATAAACATATTTTACACAAATGGGCCAATAATATTATAGGTGATATTCTCTTGAAGCACGAGGTGACATTCGCTCAAAGCATGAGCCAATGGTGTCACAGTAGGCATTCGTTCAACATTTTTAGCACAAATGGGCCAACGGTGTCGCAGGTGACATTCACTCAAAGAATGAGCCAATGATATTGTTGGTGACATTTACTTAAAGCACGAGACAAGGGTGTTGCAGATGGCATTCGTTAAATATCCTTTGCACAAACGGGCCAATGGTGTCACATGTGACATTCTTTCAAAGCACGAGCCAATGATGTTATAGGTGACATTCACTCAAAATACGAGCCTACACTATCGTAGGTGCCATTCACTCAACATCATTTTCATAAATAGGCCAACAGTGTCGTAGGTGACATTCGCTCAAATAACGAGTCGACTGTGTTGCAGGTGCTATTCCCTTGATATCATTTTCACAAATGGGCCATAGGTGTTGCAGGTAACATTCGCTCAATAGTTTTTGCACAAATCGACCAATAATGTCGCAGATGACATTCGCCCAAAGCACGAGCCAACAATTTCTTAGGTGACATTCTCTCTAAGGAAAAGCCCATTGTGACACAGGTGGCACTCACTAAACATGCTTCACACAAATGGGCCAACAGTGTCGCAGTTGACATTTGCTCGAAGCACGAGCCAATAATGACGGAGGTGACATTCTTTCAAAGTGCGATTCAACTATATCGCAGGTGGCATTTGATTAACATTCTTTGCACAAATAGGCCAATGGTGTCGCTTGTGACATTTGATAAAGCATGAGACAATGATGTCATATATTATATTCACTCAAAGCAGGAGCCAACAGTGTCACATGTGGTATTCAATAAACATTATTTACACAAATGGGCCAATAATTTTGTAGGTGATACTCGCTTGAAGCACGAGGTGACATTCGCTCAAAGCATGATCCAATGGTGTCACAGTAGGCATTCGCTCAACATCTTTTGCACAAATGAGCCAACGGTGTCGCATGTGACATTCACTCAAAGAATGAACCAATGATGTTGTTGGTGACATTTGCTTAAAGCACGAGACAAAGGTGTTACATATGGCATTCGTTAAATAGCCTTTGCACAAACGGGCCAACGGTGTCATATGTGACATTCTTTCAAAGCACGAGCCAATGATGTTATAGGTGACATTCACTCAAAACACGAGCCAATACTGTCGTAGGTGCCATTCACTCAACATTATTTTCATAAATAGGCCAATAGTGTCGTATGTGATATTTGCTGGAATCATGAGCCAATGATGTCGTAGGTGACATTCACTCAAAGAACGAGTTGACTGTGTTGCAGGTGCTATTCACTCGATATCATTTTCACAAATGGGCCTTTGGTGTCGCAGGTAACATTCGCTCAACATTTTTTGCACAAATCGACTAACAGTGTCACAAATGACCTACGCCCAAAGCACGAGCCAACAATGTCATAGGTGACATTCTCTCTAAGCACAAGCCCATTGTGACATATGTGGCATTCACTAAACATCCTTTGCATAAATGGGCCAATAGTGTTGCAGTTGACATTCGATCGAAGCACAAGAGAACAATGTGGTAGGTAATATTCTCACATAATGTGAGCCAACTATGTCGTAGGTGGTATTCGCTCAACATCCTTTGCACAAACAGGCCAACAGTGTCGCTTGTGACATTCGATCAAAGCATGAGCTAATAATGTCATATGTGACATGCACTCAAAGAACGAGCCAATGGTGTCACGTATGGCATTCAATAAACATATTTTACACAAATGGGCCAATAATATTATAGGTGATAATCTCTTGAAGCACGAGGTGACATTCGCTCAAAGCATGAGCCAATGGTGTCACAGTAGGCATTCGTTCAACATCTTTTGCCCAAATAGGCCAACGGTGTCGCAGGTGACATTCTCTCAAAGAATGAATCAATAATGTTGTAGGTGATATTAGCTTAAAGCACGAGACAAATGTGTCGTAGATGGCATTCGCCCAATATCCTTTGCACAAACGGGCAAACGGTGTCGCATGTGACATTCTTTCAAAGCAAGAGCCAATGATGTTATAGGTGACATTCACTCAAAACACGAGCCAACACTATCGTATGTGGCATTAACACAACATCATTTTCATAAATAGGCCAACAGTGTCGCAGGTGACATTAGCTAGAATCATGAGCCACTGATGTCGTAGGTGACATTCGCTTAAAGCACGAGTCGACTATGTTGCAGGTGCTATTATCTCGATATCGTTTTTACAAATGGGCCATTGGTGTTGCAGGTAACATTCGCTCAATAGTTTTTGCACAAATCTCCCAATAATGTCGCAGATGACATTCGCCCAAAGCACGAGCCAATAATTTCTTAGGTGACATTCTCTCTAAGAACAAGCCCATTGTGACACAAGTGGCATTCACTAAACATCCTTTGCACAAATGGGCCAACAGTGTTGCAGTTGACATTTGCTCGAAGCACGAGCCAATAATGACGTAGGTGACATTCTTTCAAAGTGCGATTTAACTATATCGCATGTGGAATTTCCTTATCATCCTTTGCACAAACAGGCCACCGATGTCGCTTGTGACATTCGATCAAAGCATGAGCCAATGATGTCATATGTGACATGCACTCAAAGCACGAGCCAACGGTGTCACATATGGCATTCAATAAACATATTTTACACAAATTTAATAATAATATTATAGG
Source organism: Anisodus tanguticus (assembly GCA_034509755.1). Lineage (NCBI taxonomy): Eukaryota > Viridiplantae > Streptophyta > Magnoliopsida > Solanales > Solanaceae > Anisodus > Anisodus tanguticus. The sequence goes on along the minus strand of CM067548.1, from coordinate 15,530,888 downwards.
TGATATTCTCTTGAAGCACGATGTGACATTCGCTCAAAGCATGAGCCAATGGTATCATAGTAGGTATTCTTTCAACATCTTTTGCACGAATGAGCCAACCGTGTCACATGTGACATTCTCACAAAGAAAGAACCAATAATGTTAAAGGTGACATTAGCTTAAAGCACGAGACAAATGTGTCGTAGATGGCATTCGCCCAATATCTTTGCACAAATGGGCAAACGGTGTCACATGTGACATTCTTTCAAAGCACGAGCCAACGATGTTATAGGTGACATTCACTCAAAACACGAGCCAACACTGTCGTATGTGGCATTCACTCAACATCATTTTCATAAATAGGCCAACAGTGTCGCAGGTGACATTTGCTAGAATCATGAGCCAATGATGTCATAGGTGACATTCGCTTAAAGCAGGAGTCGACTATGTTGCAGGTGCTATTATCTCGATATCGTTTTCACAAATGGGCCATCGATGTTGTAGGTAACATTCGCTCAATAGTTTTTGCACAAATCGACCAATAATGTCGCAGATGACATTCGCCCAAGCACGAGCCAATAATTTCTTAGGTGACATTCTCTCTAAGAACAAGCCCTATGTGACACAGGTGGCATTCACTAAACATCCTTTGCACAAATGGGCCAACAGTGTTGCAGTTGACATTTGCTCGAAGAACGAGCCAATATTGATGTAGGTGACATTCTTTCAAAGTGCGATTTAACTATGTCGCAGGTGGAACTTGCTTAACATCCTTTGCACAAACATACCACTGATGTCGCTTGTGACATTCGATCAAAGCATGAGCCAATGATGTCATATGTGACATGCACTCAAAGCACGACCCAACGGTGTCACATATTGCATTCAATAAACATATTTTACACAAATGAGCCAATAATATTATAGGTGATAATCTCTTGAAGCACGAGGTGACATTCGCTCAAAGCATGAGCCAATGGTGTCATAGTAGGCATTCACTCAACATCTTTTGCACAAATGGGCCAACGGTGTCGCATGTGACATTCTCTCAAAGAATGACCAATGATGTTGTAGGTGACATCATCTTAAAGCAAGAGACAAAGGTGTCGTAGATGGCATTAGTTAAATATCCTTTGCACAAACGGGCCAACGGTGTCACATGTGACATTCTTTCAAAGCACGAGCCAATGATGTTATAGGTGACATTCACTCAAAACACGAGCCAACACTATCGTAGGTGGCATTCACTCAACATCATTTTCATAAATAGGCCAATAGTGTGGTAGGTGACATTTGCTAGAATCATGAGCCAATGATGTCGTAGGTGACATTCGCTTAAAGCACGAGTCGACTATGTTGCAGGTGCTATTCTCTCGATATCGTTTTCACTAATGGGCTATCGGTGTCGCAGGTAACATTCGCTCAATAGTTTTTGCACAAATCGTCCAACAGTGTCGCAAGTGACATTCTCTCTAAGCACAAGCACATTGTGCACAGGTGGCATTCACTAAACATCCTTTGCACAAATGGGCCAACAATATACAAGTTTGACATTCGCTTGAAGCATGAGCCAAAAATGTCATAGGTGATATTCTATGGAAATGCGAGTCAACTATGTCGTAGGTGGTATTCGCTCAACATCCTTTGCATAAACAGGACAATGGTGTCGCTTGTGACATTCGATCAAAGCATGAGCCAATGATGTCATATGTGAGATGCACTCAAAGCACGAGCCAACGGTGTTACATGTGGAATTCAATAAACATATTTTACACAAATGGGCCAATAATATTGTAGTTGATATTCTCTTGAAGCACGAGGTGATATTCGCTCAAAGCATGAGCCAATGGTGTCACGGTAGGCATTCGCTCAACATCTTTTACATAAATGGGCCAACGGTGTTGCAGGTGACATTCTCTCAAAGAATGAGCCAATAATGTTGTAGGTGACATTTTCTTAAAGCACGAGACAAAGGTGTCGCAGATTGCATTCGTTCAATATTCTTTGCACAAACAGGTCAACGGTGTCACATGTGACATTCTTTCAAACCACTATCCAGTGATGTTATACGTGACATTCACTCAAAACACGAGCCAACTCTGACGTATGTGGCATTCACTCAACATTATTTTCGTAAATAGGCCATCAATGTCGCAGGTGACATTTGTTGGAATCATGAGCCAATGATGTCGTAGGTGACATTCACTCAAAGAACGAGTCGACTGTGTTTCAAGTTCTATTCACTTGATATCGTTTTCACAAATGGGCTATTGGTGTCGCAGGTAACATTCGCTCAACATTTTTTGCACTAATCGTCCAACAGTGTCACAAATGACCTTCGCCCAAAGCAATAGCCAACAATGTCATAGGTGACATTCTCTCTAAGTACAAGCTCATTGTGACATATGTGGCATTCACTAAACATTTTTTGTATAAATGGGCCAACAGTGTCGTAGTTGGCATTCGCTCAAAGCACGAGCGAACAATGTCATAGGTAATATTCTCTCAAAGTGTGAGCCAACTATGTCTTGGGTGGTATTCACTCAACATCCTTTGCAAAAACAGGCCTACGGTGTCGCTTGTGACATTTCATCAAAGCATGAGCCAATGATGTCATATGTGACATGCACTCAAAGCACGAGCCAACGGTGTCACATATGGCATTCAATAAACATATTTTACACAAATTTGCCAATAATATTATAGATGATATTCTCTTGAAGCACGATGTGACATTCGCTCAAAGCATGAGCCAATGGTGTCATAGTAGGCATTCATTCAACATCTTTTGCACAAATGGGCCAACCGTGTCGCATGTGACATTCTCACAAAGAATGAACGAATAATGTTATAGGTGACATTAGCTTAAAGCACGAGACAAATGTGTCGCAGATGGAATTCGCCCAATATCCTTTGCACAAACGGGCAAACGGTGTCATATGTGACATTCTTTCAAAGCACGAGCCAACGATGTTATAGGTGATATTCACTCAAAACACGAGCCAACACTGTCGTATGTGGCATTCACTCAACATCATTTTCATAAATAGGCCAACAGTGTCGCAGGTGACATTTGCTAGAATCATGAGCCAATAATGTCGTAGGTGACATTTGCTTAAAGCATGAGTCGACTATGTTGCAGGTGCTATTATCTCGATATCGCTTTCACAAATGGTGCATCGGTATTGCAGATAACATTCGCTCAATAGTTTTTGCACAAATCGGCTAATAATGTCGCAGATGACATTCCCCCAAAGCACGAGCCAACAATTTCTTAGGTGACATTCTCTCTAAGAACAAGCCCATTGTGACACATGTGGCATTCACTAAACATCCTTTGCACAAATGGGCCAATAGTGTTGCAGTTGACATTTGCTTGAAGTACGAGCCAATAATGACGTAGGTGACATTCTTTCAAAGTGCGATTTAACTATGTCGCAAGTGGATTTGCTAAACATCCTTTGCACAAATAATCCAATGGTGTCGCTTGTGACATTTGATAAAGCATGAGCCAATGATGTCATATGTTATATTCACTCAAAGCACGAGCCAACAGTGTCACATGTGGCATTCAATAAACAACATTTACACAAATGGGCCAATAATTTTGTAGGTGATACTCGCTTGAAGCACGAGGTGACATTCGCTCAAAGCATGACCCAATGGTGTCACAGTAGGCATTCACTCAACATTTTTGCACAAAGGATTTCTAGTCATTACCATCTTTTGTATTGTAACATATACCAAGTAAATAACTCTTCCAATAGACCTCTTCTCTTCGTGTTTTATAGCACTCCTCCTCTTACACAATTCCCAAATAATGATAGTTGGAACTACTAAGAAGATTTGTTTCAATCTTCCTATAATAAGAGCAGTCCACCACTTCAGTATTCTTTGTTGTAATGGCAAGCCTTCTATGTTCAAACCCGCAAAAGAAGAAAAATAGGACAGAGTCCTGTTAGCTGAAAAAGATGTGGAAAATAAATGTTGAGTTGTCTCCTCCAATTGATTTGAGCAACAAAAACATTTGGATGCCATATTATACTTCATTTTCTTTAATACATCATCCATAGGTATCCTGAATTTCCATCATCTCCAAAAAAAGAATAAAATCTTAAAAGGCAATCCCTTTATCCATATATTCTTGTAAGACCATTTGTTGTCCCCTCAATCTAATATGGTCCCAGGCCGATTTGACTGTAAACTCCCCTTTTGTATCTAAAATCCACTAAGGCTTATCCATATCTTTCTCAGGGTTTGGTGGTTTTATAGTACTGGTTACATGCTCAACCACCTACGATGGTAATAGAGCAATCAGTTTCTCCATAATCCATTGTCCTTCCACCACCATCTATGATACATTTTGAATATTCTCATCATCTCCTCTATTTCATAGTATAAAGATCATATCCCTACCTAATTATCAAACCAAAATAGTGAGTTTCCCATTCCCAGTTTCCACCATATATGATGTTTCACCAACTCCCTAGCTTGTAAAATCATTTTCCATTACTGTGATCCATACTTACACTGAACCACCACTGCATTTTCTTTTCTACATTACTTATTGCTAATAAATGCACTCCAGAAAGAGGGTTTTGTCCTAATATTCACCAACACTCACAAACAAGAGCCATGAAAACATCATGTAAAGATCTAAAACCGAACCCTCCTTCCTGCTCTGGAATACATAACTGATTCCATGCCACTCATTGTCTACTTCTTCCTCTAATTATATTGCTCCAAAAGAATTGAGCAAACATTTTGTGCATTTATCTGATCACCCCCAAAGGTGGATTGACAACAGACAAAAGATCAATAGGCATACTCTGTAAAACATATTTTATAAGAATAGATCTACCTCTAAATGATAACAATTTCTCATCCCAACTCTGTAGCCTATTCATAATCTTCATCAGGATAGTACTAAAAATTCGTTATTCCTTCTGCTATGATAAATTGGACAGCCCAAGAATGTGAACCAAATTCTCTCCTTCCAATTCATGTAGCTATCTACATTGTGATACTTACATCTCCTGGAACATTCTTGTGCATATGCACTACACTCTTATCCCTATTTATCATCTGGCCTGATGTCTTTTCATATTTCTCCAATATCTCCATGATCAGTTATAAAGATAATACATCTGTAGAGGAAAATATGATCATGTCATCTGAATAAACAAGGTGATTCACCTTTGGACTCCATATATGCATTCCAAATCCCATGAATTATGGCACCTTATGTAAAGCATTAAGATTCCTTGTCAGTACTACAGTAGTCAATATAAATAGAGTAGGTGATAAAGGATCCCCTTGTTTCACTCCTCTTGAAGATTGAAAGAAACTTTGTTGTTGACCATTAACCAGAATTGAGTACCAATTGTTACTGATGATTCTGAAAACCATATCTAACACCCTCTCTGAAAAGCCCATTTTCCTTAATACTTTAGTCATAAATAACTAAGACACTTTGTCATAGGCCTTATCCATATCAAGTTTCATCACCACATTAGTAGTCTTAGTTCTAAATCTTATATTAGAAATGATCTCTTGAGTGAGAAGTACATTCTCCACAACTCTCACGCCTTTCACAAAACTAGCTTAATTAAGTGAAATAATTCATGATAGTGCATCCACCATTCTTTCATGAATTAACCTTGAAAAGATCTTGTTTACAAAATTTCTTAAACTAATTGGTCTCATATCTGAAAAGGTATTAATGATATCCTTCTTAGGTAATAAAACAAAGTTAGTATAAGTAATAAATCTAGGAAATTCAGCTCCACAGAAAAAGGCCTTTACCATATTTGTGATATCCTCCTTAATGATTTTCCTACATATTTGATAAAAGACACTAGTAAAGCCATATGGTCCACTAGCAATTTCTCCATTTAAGCTTAAAACCACGGTCTTCACCCCCTCATCTATTGGATATTCTCCCATTTGATCATTAGATTTTGCAGAGATAATTTTTGGAACATGATCCAGAATCTCAAAGTTAGTAGGATCTTTTTCTTCAGTAAACTGCTCCGTGTAAAATTTGATGGCGTCTTCTGCAATTTCTTCTATTTTTTCCATCCACATGCCATTTTAATCCTGAACTCTTCAATTGCAATCTTTGCCTCCTTCTTTGTAATAGCCATGAAAAATTGATGTAAAAAATCACCGGGAGCTCAAGGTTCCAAGTTGGTCCTCGAATGGATAAGTCCGGAATTCCAAAGATGGTCCATCAACCTATGATAATGTGCTTATTATGGCATGGAAAATGGAATAGACTTGGACTTGTTACGTGAAGATTCAAGAACATGTTTATATTCAGCTTTGTATATAGGTCTTAGCCGAAGACCATGTTTGTTTATCTTGTTGTATTCCTTTAGTTCTCTGCTTAGCTATTAGTTTTCATTAGGACACATATAATGAACTATGTAATAACGTGACAAGGCCGAGAGTTTTTCCTACAAGTTGACAAGGCCGAGAAGAGTGTAAGAATGACAAGGTGGCAAGGACAATAATATTCTTGAAGTTAAGGCTTCCAAGAAGACAATTCATGAACCAAATCGTTCATAAATTTGGCTACATTAAAGTCTTCAAAATCGTCCAAGGGGTGATGAAGAAGTTGTCTGAAATTATCATCAAAACAAATACCAAGAATAAAAGCTTCTAACACATTCCAAGAAGATGAGGTTGTTGGAAGAATTTATGAGCTAACAAATTCATTATTATGGTTACATGGGAGACCTCAATCTCGCCCTAGAGAAGAGGAAGAGGTGGCCGAACTCCCTTGGTCACCAAGTCAATCAAAATGCGTCCACACTAGGTATTAGTTTGTGTATTTTCATTTGCTTTCTAGAATAGTCTATTTTGTACTATAAATAGAGGCCTTAGGCCATTGTAAAAGGGGGAGTTGATTGATATATAAAAGTGAGTTTTACTCAAATGCTAAGGTATTCAACTTGTGTGTTGTATACATTAGTTGGTCCTTGTGTGGACCTTTGGTTCTTGTGTGAGCCAAACTCCTTAGTGTAAGTTTAAGCTAGGACTGTGTGCACTAGTTAAACCCAAGCTAAGGTTTCCCTTTGGTGTAAGTCTATGGTAGGACTGTGTGACTTAATCAAAATGCATGCTTAAGGAACCCTCTTGGTTGCAAGCGAATGTTGGAACTGTGTGATCCAACCTAGCCTAAGCCTAGGGCCTATCTTAAGGTTTCCGACCATCCTTACTTGGTTTGTATTCAGGCTTGTACTTAGCAAGTCCTTGTGAAATTGGTCACCTTCGTATTGGTGTCTACCCAGGCAGTAAAACCCTCATGTCTCTATCCTTGACTTATCTACCGCACCTCACTTAAAACCATAACAACCGAACCAACACTTAACCAAATCAACCACCCTTCACTCGAGCTTGCATCTTGCAACTCGTGTTAAATCCTTGCCCAAACCACTATATACTTACCATCCTCAACCCCCACAGTACTTCAGAAACATCCCTCCAAAGGTTGTTAATCAAAACCACTTGTATACAACCGTTCGAATCTGACAACATTAAACAGTCCACTAAACCAACCATTGTCTGAACCTCACTATTTTAGGTTCATTTCAACATGGTCCTACCAAAGACAACTTAGCCGACAAGGCTATACATAGACGTTGTACTTATCCCAAACAAGTCTTTGAGCTGCTATGAGTGACTGAACTGATATATGGCTGAGACAGGACCCCGAACTACCCATACTGTAGATAACTCTACAAAGACACCATATATTTATAACAAGACAACTCTGGTAAGATGAAGATTACTTACTGACGGCTAGACTCAATAACCCCTACTGAGGTGCCTTAGGAATGTCTCTATCAAAACTTGCGGCATGAACACACAGTGTCCCCAGCAAAAGGGACATCAGTATAAAATAATGTACTGAGTATGTAAAGCATGAATAGCAATGTGAATCTGTAAGCTATAAAGAAAATGATATACGCCATATGAAGCAGCTAGTTGTAAGGGAAAGTATAAGAAACATGGGTGCCATATGAGGCAAATGGAACACAACATACAATATCAATGTCATACTATACATATGAAGTACTCTAAGGTGTTACCTATGTGTTTCATAAACTATCCATAGGACCCACAGGTTTTAGGCTGGACTATGCATTTCACCAGACCGTCCATAGTAAACCATAACCAAGCACTTATGCGTATCATAGTCTATCCATAGGGTACATAATTTCTGAAGAACCATACACCTATGTGTATCATAGTCCATCTACAGTGCATACAGCTCATACATATGCAATGAACAAATATACAATGCAATAGCCATTAGAAAAGTGTTGCTAACCACGCTCGTATGCCATGCATTAATAATACCTTAAAAATAGGGGTATGAACAACATACTGTGATAATACTGGCTCCTTGGCCTCTTTTGAAACTCATAAACTCTTTGACTTTATCTTGACATGACTCTCAGTCGACTCGACGATTTATTCTTTAGAATGTTTCTTTTTGAAGACTTATAATATGATAAACCAGTAACCAATAACAATGATTATGAGAATGAGACTAATCAATGAATACTTCTTTATGACATATTTCAAGATACGGTAGGATAAAGTTTTTGGTGTTTCTTTTTTTGAAAGTGATAACTCTTTGGATTTCATGCTTTGAAAGAAAATGATAGCCTTACATACCTTATCCACGAAGCTAGACGTCGCGCTATAAACTCTTGTACTCTTCAAAATTGATTATCTATAACACATAAAGGATCGATATCAATCCCCAATTCATATTCAAATAAGAAACTTCACTTATGTATCTTAGCAATCAAAACTTCACTTGAAAAGGTTCTTAGTCTTGTTTAACAAAAGGAGTATTTACGTAACTTGGCCCCATGATTATATGAATCATACCCTGTTAGGTTTTTAATATCGATAATGAATATATCAACCAATATCAACTTATAATTCCAACAAAACATCCCCCAACTCAACATATCTTAATTTCATAAGTTTACGGGTTTCAGTTATGAAAATCCTTTCACAACCTATCCCAAATCATCAATTAATCGCATATGTAGATAGAGAAAGATGAATTTTATCTCAACGCAACCAAATCGTCTCAAAATCATAGCTTGCACCTATTCATAGGGTTTTCAACTGTGGCTCGATACGATGAAGACAATTCTTATGATTTTTATGGGATTAGTGGCGCTAATCCAACGTAATTGGCTTAGGATTTAACCTTGGATGTTGTAGAATCTCTAAATAGGATTTGAGAGGTGTTAGAATCTAATTTAGGATGAAAATGAGGGAAAAGTCGCATGACCTGTATTTATACCCGAAATATTCTCCACCGCCATACTTTGATGGTGGAGATAGACGGCCCGTCAAAGTATTTGACGGTCCATAAATCTTCTCGTTAAATGTCATGGAATATTGATGTCCCAGGCTGGCATTTGACGGTCCATCTTTCTCCCCCCATGAAATTCCTAGTTTTCCATTTTTTGTTAAAATGTACTTCCATTGATCCGGTTAGCTTTCATATGCTCTGAAACATCCATAAACACGTTATAAACCTTGGTTATCCTTTCATAAAGTCATACCTCTTCCCAAGACTTAAGTATTTAGGGATGACGCAATGGAACGCGAAAACTACATGGTGTAACAACCCCATTCTTATTAGAAGTGCTTCCCAGATGGTTAACGATCGAGAAATTTATAAGGATGACCCATTTCTTATCAGAGTGAACTACCTGCACAGCCGAGGAATATGTAAGTAATATATATTAAAGAAAAAAAATATACAAATTCCGGATATTCTAATGTCTATCATCTCAGGTAAAGGGTCTTAGTTGCTGTGAACTTCTAGAGATTCCTCTAGAAAGGTTTGGAGGCATGGAGAAATCATGTCATAGCTCTATCCATAATATGAGGTCAGGCCAGACGTGCGATTTAGACGTTCACTGACATATAGCAAGCATGTATGCTAAATTTAGAAGGATAGTGGGAGGATATCTTATTCCACAAAGAGCTACGTATCATGATGGCTATCATTTTATCACCTATATGGAACCTTATAAGGCCTTGTATAGACGAAGTACAGATATTCTATCAATCGATTCGACATAAGAAAATGGAAGTGTGTAGGCCGGAGTTAACTCCCTAAATGGTAAAGGAAGTAAATCTTCTTCAAGGGAAAGTGTTAATAATTTAAGATTTTCCAGGTTTCACCTACGGATGTGCAAAAGAATGTCATTTATGATTAAGTATCTCTAAAAGTTCTTGCCCAAAGAGAATAATGAGATTTGACCAGCAAAAACAATTTAGCCCCAGAGATATTGGACCGGATAAAATTACTTAAAGGTCTGGCCAAGTCACCTATCAGCTAGGGTTACCCCTGTGAGTTAAAGAAAAATCTATATCAGCTTTCGACATATCGATGTTGCAGCAGAGTATTGGAAATTTATTTCACATATCCCTAGTCGGGAATGTTCAGAGTACGGAGAATGGTCTTATGAATATATCTCGGTTACTATGCTATATCATTGAGTCTGAAAGTTGCAAACTAAAGAGATAATATTTGATACGGGGCATTGTGAAAGGAACAATACGGTAAAAGAAATGATTTGAGAAGCTAAGAAAGACATAAAGGCTAGTTATCCTTGTTTTATTCGGTAAAAAAGATTAGATCGACACTCGTGCGATACGATTTCCCCATTCCCTATTTTGTAGTGATGAAGTTTATCTTGTATGCCTTGTATAGGAGATATCATTAGCACAGAAGTGACAGACGCTGCCCTGACTATGACACTTGATAGTTGAGGTGAGTTATGGTTAACCATTTTGATTTCTGGATAGAAAAATAATGTGCCGATGATATGTTATGTTATGCTATTATATGGCCATATGAGACATTTAATATTTCTAGCTATTTGACTGGTTTGCATAGTCCTGTATACAAAGGAAACTCTGCCAAAATTTTTAGCAATTCTATGGATAAGAAATTTTGAAAAATCAGTTACCCCAACATTCAAGGACAAATGTTCTTAAGGGGGAAAGGATGCTACACCCCGTATTTTCGCGCTCGTATGTGTTGTAAGTAAAGTAACGAAAAGCCCGGTGAGACTAACATCATATTTTTGGATGGAAAATTTTTTTAAACAATTGTTACATATGTTTCGTAAGAGTTTGGAGTTAAACGGATCAAAGAAGTTAAGTTCGTCGAAATTTCGGGAAAGACATGCAGAATTTCGGACCTGATTTTTGCCTCAACTTGTCGGGGGTATATCTCCTATTATATAAAGAATTACATAGTGTATAACCTATATAAATTCAAGCTCAGAGAGTTTACTTTCCAATTCAGCTGATAGTTCTTCAATCTGAGATATAGGGCGGAAACAACAGACCATATAAAAATGTATGGTTCGTACAAAACGGTTGTATTTTAAGTCAGCAAAAAAAATTCATTTTTTACATTACGTTTTAGTTCGACTTAAGACGTAATTTCTCATATCTTCCAGACCCTAAACAGCCCTAGATACTCTGTAAAGGTCTCCATCATCTTAGAATATTTTCATAGGATTTCCAAGTAATTGTTTAATCTACAAGTTTAAGAAGATGATCTAACTTGTTCCTCCTTTCTTGTTGTGGAATTGGAAGTTCATGAAGTGGAAGGAATCCTTGGTTGGAGAGGTGTTCTTTCTAATTGAGGTAAGGTTTTGCTAAATCTTGTATGTTATCTATCTTATCTTGGTCTAGCTAATTGAATTGGTAAGGGAAACTTACAATACATAAGCTAAACTCCATAGCTAAGTTATAATGAATTGTTTCTTGGGGTGTTTTATGGATGAAAATTGTAAGATATGCATGATTGGGGTGTTGGTTGTGTTGTAGTTATTGGAGAGGAAGTAGTAGTATGTAATCAGTAACACCTCGTACCTTTAAACTAAGCCATGTTATGATTCAAGAGTTTAGGAAACCAAAACGGGGAGTTTAAGTTGAAAAACCAGTTACATATTTAATTTTACGCCAGGTTATATGGACGTAAAATATTTTACAGCCTGTTCTTTATGACCCTACAATTCCCTTATGGAATTGACGAAGAACATTAAATTATATGGATCATATAATTAGTTACGGTCCATCCTTTCTTAATATCAAATCCCCTCATCTTTTATAGAATACTGGAAAGTTGGAAACTTCAAGACAGTCCAATTATACGGATTGTATAAAATTCTATTGTCCAGACCCAGACCGTAGAAAATTTAATGGTCTGTCTGTTATGACTGTAAAAGCCCCAACGGGTTGAACAGTATAAATACGCATACTTAGTTCCAAAATAAGTTTTTCATATTCTCAAGCCCTATAACAAAGGTTCTCTCTTCTCAATCTTCTCCTACATCGAGGTAAGCCCTTTCCACGCAATTCTATGTGATTCTAATATAATCCCTATGAATTCTAAATAGAATCAATTGTTCTTAACCTAGGATTTTCCAAATAAATCCATTCCAAGTTTCAAGGTTCAAGCTTTGGGTTTCTACTCCAAAGTCCAAATTTTTAAGACATGACTAGGAGTAAACAAGGTATGTAGAGCTTTTATCCACATGCAGAAAATATCCATGAAAACTTCATAACTTAGGGTTTTGACTTTATTAACATGATAACTCTAATTACATGTAATATTATATATATATATATCATGCCTCTATTACGGTTCGTTATTGTATTCATGATATGTCGTTATGATTGTCATGAACTTGTCAATAATCCATTAACACATATTTGAATTCCATGAGTTCCTAAATTACAAGTCATGATCAACGTAATTTAGTCCATGAAATTATATGTACTTTTCATGATTTATACAATTTATATGATATGTCTATTTCACATACTAAATTATGATTTCAAACCATGCTTTACAATATGCTTTCATTAAACCCATGGGCTCACAAGCCATTATTTTTAAGTATATATTTTGGGTGTTGCATAGTCTACCGAAAAGGATCAGATAGCCTGAAACTACGTATGCCATCGTAGGATAAGGATCGCTCTGCCAGATTGTAGATTAGATCTTTTCATGCCATGTTCATGTCTCATACCCTAACAAGGTTTGGGATTGCTCTGTTGGTCGGGCCAGGTACCAAACTCTACGTATCCATGTGGTGTTTCATGTTGTCATATATTCTACTTCTCTTCCCATAAATATACAGATTTACAGATATATAGATATACAGATATAAAGTTTTACAGATTTTACACATGTTATTATAATCATGTCATATCATGTTCATGCTCATGTTACAATTTCAGTTTCATGTCATATTATTCCATGTGCCTGCTTATTTCTCCAGTTGCTTTACATGTAGTACAATTCTAATGTACTAATGTCCATTTGCATGGGGTCTGAACTTCATGGTACAGATGTTGAGTTTTAGGGAGACAGATATGCTTAGTAGGATTACTTCAGTATCAACTATTTGCTGAGCCACATCTCAATTGGGGTATCAGACTAGTTATTTTATAATTATGCATTATTATAGATCTATGCTGATGTAAAAAGACAGTGATCTCTAAGTTCCAATTTGATCCTCAAGGTAATATGCTCAGAGTTCCAAAGATTATCAATCGATCTATGGTAACATGCGTAATGTGGCATGGAAAATGGAGTGGAGTTGGAGTGGTCACGTGAAGATCTGAGAAGCATGTTTATTTTTTGGCTTTGTATGTAGGTCATGACCGAGGCCATTTTGTTTCTTTTATCTTTATTTCCTAGATTAGGTTTTAGCTCTCATTAGGACACAATTAATAAGCCATGTGATAAGGAAGGCTGACTAGATAATGTAATAAGGTGAAAAGGCCGAAAGTTTCTTTCCACAAGATGATTAGGCCGAGAAGAGTGTAAGAAGGACAAAGTGGCAAGGATAAGAAACATCTAGAAAATGAGGCTTCCAAGTAAATGATTCATTCATGTATTTGGCTACATGGAAGACACCAATAATATGAAGAGGTGGTCTAAATACTCTCCCATCTCCATTCGGCCAAAGACATATTCAAGGAATGGAAGCTTCTAAACATATTCCAAGAAGATGAGATTTATGATGAGCCAAGTTCATGCATTCTTCTACATGGGAATCACAAAGGGGTGTGAAAAGATTCGATTCATCCTTTGTCCCCAAGTAAAACCAAAACCTTTCCCATTGTTTTGGTGTGGCTGAGCACTTCCTTAGTCCCCAAGCAAGCCGAGACCCTTCCCATTTATCCATACTTGGCCGAGAAGTTCATGTAGTTTGTGTCCTTTTGTTATCCTTCTATAATAGTCCATGTACTACTATAAATAGGACCCTTAGGGTATTGTAAAAATAAGAGTTGATTTATGAAAATTATTTGAGTTTTACTCAATTGCTAAGTTATTCAACTTGTGTGTTGAATACCTTAGTTGGTCCTTGTGTGGGCCTTCGGTTCTTGTGTGAACCAACCCCTTAGTGTAAGTTGGAGCTAGAATTTGTGTGACCTAGTTAAACCCAAGCTAAGGTCCCTTCTATGTATGTTTGGTTAGGACTTGTGTCACCTAGCTAAGCCCAAGCCTAAGGAACCCCCTCGGTGTAAGTTGACGTTGGAACTTGTGTGATCCAACCAAAACCAAGCCTAGAGTCTATCATAAGGTTACCAGCCACCCTCACTTGTTTTGTTCTAGGGCTTGTACTTAGAAATCCTGGTCAAGTCCTTGTCCAATTGGACAACTTCAACTTGGTGTTCACTCGAGCATTAAAACCCTCGTGTCTCTATCGTTGTTATATCGACCGTCCATCGCTTGGTTTATACTCGGGTTGACACTTAGCATCATGTGTTCATTCCTTGACCAAACCACTTCATTCTTCCCACCACCATATCCCACAATACGTCCCAAACATCCCCACTAAAGGTAATTGACCGAAACCACCCATAACTTTCCGTCCAAACCCGACAACCACAAGTAGTCCACAAGATAACCCTTATCGAAACCTCACTATTTCACCCAACTTCCGCCACCTTGCCACTATCAAACCACCAAACCCTGATCATCAAGACAACCCTCAACATACCTGGAACACCCCCCATAAAATGCCTAAGTCTGACTCTACCCTAAACTATGTGTAAACGCCCCATCATACCACACTGCCCTGCAGAAACACCCCACCCAAGAACCCCACCTTGAGTCCCATTTTTAGGTTGATCCTTACACAACCAAACTCCGACCCACTAACCCACTTACACCCATCCTTACTTACATCATATGCCCGGGCCTTGTTATAGTAAATAATTTTGTAGGCAGACTCATGTTCCAGATGTATCATAGACTAGACTAGTTAGCATGTCATTGTTACTTTCAGGCTTATTATGTTTTATCATATTATCATACTATTTCTGCTATTATACTATCATTATTAAGTTTTAAATGTTTTAAACCATTGTTAGTGTATGTTTTGATGCCCATGATGATCAGCAAGCTATGTGGTTCGCTCGGTCATATGTAGTCAGACACCGAGTGTTGTATTTCACCACATCATGGTTCGGGCATTACAAAGCTTGGTATCAGAGCACTAGGTTCAAGTGTCTTAAGGAGTCTATAAAACCATATCCATTAGGGTCACTTTTATATGTGTAAGAGCCCTACACATATAAACAATTGACCACCAAGACATCTAAGATTGTCTCAGTTCTTTAATACTCTAGATCGTGTAGTTAGAGTTATACCTTCAGTACATCCTTCTAACTAATGTGTATTACATATTTCATTAAATGCCTGCAAAAAGGAAAACAACTACAAGCAAGAGAGCTGCTACTAATGTTGCTTGTGAGAAAGATGTTCAGGATCAAGGAGCCAATTCGGTTATGGCACCCCCATCTATACCACAAGGCCTGCAGAGATTCTAGTTCTTCCACCTAGTTCTACTGACTCAGATCTTACGAGAGCTATTCAGATGCTCACCTAGCTTGTAAGCCCAATGATAAGAAATGACTCTAAGTATGAGAACTAATGGAGAGTCATCTAATTTTAGGACTTGAGAGTTTCTGCGTATGGATCCTCCGGTGTTTATAGGGTCAATCAAGATAGAGAATCCACAGAATTTTATTGATGGACTTCAGAAAATCTGTTGTGTTATGCATGTTACTGAGTAAAAGGCAGCAGAGTTAGGAGGTTATTAGTTGTAGGATGTTGCTAACATCTTGAGTCTTGGGCGCAGTCCCGAGGGGAGGATACGTCTCCTACGACTTGAGATGAGTTTGTAGATGCCTTCAGAGAGCACTTTTTCCTAATAGAGGTTAGGGAGGCAAAGGCTGTAGAATTTGAAAAGCTCAAACATAATGGAAGAAGTATGCAGGAGTATTATCTTCATTTTGTTTCTCTAGCAAAGTATGCTCCACATACAGTTCCATACATGAGGGCCAGAGTTAGGTGTTTCGTGTATGGTCTTGATCCCTATTTGTATGATGCAGCTAATATTACAGCTCAGAACAAGGAGATGATTATTATAAATATGCTTGCCTTCGTACATGGTAATGGGAGTAGGTTGAAGGAAGAGGAAGCCTTTCGGAAAGAGAAGGAGAAGGAGTTTAATAAGAGAGCCAAGTATTCAGGTTACTTCAGTCATGAAGGAGGTGGAGGAAGACAGTACTTCAAGAACAGGTCATCCAGACTTGCTCCATCTTCAGACAGTGCCCTAGTCCCTAAGTTCAAGAAAGATCACAAAATATAAAACTTCATAGCATCAGTTCTCAATCATAGGACAGCACAGGTCAAGGTACCTTCAGTAATCCAGTTTGTGGTATGGTAGGAGACACCTAGGGGAGTGTTGCATGGGTATGGACATCAACTATGGTTGTGGTCAGCCGGGTCATTTTATGAGGGACTATTCATCAGCGAGGTAGGGTGTAGAAGGTAATGTGGCACAGTCCACAAATGATACAGTTCCTCATAATTCTCAAGCCCAATCAAGGAGGGGTCCAACTAAGTCTTGTAATACAGGCGGAGGTCCAAACCGCTTCTATGCATTATCTAGTCAACAGGATACACATGTCTGCATAGATGTGGTCATATGTATATTAACTATTTTCACTTTTAACATTTATGCCCTGGATCCACTCAGTCATATGTACCCCTCCCCCCCCCCCCTCTTTTGTTTCTAAGAAATTTGGGATAGAACCAAAAATGTTGCATGAACCCCTTAAAATATTTACTCCAGTTGGGGAGTCAGACATAGCTTGACGAGTATTATGTGGTTTTCCAGTTAAAGTATATCACTGCATTACCATAGCCAATTTGGTAGTGTTAGAAATGGTAGACTTCAATATAATCATGGGCATGGATTGGTTGTCTTCGTGTTATGACACAATAGGTTGTATAACCAAAATTGTCAATTTCAAATTTCCTGGTGAACCAATCACAAAATGTAAGGGTGATGTAGTAGCACCCATAGGGAGGTTTATCTCCTATTTTAAATCCAGAAAAATGATATCCAAGGGGTATTTTTACCATCTTGGGCTTACAAGCCACTAATTTCAAGTACATGTTTTGGGAGTTGCATAGTTTACCGAGAAGGTTCAGATAGCCTAAAACTACATATGTCACCGTAGGATAAGAGTCGCTCTGCCAGAGTTGATACCTTCAGATTGCAGATTGGATTCTTTCATGCCATGTTCATATCTCATACCCCGACAAGGTATGGGATTGCTCTGTTGGTCGGGCCAGGTACCAGACTCCACGTACCCACATGGTACTTTATGTTGTCGGTTATGCTACTACTTTCCCTACAAATATACAAATTTACAGATATATAGTTAAACAAATTTTATATATGTTATTATACTCATGTCAGATCATGTTCATTCTCATGTTACAGTTTCAGTTTCATGTCTTATTATTCCATGTGCCTGCTTATTTCTCTAGCTGTTTTACATACAGTATAATTCAAATGTACTAACGTCCCTTTGCATGGGGCCTGCACTTCATAGTACAGGTGTTGAGTTTTAAGGAGATGAATCTTCTTTATAGTATTGCTTTAGTATCAGCTAGTTGGTGAGCTCCATCTCTTTGGGGTGTGAGTCTAGTTATTTTATGATTATGCATTGTGGTAGAGGTATGCTAGGGCCTTGTCCTGGTAAACAGTTTTGTAGTCAGACTCATATTTCAGAGGTTTCATAAACTAGTCTTCTTAGCATGTCATGTCAGTGTTATTTTAAGACTTATTATGTTTTATCAAATTATCAGACTATTTCCACTATTATAATTTCAGTATTATGTTTTACATGTTGTAAACCATTATTAGTGTATGTTTTGATTCCCATGATGATCAGCAAGCCATGTGATTTGCCTGGTCACATGGGGTCAGGCACCTAGTGCAATATTTTTCTCAGGCCATGGTTCAAGGCGTTACATAATCATCATGAAAAGACAACATGAAGTTTATGAACACTAAGTCTTCGACGAAATGTTTAAGCGAGTGTTCTTTTGAGTTATCAATCCGTCTTGATATAAATCGTTCATATGATATAGATAATCATTCATAAAGCTTACAAGGACCCATGGATCTTAAATAACTTTAACAACATAGTATGTAAGGTTTACTTCCTTGTCTTTGGCATGATCAATATGAAAACAACGACTATATAATGCTATCCACTAAAAGTTCTAATTTTGATCCTTAAAAATGATGATGGTGACTTGCTCTACCACGTAGTTGTTGAAGATAAAGTATCCTTGTTTATTTGTATTACGTATCCTATAATATCTCTTCCATGCTAATGAAATGAAGTTCCATAATAGACCTTCTGGAAATGTGTTATTGTCTATCACTTGCGCGTTGTCGAAGTTATATTTCGTAATTTGTCGTATTCTCTCCATGTTGATTTATTAAAGTCTCTTGTTGGTTTGTTAGAAAGGCTAAGTAAATGAATTGGTCTATTATCCTTATGATGTTAAACGAATGAGTAACAGGTGACATGTTATCCACATAAGGTTAGTCGGAGGTGTAACGACCTTACTTCACTCCATGAGTTAAAAAAGAAATTCATGGTCCTCAGATGGTCATCATGTGTACATATAACATACTTATATTGCCCACAGAGGCCGATGGCATTGCATATGCAGTTATACATACACGAGATTGTATAAGTTACCCACAAAGGCCTACGGTGTTATATATACGTGTTATATTATATGAAAGATATTGCCTACAGAGGCCTACAACATTATATATACTCAATTACATTTCATATATATATATATATTATGGTCCATAGTGGTATTTCAGGTATTGTATGCGGCTTCTTAAGTTCTTTTTACTCATTGATTACCTTCAGTCATGTTTATTTATACCTTACATATTCAGTACATTCATTCATATTGATGTCCCTTTTGTCGAGGGATACTGGATTTCATGCCCGCAAGTGCAGATTGACGATTTAACGAGCCTCCTCAGTAGGATCACTATTCATCTTGAGTTAGAGCACTCCTCTTCCTCTGGAGTTGTTGTTTGAGTCTGGGTATGCATTTATGTACATATTATGGGTATAGCAGGGCCCTGTCATAACCTGGTTGTTTATTATATAACTTTTAGAGGCTTGTATACTAGTAGGTTATCTATTATCATTGTGTAGGGTCTGGTTGACTTTTTTGTCAGTTTGATAGTACTATTGATATGGCCTTGTCGGCCTTCTAAGGTTAGTTGTGGCCTTGTCGGCCTTCTAAGGTTAGTTGTGGCCTTGTCGGCCTTCTAAGGTTAGTTGTGGCCTTGTCGGCCTTATGAGATATGTACACATGTTGATTTTGCTGTCACTTGTTCAGGTTGCTATTCCCAATTTTTCTTGTGATTGTCATTCTCAAGCCTTGTCGGCCCAGATAGTTATATGTTTACGCTATGATATAGGTGGTATGCTCGGGCCATTCAGGCGTCGGGTGTCGGCCACAACCCTTGAAGTTGGGGTGTGACAACAATCTACCCTTTAATACTCTATTCTTGATGTCGCTCTCTCCTTCTATATATTTACAATGAGTTACAATACAATCATACTATGCTCAAATGACACCCCCATTCCCATCATAATTATAAAGTACGACTAGAGATTACATAAATGGTATATTTAGAGATTAGTATGCCTAAGAGGCTACAAACTTGATTATGTTACTAGATAGGTATGTATTGGGTTGTATGTAGGTACACACTTGCCTTCGGGGCTATAAACTTGCCTTCGGGGCTATACAGATGCATACTTGCCTTAGGGGCTATATATTTTCCTTCTGGGATATATATTTGTCTACAGGGCTATAGACTTGCCTTTGGGGATATTTATATACACATCGGCCCTACACGAGGCCTTATGGTTATTTAGGTGTAATAAGGTGAATGTAGTAAGAGACAAGTAAGTATACTCCCAGATAATCATTGACTCCTCAGTTTACTTTCATCATATCAGTTCAGTTTCAATTATTCCATTTCCTTACGTACTCGGTACATTATTTCGTACTGAGGTGCATTTTGCCGGGGACACTGCATTTCACGCCTGCATCTCCTGACAGATAGGTAGACAGGTTTTCTCAGTAGAGGTTGTTATGTTCCAGCGTTACTGGTAAGCTCCACCTCATCCAGAGTTGCTAGGTCCATAGTGTTGTAGTTATATAGTATCTATAGATATGATAGGTAGGTCGGGGCCCTACCCAACCACAGTTCAGTTGTATCATCTATAGAGGTTTGTAGATGTGTCTTGTGTATACAGTATGTTTCCATAGTGGACTTGCCAGCCCTAGTATATATTTTGTTAGGTATTGCTATTTGTAGACATTCATGGCAACCTTGTTGGTCCATGTAGATATACATATATCTTTAGGAATATTTCCACATCAGTTGAGCTAGTTATTATTAATAGATTATTCAGAATTGGCTTTATCAGCCTAAGCTATTTTTGTTGATTACAGAGTGGACTTGTCGGCCTATTTTATCTGGTGTGATCATGTTACACGAGTTGTAGTTTGGTACGCTTGGGGTTAAGTATGGCATCGGGTGCTTTCCACGGCTTCCCAAGTTTGGGGCGTGACACAGAGTGATCTTGTTGTTGATTAGCTTTCTAGTATTCCAGGAAGTGCAACAATCTTTCAAGGTTTTAACCTTTGTAGAAAGATCTAGCTATGAAACCAATTGTTAGGACCTGGCTACCACCTACGTACTCAAAGAGTAGGTTCTTTGAGCAGCTAAGTAAGAAGGTAATGTTACGGAATAATGAATCAATCAACACAAAGATTTTATGTGAAAAACTCTTTGCTCAATGTAAGAAAAAGACACGGCCTACCTCATGCAGGACTTTCCCAAACACTTCACTAAACAAGCCAGCAAATTTAAGGTTTACAATCTCGCTTGTAATACCCAAGGAACTGTTCCCAACAGTTTCTTCTATACCATCATAATACTCAACACTTCAATGACTCTATCAAGTCAATGAAGTCCCTTACAACTCGATATAAAACACCTACTACACAATTCTAGGAATCGTAAATAGATAGAACCACAATTTGAACCTAGCTATTACAAATAAAGAACTGAAATCTAAATCTTGGTACGCTCGGGTTCTTTGTAGTTCGTTCTTCGAGAGACTCATGTGTTCACTTCGCTCACTTTTGATGCCTGACATTGGAATTGTATCCGAATTGTGGTTAAGCACTTATGCTTGTACGTGTTGTCTTTATATAAGAGTAATTGCCTCCTTATCTTGTTTAAATCC
Source organism: Anisodus tanguticus (assembly GCA_034509755.1). Classification (NCBI taxonomy): domain Eukaryota; kingdom Viridiplantae; phylum Streptophyta; class Magnoliopsida; order Solanales; family Solanaceae; genus Anisodus; species Anisodus tanguticus. The sequence goes on along the minus strand of CM067548.1, from coordinate 15,509,159 downwards.
AACCAAGTATAGGTTTCATAATTGTAACAAAAAATCAATTCTTGTTTGACTTGGATTTCCTTCTTTTCTTGTATATGTGTCGGGTTCTTCTTTCCTACTTCAATGATAATCTCTTATATTTTGTTTATGGTTATATTTCCATAATTGAAATTCAAACTTACATCGAATATGAATGAGTAAATATTCTAATTCTCCCAATCGGCATGAAATAGCTCTGCAACACACTCCAGTGTAGTTTGATAAGAACCAGTTCCTTTATTGATATGAATGCTTGACTGAATCTTTTGGATATCTGTTTGGAATTCTGGTTCTTCAATGCCTTCCTTATGTATTTCTTAATTGTCTTCTGGATACATCGTTTGTCAAATAAGCTCAACAACTACTATTGAGTCAACAACTACTCAACAAAAGGCTCAATGGGGTAGAAGTGACCCTAAGTGCCTCGCATAAAGTGGTCTTGGTTAGCATAATGTCATGCCCCGAATAAAAAACAAGCTTTCATTCCTCTCATGATAAATGGGGCACATATTGGCATATATCTTTATTACCAGGTGAATGTTGACCGACCCCGAGTTTTTGAACACAATCTTCCACCCCATATCATGAATTTAATTTGGATTTTGGGAAATATCCATTAAAAGAGAGTATCGTTCACAACCCTTTCATGAATGTATCCATCCAATGGGAACTGTCGATACAAATTCTCTCCCCAATCTGCAATATAATTGATACCATACATTGTCCAGACCCAAAGTTTGGGAATTGAATCAAAGTGATTCTTGCTCTTTCCTCTTTTTGGTTTGTTTCTTTGTTTGAGGGGGAACTTTTTTCTCAACCTCTTTTGGAAGGGAGACTAACGGAGGAGGTGGCAAATTTATTACCCTTTCCGGGAGCATGGTACCTATAGCACAATGAAGAATCCAACTGTTAGTGTGCAATTCAATAACTAAAGAGGGCCGGAAATAACCCCACACTTAGTTCTATTACATGTGCTTAATGGCTAACTACTTTACATATCAAGCTTTAGTGTTAAAGAATAAATACATTACCTTAATTTTCTCATATAGGGTGTGGACGACCCCATACTTACTCCTAACCATGACACAAAAACAAAATAGAAGCTAACTAATTTAGAACTAAACTAAAAGTGCAAGAAAAACTCATCTGGAAAAGAGTGTCACACCATGGCCTATGTCGCGATGTAGGCCGGTAGCGTGTTCATATTACCCATATTGCACATTTCTCCTGATTTTTGTTCCAATTGCCGCACAAGGGTTTCAATGATTATTAAGTAATGTTTTACTACTCAAGACTTCACAAATTAACTCAAAACGACTCTACGACAATTCGTCGACCACCTTGCAGGCGTGGAACTTTTCTTCTTGTTTGAAGAACAAGGGGTTGAAAAAACAACTCATTTTCATAGGAAATTATAGTTCTAGACCAAAACAATAAAACCCAACATGAAATTTCATCAATTCCCGCCCAAATTCGCCCAACCCATTCAACCTACACATATTATTCAAGAACACATGAATCAAAAAGGGGGAAAAGGTTGGGGGGAATCAAGATTTCTTTCTTTTGATAAAGTGTAATGGTTGAAACGATATTGCGAGATGATATTAATCTCCCTTGGGGAGTCTTTCATTAATATCAAGGTATATATAGAGTACAATATTCATCCCTTATACAATAGGAATCCTAAGCCTATACAAAAGAGGAATCCTAGTCTTATCATAATTATATTTACACAATATATGGAAATATTCTAATTATGGGTAGGGAATATATTTTTTCCTATATTTACACATTTACACACCCCCTCAGTCGGAGCGGGACGAGGCCGGACGCTGAGACTGGATCTGAAGTCAAGAAATAACTGTCTGGGAAGTCCTTTGGTAAATATGTCTGCATACTGATAGGATGATGGAACATGTAACACTCTAACATGGCCTAACGCAACTTTCTCACGAACGAAGTGTAGGTCTATCTCAATATGCTTGGTTCGTTGATGTTGAACCGAATTATGAGAAAGATAGATGGCAGAGATGTTATCACAATACACAATAGATGCCTGACGCAAAGGACACTGAAGTTCTAACAGTAAATTTCTGAGCCAACAAATCTCAGCTACTACATTTGCAACGCCTCTGTACTCAGCCTCGGCACTGGAGCGAGATAGGGTAGCCTGTCGGTTGGCAAACTAAGAAATCAGATTATCCCCTAAGAAAACACAAAAGCCGGAGGTGGAGCGTCGCGTTTCCGGACACCCTGCCCAATCTGCATCCGTATATGAAAGCAACCTGTCTGGTGCAGAGGGGTATAGGGGCAAACCATAATCAAGAGTGCCTTTAATGTATCGAATAATACGCTTAAGAGCAGTGAAATGAGACTCTCTGGGGGCATGCATCAATAAGCACACCTGCTGAACAACATAAGTTATGTCTGGCCTGGTGAATGTGAGATACTGAGGTGCACCTGCAAGGCTCCTATACAGAGTAGGATCGAGACTCGGAGCACCATCCATAGCACCGAGCTTAGATTTGGAATCAAGCGGAGTAGGCACCTCTTTGCGGTTCACCATCTTAGCCCCGTACACAATCTCTTCTCGCATACTTACGCCGACACAAGAACATATGATTGGCAGACTTGGTCACTGATATCCCCAAAAAGTAACTCAACTTCCCCAAATCAGTCATTGTAAATTCGGACTTGAGCAAGACAATAATCTCATTTTTCAATCCGTCGGAGGAGGCAGTAAGAACAATATCATCCACGTAAAGTAATAAGTAAGCAGTGATACTACCTCGATGAAAAATGAAAAGTGATGTATCACTCTTGCTGCATACAAACCCAATCTGCAAGATATACCTGACAAAGTGATCATACCACGCACGGGCGGCCTGCTTCAGGCCATATAGTGACTTACGGAGATGGCACACATAGTGAGGAGCGCTGGATGGGTGAACCCCGGTGGCGATGCATGTAGACCTGTCTCTTTCATATCCCCATGTAAGAATGCATTTTTCACATCAAGCTGATGGATCGGCCAGTGTTTGCCCATGGAAATGCTCAAAACTGTGCTTATAGTAGCTGGTTTGACAACCGGGCTGAAGGTCTCACCACAATCAATGCCCTCCTGCTGATTTGTGCCATTAGCCACAAAACGGGCCTTATACCTCTCAAGATCCCCATTGTCTCTAAACTTGTGATGAAATAGCCACATACAACGAATGACATTCACCCCCTCAGGTCTAGGTACTAGATCCCATGTGTGTTGTTTAGTTAAAGCATTGAATTCCTCAAACATAGCTGCATTCCAATTAGGGTCTTGTTTGGCCAATTTTGGGTTCTTTGGAAGTGGAGAGATGGTTTGGGCAGACAAGTTGAAATGGACTTTGGGTTTGAAGATTCCATGCTTTGAACGAGTTTTCAATGGATGGGAAGGGACAGTGGGTGGCGGAGTGGTGTCTGAGACGGGGGGTAAATTCGGATAAGGAGAAGGTGGGGGCGAAGCCGTCGGAGGCGCCGCGGCTCCTGGATCGAGAGTCGCGGCGCTAGAAGGTTGACATGCTTCTTTGAAGTTTGGGCGCCGCGGCGCTGTCGACAGTGTTTCAAAAGATTGCTCTCTGGAAATCAGGCGCCGCGGCGCCTCCCCTCGAGGCCGCGGCTCTGATGACGGAACAGAGGATGTGAGTTGTTCGATTATGAGGGGAGAGATGGCAGACTCGTCAAGAAATGAGTAGTCCTGTTTTTGGAATTTTGGAAGATTCGAAAACGGGAATGTGGTCTCGTCGAATATGACGTGACGAGTTATGTGGATCTGACGAGTCGACAAGTCATAGCATAGATAGCCCCTATGGTTCGGCGGGAATCCTAGAAAGACACATGGAGTGGACCTAGGAGCGAGCTTGTGAGGGGCGGTGGAGCTAAGGTTGGGATAGCACAGACAACCAAAAATCCGTAGATGATCATAAGAGGGGATTCTATGGTAGAGGATTTCGGTAGGGGTCATATTGTGAAGAGTGCTAGTAGGGAGAATATTTAGAGTGTATTCTGACATTTTAGCAGCATAGACCCAGAAGGGTGGAGAGAGGGAGGCATGAATCAATAGGGTGTGAATCATATTGTTAATGGTGCGGATGATTCTTTCAGCTTTACCATTTTGTGGTGAGGTGTGAGGGCAGGAGAAGCGAAAGACCATGCCATTATTGGTACAAAAGCGGTGAAACATAGAGTTATTGAATTCACGACCATTATCGCACTGAAATGATTTTATGCCTTTTCCAAATTGTGTTTGAATGAACTTGCGAAACTCAAGAAATTTGACAAACACTTCCGATTTAAATTTAAGAGGGTATATCCAAACGTAGTGTGAAAAATCATCAAGCAACACAAGATAGTATTTATGACCGAGAGAACTAGAGATAAGAGAAGTCCATAAATCGGCATGTATGATATCAAAAGGAGCAAATGTAACACTAGTAGATGATTTAAACGGAAGACGAATATGTTTGCCTAAAGAGCAAGAAACACAATTTTGGGCAAGTTTCCCATTACAAACAATGAAATTGTTGCCTCTAAGAAAATTAAAAACTGGGACTCCTGGATGACCAAGTCTATTATGCCAAGTTGAAGAAAAAACAGCCGCTAGAGTGACGGGAGAGCAAGATTTGGCAGCGGAGGTGGAAGTGAATGGATAGAGATCCCCCGTGCTATTGCATCTCGTAAGAGGTGTCCCCGTATGAAGATCCGTCACAGTAAAACCAAAAGGGTCAAAATCCACAGAGACAGAATTATTACGAGTAAATTGGCGGACAGATATGAGGTTCTTAATCATGTGTGGGCCATATAGGGTGTTTTTGAGGGAGAAGGGTGGATGAGGAGGTTGTGTGTATGAGGTACCATAACCCTTAACTGGAATGCGTTGTCCACTACCAACTGTAATATATTGAGGATGCTTTAAACTAAACAGTTTAGGAATAGTACCTGCAGACTGGGTGACATGAAATGTGGCGCCTAAGTCCATGTACCAAGTATTGTCAGGGTGTTGCATAGAGAGGGTGTTGAACGCCTGACCCAACTCAGTGGGTGTCATGCCGGAGGAGGGCTGCAGGACCTGACCTTGCATGAAGTGAGTCTGCTGTGGGGCTGGAGCGGGGCCTAACAAACCGGGGTAAGAATACGGATTGTATGGCTGCTGGTACTGGAATGGACTTGGCGCCGCGGCTCGGCGGGGCACCGCGGCTCGAACCGGGGCACCGCGGCTCTGCATCGGGGCACCGCGGCTCGTCTCAGACGGGGCACCGCGCGCGCGTAGACGAACCGCGAAGAGCCGCGGCCCCGGTTGTTCTCGCGATCTCTGTTGTTGTTGTCGCTGTTGGTTACGTTGACCGTGACCCTTGCCACGACCACGGCCTCCTCTACCGCCGCGGCCTTTTTCACCCTTGCCGCCGCGCCCCGCCGCTGTTGGGAGTTGTCTGGTGGCGTCTGATCTTGGGGTTGCGTGTCGACAGCTAACACCTGTTGGGATGCTCATCCTGCTTAGCACGACGGGTTTCTTCGAGCAACAATTGTGAGCGAGCTTTGTTAAAACTCGGTAGCGGATCTACCTGTTGAATTATGGTGGCCAAAGTATCATATTCGCCCTTAGTAAGGCCAAAAATCATTTGTAGCACCATTTTATCGTCAGTGACAGGCGTGCCGATGTTGGAGAGTTGATCCGCTAGAAGTTTAAGCTATTTGCAGTACTCAGAGACATTGGAGAAGTTTTCAAGACGTGTTTTGTTGAACTGTTCTTCCAAATACACGGCACGAGTGTGCTTGTTGTCCTGAAAAATTTCCTCCAAACAATTCCACAAGTCAAGGGCTGTGGAGTCAGATTTCATGATAGTAAGGAGCAAATCCTGAGAGATACTATCATATATCCATTGTTTGACGCCGGCGTCGAGACGATGCCAGATAGAATCATCAACCTCCGTAGGGCGCGGAATAGTGTCATCAATATGGTCAAGCACGTTATAGAGACATGAATGATTGCGAAAAAGTTCAACCCAGGGAGAATACTTGTTGTTTTCTTGATCAAGAACAATGGGAATATGGTTCTTGATGTTGGAAACAGTAAGGGCGGGATGAAACGGGGGTGATGACTTTGTGGTGGGATTTGTGGAAGTAGAGGCGTCAGAAAGTGTGGAAGAATCAGGGATAGTCATTTAGAGAAGAGAAGAAAGGAAGAACAAAACCCGAAAAACAAGAAGAAAATCCGGGAGGGCCGCGGCGTAGGAGAGGCAGCCGGCGGCTGTGGAAGAGAAAGGTTTTTAGGGTTTTGTTTATTTAGCTCTTGATACCATGCGAGATGATATTAATCTCCCTTGGGGAGTCTTTCATTAATATCAAGGTATATATAGAGTACAATATTCATCCCTTATACAATAGGAATCCTAAGCCTATACAAAAGAGGAATCCTAATCTTACCATAATTATATTTACACAATATATGGAAATATTCTAATTATGGGTAGGGAATATATTGTTTCCTATATTTACACGTTTACAGATATTACCTTGTAATCTATATGAATTGAAGATGCAATACATGAGTTGAGTGAGTTAGAGTTATCCGGGGGCTGTTTTTAAATTAATTATGGCCACATAGGCCTTATATTAAAACTAGTTTCTCAACACGTGCATTGCACGTGTATAATGAGTTATGTATTATACAGTTTGTAAAACTATATTAACAATATTAAAGAAAACATTTCAATAAATAATAATACATGAAAATATAAAATACAAATTTATGTGAATCATCGTACATCGAGATCAACATGATTGAATTTGGATATCTTTTGAAGTTAAGAAGATGAACAATCAAAAAAATTCCCACTTCTGACATGAATAGTTGATATTTTTTAAAACCATGATTTGGTTTATTATCTTTCATTTTTTAAGAATTTCATCGTAATTCAACAAAATCTCCCCACAAAATAACAGTTATATGATAATTTTTGTATTTTAAATTTACAACTAACTTGTAATAATAAGCCAAACAACCCAACACTCTGAACATTACAAGTGTCTTTTCTATAACACATACATACATGGAAATCCGTAAACATAATCAAGCCACATTTGAGATATATGACTCGATATATTTAACTTTCAAATAATGAAAGTGTACTTTTGGTCCCTTTATATAGAAATATTCTATATTTATATTATTTTTAGAAGTATATGATCCTTAATAATGGAGTACAGGACAAGCTTGACATAACGCATAGGCAAATAAATAACGGAACGGTTAATAATATTTGAAATTAGTGAATATTTACAAGAAAACGGATAACAAAGGCATATTTTTAGTAATTAAAAATTAAATGTCCTTAGTAAAATATCATAAGGACAAAAGTTAGAATTTATGAATAGTTGATGGACCGAACATGCTATTATTCCTTTTACTTTTTTGTTTGAAAAGCAAGGAAGAAGAAGAGAAAGTGGGAATGTTATTTTCTTTTGTTTGTTTACTTAAATTGAGTTGAAAAATAAGTAGATTTTAGGGGAAACTGCATTATTTTCTTTTCTCCACACTGCCAATATTTCCTTTGTCATATAGCTTTAATATATTTTGGCCTGTTTTTTAATCCACTTAAACTTAATCAACCGAGGAAGTTGCAAAAGTGTCTTTATGAATTAAGTGAGAAAATAATTAGTTGTTACTATGTTTGTCATACAATTTTTTTAGTTTTTCCTAACTAAATGAACCTAATCAATACTTGTGTCATGTAACATAATCATTACAATTAAAATGATTAATTGTTTTTTGGTTATTCATTTGGTGTTCGCATTGAAAACTGACTAATTAGTATCTATTCAAGACAAGAAATCTATATAGAAGGATAAAACGTTATCTAATAAAAGTGATTTCATACCCAGCAAGACTCCATCTCGACACCTCTAATTATGAATGAAGAAATCAAACAATTAATTGTTACAATTCACTCATATTCATAAAATTTATACAACTGTAAGCACCACTCACCAGGACATGAGTTATATTGATAAAAAGATTAATTATGCTTATGTTTTTTTTTAAATAAGCCACCTCCATGGTGAGGGGTTAGGCAGATCCCTACCAGTTCATTCCATCAGCAAAAGAGATACAAGAGGTGGGTGATAGTCCTTTTCCTCTGGGGATTAATGAGGATAAATATTTCATCCTTGTACAAAAAGTGCATTATGCTAGGTTTACTGTTTATCTCAATTGACATCACAATCATAAAGGTTCATCAACTATTAAATAGTATCTAAACATAAATTTTATAAGTTATTCTCATGATCTCAAGATGATATAGCAATCTTTATGCATAGGTGTGATCCTTTCAAATAAAATATTTCATATCATCCATCAATTTGAAAGTACATTTACACATATTTTATGCATGTAACTATAATACTATATGCCAATTAATGATTCTCAATTTAGCAAAAGAATACCAAAGTTAATTAAACCATTAACTAATAGTCATTGCTAATCATACAAACATGCATTTCAAAATTAATTATCACAAAGTAATTAAGTCATTAACCAATTTTGATTTTCAATTTCTTTTTGGCTCACCGTTCTAAAACTTTATTTGTTTTACAGAAAAACCATCCTTTGAGAAACCTTTCATAGCCACATGCATCACTGGTTTGTTTCAAGTTTTCTCTCTGGTTTAACATTTGATGGGTAGTTGCATTTATTTTCTGAAACTGGAATCAATATTAGTCTAGATCTTGAATCTCTACTGTTTACCCCTCTGTCCAATTTGTTTGACACTTTTGCTTTTTTAGAGTGAAACATCTTAATTTTGATCGTGTTTTTGAACATATAATCTTTAAATTTTTTGAAATAAAATTAACATATTCGAAAACTATGTAAAAAATACTATAAGTCACCATGATTAATAATTAAAAATATTTAAAAGACATATAAAAAAAATTCGGTCAAATAACAACTCATTTGATTTTCGAAAAGCGAAAAGTATAAAAAAAATTGTAGGGAGAAAGTAATATTTTTGTAATAGTATCCCACCAATAACGTTTGTACTTTTCTTTGAGACTGTCGTAAATATGTATGTCACTGTGATCAACGATAAAGTGCCAATGTTCTTGAAACGCTAAACCTGTCAACACTATCTTGGATATGGAGGATGGTCAATGCTGTTGGATCAAAAGAAATGGCAGTTCCTAGAGTCATGGTCTCTGACATGGTCATAATGGTGAACCAGATTGTCCATTAATTTTTTGTAGAGAATTCTTTGAAGTACTTATTGTTGGGATACAATTGTTGTAGGGAACGGGAAGTAAGTAACTATTATAATAGTAGAAATGATAAATAAATTATTACAATAAAACTGGAAATCAAAACTTTAACAAACTGCTTGTGTAATTTGCTGAGTCAAGTAATGACACTCTGTCTTTAAGACAAGATTGCCCCGTATATCTCCTTTTACGGTATTGAGCAATAGTCTCCCAAGATACAACAACTTTAACAAGTGAGCAAAGGAAACTCAAGTGTTACTCTTGAAGAACTTTGAGTATAGTGACTTTGCTATAGAGGAAGAATATGAAATCAGAAAATCTGGAGAATTTTCTAAGTGTTTAGTGTAGTGTGTTTCAATTGAGTCAAAGGCCTCAATTTATAGTGTAAGGAGAAGACCCCTCAACTAGCCAACTAATGGTCTTCAATAGCCATGTAATTGAACTTGATTGAGGGGTTACATTAAGCCAAATAATGGCTGAATTCATGTGTCAAGTAATGGAGAATCAATGCTCCAAAACCAGCCCAAACATCAGATTTTTTCAACTTCATGTCGCAGCATTCTGCCTCTGAAGCGCCGCGGCACTGTGAATCAGTGTCGCGGTGCCGTGGCTCCAGTGACTGCCCAACCATTTAGCGGCGCGGCGCTGCCTGGGAGGCGTCGCGGCTCCGACGGTTGTGGCGTCGCGACCCTTCACGGCTCCTCTGCGATTTCCGATTCGTTTCATCTTACACTTCTTCCTTCCTTTACCAACGTGGAATACTTTGTCATTTGGCCAATAATCGTTCATAATTCTATGTCTCAAATGTATTACATACGTACCAATATCTCTTTCACTAATGAAATTTGCGATAATTGCCACTACGTGTGCACGTGTGTGGAAACGACGTTTCCGACTTGCGGGCCAAATAGTTCGAGTCATAAATTAATGGGATATACTTATTTCCACATTTAGTAAATTTCCAACAATCCCCTCTTGAAAGAGATTTTGGCGCACACACATGGTGCCTTTTTTAGCAATCTTTCAGCGGACCGATGTTGCATCTGGATAGGTAGCATACGCTTTGAATCTTCTATAGTTGAATACCATCAGACTTACTTACTGCACGGTGAACGTGATGTCTTGAACTGTCAGTGTTTAGTGTAAGCCAAGTCAACGGTACCAACACAACAACTTCCTCTACTCAGTTATTCGTAATGTTTTGTACCTTATGGCCGTGGACACTTCTTGGATTCTTAAGTGCGCTCATTTGAGGCGACCTGTCCTCGCACTTAAATAGGTGGTCTCCTACAAGGTATCCTTCTATACCCCACTTTACAAGTGTTAGTAACCATTAAAAATTTCCCCAAACCTAACCTCAACCGGTGAGGATCATTAAAGGTTTTGGAAACTTAACCTTCACCCACACTGCAGATAGCACTTATAGTCTATCGCTGGAACGGCTTTGGATTTGGTGTTTCTCTACAGAAATCACTATCTAAAGTGCTCATGCTTCCACCGAAGCGATCAACTGAACATTTACAACTTAGTTTCCCCATTGAACCTAATTCCTGTGATCTCCAGTCAGTAAGGTTGGGTTACTACCGTATTAGTCCTTATACTTTGTGTTTTAAGCCTATTCCCCTAGACAGGAAGAATATCTGATCCTTGGGTAAGCCCTTTGTTAGTGGGTCAGCTATGTTATCTTTTGATTTTATGTAATCAATGGATATTATACCCGTGGTAATCAGCTGCCTAACGGTCTTATGTTTTCATCGAATATGACAAGACTTGCCGTTGTACATAGAATTTCGTGCCCTTCCTAGAGCCGACTGGATGTCGCAGTGGATTATTACAGAAGGTACGTGTTTGTTCCAACAAGGAACATCCTCTAATAAGTCATGAAGCCACTCAGCTTCTTCTCCTGATTTGTCTAAAGTGATAAACTCTTATTCCATCGTGGATCGGGCGATGCAAGTTTGCATAGAGGATTTCCAAGACACATCCCCACCACCAATTGTAAATACATACCCACTGGTGGACTTGGTATTCTCTATATCAGATATCCAGTTTGCATCACTGTACCCCTCTAGTACAACTGGATATCTCAAATAATGCAACCCTTAAGTTAGCGTGTATTTCAGGTATTGAAGTACCCGATTCAACGCCTTCCAGTGATCATCACTCGGATTACGGGAAAACCAAGCCAACTTGTTGACTACATAAGAAATATCAGGTCGGGTGCAGTTTGTTATGTACATCAAACTACCGATCACCTGTGCATATTTCTTCTTGCATATGGGTGCACCACGATTTTTATCAAGTTTTTGATTTCTATCCATTGGTGATTTTATAGGAGAACTTTCTAACATCTCGAACTTTCTCAAAATATCCTCGATGTAGTGAGATTGAGATAAGACCAATCTGTCAGACGTCTTAGAGATTTTTATCCCTAATATGACATCTGCAATACCCATATCCTTCATGTCGAAGCATTGTTTCAACATGTTCTTAGTCTCTAGAATTATGCTAGGACTGCTCCATGTGATCAACATGTCGTCTACATACAGGCATATCATAACAAACGAGTCAGAGTTACCTTTCATGTAGACACATTTGTCACACTCATTAATGGCGAAACCCTTCGATAATAGAGTACTATCAAATTTTTTGTGCCATTGCTTTGGGGCTTATTTCAGCCCGTATAGAGATTTGATAAACCGACAGACTTTCTTCTCTTGCCCTTGAACCACATACCCCTTGGGTTGGTCCATATAAATTTCTTCTTCCAAGTCACCATTTAGGAAGGCTGTCTTGACATCCATTTGATGTATCTCAAGGTCACGCAAAGCTACGATCGCAATGAATACCCGTATGGACGTCATCCGAGATACCGGGAAGTACGTGTCAAAGTAGTCAAGACCTTCTTTCTGCCAATAGCCCTTGACTACCAACCTAGCCTTGTACTTATCTATAGACCCATCTGCGTTATACTTCTGTTTGAGTATCCATTTACAACCCAACAGTTTAATTTCCGGAGGAAGATCAACCAACTCCCAAGTATGGTTATGCGGAATGGAGCCTATTTCACTCTCAATAGATTCTTTCCAGAGCGGTGCCTCTAGAGTTGACAATGCTTCAGAAATTGTCCTTGGTTCATCATCAACCATATAAGCTACAAAGTCAGGACCGAAGGATTTATCCTTCCTGGCCCTTTTACTTCGCCTTAGTTCCATCACTGGAGTCTCTAAGTTCTGAGAATTTGGAACACTATATTCCGAATATTCAGCCACCTCAAGATCCACTAGATCTGAACCATCTAGATCCGGGCCGTCAATGACTCCTTGTTCCTGAGAGTTTTGTTCATAACTTCGTTTGCGAGAGGTTATGTCTTTTTCCTTTCTAGGAAAGGTACCCTCAAAGAATTGAGCATTCCTTGATTCAATTATTGTACCCCCGAGGATATCTGGAATATCTGACTTATGCACTAAGAAGCGATAAGCACTACCGTTATTTGCATATTCGGTGAAATGCAATCTACAGTCTTAGGCACAATCTTGACCTGCTTTGGCTTGGGTACTTCAACCGTTGCCAGACAACCCCACACCTTTAAATATTTATAGGTGGGTTTCTTTCTCTTCCATGATTCATATGGAGTTTGTCCTTACCCTTATGTGGGACTCTGTTAAGAATCGTATTAGCGATAAGGACAACTTTTCCCCACATGTTTTGGGAAGACTAAAATTGATGAGCAAGGCATTCATCATTTCCTTCAATGTGCGGTTCTTACGTTCCGCCACATCGTTCAATTGAGGTGAGTATGGAGCTGTCGTTTGATGAACAATGCCTTCTTGGACACAACATTCCTCAAATGGCGCTACATATTCTCCCCATCTATCGCTACGAATGGATTTAATCCGCATGATTAGTTGGTTCTCAACTTCTGCTTTGTAACGTCGGAACGCTTCAAAGACTTCATCCTTACTTTTCAAAAGTAAAGGTAACAATACATTGTGCTATCATCAATGAATGTCACAAAGTACTTGTTTCCCATCTAGTTTGTGCAAACTTCAAATCACATATATATGTGTGAATAAGTTCTAGAGGAGTGGTATTCCTTTCGACGGATCGAAAAGGAAGCTTTGTGAGTTTTGCCTCTACGCACCTAGGGTTACTCTAAAGCCTACCACATGTGGGATTCATTAGATATTGTGTATATTTTGATTAAGTTATACATTTTAAGTTAGTATTATATTTTTATCATATTATTTTCTTAATAATAATTAGTTATCTTAATCTTTATTATCATTTATTAATAACTCGTGCAACTTCCTAAATTAATTATGAAAAAAATCTCGACATATTCAAAATAAAGTAATGCCTTGACTAAATAATAAAAAGCTTAAATCAAAATCCTAAAAAATAAAATACTTAAACCTAATGATAACAAGTTTCCAAGCAAAACTTACTTCGGGCAATTTACAACCCCTAAAAGGACGATCCAACCTCTTAGGTATCCTTGATATTGAGCCTACATTATTGTTTGCAGAAAAAGATATTAGGTTCTATATAAAATATTGATATTCCGGAGTTTTTAGACATGACTAATTTTTTATCAAAATATGAAAAAAACATGAATTTCAAACCTTTAAAATTATACAAAATATTATGGAAAATCTATGTCACATTTTTTTAAGATTATTTTAGTTCAACTCCTCATATTTTAGGTCATTTAAGTTCCCATCCCTACAAACAAGTACTACTCAAAAAGAAAATGAAGACAACTATTTTCGTTTTTCTTTTCTAGGAAGAAGAACATAGAATTCAACATTCTACTCAATGGAGTACGCTATTGACCATTGTCAATGATTCTTAGTTGATTGTCTTTTTCAAAATCATGATGTGTCAATAATCTATCAAAAGGAAGGGTGATAACATATACCAACAAAAAATTTCAACATAGCACAATTACTTTACTTTTCTTGTAGGAGTAACTGTTTTATTATAATATGTTATCTAAAACCTCAAAAAAAAAATCAACACTTAATCATTTCAGAGTTGCCTAAAATTCTTATATGCTTCTTGGATTTGTCTCCTTTAGGGTCTGCATGATCTTTTCACCCTGATCCCCCACCTTATCTGAATTTGGGCTGTTGGCTAAATCCTTAATATAGGACAGGAAATAGGACTTATACGACTTCTGTTTTAGATTCTTTCACTCCGCGTTATAATGCTATTTCAAACCTCATTGCTCTGGAAAAGACTTTCACAAAACACCAAATCTAACTGCGTTTATTTGTTTTCCCTAATTTCAGGCTAAAGATATATGGGTGAAAAGGTAAATATTTCTTGCTGAAGGCCGGTCACCACTTTTTAGTTTCTTTTCATCTATTTATTTCTTGAAAGTAGCAACATGGGTACTGGTTGTAAGTATTAATAGCACATTTTAATCATATAAACTGTCGAAATGCCATAGTTATATATTTCTTCCTTTTCTTTTTCTGTATATATCTATCGTATGCACGACAAGTGAAGTGGAGCTAGTCTATATATGTGAGAATATGTTAATGTTGGGTTTTCTGTTGTGACATTTTAACCAACATATCTTTTTAAGAACTAATTTGAATGTATACAATGTTAGAACAAATGTCACAACATTCGGACCAACATCTTCTGAAAAAAACAGTTTTGCCTTACTTCACGGAATGAAGTTATATTTGTGGAAATTTACTACGAAGTAAAAATAACTTGGCAAGGTAAATAAGAGCTGATGAAAAAACGTGGGAAGAACAAGTCAAGGTTGTTTCTATGCGTGAGGAACAAGACCAAGAAGTTAGAGGATTTTGCTCCATGATCTTCTCCAACAAACACACCAGCTGCCCACCTTTCCATCAACCTTCACAACGGATCGATGAGTTGTTCAAGGAAGACTCTCTACTATAAATAGAGAGGCTACTACAGTGAATCGATATCCAGAAACTGATTGCAAAAATATAAAGAGAGCTCTCGAGAATTCATCTCAGATAACTTGATCACAAGTGTTTCATGAGTGTGTTGACAACATTTTGTCCAACATTACAATTGCAGTTTAGATTCTAGATTAGCATGTATTGAGCAATTGTAATGAGAAGTTGTCTATGTCTATTTAGGTAGATTTTTCAGGCACAAGTCATATGCAACTTCAACATTTAATTCCTTTCCGTTTCATCTTGTAAAATTATAAAGAAAGGAATTTGTAACTTTTGTATATAATAAATATATACAATACGTTCGGTCATTGACCGTGATAGGTTATATATATTATATAACCTATGTAAATTTTAAACATTTGTGTTCTTTAAATTTCTGGTGCATTGCTCTTTAAAGTTTTATGTTTTTACTAAAATGTTATTACGGGTGCCGGACGACATTATCGCCAACATTCGGAAACTGAATTAGCATTCGAGTTAGTTTATTTCCAGTTTATTTTTATTTTTCCATAGCATACCCGGGCCTAACAAGTGGTATTAGATGCAACACTTAACACAAGAAGTGCTTGATCCTGTTATTTAATGCTATGGATCCGGCAAATCCAACGATTAGTAGGCTTCCCATTTTAGATGGTTCAAAATATGCCTATTGGAAGATCCGCCTACGTTCTCATATCAAATCAATTGATGTTAGATCATGGAGATCTATAACTAATGGATATGTTGTTCCTATGTTGCCACCAGATGAGGAAGGTGACATTCTTATTAAACCTGAATTAGAATGGACTGCAGCAGAAACCAATAATGCAAGCTTTAACGAGAAAGCCTTAAATGCATTTTTTAGATGGGTTGATCTTTACATGTTCAAACTCATACAAAACTGCTCTACGGCTAAAGACGCATGAGATACTTTACAAACTCATTGTGAAGGTAGATCAAGTGTTCGTCGGACGAAGCTACGCATACTCATGAGAAGATATGAACGTTTAAGGATGGAAGAAACAGAGGACATCAAATCCTCTCTTGAAAAGTTGATGGACATCTCTAATGAATGTCAAGTGCTTCGTGCTCCTTTAACCAACATTCAACTTGTGGAAAAGACACTCCGTTCACTTCCTGAAAAGTTCAATATAAAGATCTGTGCGATTGAAGAAGCTCACAATCTTGCTACAATGGATCTTCATACCTTAATGAGCATTCTCAAAACCTATGAGATGAACATTGAGAATCAAAGGGAATTGTACAAAAACAATAACGTATCACTTCAAGACCAATCCTTGGAGAATCAAATCGAAGAAGAGGATGAGAACCTTGAAGAAGTTGGTGACGGTGCAAATGTTGACCTCCTCACTCGAAAATTCAATTCGATGGTGAGGAAGTTCGACAATGACAGAAATAAGTTCAAATCCAAATAACACCAAAACCAAGGCTTCAATCAAAAGTCCACAAAATCCCTTCCAATTGTTCAAAGAGGAAATCAGCTGAAGAGAACCAACTCAGATCGTTCCAAATTTAATCCCAAATAACTTGAATATGTGCAATGTCATGCATGCTCGGGCTAGGGTCATTATGATAATGAATGTGCAAATACTCTGAGAAAATTTGGTAAGAGTTTATGGATTTCTCTGAGTGACAATGAAGGAGAAGAGGAAGAAGATCAAGAAGTCGAAACACAAGCAAAGTTGGCTACTGTTTTCGAACAGTCTTTATCGGACAATGTAAATGTCACCGACAGTGTTATCTCAAATGTTACAATATTTGCCTCAACATCAGAAACGACATCTACATCCCAAGCAATATTTGCCTCAATATTTCGAACAGTCTTTAACTATTCTGATGTTAATTGCTTTAGTGGTTTTATTTCTACTAGTGAGACTGATTGTGAGAATCAAAGTGATTCCAAAGATGGTATGATTAAGTAATTGCAAAATCTATGTAAAGACATAATCATAGAATCCAAGCATCTTGACACAATTGTAAAATCTTTTAACTCATGAGAATGTAGATCTAAAAGGCACAATAACCCGACTAGAGGTTGCGCTTACCAAAAAGGACATTGAATTTGGTAAGATCAGTGTAAAACTGGATTTAGCCGAAGCAACCTTCCGTAAGCTCAACACACGGGAACTTCAAAATTGAATGAAATACGCAACTTTAGTAAACCTTCACATGCAGGAATTGGGTACAAAAACTCTCTAAAAACCATATGCTCAAATATAAAAATGAGAAGATTTGCTTCGTAAAGGAAAAATGAATAAATAATAGGTTCTCATATATGTCAACGAATATGAAGTTTGTATGTCATCATTGTAACTCTCGGGACATTTAAAACCATACTGTTTCAAACTTCAAGGTTCTGTAAGCAAAATATTGCCTAAAGGTTGTCCAACATTTTGAATAACATTCGAAGCAACATTTCTGAGCCGAAAGGTAAAAAAATGTTTTAAGAGAGTTTGGGTTCCTAAAAAGGATGTAACATGTAATCTTTCTATAACTGCATTAAGAACTAACATTTCAGATTCTTGGTACTTTGATAGTGGATGTTCTCGCCACATGAAAGGTACAAAGGAGTTTCTAAAGAACTTTGAGTCATTCAATGGAGGTAACATAACTTATGGAGGTGGCAGTAAAAGAAAAATAATTGGAAAAAGAGATCTTGAATGTTCATGGATTTCCAGCACTAAGAAATGTCTTACACGTTGAGGGCTTAATGCCAAATTTGATTAGTATAAGTCAATTGTGTGATGATAATCTTAAGGTAAATTTTAATAAGAATACCTGTAAATTTATGAATGAAGCTAACTTATGTGTCATGACAGGTATAAGGACAGGTGACAATTGCTATCTTATTGCAAGACAAGAAATATGCAATAATGTTAGGATCGATGACACAACAATGTGGCATCAAAAGTCGGGGCATGTCAACTATCGTAATTTAGAAAGATTGATCTCATATGAAGCGGTAAGAGGCATTCCCAAACTGAGTCCTAAAGGTAAAACAGTCTGTGAAGATTGTATGAGAGGTAAGCAAACCCGTGTTTTCCATAATGTTGTTCATTATGACGGACATGTCTCACTATTTTCAATTATTGCACATGGATCTTATGGGTCCAATTGAGGTAGACAGTTTATGAGGCATGAGGTATTCCTATGTGATTGTAGATGATTTTTCTAGATATTCAGGGATATATTTTTTGAAAGAAAAATCACAAACTTTTGACATGTTTAAAATCTTGCACTCTAGAATAAAGAATCTGTTTCATTCTCCAATTTTTTGGATCAGATCCGACCATAGAAAAGAATTTGAAAATAATTCATTCACAATTTTTTGTGAGAAAAAAAGGGAATTTTCCATGAGTTTTCTGCTCCTAAAAATCCTCAACAGAATGGGGTAGTAGAAAGGAATAATAGAACATTGTAAGAAATGGCTAGAGTGATGCTTAGTTCTAAACATTTGTCAAAACGTTTATGGGCAGAAGCCTTGAATACTGCAAATCACATCGCTAATAGAGTCTATTTAAGGCCTGGAACAAAGATGACACCCTATGAGATTATAAATGGAAAGAAAGCTAACTTGCGTTACTTTCATATTTTTGGGTGTATTTGTTACATTTTAAATGATAGAGATCATTTGGAAAAGTTTGACTCTAAGAGTGACAAAGGAATTTTTGTTGACTATTCACAAAATAGTCATGCTTATCAAGTATACAATCTGAGATCCAAAACTATACAAGAGTCTATAAATGTTATTTTTGATGATCTTTCTGATTTTGTAGGAGATACAACTGAAAATAACATTATAGTTTCAGTGGAAAATAAGCATATTGCAGAAGAATCAGATGTTGCCCCAAATGTTAACACACCTGAAGCAACATCTGAACCTGAAACAGAGATCACAGAGGCCATAGATGAGGAGTCAAATACCGAATTGCTATATCAAGTTTGAAGGGATCCCTCATTGATGATTAGGAAGAATCGTCCAACGGGCCAGGTTATAGGGGGAGTTTTTGAGGGAATTAGAACAAGAGGGAAAAAATCACTCAATTACAAAGACATGGTAAGGTATGTGTGTATGTCTACCATATACCAAGAGGTTAGTCTTTCTTGTTTTATAACTACTTTAGAAGCTAAGAATGTTTCAGAAGCACTTAATGATAACTTTTGGATTCAAGCAATGCAAGAAGAGCTTGAACAATTCTCTCGAAATGAAGTCTGGGACTTAGTTCCACGCCCATATAATACAAATGTAATTGGAACTAAGTGGATTTTTAAAAATAAGTCAGACGAATAGGGAACTGTTTTGTTAGAAACAAAGCTCGTCTAGTTGCCAAGGCTATACTCAGGTTGAAGGAATCGATTATGACAAAACCTTCGCACCTATAGCTAGAATTGAGTCAATTGGACTTCTACTTGCCATTGCCTGTTGTCTGAAAATTACACTACATAAGATGGATGTAAAAGGTGCTTTCTTAAATGGTTATCTTGATAAGGAAGTACATGTTAAACAACCAAAAGGATTTGAAGATCCTCTCCATCCACACTATGTTTACAAGCTCAAAAAGGCATTGTATGGATTGAAGCAAGCCCCTCGGGTATGGTATGGTCTTGTAACTAACTTCCTTCTTGAATATGGTTTTAACCGTGGTGAAGCTGATCATACTTTATTCGTTAAATGTCATGGTGTAGATATTATTATTGCTCAAATCTATGTAGATGACATAGTCTTTAGTTCGACCTCACAGTCTTATCTAAAGTCATTTGTTGAAGCTATGTCATCAACATTTGAGATGAGCATGATTGGGGAACTAACTTTTTTCTTAGGCTTGCAGATTAAGCAAAGTGAAGATGGAATCTTCATCTCCCAGAGCAAATATGCAAAGAATCTAGTTAAGAGATTTGGGTTGAAAAATGCTAAATAAATGAAAATGCCAATGGGATCTTTACAGAAGGTATGTAAGGATAATGTTGGTGAAAATGTTGACCCAACCTTGTATCAATCTATGATAGGTAGCCTTTTATATCCTACTACAGGTCACCCAGATATTATGTTTAGTGTTTGTGTATGTGCTCGATTCCAAGCCTGTCCCAAAATTTTCCACTTAAATGTCGTAAAACGTATCATTAGATATGTTTTCGGCACAAGTTAGTTGGGAATTTGGTATTCCAAAGACATTAATCCTAATTTAATAGGGAATAGTGACTCGGATTGGGCTGGAGATGTGGATGATAGGAAGAGTACAAGTGGATGATGTTTTTATTTTAGCAATAACCTTGTTTTATGGTATAGTCGTAAATAAAATTGTATCTCACTTTCAACTGCTGAATCTGAATATGTAGCAGCTGAAAGTTGTTTCTCTCAATTAATATGGCTACGACATATGTTAGACAACTATGGTTTTACTAGCAACACCTTAGTTTTGTATTGTGATAATCTGAGTGCTATAAATATTTCCAAAAATCCAATTCAACACTCACGTACAAAACATATAGATATTAGGCATCACTTTTTAAGAGATTTAGTTGAAAAACAGCTAGTCAAAATTGAACATGTTGACACTATTTATCAACTAGCAGATATTTTTACAAAAGCTTTAGACCATGAGAGATTTTTTAGTTTGAAGAAATCTCTTGGTCTTTGTAATCTCTAAAAATGCATTTTTGGTGAATGTCAGCTGAAACGTTCTCTAATATTTCAGGTGACATTTACCTATGGTATATCACTGACTGATTATTGTTGATGTATGGTGCATAACTCTTTGGTCACACAAGCATGATCCCTCAATAAAAATATGTTTACAATGAGATATTGTTCTCTGCAATGACATTATGTATCATAAAAATGGAGTATCAAAATAAGGCAAAGCCTTTGCAAATATTTGGCAACTGTGCAAAATGGACAAAGACCTTGAAAAGATACTGTTCCTATATAAATAGGAGTATCGAGTGCTTCAAAAGAAATTTTAAGAATACCAAATAAGTATACTTATTTTTGACACAAAAAAACTCTTTTGTATGTGTTTTATGATTACATCAAGGACACAATGGGAAAATGTTCCAGTGATCAAACTCATAAAATATGTATAAAGTGTGTCTTGATTTGTTGTCAAAACGAAAAAGTTCTTGTGGGATCAAAATACTTGTGTCGTCCAAAATATTGTCAACATTGCAGTTGACATTTTCATAACGCGATATCTGTTGGGATAATTGATCTTACCTGATTTTAGAAAAATCAGATTTCTTCTCCCTATTTTTGTGTCATGTTTTAATTGAAATTCAAACTTTAAAAGGATAAGATTAAATTCCTATTATGATGTTTGTTTTTTTATCCCAAAATTTTAGGTGTAAGTTATCGAATAAATATCAAACACCTAAAACTAAGGAATTTTTATTACTATGAAAGGTTTGCCAAGTGTATAAATATTCATCTCATTTGTCTATTTTTACCATTCTTGATTTTCCCTAAAACTAAAAATAAAAAAATAAAAAAAGGAAAAAATCACATCACCAATCAGGCATAACATCACCTACCCGATGGAGTCCTCTCCATTTCAAACACCTTCTTCTTACTCAAACCGTAAAACCTCAAAATCCTCTCCTCAAAACTCACCAATGGAAACTTCCCCAATGTCAACACTTATGTCTACCAACACACCCAACAACACCCCTGTGAGTACAAGCCCTCCTCAACAACCGAGCATATTTTCTTCTTCACATCTTCTTGAAAATAGGTGTCCTATAGTCCTTAGAGGTGATGAGGAACCTCTCGATATCAGCTACCCTGGGGATGACAATAATCTCATAGATGTGGATGCAACATCTGATTATTCATCCCTAGTTAAACGACCAAGTTGGTCTTCCTTCCCTACTCGTAGATCGAGTAAAGTGTTTGAGATAACAGTCCAACAAGAGCCGAGCACCAAAAAGTCCAGGTTTAACACATTTATACCTACTTGCCCAAGTAGCGACACTAATGACATGGACTTTGAACTATCCTCTGAAGAAAGTGAAGAAGATCTTACTGCCTCTGTACCTCAGAATGTGTCTCAAGATGAGGAAATTCTTAATGATACTCCACTGACGAGATTCTGTCCAAAAGGAATTCCCAAACATGCTAAATCAGATGCTGCTCCAAATGTTGTCGACGAAGCCACAACATCTCAAGCAACATTTCAGCAAACTTCAGAAGAGACACCAACACGATCCTCCTCCAACAAAACTGAATCTGATTCTGACATTGAGGTAAATGCTTTCTCAAGAAAATTCTATTCCAAAGCTAAATATGATAAATGGGATTTGTACAAGAATAGGATTATCAGGTTTGAAAAAGTATTAGATATAGCCTCATGTTCAGAATACGATTTGGTAGAACTCCTCAATGATAGAAAGCTTCTCAAATCTGTCACTGAAAAAGAAACATTCATTGATGAAGTAATTAGGTTGTTTTATGCTAATTTGAATTCTGCTATAGAAGATGCCTCCTCAAAGAAATTTGGGAAGGTATACCACTATAACAAAATTTATCAGTTTACACCTTCAATTATAAATCAATGTTTGGGAATTGACCTCGAAGAAAGAAGTGGCACTGCAGAAAGAGCAACAGAGAATAAGGATGAGATGATTGAATACCTCACTGGAGGTATAATGAAAAAGTGGATCCCTCGATGCCTGGCTTCAAAGCTAACTGCCTTATTCTCCACCCTTCATAAAATTGTCATCCACAATTGGATTCATTCATTGAATGAGTCAGTTGTGACAACTGATCAAGCCTCAATTTTGTTCAAAATTTGAAAAAGATTAAAAGTTGACTTAGGAAGAATGATATTTTATCAAGTGGCCAATCTGGCAGAAAAAGAGTCAACTTTAATCCTTCCATTTCCCTCTCTTATCTACCAAATCTTAACTACCCAAGGTTTTGAGCCTAAGAGAGAGGATATAATAGGGAAAGCTCCTGAGGACATTCAGTGAACAAAGCGATTTTAAAAAGCAAAGATAGAGTCATTGACCTTCCTTGGAAAAAAGAATCAGGCAGTGAGAATGTTGTCAGGAATGTTACACACATTCAAGGCAACACTGGTTCTAGACTCACCTCTGACAACAGACTGGTTGGTCAAGTAGTCAAACTCAACCAACAAATATCAGAGGTTGATGCTGCCAAAGATGCATTGGTTTAGGCAAGACACCAGTTCTTGCTTTTGCTTTCTTCCCAAAAGGGGGAGATGATTCTGTGTAGGGGGAGCAAAGGGCTGAAAGTTCTGAAGGCAATGCTGATGCATCTGAAGAAGCTTTTGCTACTACTGCTGAAGAAGTTGTTGCTGCTGCTGTGCACAGAGAAGAAGATGTTGGGAGGAAAGTGTT
The DNA here is from genome assembly GCA_034509755.1 of Anisodus tanguticus. Taxonomy (NCBI): domain Eukaryota; kingdom Viridiplantae; phylum Streptophyta; class Magnoliopsida; order Solanales; family Solanaceae; genus Anisodus; species Anisodus tanguticus. Next base: position 15,485,553 of record CM067548.1, on the reverse strand, counting down.
GCTGAAGAGACTGAGACTCAGGCCTGAAGCAGAAATTGTTATGCAAAAGTAGAAAGCGGCTGGAAGCTACTACTGATGTATAATAAGCTAGGGGGAACTAGATGATTTGCTATCTGATATGCTGAACAATGTTTTTATTGACTGAATTATGAACTGTTTGATTAAGTGTTGAGGATGTTTTATGTGACAATAGTTTAAACTGACATTTGGGTATTTCTTTGTACTTGTATATTGGATGATATGTGTATGTACTAATATTGTCTACTAATCCTATGGTATACACTAGTATGCACATGTTTTGATTGTATACCATCACAGGTTAAAGGGGAGCATAACTGTTTTCATAGATGTTGGACAATAGCTATGACATTGCCTTAAGTCATTTTCAGAGGTTGTAATTGGTTTTGTGAAGAAAAGCAAAAAGGGGGAGATTGTTAATGTTGGGTTTGGTGTTGTGAAATTTTAACCAACATATCTTTATAACTGATTTGAATGTATACAATGCTGGAACAAATGTCACAACATTCGGACCAACATCTTCTGAAAAAAATAGTTTTGCCTTACTTCACGGAATGAAGTTATATTTGTGGAAATATTACTACGAAGTAAAAATGACTTGGCAAGGTAAATAAGAATTGATGAAAAACGTGGGAAGAACAAGTCAAGGTTGTTGCTATGCGTGAGGAACAAGACCAAGAAGTTAGAGGATTTTGCTCCATGATCTTCTTCAACAAACACACTAGCTGCCCACCTTTCCATCAACCTTCACAACGGATCGATGAGTTGTTCAAGGACGACTCTCTACTATAAATAGAGAGGCTACTGCAGTGAATCGATATCCAGAAATAGATTGCAAAAATATAAAGAGAGCTCTTGAGAATTCATCTCAGATAACTGGATCACAAGTGTTGCCTGAGCCTGTCGACGACATTCTGTCCAACATTACAATTGCAGTTTAGATTCTAGATTAGCTTTGTAATGAAAAGTTGTCTATGTCTATTTAGGTAGATTTTTCATGCAGAAGTCATATGCGACTTCAACATTTAATTCCTTTCTGTTTCATCTTGTAAAATTGTAAAGAAAGGAATTTGTAACTTTTGTATATAATAAATATATACAATACTTTCGGTCATTGACCGTCATACGTATTATAATAAATATAACCTATGTAAATTTTAAACCTTTGTGTTCTTTAAATTTCTGCTGCATTACTCTTTAAAGTTTTCTGTTTTTACTAAAGTGCTATCACTAGTGTCGGACGACATTATCGCCAACATTCGAGAACTGAATTAGCATTCGAGTTAGTTTATTTTCAGTTTGTTTTTACTGTTTCATAGCATACCCGGACCTAACGGAATATATCCTCGTATTCAACTCAAAAAGTTTAGGTAATGAATAATAGTCCATTATCATATATATAAATTTTTTTGAAACCTTTTACATAATTGATGTATGAGATGACAAATTTATTCTCTCAATGAACTTACTAGGTGTTTGGACATGCGATTTCATCTCAAAGTTTGGATATCCGATCTCATCATAAGATGAAATCCCAAATCATCCAAAAAGGCATGTTTAGGATTCCAAATCATGAATTAAAATTTTTTAAATGTAAAAGTTGACTCATAAGTTTATATTTCTTAAAAATTGATCCATAAGTTGGTACATATATTTACCAATTATGTTTACCAACCATTTATATCAAATATTAAAAGATCTACAAGTTGGTGGTATATTTATAACAAATTTACTCTTACCAACCATTTGAGGGAATTATATTAAAGAGTAGTTACACTACAACTCATGTTCAATTTTCCATTTTATTGAACTAATGTTGTATTTTTTAAAAAGGCATTCTAGTAGCGTATTAATTTTATTATGAACTGTGACTTACTCATTTGGCAAGATTATATAAGAATTAGAAAAGTTTTGATGGTTTTCACAACTTGTGAGTTTTTTATGTCTATAAGAAAAAATACAACTAAAAAAATCTAAATTACATGTTCAAACAAAACTTTAACTTCAAATCATAATGATTTCATCTCATGATTTCGAATCATGTCGAAACGGCTCCTTAATATATAGAGATAAAGAGGGAGACACAAGGGAAGAACAAGAACAAAGTTTGGCTCGGATACTATATCAAATATATTCTAAGAATTTGATCCCCAAACCAGCTTGAGCCAATAACTGGAGCAGTTCAGTAATTTAATTGTTATCCATGTAAAAGTATAATAAAATCGTTATTGTTACACATACTTATATTATGATATAGTTTGCTAAATAGTGTTATTTGGAAATATTTTTCAGAACTCACCATCTCCAATACCTATTTGTCTTGCGTTCTTTATATTTGAGAGAATTTCAATTAAAATACCAAATTATCATCTGTTTATATTTATGTATTTAACCTTAGCTTTAATTCTGAGATATATACGTCTCTGAATTTCTTCCTTCAGCAACCTTCATTTCTGTTATCACTACCATGCAAGCTTACATATTATACCAAAATCAGTTTAATGCGAGCCTATTTCACATTTCATTTTCCACAAGTTTATTTCGCCTATTGTTTATTCCAATAGGAATATGTAATCATTCGAAACGTCCCGGAATATCCACGATTACTTGAGTACAGCTTTTTAAGCTCAGAGAAGAACACTGACGTGTATATATATTATAAAAAAAAAAAAGGCACCCCGGTGCACTAAGCTCTCGCTATGCGCGGGGTCCGAGGAAGGGCCGGACCACAAGGGTCTTGTAGGGTTTTGTTGGGTTGTTGTACGCAACGGATATTGAAAACTTGTTTCAAACCCAACAAACGTAGAACTGTTTGACTATAGGGTAATTTACAACCGTAAACATAAGACTTGAATGGTACTTACATGTTTACAATAGCTGAAATTTTTATCAAATGTGGGTGCGCACGCAAATGCCCTTTCGATTGCAAGCTCCAAGCTTCAATGTATTCCTCCTTTGAAAAACTAGGAAATCCGGCAGAGGTTCGAGAGAGCGTTTTGATTCTGAGCCTCTAAGACTTAGAATAATGATATGAAAATCAAGTGTGATGAATAATGAAGTGTAGGTCTGTATTTATATGTGAAAAATTAGGTCAAACCGGATTAGGGTTTGACCTTGGGCCTGGCCCAAAAAATTTCAGTACATTCTTAATTAAATCCAAAATCCAAAATCCAATTTTGACTTAAGTAAAACAATCATCATTCATATAAATATCTCGATTCTAAATTGAATATTTAATGCTCTCTCAATACATCCTTAGATCGAAAGGACAATCGACATAGTGTGACCCCACACGCCTTCTCATATCGATACTAATCATATTAAGGTCTACGCGGAACTCCTAGACGGCGCCGCATGACGAACTCAATATGTGAAGTACGTTTACATGAATCCAGTAAACTTAACCTCTATGTGGTAAGATAAAATCCTTTCATTCACGATATACCCGATCAAGCTTAGGATTTGCCAAGTGTCTATCCAAATGGCTTTATCATTATATCTCATCTATATTGGTTGACAACAAGATCATATTCTACATATGTCTATTGTGTTGGCCAACGACTTAGTCAACCAAATATCAATGAGAAGATGAGTGTTCTCTCGAATATACATTCGAGGAATGAATCCTAATCTTGGCTCAACTACCACCTTTAATCCACATCGTAATGTACCCAATACAAGTCGTATCTCAACCTATAAGGCATTTGAGCTTAGGACATGATCAAAGTATATTACTATGTAGACAAAGTGTGTATTGACGTCAAGTCTATAGACTTTTATCTTCCACACGCTGATCATACTTTAGACATGTATAACAAATAGTATATCAGCAGGGTATACCAATACTTCCAATGTATCCATGTGTCCATCACGAGTAGTTATTACTCGTAGCAGGTGAGACATATTACATCCTCTAAGGAAGTGATGCAAACCACATGTCGACTTATCACATATCATCGATATCCCATTCTTGATGATCATTAGTCGAGGCTATTTTAAGAGTTACGTTATAATATTAATATCTCACATTATTAATAACAACGTAACCTCTAGAGATGCATATTATAGAATATTATAAACAATCAACTAATAAATCAATAATTGCAAATACCAAAATATTAATCTCCATTCATAATAATACGAATGTGTATAAAGTACATTTGTCCTAATACAGATTGTCTCTAGGACATAAATATATTTTCAATCTCCCACTTGGCCTAGAGCCAATCTCCAACATATCTAATGCCCATGTTCTCAAAATGACCATTATGCTTGACTAAGCTTAATGGTTTAGTGAATGGGTCAGCTAGATTATCGTGTATGGGAACATAGTCTAATCTAATCTCTTCAGTCTCCACTATCTCCCTGAGTATGTGATACTTCTTTGGTACATGCTTATTTCTGTTTGTTGATCTTGGTTCCTTAGCCTGTGCAATCGCACTAGTGCTGTCACATTAAATAGTTATTGGACAACTAGCACTCGGAACTACCCTTAGTTCCTTCAGGAACTCAGAAATCACGACAACTTCTTTACCAGCTTCCGATCCAGCAATGTACTCAGCTTCTATTGTCGAATCAGTAGTTGTAGCTTGTTTGGAACTTTTCCAGCTCACTGCTCTACCATTGAAAATGAACGTGTACCCAGACTGAGATTTGAAGTCATCAAGATCCGTCTGGAAGCTAGCATCAGTGTACCCGATGCGCCTAGCTTTTCTTCCCCACCATAGACTAAGAAGTAATCTTTAGTTAGTCTAAGATACTTAAGAATACTCTTGACTGCTTTCCGGTGTTCTTCCACATAATTCTGCTGGAATTTGTAAGTCATACTAAGTGCAAAGGTCATATCTGTCCTAGTAAAAGTCATGGCATACATGATCAATCCAATAGCCGAAGCATATGGGATCCTCTTCATGCGTTCAAGTTCGATAGTATTACAAGGATTGTCCTTCTTAGATAACTTGATGCCTTGTCCCATAGGTAGACCGCCTTTCTTGGAATTTTCCATAGAAAAACGTCTAAGCACTTTGTCTATGTAGATTGACTGTGATAGCCCCAACATTCTATTAGGTTTATCTCTATAGATCCTAATTCCCAGAATGTAGCAGGCTTCACGTAAATCCTTTATCATGAAGGTACTGGACAACCACTCCTTGACTTACTGCAGGAGAGTCTTATTGTCTCTCATTATCAATATGTCATCTACATATATAATAATGAAGGCAATACTTCCATCCTTGCGTTTACTATAAACACATGGACCTCTTTGCTTCTGACGAAATCAAATGACTTGATAGCCTTGTCAAAGCAAATGTTTCAACTCCTCGAGGTTTGCTTAAGCCCATAAATGGACTTTTGTAGCTTGCATACATCATTTGGTTTGGACTCAAGCGAAAAACCCTCAGGTTGTTTCATATACACCTCCTCAACTAGATTACCATTGAGGAAAGCGATTTTGACGTCCATCTGTCAAATGTCATAGTCATAATATGTTGCTATTGCAAGCAACATCCGAATGGACTTAATCTTAGCAACATGTGAAAATGTTTTATCATAATCGACCCTAGGCCGTTGATTATAACCTTTAGCTACCAACCTTGCTTTATAAGTCTGTACATTTCCAAATACATCGATCTTCTTCTTGAAGATCCATTTGCATCCTATGGGTTTAACCCTAGCTGGCAAATCAACCAAGTTCTACACTTGATGTACATAGATTTCATCTCGGATTTCATGGCATTTTGCCATCTCTTAGAATCAATGTCCAACATTGCTTCGCTATAGGTTGTAGGCTCATCGTTATCGGGACTATCTATCTCACTGTGTGTTTCCACAAGTAGATTTAGTTTTTCAAGAGGACGATGAGTCCTAGTGGACCTACAGAGTTGATTGTTTTGTAGTTCAGTGCTTGGTATGTTCTGACTGTGAGAGGTTCTTATGTGTTGGATAATCCACTAACTTGAGAGCTTTCAGGAATATCATTTTCATGTATTTCCTGAATGGGAGGAAGTGCAACCATTGCATCTACTCCCAAAAGTTATGTAGAAGGATCTTGCATTTCTGCATTGTTCCTTGTAACACTCCCACTGGCCGAAGGGCGTACTTGAAGGACCCAATCTTCGCCAAATACTCCCACTGAATTCTTGCCTTGGTCATTCGGCAAGGATTCAACATCTATATTATCTTGCGGTTCTTGAATTTCTTCAAGTTCTATCTTTGTGCAACTATGTTCCTTCTAGACATATTCTTCTTCAAGGAAAGTTGTGTTCTTGAAAACAATGACCTTATGTTCTCCAGGAAGATAGAAGTAGTATCCCTTAGTTTCCTTTAGATACCCCACAAAGTAATATTTCTCACTTTTGGATTCCAACTTGTCAGTAAGCATCTTCTTAACATATGCAGGGCACCCCCAGGGTCTCATATGTTTAAAAGCTGGCTTCTTGCCACACTATATCTCATAAGGTGTCTTTCTACTGACATGGAAGGAACCCTGTTCAGAACATATATTGAGGTTTGTATAGCATGTCCCCAAAGGTATGTCGGTAGAGCTGAGAAGCTCATCATGGATCGAACCATATCTAATAAGGTTCAGTTTCTCCTTTCGGCAACACCATTCATCTGTGGTGTCCAGGAGGTGTCCACTCTGATTGGACTCCATGTAGCTTTAAGTAATCTAGAAAATCCTTGCTCAAGTATTCACCTTCTCAATCCGATCGAAGGGTCTTGATACTTGTTGCAAGTTGCTTCTCTACTTCCGACTTGTACTCTTTGAACTTTTCAAAAGCCTCAGATTTATGTATCATAAGATACACATATCCATACCTTGTGAAGTCGTCAGTAAAAGTGATGAAGTATGGGAAACCTCTTTTAGCTTGAGTCGAAAATAGCCCACATACATCAGTATGGACCAACTCAACCACCTCATTGGCTCGCACACCTTTCCCAAAAAGTATCTTATTGGTCATCTTTCCTCTCAAGAAAGATTCACAGTTACCATAAGACTCTAAGTCAAATGGTTCGAGGTAGTCTAACTTCCTCAACCTTGCTATCCTTGATTCGTTGATATGACAAAGTCTGCAATGCCACAGGTAGGTAGAGTTTCTATTACTTATCTTAGCTCGTTTGTTTTGTACATTGAATATTTCTCGACTACAGTTTAGTGTATATAATCAATCTACAAGAGGAGCAGTTCCATATAACATTATCAAAAGACAATACTTGACTGCCATTAGAAATATATGAGGAAAAACCCTCCATGTCCAAAACATGGATAGAAATGATATTCTTCGTTAACGAGGGTACAGAGTAACAATCATTTAACACTAGACAATAGCCAGAAGGAAAATTTAATCTATAAGTTCCTACGCGCTCAGCATCCACTCGTGCTCCATTTCCAACGCGTAGGTCCACCTCTCTTGGTCCAACCTTCCTGCTATCAGTTAGCCCCTAAACATTGGTACAAATGTGTGAGCCACAAACGGTATCCAATACCTAGGAATGAGAGTTATTTATAGACATATTTATTTCAATGACGTACATACCTTGTCCACCAGAGGTAGAAGCACCTGGTGCTTTTCCACCTCCTGGTGCAGTGCAGTCCTTCTTCCAATGCCCTTCTTATTGTAGTTGGGGCATACATCCTTAGCCAGATTCACCTTCTTCTTCTTCACACCTCCCTTAGGTTTCACAGCCGAGGGCGCTGCGACTGCTTTGCCCTTCTTCTTTTTCCATTCCTTACCTTTCATCTTGGGTCGGCTAGTAGAGCTCACCATGAGCACAACTTTTCCTTTGGAAGTGGAAGACTCAAAGGTCTTGAGCATGTTGTGCAGCTCCGGCAGACTCGCCTCCGTTCCATTCATATTGTAATTCACTATGAAGTTTTCAAAGGAACGAGGGAGAGAGTTCAGGATGAGAGTGGTAGAGACATTCTTTTGCAGCTTCGTTCCAATTGAAGCAAGTCTCTCTATCAGCCCTTTCATCTTCAACACATGATGCGAGACATGGTCCACTTCATTGAGCTTACACTTAAAAAGTTCTATCAGTAACTCATATTCCATAGTCTGGGATTGTGAGTCATAGAGACTCTTCAAGTGTTCAAGCATCTCATTGGGACCCATGTTCTCATATTGTCTCTGAAGTTCCATAGACATGGAAGACAACATCACGCACTGTGCTGAAGTGTCATCATCTAGGTATTTTTGGTGAGCATCCTTATCAAAAGAGGCATATTCAGCATAGTCTATCGCATGGACTGTTGGGAACACCGTGTCCAACACGTATTCTAATTTCTCTTATCTCAACACTATTCGCAGATTTCTTAGCCAGTCAAGGTAGTTAGGTCCAGTAAGTTTGTTCATTTTAATCAACATTTTCAATGATAAGCTTGACATCTTTGATAATCTGAAGAATTAGATAGACTGGAAAGCAAACTCAAAATTTATTTCCAATTATACACATTCTTTTAGGCTAATCAATATGGTCTTTTATTTAATTAGCTCCCACTATTTTAACATACTTCTACGACCTCATGGTAGAATACGAACCTATATTAATTGAGGTCATAATGGGCCAAGATCCAAGCCTATGTTATCTTCGCGTTTGCTTTGGCTGATAACTTCAATAACACATCTTGGTAGGTTCTAAACCAATTGCAAAACTTATTTGCAACTCTTGGTTGATCAAATATTATATTTAATCTTGCGTCCTTAGATTAGTCCGACACTTTGGCGCCAAGATTTTTCTAAGCAAGTCAACCCTATTACATGACTACGTTTATGTATCTAAGTAAATTTGGTCTTTGTGAGAAAACACTTTGGTGTAAATACCCACAAAAGATTATCCTTTACCTTTACATTTAAAACACATCTATGAAACAGTTTGGGTCCTCGTAGACTTAGAGCAAATGCTTTGGCATAAATACTCGTATCGCCGAAAAGGATTTTGCACTCTAATAATTATAATGGACGACGTGTTTTAATTTAGACTTGTATTTAAAATTTTGGGGAATATTTTAATTCAGGGTTTTAACCAAGATCAACTCTTTTACGCCATATCCAATATGACATCTTAATATCATGCAAAACTAATGACACGTATAGTTGGGAACCATCAACCCAATATGCATGATATAAGATGGTTTAATCAAATACCGGGCGCCGCCTGCCCTGACAGTTATAGTGGACACTATGCTAATTATTAAATGAAAGCATTTAAACACTTAGCATATAGTTCGTATATTATTCAATAATATACAATTAATAATAATCATGGGTTAACTTCCCTAAACTCTAAAATTTAAGTCTAATCCAAACAGTCCCTTAAACATTTTCTGATTTTAAAAACTGATTTTTAGAATATTTCTGTAAGTTCCAGATTTTTAGAATTTACAGTTTAGTCCCTAAAGAATTTAAAAATTCAATTTTGAACCCTTTTAAATTCAGAAAATCCAATTTTCAGACTTCAGAGACTTGTCTGTAATTTCCAAAATTTTTAATTAATTACAGATTTAACCCAAGGGATCAAATCTGCTTTTTTAAAATTTATAGATTTGCCCCAAGGACCAAATCTGATGATTTTAAAAGCTTTCTAGGGACCAGATTGCAATTCTAGAAACATCTAAAATTTTCAGATTTACCCCAAGAGCTCAATTGCAATTTTGGAAACTTCCACTGCCCAGCCGGAATAGTGATTGCCGCCATTGTTGACGCCGGAACAGTGTTCGATACTGTTCATTGTTCCGAAAATATATATATATTTTTTTTAAACGCCGGAACAGTGTTCGGTTACTGTTCACTATTCCAAAAAAATATATATATATATTTTTTAATTGGAGCCTTGGTACTGCGGAGCTCCATCGTGGAGTTGCGGCACCTCCATATCAGAAGCACAAAATTCGCATTTCCGAAACCCTAAAACTAGTTTAGGGTCAGAGTTGCAAATTCATCTTCCTTACCCTTCACTATCAAACAATACGTTCATCGACCATCATCCAAGCCCTTCTCGTTCTTCGCTTCAGTGCACCAAGTTCGCAATGAACCGGTTACGCACATTGACTTAGAAGAGTTAAATCAGAATGACTTCCTCGATTACATCATTGTTTAATAGTTTGGGAGACAAGGATGATGTGCTTTTAAGATATTAGGTTTTCAAGCTTTAAACGACATAAATTTCTGATTTAAACAAATTCTAACTCATATTATTATTAACTAATTACCTTATATTCATACAAAATAGAACTGCTCTGATACCACAGTAGGGTTGTGTTGGGTTGTTGTACGCAGCGGATATTGAAAACTTATTTCAAACCCAACAAATGTAGAACTGTTTGTCTATAGGGTAATTTAAAACCGTAAACATAAGACTTGAATAGTACTTACATGTTACAATATCTGAAATCTTTATCAACTGTGGGTGCGCACGCGAATGCCCTTTCGATTGCAAGCTCCAAGCTTCAATGTATTCCACCTTTGGAAAGCTAGGAAATCCGACAGAGGTTCGAGAGAGTGTTTTGATTCTGAGTCTCTAAGACTTAGAATAATGATATGAAAATCAAGTATGCTGAATAATGAAGTGTAGGTCTATATTTATGTGTGAAAATTTAGGTCAAACCGGATTAGGGTTTGACCTTGGGCCTGGCCCAAAAAATTTCAGTACATTCTTAATTAAATCCACAATCCAAAATCCAATTTTGTCTTCATTAAAAGAATCATCATTTATTTAAATATCTCGAATCTAAATCGAATATTTAATACTCTCTCAATACATCCTTAGATCGAAAGGACAATCGACATAGTGTGACCCTACATGCCTTCTCATATCGACACTAATCAAATTAAAGTCTACGCAGAACTCCTAGACGGCGCCACAAGACGAACTCAATATGTGAAGTACGTTTACATGAATCCAGTAAACTTAACCTCTATTTGTTAAGATAAAATCCTTTCATTCACGATACACTCGATCAAGCTTAGGATTTGCCAAGTGTCTATCCAAATGGCTTGATCATTAAATCTTATCTATATTGGTTGACAACAAGACCATATTCCAGATATGTCTATTGCTTTGGTTAACGACTTAGTCAACCCAATATCAATGAGAAGCTGAGTGTTCTCTCGAATATACATTCGAGGAATAAATCTTAATCTTGGTTCAACTATCACCTTTAATTCACATCGTAACTTACCCAATACAAGTTGTATCTCACCTAAAAGGCATTTGAGCTTAGGATAGGATCAAAGTATATTACTATGTAGACAAGGTGTGTATTGACCTCAAGTCTAAGGACTTCTATCTTCCACGCGCTGATCATACTTTAGACATGTATAACAAATAGTATATCAGCAGGGTATACCAATACCTTCAAAGTATCCATGTGTCCATCACGAGTAGTTATTACTCGTAGCAGGTGAGACATACTACATCCTCTAAGGAAGTGATGCAGACCACATGTCAACTTATCACATATCATCGATATTCCATTCTTGATGATCATTAGTCGAGGCTATTTTAAGAGTTACGTTATAATATTAATATCTCACATTATTAATAACAACGTAACCTCTAGGGATGCATATTATAGAATATTATAAACAATCAACTAATAATTCAATAATTGCAAATGCCAAATTATTAATCTCCATTAATAATAATATGAATGTGTATAAAGTACATTTGTCCTAATACAGATTGTCTCCAGGACATAAATATACTTTCAGGTCTATTGTACGCAACTTTGCCTTGCATTTCTGCAAGAGGTTGTTCCCACGGCTTGAGCCTGTGACCTCCTGGTCACATGGCAGCAACTTTACCAGTTACTCCAAGGCTCCCTTGGAGTATATATATTATAGTATGCTAAAAATATTTAAGCGACAAATTACTAAGATATTGATTCAATGTTCAATTGTTTTTGTAATAACGGATAGTTTTGTTTTTCTTTATCACCATATGACTTGCAGAGTTGCAGTGTGTACTAACTATATACACTAGATGGTTAACTGAATTGTATTAACAGAAATATAATAACCCTAATTGAGGGTACAAGAATGAGAGAGACGAAGAAGATGAGAGCACATAGTAGAGAGAGAAATATTATGTATTTCAATATACTAAACTCCATTGTACAATGTTGTATATATGATTTATATACACTGATTAGATAGCTAAGATATTTTGACTAACTAACTACTCATTTAACTAACTAATGGAAGTTAACTAACTTAACTAATCCTAATTACATAAAAGACTAAAACCCTTGCAGTGTACAAGAATAAATCTCATACTTCTACACTTCCCCTCAAGCTAGGTATGAGGTACTTTGAATACATTCATCTTGAAACTGATATACTCATGTTGTACTCTTGCAAGTCCTTTAGTGAATATATCTACAGGTTGTTCCTGAGTAGAAATGTATTTAGTTGCTATCATCCCTTGCATTATTTTCTCCCTTATAAAGTGACAATCTATTTCAATATGCTTAGTCCTTCATTGGTAGATAGGGTTTGCTGCAATATGAATTGCATCATTACTATCACTGAATACATCAACTGGTTCTTTGTTTTCAATTCCCAACTCCTTTAGTAATCCCAGTATCCAAATAATTTCCGACACAGTTGAAGCATTGCTCCTGTACTATGATTCTGCAGAGCTTCTAGAATCTATTGTTTGCTTCATTGATTTCCAAGTAATGAGAGAATTTCCTAGTTTTATTATGTATCCTATAACAAATTTTCTAGAAATAGGACATAAAGTCCAGTCTGCTTCACAATATGCAGTAAGAACTGAGCTAGATTGCCTTCACATAAACACATCTTGACCTAGTTGATTTTTTAAGAATCTGATAATTCTTAGAGCATCATCCATATGGCTTTGTTTGGGTTGTTATAGAAATTGACCGAGTGTTTGGACACTAAATGAGATGGTTGGTCTATTCGTGGTTATATATAGAAGTTTACCAATGATTGTATGATAAGTGTCTTGATAAGCTAAAGGATCACTTTCTACAACTTGTTCATTATTCAAATGCTCAGTGTACTGCATTATAGTCAATTTTACATTAGTGTCAATAGGATTAATTGCTGGTTTTGCTACTGATAATCCAGTTTCATATAATAGTTCCAAAACATACTTCCTTTGATGCACATGTTTTCCATTGTTAGACCTGGCAAATTCCATACCATGAAAGAATTTTAGTTTACCAAGATCCTTTATTTTGAAGGCTTTTGCAGTGTCTCTTTTGTATTCTTGATAAGATTTAGACTGTTTCTTGTAATCAACATGTCATCCACATATATCAATAATATAGTAATGCCCTCAGTGTTTCTTTTGATAAACAAGGAATGATCATATTAGCTTTGTTGAAATTTGGCTTTCAATAGAGCTTCAGTAAGCTTGGCATTCCATTGCCTTGGTGCCTGCTTCAATTCATACAAAGATTTAATGAGTCTACACACATTGTTCTTCCCTTAACTCTTGAATCCTTGTGGGAGATACTTATAAATCTCATCATACAAATCACTTTGTAAGAAGGTATTGTACATATTCATTTGGTGTACATGCCACTGTTTCATTACAACCAATGACAACACTGTTCTCACTGTCTTCATTTTAATAACAGGAAAAAAAAAGTTTTTTTGTAATCTATGCCTCCTTTTGACTATTGCCCTTTGCCACCAACTTGGCCTTATATCTTTATATTTCCCCATTTTCCCTATACTTTATTTTGTAGATCCATTTGCAATCAATGGGTATTTTCTCTTGTGGTAAAGTAATTATGGTTTCCCAAGTGTGATTATTTTGTAATGCAATAATTTTTGCTTCCATTACCTAAACCCACTTAGGATCTTTCACTGCCTCATGGTACGTTGTAGGTTTTGTGATATTAGAAAATGAACCTATATAGGCTTGATAAGTAGGTGAAATGTGATCATAGGACAAATATTTTGATAGAGCATAGGGTTGGTCATGATGAATGTTTAACGACACAAAATCTTTCATCTATGCTGGTGGTTTCTTTCCTCTAGTTGACTGTCTTTCAGGAACAACTGGTGTGACTCTATTTTGTAGAACTGTCACATCTCTGAATAGGTAATTGTTGTTGATCTGGAACATTTTCTGATGAAACTTGTATTTGGACTTGTGGTTCATTCTGAATTTGGTTTGTTGTATTTTCTGGTAGAATGCTTGAATTATGGTTTGAGGATGACTCAGGTAGTTCCCTTCTGAGGACACATAAAGTAATCAATTAATGTGTAGGGGTGAGAAGTTTGATTTCAGAAGGGAAATGTATCTTCTCTGAACTACACATATATGTTTACAAATAGTGTATGTGAATTGAGATCATACAATCTGTAACCTTTCTGTGTAGATTAGTACCCCATATGAACAGCTAATCTTGACGTGGACTTAAGCTTATCTTGTTCTTGTAGATGTTTAGCATAGCACAAACAACCTATGACTCTTAGGTGTGCAATATTTGGTTTCTTGAAGTACAGTCTCTCATAAGTTGTCTGATATTTGATCACCTTACTGAGTATTCTATTGATGAGATAAAATGCAGTTTGCACACAGAACCCCCAAATTTAACAAGTATTTTCCCCTAAAACCTAATAGCCCTAGTCACTTCTAATATATGTTTATGCTTCCGCTCAGCAACACTATTTTGCTGAGGGGTATATGCACAACTTGTTTGATGAATTATTCCTAAATTCTTAAACATATTCCTAGAAACTGAATTAACAAACTTCATATCATTATTAGACCTAATGATCTTCACAATTCTGTCAAATTGAGTTTTAACATAATTGAGAAAATACTGAATCACCACACATACATCTGATTTAATTTGAGCAGAAATACCCAGGTCATTCTAGTAAAATCATCAACTACTATAAGGAAGTACCTATTTCCATCAAATGTAGCAGTTAAATAAGGACATCATATTTTCATATGCACTAATTCAAAAAGCAACACAAGTTTGAATAGAGCTAGTAGAGAAAGCTTGTCTAGTTTGTTTTACATAAGGGTATATTGTACAATGCTTTATTTTCTCAGCAATATCATCAACGTTCAAAGGAAAAACCTTATGTAAAGTTGTTGTGGACATGTGACATGTCTCTTATGCCACAGACTCACATCTACTTTATCAGCACATCTTGCTCCATCTACAACCAATGCAACTCTTTTGTTCTTATAGGTTTGACTTAGTATGTACAATCCATTCACCAATCTACCAGTCTCCTTCACCTTCCCACTGTATAGATCTTGAAATATACAAAAATCAGGGAAGAAATTTGCCGAGCAACCCAATTCTCTTGTTATTTTTGACACATATGTGAGGTTGAAATGAAATTGTGGGATATGAAACACGTTTTTAATAACACTTCTATCTGATAGTGTACTTGACCCTGTGTGTTTCACTAAAGTTATATCTCCATTGGGCAGGAAAATTTGTTTTTAAGCTTTAGCCTTAGTAATAGACTCTTTATCTAACAGATTTTTATCTGCTATCATATATGGTTTGTTTCACCTATGTCTATTATCCATTCTTACACACTTTTATAAGATAATAAGGTTGTATTAATACATATTGCAGTTGCAAAAAATGCAGTATCTGCAGGAGTAATCTTCAGCATTCCAACAAGTTGCTCATACAACTGTTTAGAAAAAGGATAAGTTCCCATTTGCATTCCTTGATTCTGCACATATGGTCCTATTTGAAATCCTTGATCTTGCACTTGGTTCACTCCTACACTTATTCCATTATGTGAACCTTGTGAATATTGTCCCAAAGATTGTCCCTACACATTACATGTACTAAACATATTCTAAAATTGTGACTTGTTACTCTTAGTTGACATCACATTATAAGCTGAGGAATTTCCATCCTGATTGAACCTCTTAAGCTTGTGAGAATTCTCATTTGTGGCATTGTCTTGTCTTTTCTTGTTTTTAGCATCTTATGGCCTAGAGTCTTGAGGATAACTACGTAATTTGTAGCACTCCTCTCTTGTATGATTCCTCATCTTACAATAGTCACAGTACATCCTAGTATTAAAGTTGTTAAAATTGTTCTTGAATTGCTGAGAAGAACTACCACCATTTTTTGTATACATAGTCATATCCATATTCCCAAATTGGTGGATTTGCTCCTAACAACCCAGAGTTTAGCAATAGATTGCTGCCCTTCACCACTAAGAATCATATTATAAGCATGATTTATTGACGGCATATGACTCATTAATAACAGTTGACTCCTAGCCTAATTGTATGATTCATTCAATCCCATTAGGAACTGAAACAACTTCAATTTTTGTAAATGAACAACAAACTCCTTTGATTTCTCACAATTGCATTTAGGAGTTGGAATTAAGGCTTCGAATTCTTCACACAAATCTTTAATCCTAGAGAAGTAAGTGATATTGATGCATTACCTTGAGTCAGGGTTGCAATCTCTCTATGCACATTGAAAGTTCTTGAACCATCTGCCTTGTTGAATCTTTCAGCTAATTCTTATCATATGTCTTGAGCACTAGTTGCGTACATAATTCTTCCCAATAAACCTTTTACAACTGCACTCATTACCCATGAAAGAATGATTGCATTCACTCTTTTCCATCAATTCCATAGTGATTCTGAGAATTATTCCTTGCTACTGGTTCTATCAATAAGATCCAGTTTATTTCTTCTTAATAATGTTAGATACATTGATTTATTTTATACTGCATAATTTTCAATACCAGTGAGTTGAAATGAAATAATTTGAATACTGCTTTGATCTGCAGATGACATATACAACAGATGATTGTAGTCAATTTTTGCATTTTGACTCCCTCCAGATGAACCAGCATTTGGAATTACAGTTGGAAACACACCATTATTACTTGGAATTTTATCGATCGCCATTGTTAACAATCTCAAGATAATCGAATTGAATTGATTATCGCGAAAGCTTACGATCGAGCAGACTAGAATTTCTAGCCCTTGAGCTCTGATACTATGTGGTTAATGAACTGAATTAGCATAAATCTAAGAACCCTAATTGAGGGTTCAAAATGAGAAAGAACATGATGAGAACACATAGTGGAGAGAAATATTATGTATTTCAATATACACAACTCCATTGTACAATGTTGTGGATATGATTTATATACACTTATTAGATAACTAATATATTTTGACTAACTAACCACTCATTTAACTAACTAATGGAAGTTAACTAACTTAGCTAATCCTAATTACATATAAGACTAAAATACCCTTGAAGAATACAAGATTAAATCTCATACTTCTACAACTCGTTTGATATATATATACAGGAAAATATAAGTCCAAATTTATGAATTCAATTAAATAATGTTTCATTAGAAAATCCTTTTTCACAAAGATCCAGATTAATCTTTTTCCTTTTAAAGATAATTTTTGTGGAGTTAATGCAAAGTTCTTAATTGTTGAAGTAATAGTTCTTTGAATGAATGAATTCTATTCATTTATAACAAACTCCTGATCTTTCAATGCATTTTCTTTTGGATGAATAAACTCATTCACGATAACTTATCTTATTAAACATCAATAACTGATGTATTAATTTTTTAATAATGTATTATCTGTAAATGCCACACATTAGCATTTCCTATAAATTGAAGAACTTTGAGAGCATATCAACACACCAAGAAAAACACAAAAACATACTCTTCCTCTCTTCTTCTCAAGTTAGTTTCTGAGCAATTATTTTGGAAAACCTCCAACTTCTGGACATGAGTGCACGTGTTTGGAAGAGTTGTGGAACCTTGGGGAGTGACCGAAATTAACGATTTTCACCGGAGTCGGGCCGAAATCACTTTTCATGTATTAGCTTGCCACGGCACAGTGTTTGTGATAATTTGATTACTATTTTTAATTCCAAGTTCAATATCAATATTGTGCTATTTTTCCTAACAATTTGAAAGTGAATTTTTTACATACAATATTGAACTAATGGCTATTTTATTGAACAAATCTCTTCCTGATATGTCCAAGCTCGAGCCTTTGGACGGAAATAATTTTAAACGTTGGTCACAAAAATTTTGATTTTCTTTGAACATCTAGAAGTTGATTATGTTTTTTTAACGAACCTCCTATTGTTGTTGATATTGCTAATGATACTACTAGTTCTAGCACTGCTATGGTTGTTGATGATGCTACCAAAAAGAAGTTTGAAAAAGATAACAAAATGGTTAGAGGGCATTTGTTGAATCATATGACTAATCTTTTATTTAATTTATTTTTTACGTATAAATCTGCAAAGAAAATATGGAACATTTTGGAAAAGAAATATGGTGCTAATGATGCAGGGAAGAAAAAAAATATGTTGTTGGGCAGTGGATTAAGTTTTAGATTGTTGACAATAAGTCAATCATGAAAGGTTCACGAGTATGAAAACTTGACTGCTGATGTTCTCAACGAAGGCATAAAATGTGTGAGATTTTTCAGGCCAATGTTATGCTTGAAAAATTTCTACCATCTTGGAGTGATTATAGAAACCAATTGAAGTATAAGAAAGAATTTAAATCTCTAGGAGCTGATCAGTCACATGAGGATTGAGGAGGCAAACCGTCTCAAAGATAAGATAGAAGCTCTTTTTCTTAATTCTTCTAAAGCCAACCTTGTGGAATCTTATGGTATTATTGTGAAAGACAGGTTCAAAGGAAAACAGAAAAAAGTACCGAAAAAGAAACATGTGAAGAAAAAAAGAATCAGTTCAACTAGTCGGAGAGCCAATTCCAAAACTCAAAGGGACCTTGTTTCGTCTGTGGAAAACTTGGTCACAGGGCTGCCAATGCTATCTAGGACAAGGAGATAACTCGAAGCATGATCTCATCTTGCTGAGGGTAATGAAGTGATTGTTGTTGTAGTCATTGAGGCTAACTGGTAACTAACAATACTGATTGGGTGCTGGACACAGGTGCTTCAAGGCATTTTTGTGCCAACAAGGAGTTGTTCTATGACTTTGAGGAGTCCACTGATGGTGAGTGTGTCTACATGGGTAACTCCACTACTGCTGGAGTTATGGATAAAGGAAAAATTCTTCTTAAATTAACTTCTGGAAAAACATTAGCCTTGACAATATTTTGTATGTTCCCTCCCTCCGTAAAAACTTAGTTTCTGAAGCACTTCTTAATAAAGCAGGCCTTAAATTTGTTTTTTGAAGTTAATAAAATAATTATTTCTTATGGAAGAGACTTTGTTGGGAAGGCATATGTTAGTGGAGATTTATTTTCTGAACATTATTCAAGAGATTGTCAATAATGCAAGTGTTTCTAATTATGCTTATGTTGCTGAGTCTGTTAATTTATGATATGGTAGAAAATGATGATTTTCTAAGTCTTCTATATGTGTAGAAGCAACGATTCCAAGAAACCTTTTAAACCTGTTACTAGTACAAAAATAGACTTGTTTGAACTAGTACACTCGAACTTAGCTGATTTCAAGAATAGTGTTAGTAAAGGTAGAAAGAAATATTATATTACTTTTGTTGATGACTTTTCTAGATACAGTAAAGTATATCTTCTTAAGTCTAAAGATAAGGCTGAAAGCATGTTTTTGAAATTCAAAGCAGAAGTGGAAAATCAATTAGACAAAAAAATTAAGAGACAAAGATCTGATAGGGGCGGAGAATATAGTACTAATACACTAGATGATTTTTGTGAGAAAAATGATATTATACATGAGTTTATTGCTCCTTATACTCCTAAAAAAATGGTGTAGCCGAACGGAAAAATGGATCTCTTAAGAAAATGATGAACTCTATTCTATTAAGCTCGGGTCTATCTGACAACATATGGGGGAAAGTTGTATTGTCTGAATGTTATATTCTTAATAGAGTCCCTCATAAAAGGTTGGACAAGACTCCATATGAGTTGTGGAAAGGGTTCGCCCCTAACTTGAAATTTTCGAAAGTGTGGGGGTGTTTGGCTAAGGTTGGTCTACCTGACTTTAAACGTGTAAATGTAGGTTCTAAGACTTTTTATACTGTCTTTATTGATTATGCTCAAAATAGTGTTGCATAAAGGTTTATGTCTTTGCATGATAATTCTATTTGTGAATCTAGAGATGCAAAAGATTTTTAGCATGTTTTTCCTTATAAAAATAATGTACCTAGTGATGTGAATAATAATGCTTCTACATCTAAGACTGTTAATTCTCATGTTGTTCCTTCTTCTAATATTGTTGATAATGAGCATGAAATTGAACTTATGAGGAGTAAAAGATATAGGATTGAGACTAGCTTTGGTCCTGATTTTATCACTACCTTCTTAACTAAGAATTTTGATATTGATATTTTAAGTGATAAATTAGTGTCTATCCACTTAATAGAAGAAGACCCTAAGACCTATGATAGAGCAGTGAGATCAATAGATGCGATATTTTGGAAAGCGTCTATTAAAAGTGAATTGAACTCTATAGTTTCTAATCATATTTGGGACTTGTATGATTTGCTTAGAGGTTGTAAACTCATAAGTAGCAAGTGGATATTTAAGAAGAAATTGAGAACTGAAGGTACAATTGATAAATACAAGGCTCGACTTATGATTAGGGATTTTAACCAACAGAAAGGTGTTGATTACTTTGATACTTATTCTCATGTAACTAAAATAGTGATTATTAGGACTCTTATTTCTTTAGCCGCTATTCATATTTTAATGGTACACCAAATGGATGTCAAAACACCCAGGATAGGAAAATAAAGTATGCAAATTGAGAAAATCTTTGTATGGCCTAAAGTAGGCACCTAAACAGTGGTATGAAAAATTTAATGTGACATTAGTGGATAATGGATTTGTTGTTAATGCATTTAATACCTGTGTTTTTTCCAAAATGATAGGATCAATTGTGTAAATATATGTTTGTATGTGGATGACATGCTGATTTTTTGCCCTAATGTGAATGTTGTTAATGAGACTAAGAACTTTTTATCTTCTAAGTTTGAAATGAAAGACCTTTGACAGGCATATATGATTTTAGAGATTAAAATCAACAGAAATGTTAATGGTATTTCTTTATACTAGTCTGAAAAGATGTTGAAAAAGTTTAATTATTTTTTATGTTCTGCCAATGAGAACTCCTTATGATCCTAGCATACACTTGAGAAATAATAAAGAATCTAGTGTTTCTCAAACTAAATATGCTAAAATAATTAGAAGTGTAATATTTCTAATGAACTATAGTCGGTCTGATATAGCTTATGTTGTTAGCAGATTAAGTGTATATACTCATAGCCCCAGTAGTGAACACTGAAATGCTCTTCATCGTTTACTAAGGTATTTGAGAGGTACTATGGATTGGTGTTTGAATTTTAATAAATTTCTTGTTGTTTTAGAAGGTTTTTGTGATGCAAACTGGGTAACTGACAATGATGAAGTTATCTCCACCGGTGACTATGTGTTTACTTTGGGTGCATGTGCTATTTCATGAAAGTCTTCCAAGAAGACTTGTATAGCATGTTCTACCATGGAATCCGAATTCGTTGCTCTCGAGATGGTAGGGCAAAAAGCTGAGTGGTTGAGAAATATTTTGGCAGATGTGTTGTTGTGGGGAAGACAATCTACACCAGTCTCTTTACATTGTGACCCACAAGCGGCAATTGGGATTGCCAAGAATAGTGTTTACAATGGAAAAAGAATACATATTCACATTAGACATGGTGCAGTTAAATAATTATTGAAACATGGTGTTATTTTCTTGGAATATGTAATGTCCGAAAGAAATTTGGTGGATCATTTAATCAAGGGTTTAGGAAGGAAAATGATCCTTGATACGTCGAGAGGGATGAGACTAAAGCCCATGGATTGAGGTAATATGGTGGATACCCGTTTGTGGTCAAATGAAGTCATATAGGCCAATATACACTACATCTTCTATCTCTATGGCGTGTGGTAGTGTTTCATAAGGTTATGTTTTACTCTTAATCCATAGCCCATGGGGTGTGTTTGAGACGCACTTGATGGATTTACTTAGGTTTTACTCTTAATGTTTCCATAACCCATTGTGGTAGTGCTATTGAAAAGCACTGAATGGATTCACCGCTTGATATGAGAAAGGTTGAGCTTATTTTTCTCTTAATGATTTCATAGCCTTAAGGTGGTCTATTTGAGATAGACTTAATGGAATCACATACGTGAGTGTAAAGGTGTGGTCGTATTTTATGAAAGACTTGGACAGTCTTTCTAGAGCACTCATGAGACCCAAGGTGTAAGCATGACCATAAAAGCACTTTGTTAGTATCGTGGTGGTTGCACAAAATTAAGGATATCATATGTGTTACGGGCGTCTCAACTTAGGTCAATTCAGTTCAAGAGTACTTCACTTTGTGGATATTAGTTGTTGCCTCATTGCACTATGTGTTAATTCAAATCGAAAGATATTGACACTTAAGTACATGTTCCTTCCTTTCGCCCAGAAAATTATTCCCATTATTTACCTTTGCATTAGTGGGGGATTGTGGAGTTAATGCAAGGTTCTTAATTATTTGAGTAATGTAACTTCTTTGAATGAATGAATTCGGTCCATTCATGACAAACTCCTGATCTTTCAATGTATTTTCTTTTAGATGAATAAACTCATTCATGGTAACTTATCTTATTAAACATCAATACTGATGTATTGATTTTTCTAATAATGTATTGTCTGTAAATGCCACTCGTTAGCATTTCCCTATAAATTGAATACCTTTTAGAGCATATCAACACACCAAGAAAAATACAAAAACATATTCTTCCTCTCTTCTTCTCAAGTTAGTTTCTGAACAATTATTTTGAAAAATCTCCAACTTTCGGCCACGAATGCACGTGTTTGGAAGAGATGTAGAACCTTGGGGAGTGACCGGCCTTAACGATTTGCACCAGAGTAGGGATGAAATCATTTTTAAGGCAGTGGCTTGCCACGACATAGTGTTTGTGATTATTTGGTTACTATTTTTAATTCCAAGTTCAATATCAATATTGTGCTATTTTTCATGCAGAAGAGGTTGCACTATAACAAATTCATTGAACTCAAACAAGTGTTTATTTTTGGAAGAATTTAAGTTAGCTCCTATAAGTTTATTGTTGAAGTATGTGGGTAACTATTTCAAGAATTCTTATCTACATGTAGACAGACAGAGAGAGAGAGAGAGTGATCAATAAGATCATCTTACAAAGACAGTACTCTTCAATAAGCTTATGGTATTAATTAGTGATGCGTAAAGTGCTTACATAAAACCTAAACCACTTGATATAGTAATTAATAGCGTAAAGTGCCTCGTCTACCTAGGAAACTAATTACAAGTTTACTTTTAATTCACTCATTAGACATGCATTTAGTAATTAAGAGTGCAGTGAGACGAGGAAAGAAAAAAGGGACTAATCATATGAATATCTGAGTAATTCTCATCACAGTCAAGGAAGGTACAACGATAAAGGCATAAGGTATAACATTTGAGTTCTAATTCAGAGGATATATGATGCAGTTTAATTTTCCTAACAGAGGAAAATACAACTATAAACGAATATGATTTACATATTTGTGAAGAACACATATTTTATCTTGACAACTTCCTCTCTTTGCCGATAACAAATTGTCTTACATTTGCTCTTGCCTAGAACCCCAAACCGAAATAGGTGAAATCCACGTATCCAAATTTACTTTTCAACATTCGACTATGGTATAAAATTATCTTCATGGCAAAAATTAAGATTTTTTCCAACAACAGGATAATATTAGACCAAAAATCTGATGGAGAGTAGTAACATTGCTCAAGTTAATAGTAGATAGACAAATTTAATCATTTTTCTTATTATATACTTTAATACATACCAATAAAATTAGAAACTGAAGAAAAGAAAAGAATTGAACGGGAAATTTATGGATATGCTTTCATATGATGACTTTTGATTAGTATCATTAACAGAGCAGTCACTCTCAAGCCATCTAAAATCTTCCTTTTCATTTCATTTATGAAGGTTTTGACGAATAAGATTGAGATTCTTTAGTGTCACTCTTAATCATAACATGGAAGAGTATTTTGTATGGAATATGATATTGTGTCATTATTAGGAGAAAAAGCAAAGGAAGTTCTTCTTTTTGTTTTAAATAAAATTTTCTTGAAGTCTTCCCTCGCATGGACACATCTTTGTTCCTATTTCTACCTTTACAACCCTTATCATTCATGGACCCCATATATACCACCTCATGATGTTACACAAGCTTGGATTCTCCTTTCTCTATATACTCTCCACTACCTCCTTCTCCCCCCCCCCCCCCCCCCCCCCCCCCCCACACACACACAAAAAAAAACACATACAACATAAAAGTATAGTATGCATAAAAGCAACATTTTTCTCTTTTAGCTGGCATATGTACACATTAACGTCGACATCTTATATTCTCACGGGGCTAAAGGGGAACATAGTGGTAGCAGGTTAGGGCGGATTTACAGTATTATTTATGAATTTACATGAATTCAGTAATTTTTGCACAAATTTTATATATGTAGTAAAAATTCATTAAACATTGAAATTATTCAAGGTTCCATTGAAGAACATGCATGAGTAGAAGAGGAAAACTGAAGAAGAGAGTTTCAGAGAGAAAATAATAAGGTGAGATATTTTAGTTATCAAAAAATCTGAGTCAACAAGATGGATGATCATGTTATATATACTTGATCGATGAATGAAAGAGATTAGCTAACAACATTAATTAACTAATTGACTAAGCTAACCACTCCTAATTAACTTTAGGAAACCTGTAACAAACTACTTTAACTAACTACTTTCTTCAACACTCCCCTCAAGTTAGGTGTCATAAATATGTTAAGCACGCCTAATTTGGAGTTAAGATATTGACGTTGAACCTTAATCAGTCCCTTTTTCAATATATCAGCAGGCTACTCATTTATTGAAATGCATTGAGGTAGCATCTTCCTTTGTTGGACTTTTTCCCTTATGAAATGACAATCTATCTCAATATTCTTTGTCCTTTCACGGTAGATAGGATTAGCAGCTATTTGATAGCTGATTTACTGTCATTAATGATGCTTATTGGTAGTTTAATCTTGATCTTTAATTCTTCCAATAATTCAAGTAACCAAGTGAGTTCTGACATTGTTAAAGCCATTCTCATGTATTCCGCTTCAGCAGAACTTCTGGATATGGTAGTTTATTTCTTTGATTTCCATGATACTAAGGAATCCCTAATTTAATTAACAAAACCTGACACAGATCTCCTGGTGTGAGCATATGTGCTTCATTAATATTACATGATAAAAATATGCCTTGTCCAAGTTGAGAGTTAATGTATCTACAATTCTTAATGCTGCACTCATGTAAGACTTCTTAGGCTGCTAAAGGTATTGACTTAATGTTTGTACACTAAAGGTTATATCTGGCCTTGCAACAGTAAGGTAGAAAAGTTTCTCTATCAATCTTTGATAAGGATTGATATCAATCAGTAGAGGATCTTCCATGTTATTGCTGCACTTTATAAGATCATCATACTCTCTAGTAGTTAGTTTAACATTTGTATCAATGGGAGTGAGTGCTGGTTTAGCAGATGATAAGCCAAAATCTGAGATCAGCTCCAAAGAATATTTTCTTTGATGCATTAATATTTCCTGATTTGATTCAGTAAATTCCATACCAAGAAAGTATTTAAGTTTCCTAAGTTTTTCATCTTGAAATCATGTTGTACAAAATTAAGGAAATATTGTATTGTCACAAACACATATGATTTGAATATTAAGAGATAGATCCAATTCACTCTTGTATAGTCATTAATAATGGTTAGAAAGTATTTATAATTATCAGCCGTAGGAGTCGTTTAAGACCCCAAATATTCATATGTAGAATATCAAAACTAGCATCACTTTTAATACTACCTGCAGGTAAGGGAATTCTAGTATGTTTAGCACATGGACATACATGACACTTATTATCTATCTCTGCTATAGACTCTACTTTATTAGGAAGTAATTTCTTTAGTACATATGTAGACACATGACCAAATCTCTTGTGTCATAAGCTGATGCCTAGTTGATTATCAGATGCTGGTGCAGTTTTAGCAGCCAGAATTACTTCATAATATATTTGTTTTCTAGTATTTTGATTAACAAGTACGTATAATTCATATTCCTCTTTACCAATCTCCTTCACCCACCCACTTGAGAAATTCTGAAATATACAAAAATCAGGATAAAATAAAGCAGCACAATTCAGTTGCTTAGTAGCCTTAGAAACTGACACTAGGTTGTACTTAAAATGTGGTAATAGAAATACATTCTTGAGTGTACTTCTAGGTGAAATGGAGCTGGATCCTTTATGAGTAACTAAAGCAATGCAACCATTAGGAAACTACACCTTTTTTGAACTATTATTTGCAGTAACAAACATTTTATTTAGCATTTTTAGTTCAAAAACCATGTGGTTTGTGACACCATTGTCTATGATCCACTTTCTTAGGCTATCTGATGCTAAAAATGCACTACAAAATTCAATGCTCATACATGTACAATACCTGTACCAGGTGAGTATTGAGAATTTGCCATGTTGACACTGGCTTGAAGATGGCTAGACTTGCTCAACATTTGTAGAATATAATCATACTATTCTTCGGTAAACACACAAGATCCAGGTTGAGGAATATTCATATGACTCATGTTGTTCATATTATTCTGCTCCATCATTTGATATAATCCTGTGACATTTCCCACAACTTGTTGATCACTTCTTGACTCAGTGCTATTGTTATGAGCACTTTAACTTTCACCCAGTACATTATAGGCTGCAATACCCTAATGTCCTCTTGGACCTTTATACCATCCTCCATCCTAATAACCACCACTTCCTGGACTCCCTTTCTTTTTCTTGAAACTAGGTGGATATCCAATCAACTTCCAACAATTTTCTTTTGTGACCCTTTAATTTACAGAAATCACACTACACATTATAATTGTTCTTGCATTTTTTATTCTCAGTTTGTGAGTACAAAACAGTGGGATCATAGTGGTTGGGTGGTGATGTTCCTAGTAATCCCGTAGAAGTAGAAGTAATTGCGTTTTGACTTTCATCATTTGCTATCATAGCATAGTCGTGATTAACAGTTGGTAGGGGTGACATGAGTAGAATTTGACTCTGTACTTGCATATATGACTCATTCAACCCATCAGAAATTGATACAATTTTTGCTTTTGAAGATAGGCCACAAAATTTCTTGATTTCTCATAGCTACAGCCAGGTGACGGAACTAAAGACTCGAATTCATTCCACATATCCTTTAATTTGGTGAAATATATTGCTACGGAACTAGTACCTTAAACTAGTGTTGCAATAATATCCTTATATACATTGAATGTTCTTGAACCACTTACTTTATCAAATCTTTCTTTTAGTTCCTCCCACACAAATCAAGCACTAGATCTATAAACTACACAACTCAACAGGTTACTAGACACAATATTCATAAGCAAAGACAACACAATTACATTTACTCTTTCCCATTGATCCCAATACTCTTCACGGAAACTTTCCTTTTGTTAGTTCCATCTACCCGGCCTAACTTATTTTGACCTCGTAAAACTATTCGCATTGACCTATTCCATAGAGAATAATTTCAATTCCAACTAACTGTAGAGGGATTAAAGAAATTCCACTTACATCTGCAGCACTTAGGTATATAGGATGACTCGAATCAAGAGATAGTGTTGTTTGGCCACATGTAAGAGTATATTGTGTAGCAACATTGGATGTATCGCCATTGACAAGACCCTTAATTATGTTTGTAGGAATCACCATCTTGAATATTCAAGACTTTTTGTATTTGACGGTAATAGAAACAAAATCAGATGTAATTCTTCTTCGATTAAACTTTATGACAAAGATTTGCAACTTCAAGAAATCAAAACTTGGAATCGCAAGAACTAACTATCTCGGAATCTGAATTTTTGGTGAATCGATAATTTGAAAAATGCAGAATCAGTTTTAATTCTATTTAAAAATTGATTGCTCTGATACCATGAAATTATTTAAGGTTCCATTAAATAACATGAATGAGTAGTAGAGGAAAACTGAAGAAGAGAGTTTCAGAGAGAGAGAGAGAGAAGAATGTGTGATATTTTCATTATCAAAAAATTCGAGTCTACAAGATGAATGATCAGGTTATATATACATGATCAATGAATAAAAGAGATTATCTAACTACATTACTTAACTAATTGATTAATCTAACCACTCCTAACTAACTTTGGAAACCTGTAACTAACTTTGTGAAGCTAAAAATTACAATAGTGGCCTGATGTAACTAACTACTATCTTCAACAAATATCTATAACTTTTTGAATGTGAACATTATTATTACTGAATATTAGTTTGAGATCGTCGTAAGAATTTATAAACTTCAAATTCTGAATTAGTCTCTAGTAACAGGCTTATCCTTGCAAAAGGTCAAAACATTAAAAGGTCCTCTTACAATGTCAAAACCAAAATTTTTAACAAAGGGATTCGAAAAATACAAACTTGTATAGTTGGTGAATATTAAGGGTATTTAACCATTCACATATATACAAAAAAGTTTATTTTACCTTATTTGTACGGTATAAGTTTCTGTAAAAGGGGATTTGATTGAACCCCTTTCAACATGCTTAGCTTTGTCACTGCTCTCTCCCTAAATTGACAAAGTTGAATCGAAGATTTATATGTATATATACAATTTAAATACCGTTGTATAAGTACACATAATTCAAATTACAAGCAATGTGTTCAGTTAAAACAACACAATTCGTCCTAAATTTGTTTTATGATCGAGAAATTGATGTAACTGAATTCTTACATATCACAAACCAAATTAATTAAGTCATTCATCATGGCATAAGCGTATCTAGACATGTAGGCAGGGTTTAAAATCCCTAATTTTCGATGCGGATCATAAATTAATGTGTAAAAATAATTAATATTGTAACAAATAGTAAATATAAACTCATAATTTTAAAAATACAATGAATTCAATCTTAAAAATTTTAAGTTTGAGCCTATAGAATTTACATCTTGAATCCGCCTATGCACGATAATTGGTTGTATTCAATCGACTTATGTATCTCAATTGCACTATATATATATTTACAACAACTTGTGTATAAAAAATGTACACATGCAACTTAAAAAGAAAGTGTTTAATATTTAAGAAAGAGGGAGAAGGTAGAGATGTAAAATGGAAGCAAAGAAGAGAGAGAAATGCATATGGGTGGGGCTTCAATATTTGCTTTTGGTGCATGACAAAAAGGGGAACCCTCCTCTATCTCCCACTCAAAACAAAAGCCTTTTAGGGTTGGGGCTGGAAAGTGACTTCCACCTTTGTTATTTTATGCAAAATCACGCAATGCGAAATGGGTATGGGTGGTGGGAACATCCCTCAGTGGACCTGCCCCATTCTGTCCCCAACTCCTCCTCCCTTCTTCATTTTTTTTCAATACACAACTAGGATATATATATATAATTAATCTGTGTATATAAATTAAATTATTATATAATCTGTATGTATATCTTTATATTTTGTATTTTATTTTGTTCAGTAATTTCAGTAGAAAATTAAAAATCCAACCAAAAGAACTTAAGTCCTGGGCCTGTGCAGACTCTTGGTGAGGCTGTTCCAAGTGTGTAGGCCCCACATGTTGCTCATCTCCCCCTGTTGGTAGTTACCAAATTGTTAAAAATTAAAACAAAAAACCCGACCAAATTACTAAATTATCAAACCAAAAAATTGAAATTTCAATTAAGATTTGGTACGTAATTTGTTTTTTTTACGGAACTACAAAGTACAAACAATCCTAGACCCTGTATTTGAAGAAATGTAAATGAAAACAATGGACAAGTCCGATGACTGTCCACCATGCAACAAAGTAGAGGAAAAAAGCCGTACTGAGCTCCTAGTTTAATTGGTAGGGACATCTTATTTAAATGACTATTCAGTGTATACATTTTGAAAATTGAATATCTATGAATCTGTCTCAAGCGTGAAATATGAGTAATATTCAAATGCAATGGTAAAATTTTTAAGGAGAGATACAAAGAGGTTCATCATTCCAAGCTAGCTAGGGAGACAAGCAGACCAAGTGAGTCTGCCTATATATTTATTGGGTCCTTCCTCACCACCCCATCATAAGCCCATTTATTCTCTATGCATATAAATTATGCGTGTGTGTGAGAGAAAGAGAGTGAAAGGGTAAAGTTTGTTTATATGCTTTGGATGCTTTCAAAATGTAAACCCTTTATACCAAATGTCAACCTTGTGAAATCTAAAAGTCAATTGCTTTTCTAACCATCATCTCTTTTTCTCTCTCTAATTGGATCCTTTTGGGTGAAGGGATATGGTGGTGGGAAACACTTTCAATTGTTACAAAGATAGTAGTAGTTGGTGCTTGCTAGCTAGATGTTCGACATGGCATATATAGCTAGGGTTTATACTTTCTTGCCTTTTTGATAAATGGAGAATAAGTTCAATTTCTAAATCGACGTCACGCAATTGAACAAAATAATATTCATAGGTGATTTTATAAGTTTGACTTGGCAAGCTACTTGTATTTTTGAATGAAGATGGCACAGATTTTATCAGTTTGATCATGAAAATTATTATTTTTTTCTGAAATAATTTTTCACTTTATTTTAAATTCAGTGTTTGGTCATAAATTTTTTAAATTGAACTTAAAGTTGGATTTCAAATTTGAAAAACAACTTATAACATATTTTCTAACTTATCTTCAAAATTTCAAATAAAATGCTCTCTTTTTTCTTGTGTAAAAAGAAGAACCAAACACAATTCTATCTTCAGCTTCAACTTCATAAATTTCAAATAAAGTGAAAAACAATTGAAATCTATGGCCAAACGCCTACTATTTTCTTGTGTAAAAAGAAGAAGCAAACACAATTCCATCTTGAGCTCCAACTTCATAAATTTAAAATAAAGTGAAAAACAATTGAAATCTATTGCCAAACGCCTACTATAAACTCGAGAAATTACAAGAGCATTTTTGTAGCTCTCAACCAAAAATTAAAAAATCATTCCAATTTATTATAATTAATTGCATATCCACAAAAGTGGGCTGACGCCTACTATTTTGCTTAACCATGTCAAGATCAGATCTTCCTTACTTTCAATTTCAAATTCGCTGGAATTCCAAATGCATGGGAGAAGTGTTTTAATTCTATCAATCACAACCAAGGGCGTTAGAATCTCTTTACGTATTAACCACAGGTTTTGGGCATGTAAACTAGGAATCTAGTTTTAGTCTTGAGAATAAATAATTTTTTGACATGAATTGCTTTATCACTTTTAGTAGGCTTATCCGACACAAAACAAAATTAAGTGGGCTACGTCCCGATACTGGATGTTTTAACAGAAAAACAATCTGGTCAATCAAAATATTTTAGAGGATTATCTATATCTATATTATTATAAAAGCATGAATATAAATGTTGGTTGATCAAAATATCCTTCAAATGTTGAATCACCTTTATACCATTTGAAGTTAAATTATTTTCTAAAACATAATTTTAATATTGGATAAAATTATAATATTAATTTTTTCTTAATATCTTAGGACTTCGAATTCAACTGAGAACAAAAATCCTAAAACTAATGTACTACTACCCCTATTTCCTTTTCTTTTTCTAATTTTGAGTTGGTAGGAGAAAAGAAGTCCTACTTACTCATTAACTAAAATAATTAAGTATTTCTTTAATTAGCATTTGTTATTGTGGTGTTTGTTTTTTGATTTCTTTAAAGTTTTAACATGACATGTTTTCTTGTCAATAAATATTTAAATATAGAACTCAGATCAAGACAACATAGGAATGCAACTACTTTTAATTAATTTTCTGACATTATTATTCATTTATTAGTATTACATTTTCATCCTATCTTCTTATTGGGTATGGTGATATCATAAAATCTTTACCTTACACTAAATATAATTGAATAATATAGACGTGTAATATTGGAGTTAATTTAAAAACATAATCAAGCAATATCAAGTACTCCCTCTGTCTCAAAATACTTTGCACCTCATAATATAAATATAATGTAATTATAAATAATTTTATCTAACATTTATTTTTTGTGATATCTAAAGGAAATAACATGCAACACATGTTCGTACAGACTATTTAACAAAAAGAGCTGCAACAAACAAGAAATATTTTTTCCCATGCTAGCTCGAAATAAAAATGAAAGTCAGTTGACGAAGTTATCATGTGCTAAGTAATCTTATGTAATTAAACATGTCTTTAAAGTGTAATATCAACCCAATACGTTATTATTGTGTTTTGGAAGATTTAAATATTTGTTTTGTGTAGAAATGTAACGATGAAGACTCTTAACCTTTCATTGTTTCTTCCTAATATGGCATCCCAATTGAAACACGAGTTAGCTAGCTAGTCTTGTTGTGACATATGACAACAAATGATTCATATTTAAAGCTTAAATTGAGCTCATGATAATGGTATTGCACATGAAATCTAGACTTGTACTAGAGCTTACTCCACTATCCACTATGACTTCGGAGTTTCTTTTATTTTCTTTCCTTTTCTTTCCTTTTCTTTTTTTTTGGCGGTACTTCTACGAGTCAATTCTCTTATTCTCCTAGCATACACAAAATCATCTATGATACGACTTATATTGTTGTTGTTCCGAAACACATATACAATATACATAATAGACAAATAATAAAATAATGAGCGAAGTATCGTTGCATTAAACCATTTCTAAATTATTGAGTCAAGATAAAGGATCAGATTGATTTGTTCTGCATTATTACTACCATAAATTTGCGAAATAATTATGAAGGCTATAGAATGCTTGGAACAATTTGGATATCGATTGAAGAAAATATCCTGGAGTTATGGTTTTACCGACAAACTTGTTCATTCTTCAATAGATTCTACTTATTAATCTGTCTCAATTGCTAATTAACTGGGTTACTTTTACTCACAAAAATCTTTCAATTCCTACTTGGCTAATCGATCAAGTTAACCTAATACCTACATTTTTATGGAACTAAAATTAACAAGAATGCATAGTCATGTAAAATAATTAAGTCATTTAAGTATATTTCTATCTTAATCACGAATCTCCTCCCTAACGCCTAGATTTATCAAGTATTTGCACTATTCAATCTTATAGTAATCAGTTTTTTTTTCAAGTTCAATTCAAGATACGTAAATAGTATCTAATTGTTGGCCAGCTAATTAAATAATTAAGCATGATTTGGGAAAATAACCTCAATATAATAATTTAATTTATGAAATTAATATTTAGATATCAACCTTTACGAAAGAATCATAACCCTAGAAGTAAGGAGCTTAGCTACTCATAGTCATGATAATAAATTCAAATAACTTAGAAGAATACATCAAAATTAGGAAAAGAAGGGAAAAGAGAGAATCTTAGATGAATCCCAAGCTTCCCAATATGTCCAATGGCTTCCTTTGGCTCTAGCGTGTGCTCCCTCAATTAAAAACTGTGTTTAGGGCTTTTATATGAGGTGAAAATCCTTCTTGAACTGAATTAGCCTTGACCTATTTCACTCAAAAAGGGTCCACAAATAGCAAGGCACGCAACGTACGTACATCCTGGCTAATGTACATAATGCCTAAAAAAATCTTTAACTGTCATCTTGGAAATTTGACTAAGGCACACCCACGATGAACTCGCAATGGAGGAGGTCATTCCAATGTTTCCAAACCTCGCGTGCGATGGGTGCACGATAAAAGCTTATGTTTATGTCATGGCCTTGGTTTAGCCTCTAAAAATCTGTTCTAAATATGACTCATGATGGGTCTACAATGTGGGCTTCATCCTCTTTCTCTTCGGTATTTCAGATTTCGCTATAAATTGATCTCAAATTGCTTCTTTTGTCTTGTTTATTTCCTAGACACAAAAAAATTACAGTTAAAAAATTGAAGCATATTTCATATTTAAACCAGTTAAGTCATTACAAATGGGGAAAATTTGTTGGAAATTAGCCTTTGGCGGGAGTTGCGACCGACCAACTTTAACGGCTTAAACACTAGTGTTACGTATGTTGGAGAATCCGGTTCTTCACACATGCATGATCTACTAAGTACGTAGATAACCGTAGGGCCAAGAATCGTCAAATTTCATTGAGAAATGAAAGAGATATTGGTTCACGAAGTGAGGTGTTTGAAGCATGGAAAGTGTGGTATTGTGTTCAATTCTCCCTCATCGGTAGAGGAAGAAAGAATTGTTGTGTATATAAGACTCGAAATTGGTTTGGGGTTTGGGACCCCAAGGGGTATCCCATGTGTTTAAAGGAGGGAGGACCTAGATGTGCTTCGGTTCGAGGAAAGACCACACGCGCGCGCGCCGCCGCCGCCCGCCCGTCCGGTCACGGGTCACGGGTCACGGTCACGGGTCATGGCCAATCCGTTGGTATTTCTCTCCTTTAATTTGGTGGCTTTACTACCTCCATAATGGTCATTATTTGGCCAATAATGGTTGTTATGGAGGCAGTCAAACAGTCCCTTCCTCACCTATATAAACACCCCTTACACCATTGTTGAGGCACACTTGATATACACGAAAATATACAACCAGAAAATCAGTTCTTCCTATAACTTCCAAGCATCATTTCATTATTCAATATTCTTCACGGTAGCTCTTGAGTTTTCTTTGCTCAATTTTTCCATTGTTGTTTTATCTTGGGAGACGAATTGTCCGGGACGTATAAAGGATACATACGGGGCAATATTGTCTTAAGGACAGAGTGCCACACTCGACTCAGCAAAAATCAAAGCAGCTTTCGGTCTTCTTGTTCAACAAATATTGTAATTTCAGTTTTGTTATTATATTCTAATTTTTAGTTTTTCTAGTTGAATTGTAATTTCAATTCTTTACATAAGTAGTTACTTGTAATTTCCGTTTCCTGCAAATCCTTGTAACCCAACAACTTAAGACAATATTCTTGCTTACGGTAGCTCGCAATAACATGGCTGGAAATATGACCGATGTTCTTCGCTATTGTCTTTGCCTCTTGAGGCAACGTTGTCGCCTTCCCCGCCACCGCCGCTGCGGCCAAGCAGTAACTCCGCCGCCTTCACGCGCGCTGTCGCTGCTGCGGCTCTGTTCAAGGCGTAACACCGCTTGCCTTCCCGATCGTTGGAGCTCCACCCTCTTCTTCACACCACCATGATCGCCCGAAAAATTCATGGGATCGAATTCAAAAGATGGCAAAGCAAAAGATGTTGTTTTACTTAATGATTATGGGCATGGCCCGGTTCCTTACGGAAGATCCTCCACAAGTGGAGATGAAATGGACTCTTCGCCTAATGAAACGGGTGAAGGGGGCCTTGGTATCCATGTCATTAATGGCATGAAGATGGTTCGTGACGCATGGAATCATAGCGATTTCATGTGCAAGAACTATATACCGAAATGCTTGGCGACCCTCTCTACACGGTCTATTGAATCGTTGGCACCGCCAAAGAGCGTGGGAAAAAGCGCAAAAGAAGTACAACGCACAAGATGCGGGTACTAAGAAGTTCATCGTTGGGAAATTTCTAAAATTCCAAATGGTGGACAAGAAGACGATGATGTCCCAAGTCCAGAATTCCAAATGATTTTACATCACCTGGATTTGGAAGGACCGAAACCAAACGAGCGATTTTTGGTTGCATCGCCGATTGAAAAGTTACCTCCTTCATGGAATGAGTTTATGAGTTACTTGAAACTCAAGACAAAGGAGATGACCTTTGAAGAGCTTGTTATCAAACTGCAAATCCAGGAAGATAATAAGAAGACCTTGACAAATGGTAGACAACCTGCTGAGGCAAAGGCAAATCTGGCTGAGGCCAAAGGGAAAACAAGCAACAAGCGGAAGTTCCACAAAGACGGCAAATCCCCCGCAACGGAGACGTTCGGAGGTAACCGTCATCACCGTGGGAAACCTGGTCATAGGATCAAGGAATGCCGCAAGCTCAAGACCGAGCAACAACGAGAAAGCCAAGTCGAAAGGCAAGGCTCAAGCTAACGTCGTCAAGGACACGCTCCTGGATGACATGATTGAGGATCTCTCGGCCGTGGTGCTAGAAGCCAACTTGGTTGAGAATCCGATGCAGTGGTGGGTGGACACAGGTGCAATAAGACACATCTGTTCCAACAAAGATGCCTTCTCCACGTACACTCCGGTCTCCGACAAGAAGTCGTTCATGGGCAACAACGCTTCCTCGGACGTGCTATGGGTTGGAAAGGTGGTCCCGAAGATGACTTCCGGCAAGGAACTCACTCTG
This sequence comes from Anisodus tanguticus, assembly GCA_034509755.1. Taxonomy (NCBI): domain Eukaryota; kingdom Viridiplantae; phylum Streptophyta; class Magnoliopsida; order Solanales; family Solanaceae; genus Anisodus; species Anisodus tanguticus. The sequence goes on along the minus strand of CM067548.1, from coordinate 15,449,239 downwards.
AAGGAAGTGATGCACGTCCCAGAGATTAGAAGAAATCTAGTTTCTGGACCTTTATTGGTTAATGTTGGTTTTAGTCTAGTGTTTGAATCAAATAAGTTTGTACTCACTAAAAATGGCACATTTGTGGGGAGGGGCTTCGTCTGTGAAGGCCTCTTCAAAGTGAATGCCATGTCTGTATTGCGTCAAGGAAATAAAGTTGAACCTTCTTCTTATTTGCTTGAGTCCTCTAATTTATGGCATCATAGATTAGGACACGTTAACTACGAGTCTATTCAAAGGCTGGTAAAGATGGAGTTGTTACCGTCTATCGACGTAAACCCTCAACGTAAGTGTGAGGTGTGCGTAGAGGCAAAACTCACCAAGCTTCCTTTTCGATCCGTCGAAAGGAATACCACTTCTCTAGAACTTATTCACACAGATATATGTGATTTGAAGTTTGCACAAACTAGAGGGGGGAACAAGTACTTTGTGACTTTCATTGATGATAGCACAAGGTATTGTTACCTTTACTTGTTAAGAAGTAAGGATGAAGCCTTTGAAGCGTTCCGACGTTACAAAGCAGAAGTTGAGAACCAACTGAGCCTACGGATTAAATCCATTCGTAGCGCTATAGGGGGAGAATATGTAGCGTCTTTTGAGGAATATTGTGCCCAAGAAGGCATTATTCATCAAACGACGGCCCCATACTCACCTCAATCAAACGGTGTGGCGGAACGTAAGAACCGCACATTAAAGAAAATGATGAATGACTTGCTTATCAATTCCGGACTTCCCTAAAACATATGGGGAGAAGCCGTCCTTACCGCTAATACGATTCTTAACAGAGTCCCACATAAGGGTAAGGACAAAACTCCATATGAATCATGGAAAGGAAAGAAACCCACCTACAAGTATTTTAAGGTGTGGGGTTGTCTGGCAAAGGTTGAAGTACCTAAGCCAAAGCAAGTCAAGATTGGGCCTAAGACTGTAGATTGCATATTCATCGGATATGCAAATAACAGTAGTGCTTATCGCTTCTTAGTGCATAAGTCAGATATTCCAGATATCCACCAGGGTACAATAATGGAATCAAGGAATGCTCTATTCTTTGAAAGTACCTTTCCTAGAAAGGAGAAAGACATAACCTCTCGCAAACGAAGTTATGCACAAAGCTCTCAAGAACCGGGAGTCCTTGACTGCCCGGATCTAAATGGTTCAGATCTAGCGAATCTCGAGGTGGCTGAACATCCGGAATCTAGTGTTCCTGATTCTCAGAACTTAGAGACTCCAGAGATGGATCTAAGGCGAAGTAAAAGGCCCAGGAAGGATACATCCTTCGGTCCTGACTTTGTAGCTTATATGGTTAATGATGAACCAAGGACAATTGCTCAGGCGTTGTCAACTCCAGAAGCACCGCTCTGGAAAGAAGATATTGAGAGTGAAATAAGCAACATTCTGCATAACCATACTTGGGAGTTGGTTGATCTTCCTCCGGGAAATAAACTGTTGGGTTGTAAATGGATACTCAAACGGAAATACAAGGCAGATGGGTCTATAGACAAGTACAAGGCCAGGTTGGTAGTCAAGGGCTATCGACAGACAGAAGGCTTTGACTACTTTGACACATACTCTCCGGTATCCCGGATGACATCCTTATGGGTATTTATTGCGATCGCAGCTTTGCGTGACCTTGAGATACACCAGATGGTTGTTAAGACAGCCTTCCTAAACGGTGATTTGGAAAAAGAAATTTATATGGACCAACCCGAGGGGTACGTGGTTCAAGGGCACGAGAAGAAAGTCTGTCGACTTATCAAATCTCTGTACGGGCTGAAACAAGCCCCGAAGCAATGGCACGAAAAATTTGATAGTACTCTACTATCGAAGGGGTTCGCCATTAATGAGTGTGATAAATGTGTTTACACGAAAGGTAACTCTGACTCATTTGTTATGATATGCCTGTATGTAGACGACATGTTGATCACGGGAAGCGATCCTAGGGTAATCCTAGAGACTAAGAACATGTTGAAACAATGCTTCGACATGAAAGATATGGGTATCGCAGATGTCATCCTAGGGATTAAAATCTCTAATACGTCCGACGGATTTGGTCTTATCTCAGTCTCACTACATCGAGGATGTTTTGAGAAAGTTCAAGATGTTAGACAGTTCACCGATAGCATCACCAATGGATACAAATCAAAAGCTTGATAAAAATCTTGGTGCATCTGTATACCATGAGCGATATGCATAGGTGATCGGTAGTTTGATGTATATCACAAACTGCACCCTACTTGATATTGCTTATGCAGTCAATAAGTTGGCTAGATTCACCCATAATCCAAGTGATAATCACTGGAAGGCGTTAAATCGAGTATTACAATACCTGAAATACACGTTAAATTTCGGGTTGCACTATTCGAGATATCCAGCTGTACTAGAAGGGTACAGTGATGTAAACTGGATATCTGATATAGAGAACACCAAGTCCACCAGTGGGTATATATTTACAATTGGTGGTGGGGTTGTGTCTTGGAAATCCTCTAAGCAAACTTGCATCGCCCGATCCACGATGGAATCGGAGTTTATCGCTTTAGAAAAAGCAGGAGAAGAAGATGAGTGGCTTCATGGCTTCTTAGAGGATGTTCCGTGTTGGAACAAACCCGTACCTTCGGTAATAATCCACTGCGACAGTCAGTCGGCTCTAGGAATGGCACGGAATACTATGTACAACGGCAAGTCTCGTCATATTCGACGGAGGCATAAGACCGTTAGGCAACTGATCACCACGGGTATAATATCCATTGATTACATTAAGTCAAAGGATAATATAGCAGACCCATTGACAAAGGGCTTACCCAAAGATCAGATGGCTTGCCTGTCTAGGGGAATGGGCTTAAAACCCAAAATATAAGGACCAATACAGTGGTAACCCAACCTTACGAACCGGAGATCCCAGTAATTTGGTTCAATGGGAAAATGAAGTTGTAAAGGTTCAGTTGATCGCTTCAGTGGAAGTAGAGCACTTCGGATAGTGATTTCTGAAAAGAAACACCAAATCCAAAGCCATTCCCGCGATAGACGTTAAGTGCTATCTGCAGTATGGGTAAAGGTTAAGTTTTCAAAACCTGTAATGATCCTCAACAGTTGAGGTTAGGTTCTTGGGAAACTTTTAATGGTTCCTAACACTTGTGAAGTGGGGTATAGCGGGATACCTTGTAGGAGACCACCTATTTAAGTGCGAGGATGGGCCGCCTCAAAATGAACGCACTTAAGAATCCAAGACGTTGTCCATGACCAAAACGGACAAAACATTACGAAGAAGAGAGTAAGGGAATTTGTTGTGTTGGTACCATTGTCTTGGCTTACACTAAACACTGACGGTTCAAGACATCACGTTCACCGCGCAGTAAGTAAGTCCGATGGTATTCAACTATGGAAGGTTCAAAGCTGAAGCTACCTCTCCTTATGCAACATCGGTCCATTTGAAATATTGCTTTGGAAATGAAAAGACACCATGTGAGTGCGCCAAAATCTCTTTCAAGAGGGGATTGTTAGAAATTAGCCTTTGGCGGGAGTTGCGACCGACCAACTTTAACGGCTTAAACACTAGTGTTACGTATGTTGGAGAATCCGGTTCTTCACACATGCATGATCTACTAAGTACGTAGATAACCGTAGGGCCAAGAATCGTCAAATTTCATTGAGAAATGAAAGAGATATCGGTTCACGAAGTGAGGTGTTTGAAGCATGGAAAGTGTGGTATTGTGTTCAATTCTCCCTCATCGGTAGAGGAAGAAAGAATTGTTGTGTATATAAGACTCGAAATTGGTTTGGGGTTTGGGACCCCAAGGGGTATCCCATGTGTTTAAAGGAGGGATGACCTAGATGTGCTTCGGTTCGAGAAAAGACCACACGCGCGCCGCCGCCGCCCGCCCGTCCGATCCGGTTCCGGTTCCGAGTTCCGGGTTCGGGTTCTCGGGTTCACGGGTCGTGGGCTGTGGGCCTTCTGATATTATCTTTTTGGGCCAGAAAACTTTGCCAGAAGTACAAGTCCAAGAAGTTTCAAGATGTACAGTTTGGTCCCTGAAGTTTCCAGAAATTCAGAATTTCGGCACACACGACACGACGAAACGTCCAAAGCTCACTCAATTCAAAGCAATTTATTTTGGCTGAATTACACCTCCTATAATGGCCAATCCGTTGGTATTTCTCTCCTTTAATTTGGTGGCTTTACTACCTCCATAATGGTCATTATTTGGCCAATAATGGCTGTTATGGAGGCGATCAAACAGATCCCTTCGTCACCTATATAAACACCCCTTACACCATTGTTGAGGCACACTTGATATACACGAAAATATACAACCAGAAAATCAGTTCTTCCTATAACTTCCAAGCATCATTTCATTATTCAATATTCTTCACGGTAGCTCTTGAGTTTTCTTTGCTCAATTGTTCCATTCTTTGTTTTATCTTGGGAGACGAATTGTCGGGACGTATAAAGGATACATACGGGGCAATATTGTCTTAAGGACAGAGTGCCACACTCGACTCAGCAAAAATCAAAGCAGTTTCCGGTCTTCTTGTTCAACAAATATTGTAATTTCAGTTTTGTTGTTATATTCTAATTTTCAGTTTTTCTAGTTGAATTGTAATTTCAATTCTTTACATAAGCAGTTACTTGTAATTTATGTTTCCTGCAAATCCTTGTAACCCAACAAAATTAATATTAAAACATATGTAAATATGTAAAGTATCACTATCCCTCAGTTTGACTTGTGTCCGTCCTCAAGCAATGTGAAATATGATATGATAACCTTAAACACTCAAAATCAATTTTGAAAGTTTTGGAAAACAAATATGATTAAGATCAATTGTCACCACCCAAATCTATAACCTAGGTTGTGACAATACATTACTTCAAAGGGAGGAAGGAAAGGCTGACAATCCATTACCCATAAGGCGAACCCTCAGAAAAAAAAGAATAAAGAGGAAAGAACTACTAGTAGAACACTCTCAATAGATAATAAGTGTTGAAGCGTACTGAATCTTCTCATACAACTCCAAATAGAACAAGTCGTGAAGATACTAAATCTGAGTACAAAGTATGAGACACAACTCGAAATAGAAAATTATCAAAGTCTCCTAAAAAGAAGAAGCTGCCTCCATGGTCCAATAGTGTCTCACCTAAATAGAAAATTCATAGCCGTTGTCTTTTATTGTGAGCCAAGAGCTCTAAAAAAGCAATGAATCACATGAACCTTGCTAAGATAATTGATAGTTGTCCAGCTCATTCAGTTAGTTGCACTCATGATTGCTAAGTCCGTATTTAATTGTATCATACTTGATTTTCCTCTTGAGAGTGTTTAGACTCTCTAATTGTATTACTTGCAAATTGTAGTATAGTTGTATTGAATCATTTGTGAGACTTCCTCCAAGTTATGAGTAATCTGAAAGGAGTTAATGGTGTGCACTAGATAGGTAGATGGGGATAATTGAAGTCCAGAGTATGTGGCCTATAGAGGCCCATTTGCTAACCCACAACATTTTCTTGTGATGCAAGTAAAGAGAGGTGTTGGTGGGTAAGTGGGTCGGGTCTTGGTTATATTCGGGTTGACCCAAAAATAGATGCCAAAGTAGGGGTCTCGGGTTCTCGGCTTGGCCGAATAGGATGGTGTTTGGTGTCTATTTCGGGTAGTTGAGTTTGGAATAGGGCTTAGGAGTTTTGTGAAGTTGTCACATGTGTGTTGACGGTCAGGGTGATGATCGGGACTTGGTGGTTTGTTTGTGGCAATGTGACAAAACAGAACTGAAATAGTGAGGTCGTCGGCAAGGTGTGTTATGCGGACAGTTTGGTGTTGTCAGGATTGTATAGGACATTATGGGTGGTTTCGGTTGGGGACCTTTGGTGGGGATGTTTATGGAGTCTTGTGGGATGTGGTGGAAGAAAGAATGAAGTGGTTTGGACAAGGAATGAACACATAATGCGAGGTGCAAGTCCGAGTACAAACCAAGTGTTTGGGACGATCGATATGAACAAGGATATGGACACAGGAGTTTTAATGGCCGAGTAGACACCAAGATGAAGTTGACAAATTTCACAAGGACTTGATCAGGGTTTCTAAGTACAAGCTTGAATACAAACTAAGTAAGGGTGTCCGAAAACCTTTACATAGACCCTAGGCTTAGACTAGGTTGGATCACACAAGTTTCAACGTTCGCTTGCAACCAAGGGGGTTCCTTAAGCTTGGGCTTAGTTAAGTCACAGAGTCTTAACCAAACTTACACAAAAGGGAAACCTTAGCTTGGGTTTAACTAGGTCACACAATCATAACTTCAACTTATACTAAGGGGTTTGTCTCACATAAGAACCAAAGGCACACACAAGGACCAACTAATGTATATAACACACAAGTTAAATACCTTAGCTTTTGAGTAAAACTCAACTTTTATATATCAACATCCTCTGCATATTTACAATGTCCTAAGGGTCCTATTTATAGTACAACATGGACTACTCGAGAATACAAATTAAAAGACATAAATCTTGAGCCACACGACCACAATGTGAAAGGTGGTTCTTGGCCTAATGGGGACAAGTGGAAAAGGGTTCGAGTTTCCTTGGGGCCAAGGATGAATCCAATCTCTTTCACACTCCTTTGTGGATCCGATGATGAAAAATGCATGAACTTGGCTTCTTGGATTCACATCTTCTTGGGATATGTTTGAGAAACTTCCATTCTTTGTCTTTGATGAATTACTTGGCCAACTATTGATCTTCCCATGGCCGATATTGATGTTTGTTTGATAAGCCAAATTCATGAACTAGTTGGTTCATGAATTGTCTTCATGGAATAAGTTTAGAAGTTTCCATTCCTTGTACTTTCTTAATGAACCATTCAGTTGACTCTTCATCCTCCCCCTTGGCCGAATTGTTGTCCTCAAATTCATGAACTAATTGGTTCATGAATTACCATCTTGGAAGCCTCATTTTCTAGAGCATCCTTGTCCTTGCCACCTTGGTTTAATCCCATTTCACACGGCTTAGACATCCTTTTAGAAGACATTCGGCTTATTATATGGCCTAGTTATTCTCTCCTATTACATGGCTCATTAATGGTGTCCTAAGTAGTTAAGTTAAAAGTTAAATGAGCTAAAATCTAGGCTAGAAAATAAAGATAAGCTACAAGAAAAACAATTATGATCTTCGGCCAAGACCTACATACAAAGGCCGAACAAAATGTCTTCATCTTAAGATCTTCACGTGACAATTCAAACTCCACTCAATTTTCCATACCATTTGAGGCATCTTATCTTCGGAAGATCAACCTTCTTTGGAACTCTGAACTTAACACCTCGAGGATCAAATTGGAACCTTAAGCCACGGGGATTTTTACATCAACTGGGGCTTATTTGCTAGCATAGTGAGGCCTATTTGAAGGCCCACAGAGGCTTATTTGATGGCTTATAGGGGCTTATTTGATAGCCTACATAGGCTCATTTGCAGAGTAAGTATTTGATATTCTTATACGTATTAGATCCTATTATGACTTGATAGATTACTTGTTATACTATGCGCCTATTTGATTCTTATGCCATAAAAGAAAGTAAAGAATATATCTCATGTACCATTAGCCCCAGGGTTTCAGTGAAAGATCTCAGAACGTCGCTCCACATAGCGACCCAAATATATATTCACAAAGACTTAGAAGAACGTCCAGAACGACTTGAGTAAGGTAAGTTTTAATAAGAGTTTCTATAGGGTGTTTAAGAGCTTTCAGTTGCATTTACTTGATTTCATTACAAAGATAACTTTTATGAGATTTAGTTTGTTGTATTTGTTTCATGTCTGCCTTGCATACTCGATACAATATTTCTATAACGACGTCCCATGGCCGGGGATGCTACATTCGCTATGTTTATATTTGCAAGCATATACAGGTTGTGGGGCACACTTGCTAGTTGTTGCGGACAATCAGCGAGAGGGTGCAGGTTCCTCTTCTATCTGGAGCTAAGTTAGGTCTAGTATTTGCATACATTGAGGTTATGGGTAAGTCGGGCCTCTATCCTGACACTTGTATCAATTGTCCAATATTAGATATTCATAGAGGCTTCATAGACAGTGTATATGGGTTCATTTGTATAACAGTTGCATGTCAGGGTCTAGCAGCCACATTTACATACATAAGTCATTTATATTTGCTCATTTGTCTCTTAAGCTATGTTTATGACTTGTACAAATTTACAGTAGTTTCATATAGAGTATAGTCCATCTATCCAGATTTGGGACGTGACATTAATTGTGTAAGATGGCTGGAAATATTGATGCATATGTATTGTTGTGTCAGTTGATGGTGTTGCAAGGAGTAGAAAAGAATTAGGAAAAATTGATGTGGTAGAACCATTTTAGAAAGGATTTATCATTCATAGGCTAATTGTGGTGTTCCTTTATGTTGATAGTAGTATTATTTTCTTGGTTGTAGCTTGAATTGTGAAAGGAGCTGATTTCATCATCACCATGGAAGAATCGACTTAGAGGTATGTAAGGTTATTCATTATCTTCTTCTTTGGCATGAATCTCTAGTAAGCTTTCTCTTTCGAAAATGAGTCCTGAAATGAAACCTTTAAAGACAATCTATTCATATATTCTATTACTCCATATGCTCCTGGTGATGTTTCCTTGATAAGCTAAGCTCATGTATTTATATGTAATCCATGTTCCCTCAGGAAGGGCAATTGATCTATAGCGACCCCCTCATAAAGATCTCCTTAGTAAAACGGGTGGGGTGTTAGTGTCAGTTGCTCCATTTATATACTAGACAGTTTCATATATTTCTCAATTGATATGGTTCCGATGACACGAGTCTTATATGATTCTTACCAGCCCTATGTATCTATAAGAAAGTTTACTCGAGCCACAATGACTCCCTCGTAAGAACTTACGTCAAATAGCAACTATTAGTAAGAGTTATCTATTCTACGCACTTGACAACTTCACCTATATTACTTTTGGTAGAGCCCTAATAAGGTGAGCACAATATGTTTGATAGTAGCTCCATGTCCATTCAGGAAGTAACCATGTGTTAAAGTGATCCTTTTATGGAAACCTCTATACTGTGATGCGTGAGAGTCGAGCACTTGAGAGTTTTACTTATTGATGATTGCTAGTGATAATGAGATGAGTCTCCTACTTGTTTGATGTTATTGTTGTTGAAACTATGGATAAGTACAGTGAACAGGTCCAGAAACCTAGTAGTACATATGTGCTAGCCTGGTAGATGACATATACGTTAGTCCGGAAGTACCAACTCATTCGTCGGGAAGAAAGAGAGATAATACCAGTACGTTAGCAGGTAACTTACAGACTCATGAGTCTAGTAGCTAACACATACGTATGAAACGATACAAGTAGTTACTGTTATAGCTTTATGTTTTCACGCTACTTATGTATTGTAAACTAGATATACTATGAGCTGTGAGACATTGTTATAGAAAGACAAGCTATATAAAAGTATAACATATTCCAGTTGGTAAGATTATGTTGTATTCCCTTACAAGTTGACTCTTGACACTTGTTTTATATCATTACTTCTTCGCATTCATTGGTTACAATTGCTTTACATACTCGGTACATTATTTCGTATTGACGTCATTTTGCCAAGGGCATTGTATTTCATGTTGCAGGTTCAGATAGTCAATTTGACAAGCCTCCAGAATAGAAAGTTCTAGTTATAACAGTTAATTGGCAAGACTCATTTTTTATTCGGAGTGCAGCCGAGTATAGATGTTGTCTGATTTTATTATGTACATATACTTATGGGTAGGTCGGGGCTCTGTCCCGACTATGTTGTGTCAGTCAGATGTTCTTAGAGGTTTTTGTAGACATATGTACGCCTATTGTCAAGTTCAGTATGTTGGTCCAGCGTCTGTACATATCGAGGCCTTATAGGCCCATGCAGATGGTATATATATATATATATATTTCTGCTTACAGGTGTTTGAATGAGGTAAATTTATCATTTTTATAAGATGGGTCACTCACGTAAGTAAGGCACTAGGTTCCTGTCCACCTCACCAAGGTTATAGTGTGACACAAACTTATCTTCCAAAAATAAGAGGTTGGCCTCCGCTATATCGGCATCAGTTGTAAACATGATGTTCTCCTTCCGAAGAATCACGTTGGAGGTAGACAATTGGATGTTGGCTCGATTGTGTTCTTTATTCTTAACTACGATGTCAGCCAACCTCTTCTCTAACTCCCCATTCTCTTTTTGTGCCCCGACCACCTCTTGTCCAACTCCCCATTTTTTTGTGCCATGACCACCTCTTTGGTTTTGTCTTGCAAAGCAGCCTTCAAGGCTCGGAAATCTGCTCCCAGCCCAGACTCTTTTTCCACGGCAGCAGTCAGTGAGTCCTAGTTCTGGACCCATTTGTCCTTCCACTCGGCATCTTGAGTTTGGAGAAAGTCGACATCTTAGATATAAGCTCTCTTATCTTCCTCCGATTGCTCCAGTTTTAGTTCATGTTCCTCGACGTGAGTAAGTTGGCTTCATCGGCCAAAAGACGCTCCAGTGTAGAGTCACGCTCAGTTTCAAGAGCCTATTTTCAGCAATCGTGTGTTGGAGTCCCTCTGAGGTGAGGATGTTGGCCTTAGAAAAATATAGGTTTGTAGTGAACACTTAAGGAAACAAAATGGAGAAGAAAATATCTGGTGACAAGAGAAAAGAACTCACCAGGGCAACTGCGTGCATTCCAACATTAAGAAGGCACTCTGAAGAAACCGTATTCATCTTCCCCCAATATTTTTCGGTGGTAAGGGGCTTCATGTAGTTGGCCACCCTGATAGGCTTGGAGAGAAGGTGATACTCAACGGGTACCGCGAAGGACACCCCCGCGCATGCTCTAGGGATTACAAACTTGGGCCGGAAACTAGTCCACCAACTCGTTATGGTGGGAAGATGACCTGACGGGTCTGAGAAGTCAATCTCATTTGGCAGACAAAATAAGAAGCAATTGATGGGTCCAGTATGGCTTGTGGAATGGTGGAAGAAGTGGAAGAGGCCATACAGGAGTGTGGCACCTACATGTGCGTTCCTCTGGTCTGCAGAAATAAATGGAGCTTATATAGAAAAACTCGCTTGCTCCGCAACATATAACTCTCTGTAGAGCCTCACCGAGGGAATTGTTGTGGATGCTCGACTTACTCCTTCTAACAAGGGTCACATTTTCTTCTTCGGTCTCTTTGCTATCCATGTCACCCACCAGAGAAGGAGCGGTGGTAATGGGGGATTGAATCCCTTCCCAGAGACCTTTGGAGATTCCCACTTATTTCCTCGAAATCCTTGGGGGGCATTTTTCTTTTCCCTCATAGCCTTGGGCTGGGGACTGGAAGAAGAAGCAGGCTTTCCAAAACGGGTTCTTTTTCTTTCTAGAATGCCTCGGATGATTCGATTGGCCTACTTCTCGTTATTCATTACTTCGACAACTGGGTTATCTGAAGAACCCTTAGGCAAGATTGTAATATATAAAAAAAGGTTAGGACCGAAAAGTCAAAATAAAGGGTAAAATTTGCACGGCTAATTGTGGAGGACATTTTGTGGTTCTTGGGTTTCCAATCGTTATCTTCAGAGATTTTTTTCTACGTGTAGATCTCCGAAGTAGAGACATCCAGAATCTTCTGGATCCATTGCACATACCCCTTGATCTCCGAGGGTTCCCAAAAAGTGGTTGAGAATAAAACAAATGAAATGAACATTAACTTAAACGGACAACAGAAAGAGAAAAGGGAAATTGTTGACTGAGTGTTAATAAAACCAATGTACTTACATGTAGGGTTGCATGTTTTAGGGATATGTGGATTTTTGATCGACAAAACACCATTCATGATCACGACCACAATTCTCTCCATTCAGTCGTGGTCGTTGTTATCATTAATGGAGAGGGTGACATTGTGCCCTGTTTGCTTAAGATAACTATGCCGCCCCCAAAGAGCTTTGTGGAATATAGTATTTTCAGATGGCTGACGGTGAAGTCCTCACTATCCTGGTTGGCAAGGTACCAGAGGAAGGCCACTGCCCTCCATATAGATGGCTCCACTTAGGCCAGACAAACTTTGTGACTTTGTAATGCCTGCAAATGTCTAGAATGACCAGTCCATCTCTAGCCTGAGCCCCAGGGTAAAGGGGTATGTGTACACGTAGAAGTGTCCCAGCCAATCAGAGGTGATTATCTCCGCTTCGTCAGGAATAATGACTTTGATGTCCGTCCACCCGCATTCCTCTTTGATGATCGATAAGTGAGAGGCCAGGGTTGCAGATCGATAGTCACCGACCGGTTTGCCCCGATCGCCAAATTGATTAGACGTTGTGGCCTTAACCAGGAGATCCTTGTTGCGGTTCACTTTTTTATACGAGTGAGCGCATAAAGAGCTAATAAGAATTTAGATGGTGCTCTAAATTGGATAATGTGTTTTAGAGTCGGTACCTAATTTATAAGTAAATTAGAAAAACCAGTGTGAAAGGGTTTATTCAAATTCATTGAAAAAACCTATCTAAATCAGATTCAAGGTAAGAGTTCTGGTGATCCGCGGGGAAGGTGTTAGCACTTAGTATTAAGGATCCGTAGAATACGGTTTAACTACGAGCTCTATAACATACTTCAAAATGATTTAAATTTCCTTAGTGTTTAAAATCCGCAAAATAACTTGTCATTTCATTCATTCAAACTCGAGGTTTTATTTTAAAATAAAGAGTTAAAACTTCCACCAAAAATAGTACGCACGAGATGGTTTAGTCAATTTCGTTTTCGGACTAAGGACACTCAAATGTGAATTTGAGTATAACGCCACATTTAGTCCAACTACATTGACTATTTTAACACTTGCATCTTTTCAAAATCCTTTCTACGTTTCAGAAGTGGTATAGTTTCCTTTGAAATGACAAAATTGGTTTTGAAAGAAGTTACCAAAAATGATTTTTTGTTCCCTTTTGCATGCTATATTTCCCAAGGTTAAACATATCATACTTTCCAATACCCTTAACCCAAACTCAAGTACAAGACAAGTTTTATAGTAAAAAAATGCTTAGTTGGGCTTAGCCCGTGTTCTAATTTTAAATAAAAATAAAAATTTTCAATCAAATGTTAATTATTATTTCCCAACTGCCCATTTACATGTTTTCAGTCACTCAGGACCAATTTTTGGGTCCTTCAAATATCAACCCATTTCAGTTTTTCAATTCAAAGCCTAAGTTTCGGTTTAAGATCCCAAAATCACTTTTTGCACTTAGTTAAAAATCCATCTTTCATTTCTAGTTTTAAAACGTCCAAATACTTCCGTTTTTAGTCAAAACAATCCTTTTATTTATAGATGTGAATAAAGTTTGAAATTCATTTGGCGATCTAAATAAACAATCTACGTATCGTTTGCCTATCCTAGATTCAAACCATAAGTAAAGTTCCAATATTGAAAGTATTTTATTTACATCAGTGTATATATATAATTGAAATGGAGAAGAGTTTAGGCTGGTGGGCCTACCTAAGCCCACAAGTTGACTATTTTTATCCATAACTGGGCCTTCATGCAAATATTAGCTTCCCTTGCGCTTTATCTCATCCAGAATAATTATGATTGGGCCTCAGCCCAATCGACAAAGTGAATGATGACTTATCTGAATGAAGTGATGGGCCTTGTGAAGGCCTATCTCGGCGTAATGCAGTGGAAACACACAAGGGAAAAAACAAAGACCCAAGTTAAAAGGCATCTATAATTATCTTATATATTAAAAATTAAATAAACCAACATATAACTTAGAGTAAATAAAACAAAGCATTCAACAGGCCTAACTGTCAATTAGCAAATCTTTAAAGAAAGAGAAACAAACAGTGGGCCAGGCCTAAAGGCCATAGTCATGTAAGAGAAGCAAACAAACAAAGAAATGGGCTGAGCCCAATAAATCACTTGCATTATGACAAGGCAAAGACAATATAAATATATACATGCACAACATACACTTGATATATTAATGTATCTGAAAATTGTTTATAGCTCGTATATCAGGTGCATATCATGGCATTTTCCTTAGGCAAGCACATAAGAGTGACATTTAAAGGAGAAACTCAATCATAATTTGCATCTCATAGATGTGCACCACTATTTCCTAACCAAATTCACCTCAAGAAAACCACAATTCAGTTTAGCAAATAGACAATGTCAACATAGTTTAAGTAAAATTACTATCATATCAGGTTAGATATTCAACCCAAATAGAGGCAAGTAAACAAATTATCTAGATATGAGCAGGTATATGCAAGCATATGTATAGACAGACCAAACACTTGTGAAGTATCTATCAATAACATACCAACCTTACCAGTACACATTTAATAACTTAACCAGATAAACAAGAAATAAAGTAAATGAGAGTACACCTAACTGGAGAAGCTATTCAAACCTTTATTTCTTCAACACATGACTTAGATACATACAATAAGCAATAAGAAACTTTACTGACCCTTTGTGTTCTCTTGGGTTCACACAAAATGAAAAAAGGTGGGCATGCTACATCAACAAACATGAGGAGACAGATGCAACCATAGAGTATCAGTTATTCAAACACCTTAAATCACAATTAGAAACAATGGGAAGCATGCAAAGGGGAAGCGGATGTGCAGTCAAGTTTTGGGAAAGTAAAACATGGTACAACTTAGCTATCTATAGTCAAATAGACTAACTGAACCAAACATCAACCATTTTAGATCATTTCATAACCTAACAGAGACTAGGTGACATATTATAAGCATGTTCAACATATTCAAGCAAAGTATGAACCCTAGATGCCAACATACACATTATACAAGCATTAACTGACCCCAACAACCCAAGTTTATCTTGATACTAGTGCTTAAATGACAAAACAAATATGGTGTAGCATGGATTAACTAAACACAGTTCCTAAGAGGTTAAACATGCTTCCTATACCATTACAACAACATACTGTACTCAGTTATACAGATTCTAGACCACATTTTTAACATCCTATGAGCTAAACAACTTCTATTGGACTAAACCAAACATATGCTAACATGCTAATCATTTAAACATATTGCATATGTTTAAACAAGTCTTAAGCTAGGTGTTAATCTAATATTAGATGACTTATATATGCACAAGACGAACCTTAAACTAACATGTTAGGCATCTATTTAATTAAACACAAACAAACAACCAATAAATAGAGAATAAAGCCTATTAAACATGCTATATTAAATTATAAGTAATATGGTCAACTTTATCAACTTCAGAGATTCATACATGGGAAAATTACCTTAAACTAGCATGACATGCACTTTTCTCAACTAACATAATTAACAGTCACAATGATGAGCCTAAACATACTGGATATTAGTCTAATGAGTACGAACAACCCTAATAATGAACATTAACAGTGACTTCAACTAACAATTTCAATAATCAGTAGTTTAATGAACCAAGACATGCTTAACAAATGACTTAACAAGCTCAATCAGTAATTAAATTAACTCATCATGCTTCTAATATCACAGTAAATGCTAATAATGGCCCAAACAACACTAACAAAGATCACATAGTGTCTTATAACAATCAAAACATATTGGTTATTAAACTAATACACACAAATACAACTACTCCTAACTAACATGCTTCACAACTAACCTAATGAACTAAACAGTCAATAATGACTAAACATGCTTAATAAACATATAAACATATAATACAAGTTATATGCTTTAATTTAAACAGAAAAATTAAAAGGAAATGTGTTTACCTTGTGTGGAGGCAGTCTAAAGATCGAAGATGGGCTTGTTCTTCCATCTGACGGCCTAAATAGCTCGCAAAACCCACGAAAACAAAGTTTTTAGACACTGAAGGCCAATTAACTAATTATGCGTTCCTCGAAAATTGTTTGGATCCAAACTTAAGTTAATTTAACCAATTTAAATTCAATTAGGATTTCAATCAATGTGAACACCTTGTATCAAGTTTCAGACCCTTGAATTGAAGGAATGTGATTTGTATTTATAGGAGAAATCTCAAACCCTAGCAAAGACCGTCACCCGATGTGGGAGAACCAAAATGGGGGGAAAAGATCCCTCCAAATCATTCTCAACCAATGAGAATGTAAAATTCAAAAATCAAATTAGACAAGGAGCATTAAATGTTAGCAGAAAAAGAAAAATATAGGGATGAACCTCACCTTAAGGGATACGGGTGGTCTAGTGGCATGCAAAGGGAAGAGAACGAGGGAATTTAATGCCCTTTCCTATTTTGGCGAGGTAACAACCACAACAAAGCTCGTACTCTGAAACTTTGCCATTATCGGCAATGGAGATGAAGACAAGACAAGGCAGCTAGGGTTTCTTTCAACCCTCAAACATAAAAGGGATCAACTGAGGTGATTTCCCCCTCTTGTCCTTGCTTTTAACGATCGCGGGTTTGGCTTGGGCCTAATCGACATGGGCTCAACCAATTTAAACTAAAAAGAAAATAAAACAACCTAATACTTTGTGATTTAAAATTAATTATGGTCATATTTTACAAATGTTGTCATGTTTTAAATTTAGAAAATGACCAAACAATTTCATAAATAACCTAATTAGACTAAAAGCTTCATTTTAAATCTAAATTTGACACTAATTTGAAATTAGGAAATCAACCATGCAAACATCTTTTAAATTAAAAAACATGATTTAAAACTGAGATGTGATTCCATTATCATATTTAATTAATAATTTCCTGAATTTGATTAGCGGAAACATTAATCCCTTAATTTTGAATTTTTTGTGACAATTAATATATAATTGTCGGTTAAAATTCAAAAATTGTAATTAATGATCAAATTATATAAAATTAGGATATGATATACATTATATATACCAAGTGATATTTTGTCAAATAAAATGACAAAATACTCCCTGAATAACTTTGTAAAATCATATTCGCTTTGTGAAACATATGTTTCACTCCGTCTGTGACTTGGGAACTCTGGATAATTACATAATTTATCGGAGGGTAAATTAGGTGTCAGCAGTTGCCCTTTCGTTGTGCAAGGATGTCTAGACCATCCCGAGCAACAAAATTTGACTAACCTAGTTTTTAGCCGACCAATAGGAAGTTACTTCTCATTTTTATGCAATTTTGAAAATTATGGGTGGACACTAGTTTTTAGGTTTCATATATATCTTAGGTTGCATGAGAATTCAGGCATCTTGTAGCTCGACTCAATTAAACTACTTTAAGGGGATAAAACAAAAATATCAGACCAGAAAGTTCCGGAGCGATTTCGTTAGAATGTGAGCGATCTTCGGAGATTGAGTGACCTACATATCTCCGGTTTTGGAAATCGGATCACTTGTTGTTTGACTTGATAGCCTAAAATGGTATCTCTTATGTGAGAATCCCTTTGACCTTTCCGATATATGCCCGACTGGTTACAAGTTTTTTTTAAAAATAAAAATTTGTGATTTGCGAGTGAGGTTAGCGCGGAGTGATATTCAAGCTCATGTGAAGAGAGCTTGACTCTTGTTCACACATATTTTCGACCCGCTGCCCTAGAATAAGTTCCACGTTTGCTCTGTATGTATTTGGATCTGGTCATTTGCTTTCTACCTCCAGTAGCTTTGTCCTATTTCCATATGGTAAGACATGCATATTGATTATTTACATTTATATTTTTCATACCTGCAAGGCGTTGTTTGTTGTACCCTCCTGGTGATTTTTTCGAGTGGGTGCCTCCTCTAACACCATTTGTCTCCTGTTAATTTTGCTCAGCGAATGCCACCTGTGATATATTTTCTGGTCTTCGGCCATAATTACATCATTCAGACTGGACTGTTAGGGTAAGGTTGTACCTTTTTACTTATGCCCCTTCCGACATTTTTCCTCTAGTTGCAGCTCTCAGGTCCGGTATTGTTTCTTTACTTTGTTGGTGGCTCTAGGGGCATGACAATTGTTTTTCGGTGTCGAAGTGATTTTATATTGTACCTATTTCATTCGTGAACAAACAAGTTAATAAAAAAAACTCGTTGTCCTCCTGACGACGTTTTGGTGACTTGTAATCACTGAAAGATTTATTAGTTTTCTACGTGGTCGATCCGTGTTTTCGACTCCTGCTGCGTCATTTTTCCGATCTTGACCCCTCTTTTAGTCCCGGTATAATGAGAGAAAATGTTTTGAATAGAAATGTTTGAAATTATTTTAGAAAACATAATTTTGACTAAAACATTTATATAACCCTATTTTGTTATCTCACGTCATGACACATTCGCTTGAGCGAGGTTCTTCGACTGTCTTCGGTGTTCTACTTTTACTCTTCATATGTCTTTGGTGAAATTTTTGAGATCCCCTAAAAAATTTGCCCATTGCAGATTTAGATAGGCTGACTCTCATCCTGATTTGCATTGAAGGAATTTTTGAGTCCCTCTAAAAACTTCTGCCCCAGTTTATGATAGCTTGGATAGGCTTGTCCTTTGAGCCGGGTTGCTGATGGAATATTTGGGATCTTCTAAAAAATTATGCCCAATTTTCACTGTGAAACGATTTCTTCGAACTCTTGATGTCTCTGAGGTTTCCTAGGGGTGTATTTGGTTGTTTGTTTGGAGCGACTAAGCTCAAAGAGCGCCTACATATCCCATCTTGGAAATCAGGTCACTGCGTAGTTTATATTGCAAAAACGATAGATTAAGGTAATATTGCGACCGAGCCCGTAATAGACTCCTACATATCCTCTTTCTGAGAATCAGGTCCTCGCGTAGTTCGTTGCAAGGAGTATGGATTTTAATAATGGTGCGACTGATTCCAAAATGGTCACCTACGTATCCCTTATTTTGGGAATCAGGTCCTCGCATAGTTCATTACAAGGAATGATTTGGTTTTTCTAATACGATTACAAGAAAAGTGTGAATACAAACAAAAGAAAAATGCAATTACAAGTAAAGGAAATGCGATTACAAGTAAGGCGATTACAACTGAGAGACGTGTCTTCACACATAGTACTGTTTGATTGTGTCTGAGTTGATTGCTTTAGACCCCTCTTGGCTATACATTTCTGCGAAGAGGACAACTCCTCCTGAGAGTACCTTGCGCATCATGTAGGGCCCTTTCCAATTGGGTGCGAACATTCCCTTGTACTCATCTTGGTGTGGAAACACGCGTTTGAGTATCAGTTGTCCTATTTGGAATTTTTGAGACCTTACCCGCTTGTTGAAGGAGCATGCCATTCTTTGATGATAGTGTTTACCGTGACATACAACAACCATCATTTTTTCATCGATCAGAGCCAACTATTCATATATTTTTTGGACCCATTCTGCGTTGTCCAGTTTTGTTTTTTGTATGATTCTGACCAAGGGTATCTCTACCTTCGCTAGTATCACTACTTCAGTGTTGTAGGCAAACAAGTATGGAGTTGATCCAGTTGAAGACAGAGTGGTTGTTAGGTATCCTAGCAATGCGTAGGGAAGTTGTTCATGCCAACACTTATAGTTCTGGTCATTTTCCTTAAGATTCTATTGATATTCTTATTTTATGACTTTACGGCTCCGTTCATCTGTGCCATATATGCGGTCTCCGATGAGTGATACGGAATTGTTCACAGATGTCTTTCATCAGATGACTATTCAATTTAGCTCCATTGTCTTTTATGATCGATTCTGGAATGCCGAATCGACATATGTTATTATTGCGCATGACATCGACTACCACTTTCTTTGTCACTGACTTGTGAGAAGTAGCTTACCCATATTGTAAAGTAGTCTATGGAGACTAGGATGAAGCGATATCCATTGGATGCAGATGGCTCTATCGGCCAAATAACGTCTATGCCTAGTCTACAAATGGCCAGGGTAATCTCATCATATTAAGCTTATTTGGAGAGACCTTGATTAGATCTCTGTGAATTCGGCATTGATGGAATCTTTGCAAGAATTGTCTATAGTCAGCTTCCATTATCATCCAGTAGTAGCCTGCCCTTAAGATCTTCTCCGCCAAGACGAACCCGTTCATGTGAGGTCTGCAAGTTCTGACATTTACTTCTTCTAATAGCTTTGTGGCCTCTGTGGAATCGACACATCTGAGTAGCCATAGATCGGGCGTGATGTATGTATCGAGAGATTTGATTAGGTAAAGGGTTTGGGTCTTGATTGTACTTGGGTTGACCCAAAATAGCAGGGCAAGATTAGGGTTTCTCGGTCTCTTGGTATGCCGGCAATGGGGTGTTTGGTAGTACTTTAAGGTGGGTGTGGGAGGAGTCACGTCAAGGCACTTGGTGGAGTTGTCATGGCTTGGCAGAGGGTCAGGATGATGCTCGGGGTTTGGTGGTTGAGTAGTGGCACGATTGCATCACAACGCTGAAACAGTGAGGGTCCGGGGGGTGTGCCTGGTAGGGATGTTGGTGTGTTTGAGGGTGTTTGCATTGAGTTACGGTTGGAGGCCTTTTGTGGAGATGTTAATGAGGTGTTGTGGTAGATTGTAGAGTCGAGAAATAAGTAACTAGAACAAGGAATGGACACGGAATACGGGTTGCAAACCGACCACACACCAAGTCACAATTCGGTCGATATGTGGCTATTGGATGGTAAAACGAGAAGTTAATTGCTCGTGTGGTCTCCAAGTATGTTGTGGTCAATTGCACAAGGACTAGGTTGTGGTTTGTTGACCGCGAGGCTCAACATTAACCATGCAAGGGTGACCAAAACCTTATAAAAACATAGGTGGTTCTCTCGGAGAACCAAGCGACCCTCCCGGAAGATATACTAAGAACTTACAATCTCGGATTGAAAGACTTAGAAAAATGAGTAAACACTCAAGTTTTATATCAAATAACAATTGCTCAATACAATATCCTAACGGCTCATTTTATAGTTGAGCAAGGACCCTTCTAAAAAGGAAACATAAAGACATAAACTACACACTTAGTCGACTAAGTGGGAAAGAGGAAGGGGAAAGGTCATCGGCCGAGGGCCTCACGACCAAATCTAATGGCTTCTAGAACCTCTTTGATAACTTTCATGCATGAATTAGTTAGCACTTGAATGAGCTCCTTGGATAGTGTTGAGATGCATGTCCCTTGGACGATTGTGGAGGGAGGAATTCATCCAACCCCTCGGCTTCTCCAAACCATGTCTTGGTATTCTCCCATTGAGGAAATCCATACACAGTTCATTCACTTTGAAGACCACACTTTTAGATGGAGCATCCACTTCGCTTTGCCTTGTACATGTCACCATTGGATGAGGCTTCTCTCAACCTAGTCACTGTCCCTCATTGAATATGTCCTAGTGAGTAGCTAAGGGTTATTACATAGCACACTATGTCCTAAGCTAGCAACTAAGCTCGGAACTAAAGGAAAACAACAAGCTAAAAGAAATAAACAAACATGGTCTTCGGCCAAGACCTATAGAAAAAGCCGAATATAAACACCTTCTTGAATCTTTATGTAACAAGTCCAATCCCATTCCATTTTCCATGGCATGATAAGCACATTACCATAGGTTGATCAACCATTTTTGGAACTCCGAGCTTATCACCTCGAAGATCGAATTGGAACCTAGAGCTCACGGGGATTTTTGCATAAATCTCCCCTTTTTGGAAAGAATTCATCCTCGAATTCGTGCCGCCTAAATGTAGCAATGAAACTTCATCAACAAGTGTTGATCCAATACTTCCATCATTGGACAAGTCCAGAAGTTTCATCTTGTAAAAACCTTCTTCTAAACTTGCCAAATACGGATCTGAATACAAGATAATTGGTTTTGACTTCTCATGATGTTCATGTTGGAACTTGGATTCCATAAGACATGTTGCATTTCCATAGGTATAAGGATGACATGGTGCACCACTCACTTTGTGTTAGAGAAAAATATGGCACCTATACTTGTTTCATGTTTTGATGCTCAATGGCCTTTTAAGGCTTGGCACGGGTAGGACCAGGGCTTCACAAATCTCCAAGGCTTCAACGAATCTTGTTGCTCCTCGGAACCATTCATACATATCTTTTCTCATGAGTGTGTTTATAGGGGCAGCAAGGTCATAATATCTCCGCATGAAATGATGAGGAAACGAAGTCGGACTAAGAAAATTATTTGTTGTAACTATGCATGTAGGCTCGGTACATCTTTGGCTTGATTTCATCATAATTGGATTAACACACAAGCTATCGGATGATGTGGTGTGATCTATGGACTATGGTACCATCTTGTGCATGGAGATCATGGAAGAGTTTGGAATGTTGTACAACTCAAATGGCCTCACAAGTTCTTCACACAAATCACGCTCTATTTTGAAGTCCAATATCTTGCAAGGATAGTCTGCTCTTGCCATTTGATTGTCCCTTCCTTCCTTAAGTGTAGTTAAGCCCAATGAGCCAAACATAAGCTAAGTCAAGTGTCTCCAATGTACCCCGTTATGAACAAGTCCTTACACGGAAACAGTGGACTAGAGAGAGCAATATACTTTTAGTCTTGAATTAGGACGGGACCAACGCCGATTCCTCTAGCATCATGTTCAATTTTAATTAGTGTCTCCATGGTCGAAATAGGGGCAGTAAGGGCACCATAAATTATGATGGTATGAGGATATCAAGAAGCCAAGACATGAAAGCTTCTTACCGCACTTGCATTTGTATATTCAGGTCCATCTTTGGTGGTAACACAAGTGTGCCACTTCATGTTCTTTTGACACCAACAAGTCGTGCACCGTATACGGCCTAAAGTCCTTTTGGACAAGGCCCTCGTCTAGTGTTTCTTGCATGCATTGTTGTACTTCATTAGCTATTTCCGAATTGTGTTTTCAAGCTTGTTGTTTGGGCAAACAACCTCTCAGAATTAAACCAAGAGTATGTTCAATGCTTTCCATTGGTGATGGTCCGGTTGCAAACTCAAAAAAGATCTTTCGACCTCGGCATAGGAATGGTGCACGGCCTAGGGCTCGTTTTGATTTTGCCCACCGATTCTTGTTCTTGGCATCATAGTCTTGGTGAGTAGAAAATGAACTCCTTGAAAATAAATCAAGGGCAATTTCACTATCTTCCGTTGGTAGTGTTCCGGATGCAACATTCCGCAATGTTCTCCCTTTCCTTGCACATCAATGAATCCATAGGACTCCCCTTCTTGGATTCTTATTCTACCCTTTGTGCATCAAGTATTATGTCGTCGGATTCACTCTTCTTTGCACGTCGAATTCTCAAGTCCTTTACCTCACTAGGTGACATCGGCACTAGTCAGATTTTCTTATCATGTTTCCGAAAGGAATAAGTATTCCTTCCTTCATCATGTTGTGCCTTCGTGTCAAGTTGTCATAGTTTCCCTAATAAAATATGGCATGCATCCATAGGGAGGATATCACACCATACCTTATCTTCATATGTTCCAATCTGAAAGCTAACAAGAGTTTATTTCAATACTCTTAGTGTTTCATCTTGGTTTAGCCGTCGGAGATCATATGGCTTCGGATGATTGCGGGTGGGTAATTTTATATTGTCCACCATTTCTACGAAGGCCAAGTTGACACTACTTCTCTCGTCAATAATCACATTGCACACTTTCTTATTTATTTTACAACGCGTGTAAAAGAGTTGTTCCCTTTGTGTCTCCTTAAGTGTTTCACGTGGAACCTCCAACTCACATTGGAGTACCAAGATTTCATGCTTTGGGATGTTTGGTATAGGTCGTTATTTGGCACGGTTCTTCATGACATGCCCGGAAAGTTCCTTTCTCAAGGCTTGCACATGTTCCGTAACTAACTCGGACATAACCCTCATAAGTTCCTCGTTCATGTTAGCCATAGCGTTGTTGCATGGGATAGGAATGCTTGGCTCTGATACCAATTTGATGTATGTATGGAGGGCTTTGAGTAGGAAAAGGGTTCAAGCCCTGATTGTACTCTGGTTGACCCGAAATGGCAGGGCAAGATTGGGGTTTCTCGGTCTCTTGGTAGGCCGGCAATGGGGTGTTTGGTGGTAATTTCGGGTGGGTGTGGGAGGCGTCACGTCAAGGCTCTTGGTGCAGTTGTCACGGGTGGGTAGAGGGTCAGGATGATGCTTGGGGTTTGGTGATTGAGTGGTGGCACGGGAGCGGCACAATGCCAAAATAGTGAGGGTCCAGGGGTGGACTCGGTAGGGATATTGGTGTGTTTGAGGGTGTTTGTGTGGAGTTACGGTTAGTTTCGGATGGAGGCCTTTTGTGGAGATGTTAATGAGGTGTTGTGGATATAGTAGAGTGGAGAAACAAGGAATTGGAATAAAGTATGGACACAGAATACGGTTTGCAAACCGATCACACACCAAGTCACAATTCGGTCAATATGTGGTTCTTAGATGGTAACACGAGGAGTTAATTGCGCGTGTGGTCTCCAAGTATGGTGTGTTCAATTGCACAAGGACTAGGCTGAGGTTTTCTAACCGCGAGGCTCAACACTAACTAAGCAAGGGTGATCGAAACCTTATAAAAAAGATAGATGGTTCTCCCAGAGAACCAAGCGACCCTCCCGGAGGATCAACTAATAACTTATATTCCCGGATTGAAAGACTTAGCAAAATGAGTAAACACTCTCAAGTTTTATATCAAACAACAACTGCTCAATACAATAACCTAACGGCTCCTTTTATAGTTGAGCAAGGACCCTTCTAGAAAGGAAACATAAAGACATAAACTACACAGTGGACTAGGTGGAAAAGGGGGAAGGGAAAGGTCACCGGCCGAGGGCCTCATGACCAAACCCAATGGCTTCTAGAACCTCTTTGATAACTTCCATGCATGAATTAGTTAACACTTGAATGAGCTCCTTAGATAGTGTTGAGATGCATGGCCCTTGGATGATTATGGAGGGAGGAATTCGTCCAACCCTTCGACTTCTCTAAACCGTGTCTTGGTATCCTCCCATTGAGGAAATCCATACATGATTCATTCACATTGAAGACCACACTTCTAGATGGAGAATTCACTTCTATTTGTCGTGTACACATCACCATTAAATGAGGCTTCTCTCGGTCTAGTCACTGTCCCTCATTGAATGTGTCATAGTAAGTAGCTAAGGGTTATTACATAGCACACTATGTCCTAAGCTAGCAACTAATCTAGGAACTAAAGGAAAATAACAAGTTAAAAGAAATAAACAAACATGGTCTTCGGCCAAGACCTACATACAAGGCCAAATATAAACACCTTGAATCTTTATGTAACAAGTCCAATTCCATTCCATTTTCCATGCCATGATAAGCATATGACCATAGGCCGATCGGCCATTTTTGGAACTCCGAGCTTATCACCTCGAAGATCAAATTGGAACTTAGAGCTCACGCAGATTTTTGCATCAGGGCGTCCTTCTGTAAAGTAGTTCCTTATTCAAGAAGAAATCATTGGCCATTCTTCTGATGGTCTTCTTTTGATTGGCTATTGTGTTTTCAGGATACTCTCTCATTTTTAGGTATGTGTTTATGTCGGTATACAATGGCTTATCCTTGGGTTATGCTTCCATATGGGAACAATAAGCATGTTCTTCCCTAATGTTGATCTCCAGAGGGTCAATATGACTGCTTTCAGAGTGTTGTATCATGGATTCTATAGTTGCAAGGGCATCAACAAACTCATTTTGAGCCCTTGGCGTATGCTGAAGTTTGATCTTTTTGATTCTGTTGCACAATCTTTGTGAAAGGTTGCCATATGGCAAGATCTTCTCGTTATTAGTGGCATATTCTCCTCAGACCTGGTGAATTAGTAGATTTGAGTCTCCTATTTCCAGGAGTTCTTGGATATCCATGCGATGTCACGATCCCTTTTCAGGAATCATGGTGGCACCTACATAATCCCACCATGTAGGTAAGCCACTCTCAACCCGGTATGCATGATAAGATATAATTAAAAGAGGAAGAAGCATAATACTACAAAAATTGTCTGATAATATATAATGCGGAAGAAAAGATAAGTTTGTCACATCCAAACGCCCACAAGTAATCTTGTCTGTGGGTACGAGAGCACTAACAATTTGATACAAGTTTGAGAAATGGGCACGCATGCCAAAACCAAATACATATTATGAAACAAGTATCTCAAATGCAAGAAAAAATTATGATAAATAAGAAGCATATGTGAGTTAGAGGGGAAATTTTTCCGAACGGAGTGATGCAATTGATATGAGCCTGAGTGGCTAGAGACAAGTATTATGAGCCTAAAATTGGCTAAGTGGTGTGATTGGAAGCCTAATATAGGCTAAGGAACTCGAGGGGAAATGATTTCAGTAGTATATGGACCTCGCGAGTCACCCATTGGTCATGATTCATTAATATTTGAACGTGTTTGTACCAATGATGGAAAGTCCTTGCATTGAATAGCATTTTCATATCGTATCATCTTATTAATATATGACTTGGATTTCTTGCCTAAAGTGGTGATTGAATCATTCTTACTTATTTTTTGAATACTTAAATGGACTTGAGGACTTAGAGGCTTTTTACCTTTAGTCTTGAAACTTGTCATTTTTATTATACTACGATGGATTAATCACGGTTAAAGTGTAGAAGTGGTAATCGGAAGACCAACCCTTATCTCTATTTTAATTAGGGTCAGTCAATGATGTTTTTGAGTACACGTTGTTTACCCGTACTCACACTACACTTACTGTACCTTTTTCTGTAGAAATTTGATTCTTACACTAGAGGATCTCAACACTTTGTCGGTTATTAATGAGGCCATTTGGAGGATTAAGGTGAGATATTGGCAGATCCGTGGCACCAAATTCTTCTTCTTTATTTACTTGTTCATGTCTTCTTGTTTCAGATAGTGTAGTAGTGCTTACTTAGACTTGTATAAGTTTTTTAGTGGTTCTTATACTAGTGACACCAGATTTTGGAATTTGTCATACTATTTCTGCATTTTCTATATTATGAGACTTATCTAAGACTTAAAATTTACTTGTTTACTTATTCTGCATTGATTCATTTAATTAATTAGCTTGAATGGGTTGTGGTTCGCTTATTGACATGATGGGAGTTAGTGCTATCACGGCTTAGTATATTGGGTCGTGATAAATTGGTATCAGAGCTTTAGGTTCACCGGGCTCACAAGTACAAGAATAATGTTTTGCGGATCGGTACAATGAGCTCCATACATATCTTTGAGAGGCTATAGGACATTTAGGAAACTTCTATTCATTTATTTCTTATTTTGCGTATATGATTCGATTTAAGATTAAATCTCATTATTTCACTCTCTCACTAACGATGAGGACACATTCTCGGGTACACACGATGAGCTGCTTGATGTGATATTGTGTGGTAAAGTAAGAGATATGTCACTATGATAAGGACGCGTGACCAAGTTCAAATTGCATTGATGTTGTGAAGACTTAGTTGAGGCGGGTTGTGTTGCAGACCCTTCGGTTTGGTGATATCCTCTAGGAAATAAGGGAAATGGTGTGAAAGACTTCATTGACCGACATGTCTTCTAGAGTTAGTCGATCGGAAGTTGGGCGAGTGTTTCAATGGTATAAGGAGTAATTAAAAGTGAGTTGGAGATTTTAAGAGGTATGATTAGCAGAAGGAACATGTGATAAGCGTTGTGGCTTTAAAGACTATGTTTGAGAGGCTTGGCATAACATAAGGATTTCTCGAGGTGCAATGAGATAGAACATGTACTAATATTCCAAAGATGATGGAAAACTGGGACGAATTAGTTGACCGAGCAAGAAAAATAATTGATGAGGCTATGAAGAGAATTTTGGAAGGTATACAAACATGAGAGATGACCTTTTGAGATAAGGTAAGAGGGAGTAGGACCTCGTACTGGGCTCCGTGTGAAGATTCTTCAGCTACTTGACATAACAGAGATATAATTAAAGGAATTTGAATAGGTCATTCTCAGTTATAGGACAAGCACAAGTGGTGGATGTGCTCGTCTGGCAAAAACTTACTGTGGATGATTGAGTCTTTTGGGAATAGTCGGGTGTAGTCTCTTAGTAAAGGTTGTTCTTGCAGGTTCGCTTGATATCTCGAGGAATGGTTATAAAAATGAGTCATTTTGAACTATGAGCTTGTTTATTTTGTGAGACTACTCTATTTGTGAAGTGAATGTTGAAGGAGAATGAATTAATCAGTAAGTTTGACTACGTCATGGGTTTCTGGAGAAAATGGTGACCGACTAATAGAAATGACTCTAGTGATGAATGAGTAGTAAAGATTCAGTTACTTAAATAGTTATCGGTTGTTGCGCCTAATTTGGAGAAGAAATATGGATATTGTATATGTGATGTGTTTTCCTTAGAGGAATGTTTAGTTTTAAGGTTCGAGTGAGACAAGAAAAACTTTCAGATGCTCAAGATTGTGGTTTACTACTACCTCCATGATTGGCTTAGATATTTTGAAAGATTTATGATATTTTGATCCACCTCACGAGTGAGTTTGGGTGATTTTCGATTGATAATGATAAAAGTTATTTCGAATGGAATATGGTGACTGAAGAATTAAGATAAAGACATCTTACTATTAGGCTTGGAGGATTAAGGTTCATAAGACTTGAATTTGAAGCAGCGTGATTACTTGAATCACGTACAGGATATGGTGTCATTAAATTATATCATTCTCATAGGGTGTAAAAGTAATAACTATGATTGAGGAAGGAAGACTATGGATATTTTGACTTAGCTTATGGCGAGTGCCAACGGGACTTTGCGGTTGGAGGATTGGTGAGGAGGTAAATTATGCAGTATCAAGATGGGTAATTTTATAGCATCCTTGAATGGACAAGCTAGAGTTGATTGATAAGAAGGAATCTCTATAATTGAAAGTTGAAGCCATAATTTCGAGGTAAGACTATGTCAGTGGTAGTAGAATGTGTCAAAGTGATAGTTAGATAGTATGGTTGAGTATTTCAATATGAATGACCTAAGAATATTCGTGCGTGGTAAGACACATGGATTGCAAGATTTGATACTTTTGAAATTGCTAAAGGCATAATAAGGTATTGCATTAAGAAATTTTATGGCTTTGAAAAGTGGAGTACGAGGCCATAGAACTTACATTAGAGTGTTCGAGGTAATAAATGATTTTAGTGAAATTACAAGGAGGAGAGTTCAATGTAATTAGGTTCCATGAGCATTTAAATTCATAAGTTATAAGTTCATTGGTACTTGGTTGACGACTTGGGCAAATTTCATCTTGTGAGGTTGGGAAGGACAACACGAGGTTGGGTATTCAGGAACAACAGATTATAATGGGTCAACATAAATTTATGAAAGGCTTACTTTTAATTTTATAAAGATTTGGAAACGGTTGGGGTGATTATTAATGACATTCACGAAATTGTGCATTTTAATGGGGGTCGGTCCGTTCATTTAAAGCCAGGTGGCTTATGGGTTTTACCAAGAAGATCAACGGTTAGCATTAATATGTTTTGTCTTGCATTGATCCCCTGGAAATACTTTCCACCACATCTGTAACATAACCATTATGCCTTCTTGGATTAAAACAACTTGTTTCTTTGGTTAATAGAATTGATAATGGGTCCTTGTTGTTGTTAAATCGGGCTACGAGCTATGTACACAAAGAGCCATAATTTAGCGTGGAAACGATCCCCTTGATTAAAGGGGGAAAACTACGACCTACCTCCTGTAGGAATTGACACGACCCATTTTAGGAAGTCGTGGTGGCACCTACACTTTTCCACCCATAGGAGAACTCTCTCAATTTCACTAATACAGACATAAGAGTAAAATGCGGAAATATAACAAAATACTTAAATAGCTGACGATTAAAATAAATAAGCGGAAATAATTCTTAAAGTCATAACAAATCCCCCAATGATCTAGTCAACAATACAAGAGCTCTAAATACCTGATACAAGTCTGAATAAAGGCAACATAAGCCAAACTGAATAAGATGGTCTAAAAGTCTAGATATGTCTCTCAAATCCAAATATAAAGACAAAGTTAGAGAATAAGCATCCAAGGCATACCAGAAGTAGCATCATCACCCTAAATACTGGAAGGCAACCTGCTTGGGCTCAACCTTGCGGTCCCAAACTGGTAGAAGGATCTGTATCTGCATCCAGAAAGAATGTAGCATGTGTAGTATAAGTACACAACGTACCCCCGTATGCATCATATGCCGACAATGACAGAAGATAGGCAAAAAGGGATAAATATCAAGTTGACATCAAATAATCCTATACAAGATAGTTCAATGACCTAAATAAGTCACATTGTCCATATAATAGTTCATGGAATCAACAAGTCACTTTGTTCATACAAGATTTCATAAACACATACGCCACCACAATTACAGAAGAGTTTAATGACCAAAACCCAATTATCAAATAACCAATTAAGACAGGTTGACCCTAGTACACAATACCCTATCACAATCTTCATATGTTTTCACGATTAGTCTAATCATAACAACATTAGCTTCTTATTCCACCTAACTATTGGGCTTGATTACAGTTATATACAAGTAAGGGCAGGACACATAATTATTTATTTAACATTTCCATTATACTCTAAGTAGAAATCTACGCCATTTATCCTTGATTAGGGAGGGGATCTACACATGCATAACATATAAGTCATTTAACTACCACAACAACATTCCAACTAGTTCTTTACTAGACTCTCTATCGATTAATGTTATCAATTATCAAGCAATACAAGACTTACCCAGTTCTCTATGATCAACATGGTAGTTCCATCAATGAAATCCACTAACCACAACATAGCTCAATAACGAGTACTCAGACTTATACAGTTGTTACCACACAATCCATTGCACAGAAAACAAGCCAATCATGAGCACCAATCCGGTCCAATACAATCAATCCAATTATCAAACCATAATTAATCAATGCATGTTGTATGTATTATATGAATGCAATGCATATGCTAGGTACCTTTTATCTCCCGTATACAAGCGCTAAAGTTATATGTGTTGCACACCCATGAGGGACCCACGAAGTCCATATACCCTCCTGAATTTCTCAACGAAACCCAGCCCTTGGTTGAATAACTTGTTGCAGGTGTGTAACCTATACCCCAGCGTATCATCACCATCCAAAATTTCTCATCGGATTCCAGCTTTGTGGTTGTACTATCATCATCTATCAATGTTGCCAATCTTATAAGTGTTCTTACCTTCCCAGTCCCATAAACCCACAATATTTTCATATCACTCCAATATCAATATCATCATAACCATGAGTGTATGAATGCAATTTACAATTTAAGGCAAGAAAGCAATATGTCATGAGATGCAACCAAATATAGAGAGAAATATGACATGCTTTCAAGAATTCAATAAAACATAATCCAAGTACAATCAGGATATAACATAGAAGCATGTGTGATGAATAAGCACAACAATAACAAGTATGGCGACGAGCCCACATTATGACGATAAGCCCAATCAACAGTAGTCGGAACCAGCTTAAGGATGATTCCCCAAATTACCCATTATCACAGTTCAACACCGGTACCCACTCACACGTTCATCACAACCGTTTGAGTGGGACCCCCAAACACATCAAATACTCCTCAATATTTATAACTAATTATATACTTCTATCGGAGTCGAGTGAAGGTAAATTGTAGCCTACCTCTAGGCCAAACAGGTTCCACGTGTAATCAACTCTCCGCGCTACCCTTGCCCTTCCAGAGTGCCTCGTAGTAATCGTAGTCTAACACGCATAGACTATACATTAATAAAAATCTAACATCTAATACAAGGACTTAGTCCTTAATTATACCAAAGACATCTAAAATCAACCCCAAGCCTACGGTACCAAGATCCAAACATTATTACCCAAAAATCATAAACACATACTAGATAATCATATCCTTAAGTTGATTAGAAATCTAAGCACATTAAGACCTTCAATTGCACAATTTAAGAAAATCCCCAATTTATGAACCCTAGAATTTCCCCCAAATTAAGAAGGTTTCCAATAAAAGATTAATTATTACAACATGATTATCAATCATTAATCAACACTTATTGGCAATATCATGATCATCTATTCCATAATCCATCATGAAATCAAGATTTCAACCCTCTTATTCTACAATGGAAAACTTCAAGCCTTTTTCCCAAAATAAAGCTCATACTAGAATTACGAAGTTTAAAAGATGAATCATAATCAATAGGGTGAAGAATTTACCTCCAAGAAGAACCAAAGCATAACTTAAAGAAATTTCCATTCTATCAGCTCTAATATCGAGATATTAATTTTGGGGAAATGGGATCAATTTTAGAACATTTAAGAGGCTGACTGAACAGCGATTCCGCACCGGCGGAATCGGTCTCGTAGGCGCGGTCTCGCTAATGTGGAAAATGGTCCACTGAGGTGGAACAACTTAATATCTTTCCATAGCACAGAAGCGAAAGAAAACTCCGTAGAGGCACTCTCGCCTCTGCGAGAAATCTCCGCAGGGGCGGAAACCTCACAAATACTCAAGGCCTGCATCTGCGAGCCAACCTCCGCAGAGGCGGACCTCCAGCTGTTGGTGAGGAAACCAGATATCAGCAATATTAAAATAATACGACACTTCCACCAAACACCCGAAACGCTCCCGGAACCCCAGACAGAAACCAGACATGCTACCGCAAGGTAAACAGTGCAACAAACTCGCTCGTACCCTTGGATTTCCCATTTAACCCAGCTAAGACTTACTATTCTAATGAATCACCCAAAATAACCAAACACCTCAATTTCACAAATGAGAACATAAAGTTTATCTGATTGTCTCGGGAAGCGAACCAATGACTCAACTAAGTCATAAATGATCCTCTGGAACTACCAGAAGCCACAGAAGCCGAAAATGAACCCATATACTCAAAAGTCAACTTTGAGTCAAACTAATCAACTCTAAGATTCTTATTTGGATTTTTCTTCTACAACTTACACAAATAAACCTCGGGATCTGTGTTTCCCATCCCCACGCATCACAAACCCCACATAGAGTCTGCGGGAATGGTAAAATATTCAAATAAGGATCTTTAGCTAAAAACGACCAAACGGGTCATTACAAGAATTTTCTCAAACTTCACTAAATACGAGAAACTTGTTGAAGGTTACAACAACTTGTATACCTACGCCATTATTTCAAATAATGCATTCCCCAACTCTCTATTTACCTCAAAAGTTCCAAACTATTGGCTCTCTCTACACATTTCTCAATAATTCTACTCAATCAGAAAGTCCCTTACAACTCGATAAACACCTATGAAAATTTCTAGGAATAGTAAATAGATGGAACAACAACAAGAACCTAACTAATACAACTGAATGATAGAATAGTAAATCATGATAGGAACACATTCTTTATTGATGCTATAATCGGCTCTTTCGAGACTCTAAGTTGACTCTCAAATCACTCTAGAGGTCTCTTTGGATGTGGTCAAGATCCAAAGCTTTATGACGTGTTTTTTACATATGAGTGTTTTCCACATTCAATTGTAAAAATCCATCCAAGCCTTGGTATCATAATATGTTTGAAAATCAATTCTTATTTGATATGGATTTGTTTCATTTCTTATATATGCGTGTATAGTTTCCTTTTCCTATCCCATTGCTAATCATGTTCACTAGGCTAAATCTATGTACTCAAAGAACTAAGTCCTTTGAGTATCTACGCAAGAAGGCAAAGTGCGGGATATAAATTAACACAAATATTTAATGTGGAAAGACTTTTTTCTCAAGGGAGATAAAATCATGACCTACCTCATGTAGGACGTTTTCCAAACTTTACTAAGCATGAGAAACTGTTATAGGTTACAACAACTTGCCCAACGAAGGAATTGGTCCAAACAATACCTGCCTCAATGTAACACTCCCAAAATCCGGATTAGGAGTGAATGTATTAAATAAGTATTAATGTGACATTTTATATATATGAAATCCTATCAATATGATTTTGGGCGGAAATAGTTGATTTAATATCAAGATGAATAATGAAGTATGCAAGATTCAATAGAATCGACTATGTTTACGATGGGTCTGACTTCCAGTTTGTTTACATGATGAATGTCACGACCCCTTTTCAGGAATCGTAGTGGCACCTACACAATCCCACCGATAGGCAAACCACTACCATATCTCTAACATGAAATAACATAAGTGAAAGAAGAATATAATAAATACTACATAAGTTGTCTGATACTATAAATGCAGACTAAGTAATAAGTCTGAAACATCAACAAATACCCCCAAATATCTAGTTTTTAGATACAAGAGCACTATCAATTACAAAATAAGATTGAGAATGGGCCCGCGGGCCAAAAATGATCACATAGTTTGAATATCTCTCTCAAATACGAATAAAAAAAGAGTAAGAGAATGAGCATCCAAGGTATGCCGGAAGATAACATCCTCACCCTGAATATTGAAAGTCAACCTTCTCTGACTCAAACTCGAGATCTCATACTGGCAGAGGGACCTGTATCTGCATAAAAAAGATGTATCAAGTGTACCATGAGTACACATTGTACCCCCATAGACATCATAGGCTGACAATGATGGACGATACGTAACATAGATTAATATCAAGTTGACACCAGATAAGCCCATACTAGATTGTTCAATTACTAATATAAGTCACGTTGTACACATATCAATTCATTGATTCATCGAGTCACATTGTTCACATAAGGTTCCAATCACAATCAAGTACAATCAATCCATTTACATAAACAAGGACCTTACTATCATAGTACCCACCGACTAGTACTCTCTTGTCCAAGTCATATTCAAGCTTAACCCCACTTACCCAAATTATCACATTAAATAAACAAGTCAACACTTACATCACAACAACCATTTTAGAATGCTTCCAAGAGTGTTACACCTAAGCTAAACATGACGACGTTAACTCCTTTATTAATCTTAGCATTTACACTTAGTTAAGTCTCCATACAGTTACGGTCTGACACACATTGATCGTTCCATATCTACCTTTCCACTAGTGACACTTATCACATGTCCCTTATTAGACTCGTTACCCAATCACATGATCAATTACCAGACAACACACAAATGCACATAATTCCCTGGACCTAGACAATAGTCATAGCATAACCAACATTTCTGACCATAGTAGCAGTTGACATCAAACACTTAGACTTATAATTATTAAACTCGAAAACCTATACACAAAGAAGCAAGCCACACTTAGCAACCAAATCAATTCAACAACCTCAACCATTTATCCAAGCATTCATAGAGACCAGCATAATCATTATTCCCAAGTATTCATAGTGTCAAGCTCAATCATAGCGACTATTCCGGTCTTATACAATTATTTCAATCCAAGTAAATCAGGGTTTCACCCAAGTTCCAATAACAAACCATATCACATTGCCAAACCATAATTTTATCAATGTATAGATGTATGAAT
The DNA here is from genome assembly GCA_034509755.1 of Anisodus tanguticus. Lineage (NCBI taxonomy): Eukaryota > Viridiplantae > Streptophyta > Magnoliopsida > Solanales > Solanaceae > Anisodus > Anisodus tanguticus. The sequence goes on along the minus strand of CM067548.1, from coordinate 15,413,853 downwards.
GATATAAATGCAATGCATATGAAAGGTTCCTTTCTCAACTTGGTATACAATACGTCAAGGTTTAATAATGATCGTACACCCATGGGGGACACGCGAAGTCCATATACCACTCCTAGCCAGCCGAAATTCCATATATGAATCTGACTAGAGCCCGTGACTCATTTGTCTAGTCTCAATCATGTTACATGCATGAAATTCCATTCCCCGCATATCAATGTCCGTTGTGGCATGCAACCCGAGCCATTCATATTATCATTATCTCAATGTTGCCATAATCTCATAAGTATTCTTACCTTTATAGACTCTTAGGCCCATAACATATCCATACCACTCTCATATGAATATCACAAAACCATGAGTGTATGAGAACAAATCACAATATAAGGCAAGATATCATGATATAATGACATACAACCAAGAAGGAGATGAAATATCACATGCTTTCAAAAGTTCAATAACACCAATCATCCAATACACATAATTTCATATCAAAGCAGTCCATCAATAATAATCCATGTACAATCATGATATTATATCAAAATATGTGTAATGAATAAACATAATAATATCAAATATAGTGATGAGCCCACATAGTGGCGACAAGCCCAAATAACAGCAGTCGGAATCATCATAAGGTCGATACCCCAAATCACCTAGCATCACAGTTCAACATTGGTACCCACTCAAATATTCATCACAACCATTTGAGTGGGACCACCAAACACACCAATACCCCTCAACATTTATAACTATTACATACTTCTATCGGAGTCTCGAAAAACTAAATTGTAGCCTACCTCATTGCCGAATAGGAGTGCTAACAAATCAAGCCTCAATGATCGCCTTTCCCTTCTGATGTGCCTCACGATAGTCGAAGTCTATCTACGTACATATTATTAGTTAAAATAAAGCTAATCACAACAAAAACAAGACTTTAAATACTCATCACGGGCCCACATCACCAAGACTCAAACTTTAATACTCAAAAAACTCTATTACATACTACGTAATCATATCCTTAAATTAATTGAAAAACTATACACATTTGAATCCCCAATTGAACAATAATCTAAAAGACCCAATTTAAAACCCTAGATATTTCCCCTTTTTGAAAACAAACTTCTATAATCAAATTAAGCTTTAAAACATGATATCTAACATAACCCAATCCTAATTCATGATATTAACATTATTTAATCCATAAATTCTCATTAAAACCAACCATATAACTCTCTTATGCTAAACCAACATTAAAAGAACCCATAATCATAACTTAAGTCATAAGAGAGAAAGAATTTATTACCTCAAGGATGGAAATGCTCCTAAAGCTCTGAAAATACCCTTATGGGGCGCTGGTTTCGAGGGTTTGTTATTTGTGGGGGAAAAATTTGACCTTCAAATATATATATATGACACCTGAATAGTGATCCACCCCAGTGGAATCGACTCCGCTGGAGCAGACCCATTGCAGTGGAAAATACCTCTCTAGGGCGAGAGTCACTTGATAACTCACTCTTTGCCGCGGCGGACATGACTATGCTGCGGTGAACTTTCCCTAACTCCTAGATTATGCTTCAGCGAGCCAACCCCTCAGCTTGGGCTTTTTCATCCAACTCCCGAAAACCATGGATTTCACAAATAATTGAGCTAAGGCATATTTTTCTAAAGAATCGTCTGAGACAAACCAAAAATCCAATCATTACAAATAAGGACACAAAATACATCTGATTTCCTTGGGAAGCTAACCAATGACTCAAATAAGTTATAAATGACCTTTCAGAACTACCGAAAGCGAAGGAACCCAGAAACAAACTCTTCTAGCCAAAAGTTAACTTTGAGTCAAACCAATCAACTCTAAATTTCCAGACTTGGGCTTTTCCATCCAAAACTCATGAAAATAGACCTCAGGATCTGAGCCACACATCCTCATACATGACCAACCCCACATATAGATCATGGGAAGGGTAAAATAGTTAATTAAAGGTCTTTAGGTAAAAATGACCGGATGGGTCGTTACAAAGATCCATTGAGATTTTGAGAAAATGTAAAACACGAAAGTTGTAGATCTTTAAAATACCTTTCCAACCATGTATGGACCAGCTCAATCGGAGCTCTGTGCTAGAAGTTATGCATATTTTACTGAACGTTGTTGATGCAATCAAAATTAAGCCTGGCGTGTCATGATTTTTCCTGAATTTTGTATATCTCCAACTTTATAAAACCTTAACCACTTCATTATAACCCGTATTTTTGGAGACAAAACACCCTAAATCCTTCTCTAAACATCTAAGGTAAGTACTTACTCAACCCCTATGATTATTACCTTAGTCTAACAAAGATTAACACTATAATTCTCATCTAATCCATTGATTGTGAGAATTCGATTCAAGAATGATTAAATAAAAGAATCGTTGGGAATTCACCGTGAGGTAAGTTACTATAATTCTTGTATAGTTATGGGGATTGTTTTGGGTTTATTTATCATTGGGATACATTAGAATCCATGGGTAAATCCTATGAAGCAAAAACATGAATTTGACTTAAAACCCCTAGTTTTCGAAATGGGCGGGAATTCAAGAGGAAAGTGTAAAGTTCTAATACTTATCATCTAAATCAATTGTAGAGCAATTGGTTAACCTCAGAAAATCAATTTGGTAGTGTTCTAGCGGGAATTGAGGTATGTCTTTTTTCGAACATACTTTACGACCTAAAATGGTTTCTTTGGGAAGGTTTCATGTGTGTGAGGGACAAGACCTCATGAAAATTTAGGTGTATCATACAATATATATATATATATATATATTCATTACTTTTCCTATCAATGGATTCTTAAAATTAATCTATAAAGCTTAGGACTTTGAATATGATTTAGAAAAGGGACGTTTTAAACTTGATTTCGAAAGCTTGGATGTTTCATGTATTTTTTCTTATGAACGGGTTTTGTTGAAGGTGAAATTTATCTAATGACTTGAACATGGTTTCTAAACCTATTAATGACTTGACGTACCCCTATTAATGAGATGTTGAACATAATACATACCATAATTTGAGATTCGACTTCCATGCCATAATTTTTATTTATTTGTGTTTAGGCCTGTATGGGCAAGTTGTGCTAGTCCAGCGGACTATTAGCCATTAATGGATCCTAACATATCGCTTTTGAGCATTATTTTGTCGGTCCAGAGGACAATTGACCTCTGAGGCGTGTAGCCCAGTGCATATATTATTGTGCTAGTCTAGAGGATGATTTACCTCCATAGGAAAATATCCCTGGTGTATCTATTGTTGTGATAGTCTAGAGGACAATTAGCCTCCTTGGGATAATAGCCCTGGTGTCTCTAATGAGTGTTTTCCCATAAGTTAGCATGTGTTTTTGGTTGCCTGTGAGTGGCTTGTTGATGATCTTTGGTTTATGATTGAAAAGACTTAATATGATGATCGGTATACAAGTTGAAAGGGATATATTTCTATGATATTTTCTTTTACTGGTGCTTTTACTAAGGTTACTGACTTACTCTATCTTTGGGATTTCAAACTGTTTTTTAAAGAACTTAAGGTAACAATAACGACTTAAGAAATCAAAGTGATTTCTTTATCATTGACTTAGATTGGATGTTCATGAGATGTTATCATTTTTGTTTTGAACTGTTTCTTAATACTATTTTCAGTTACACTTATTACTTATAGATTTTGTTATTAACCATTATCCCGGAGATACTTACTGAGTACCCAATACTCAGTCATTCCATTGTTGTTTTTTATGGTGTGTTAGGTAACACAAAAGAGCAGGTTCGTAATACGCATGCGGATTAAGTCAACTTGTTGCTTTTTGAATTTATTTGTGAGCCCACACCCTTGTTCGTAAGACACTACTCTATCTTTATTTATTTATTTATTTTAGTTTCCAGGCTACGTCCCGAAGTTAGACACTCATTTGTTTATCTTAGAAGCTCCATAGATAGTTGTCCGGATTATGTGTAGTTGTTGAAGTCTCGTATGACTTATTGAGATGTTTGCCACATTTTCTAATTGACTATTCATATTCGACTTCCGCTGATATTTATAAAGTATATGTATACTTTCAGTTAGTCATAAATGATTATTTTAAATAAATATTAAAAGACTACTGAAAGGGAATAGATTTTTATTGATTTTATAAGGTGCTTCCGGTGTGTTCATAACATCAGATGCTTGTTACGTCCAGGGTGGGTTTTTGGGGTGTGACAAGCTTTGTATCAGAGCATTTGGTTTAGAGGTGTCCTAGTATTATCTGTAGAGTTGTGTCTAGTGGAGTCATTTTCATGCAGATTGGCCACCTGTATGAATGTGTGACTACCAGGATATTATAGGTGTTTCTTACTCTTCTTGATTCTAGATTGTGCTATAGAGCTGGAACTTCTCTTTTGCATCATTCTAACGTATTTGATACTCGTGCCACCATAAATGAATTTACCCCATGCTACAGATATTAACCATGTGAACAATGGTGCTATGGAGTGCACATTGGTTGTAAGGTATAGTGTGATAGGTGGTACGAAGTCTTTTAGACTTCAATAATATGTGTATACATATGGTGATTGTAAAGTGTGGTTGTTGACATTTTGAGACAGGTATAAAATAACATAGTCCTAAATACAGGGATAACTCTATCAGAATCTGTTAGGCTTAAGAGAATGTTTAAGGTGGATAAGGTTTTCAATGTGATAGACATAACCTCTACTAAGAAAAAAAAGTATAGTAGCTAAAAGATGGGCTAGTGATGGATGAAAATTTGTAGATGAATTTCATTGATTTGTTAGGTGAAGAGTGGGATGACTATGCCCTTATGTATTGACAAAAAGGTAATGATATTTGGAGATATTTCGTCTTAACAAGTTGAGAAAAGTCTATTTGAGAGTTACATTAATATATTAAGGTATTAACACTTACATCCTTTCCTTGTTGACTTACCTTACACTAGCTAGCTTTAGGAAAGTTAATACTATTATATTTTATTTATAAAATAAGAATCATAGAGGTTATAAGTCGTAAGCTTCTAAAGATTTCTACTTTTTTTAGACCAACTCAAGAACTTTGCACAATTTTCTATTTTGAACCTTGCTCATAACATGAGACTAGTAGTAGTGGTTACTTACATTAGATTAATTGTTTATTAGAGTATGTGGTGAAACGTAGCATATGTTATATCTATTTTTATTAGTAAAGTATTAAAGTATTGTATAGAAAATTTAGTGGATATTCGAAACTATGATGAAATACTATGATGGTCTATCATTGTAGTGTCGATCATAAAGAAGAGGAAGTTTTCACACCCCAACCTTGGGGGGTGTGGCCGGAACCCGGTGCCCTAAGGCCCAAGCATACCAACCCTGATACATGTGACAGGCATAACCCTAACAAGTCTACTGGAGAGGCCGATAAGGCCACACAAGACCATAATACACAACACGACTGTCTACAAGCCTCTAAGAAGTATACTAACAACAATTGGTCGAGACAGGGCCCTATCATACCCAACTATATACATATGTACACCCATCATATCTATCAGCTCACTATATAGCTCCGGAAGAAAGGAGCATGATAACCTTGAGCTAAGTCGAGTCGCCTACTTTTGTGCATGAAACGTAGTTTCCCAAGAAAAGAACATCAGTACGAAATATGTATTGAATATATAAGAAAGATAACAAATGATAACAGAAGATATAACATAAGAGATATGGGTATAGAAGTCATCCTGAAACTCATAACAAGACTCTAAGGAGCTACTGTCACAATCATTAATATATATGTATGTTTGTAAGAATCAAGTCGCCTAGTAGGGTCATATAATATAATATCCAACCTCTCTGTGGAGAAAATCATATTATAATAAATATATCATACCCGACCTCAATGAGGACTCGGTCGTACCCGGCCCAAAGATGGGACTCGGTAATATCAAAACCAACTATAGTGGTGTGCACAAATAAGTGGTGTACCCGGTCGACTATAGCGCGGCTTGGTAAGAAAATAGCTACCTATATATAAGTGCAATGCAAGGACTGACTCTAACATGCCTTATGAATCCAATCGGAGTGACTTGGGGTCATTAGCATCCGATTATCGCTATGTAACTGTGTTGGTATCAATTATCTGAGAGTCAATAAGGATCATAAGAAGACATAAGATTCAAGATGCTATCAAGGCAAGAAGTTATCCCGACAAATAACCATAGGAGTCAGAACTATAGCAATATGAAACAATAAGGTTCACAAGCTTAATTCTTGAGAATAGAGTCCCTTTGAAGTAACGGCATTATGGTTACGTTTCTTCGTAGATCATGCCAAAGAAAGAGTGAGCCTTAACATACCTTGGTCGACGAAGCAACGATCGTCCTACAAGTCCATGCACTTCTTACGGATGATTATCTATATCATATAAAGGGTTAATATTAATATCGAATTCAAATTCCATAGAAAACTCATTTAGGCATCCTTCAACAACTTTAATGACATGGGATTCTTTAGGATTCCTTTATACGGAAAAAAAATATGAAATTCGATCCCACAACCCTTTAATCCGCACTTCCCTTAGTCCATAACAGACATAATCAGTTTGCTTATTAATATCAACTCATACTTCAATTAAAACAACCAATAAGTCATACCATGATGATTTCATAAGTTTACGAGATTCGATTACGAAAATGCTTTCACAACTTGCTCCAAATCATTAATTAATCATAATAATAGATAGAGGAGGGTAAATTTTTACCTTTACACACCAGAATCCCCCTAAAACATCAAGCTATTCCATCTCCAAGGTTTTCCAAAATCAATCTATACGGAGAAGAGGATTCTAATGATAATCACAAAGTTTATCACGTTAATCTTGCATATTATGGCTTGGATTTGATCTTGGGATCATATGGTATCTTAGAGTTTGGAGAGGGTCTTAGGATCTGTTTTTGATGGAAAATAATCCCCAAATCGCATAACCTGAATATAAACCTGAGAAAAATCTTACACCGCCGCAAAAGGACGGTCATATTGACGGTCTGTCAAATGTTTGTTGGTCCGTCAATCTGGACCATAAATCTAGACCTGGAATCTCAAATTCTCAGTCAACTTAACAGTTCATACTTCCATTTTGATGGTCCATCAAACATATTGAAGGTCTGTCAACCTCCCCTCAAATTGCACTATTTACCAATTTTGTCGAAATGTACTTTCTTCGATCTGTTTAACTTTCATACACTTCGAAACTTTCATCAACCAGTCATAAACCTTCATTACCCTTTCATAAATTCATACCTCTTCCCTAGATCTTGGTAACAATTGACGACACAACGAAACACAAAATTACGAGGTGTAACAGAAGTATAAGGCATGAAAGGAGGATAAGTAGTCAAGAGTCAAATGGAATAAGCTATACTTTTGGGATTCCCCAAGGATGACTTGACAATTTTCGTAGGCTGTGAATTTAATTTTGGTGCACCTATATAATGAGAGAATAATAAATAATGTGTTCTCGAAAAGAAAGTGTGCTTTGAGGCTACATCATTTAGGATTTTATTCTTAATTCTTTTTTTTGTTCTCTTATGGTTTTTAAAGTTAAGTATTTAAGGTTCGAGCTTTGACATGTATAGATAAATTTGTTGGTGTGACTAGTTAGAGACAATCATAGGCCTATATCTGAATTGTGTTATGATGCTATGGTGCTTTCTATGGGCTTAAGTAGAAGGATCTATATACTATTATGACTTTTAGACATAATTAAGATGTGATATATTTAGAGAATTAAAGGTTAGGATGAAGGAAAATTTGAGAGTGTCTTGTAGTGGATTAAGAATTATTGTACATTGAGACTATATATCTATTGGGTTAGAGGATCTGTATTATTTTGAGGTTTAGTGGAAGAACTATATTTTAGGCTTGAAACTCGAAAATAATCGCCTGTGGAAGAACGACTTAAAGAGAAGATGCAATTTACCTTAGTATTTAATTTGTTATCCTGGGTTTCGATACAAAGAATTATAATTTGAGGTTGTAATTAGATGGACCTGCACGATTGGGATAGGTTACTTTTATCATGGACTATCAATGCTAATGTTTCTTCGATTTTACTTTAACGCCTATAGTTCTATGTAGCTCAAGTAGATTTGTGTTGCTGCTCATGTTTAGTACTTAATATTAGGTAGGAACTTTAAATAATCACCTTGGTGGAAGAATTATAGTATGAGAGTGGTAAAAATGAGTTTTAGAATTCGATCTAGTAGGTTTATATAGAGAATACAAAAGCTCAAGTCAATAATCTAGTACATGTGTGATGGCGTGAGTATGATATATACGAGTTTTAAATTAATAAGTGAATGAAGTTTAATACATTAAATAAAGATGAAACCTTAAGAGTTACAAAAGTAAGATGGTGTGCCCACGGAGGTATACTGTTACAAAATGAGATGCCAAGTTTATTTACTACGGGAGTTAAAATTAGAATTCTGGAGTGGCAATAACTAGGAAAACACTAAGTATATCTTTATGATGTTCACAAGAGTCTAGTTAAGACGTGATATAACTAAGAGTAAATAAATTATTTTTGCATCTTAGGGGTGCAATAATGTTGTAGCTAAGTATTGAAGTCGAAGAACATGCTTATATCATATTATGAATATTAATGTATTTGATTTAAGGCCGAATGATTATGCAACAAAGATAGTATACGTTGAGGGTAGCCATAAATTTCTCATGAGGAATTATATACGCGCGAATAATACGTAAGTGAATATATGTATAAATTATGTATAGAAATTAATGTTATTTTGGATATGACCAGAGAAATGATGCTTGGTGAAAAGATGAGAACAATGCCCTAAGAGCAAGGTGTCATAAGTGTCTAGTCTTAAAGGGCATGTCATTAGAGTTATAAAAGGATTATAAAGGGCCCAATGGGCAAGTGCATGCTATGTAGGAGAGATACCCCAGGTAATTTCAAAATTTATGCAATTTAAAAAGTCTATATTATATGGAATATAGTAGTGTGATACATGCACGTAGTAGTAACAAGATTAAGAATGATGTGAGAGGTTGTATAGGGTTATGAATGAAATGATACTATATTAGACAAAGTTTATACTCGTAGAATCTACCTCATTAGGAGGGAGAAATATATGGAAAAGTAGATACTCCTCTTAGTGACAACTATAGGCATGCTTGTTCCTTCAAGATTTAATGAGCGCTGGATGTAATGTATGTTAGACTTGAATTATGTGTTGATTGCATTAGCCTCCTTTTCAGAGTGTAGTGTTTGGATTAATATAATGTGCACCTTCTCGTCGAAGCAGGTATGTGTTAGAATTTTAGGTAATGAACCTTTGCAAAGTGAGTTGAAAATATAATCCCTTATATAGTGTTAGGTTTGGTTATTGTAGTTGTGGGAGTATTGTGAGGACCATATGGTTATTATTGGATTGTTAGTTGAGCTTTGATTTGTAATATCTCATAAAACTAAAGAACTCTAGAAAAAAATTGAAAATTTGAGGTTTAGTGAAAATATTAGGTCATAACTCTCATTCGAGGATGAATGATCTTGAGAGGGGGATAATGTAACACTCCGTAAATCTGAATTAGGTGTGAATGTTTTAAATAAGTATTAATGTGAAATTTTATATATATGAAATCATATCAATATGATTTTTGGTGGAAATAGTTGATTTAAGATCAAGATGAATAATAAAGTACACAGGATTCGATAAAATCAACTATGTTTACGGTTGGTCTGACTTTCATCCCATTGACGTGAAGATCCATTGAGAATTTGAGAAAATGTAAAACATGAAAGTAGTAAATCTTTGAAGTGCCTTTCCAACCATATATGGACTAGCTCATCGGAGCTCTGTGCTAGGAGTTATGTTTATTTTACTGAACATTGTTGACGCAGTCAAAATTAAGCCTAGCGCGAGGCGTGGCCCTTGGACGTGGGTGTGGGGCGCCAGGTATATTTTCTAGCGTGTCACAATTTTTTCCAAATTTTATATATCTCCAACTTCATAAAACCTATCCCACTTCATTCTAAACTGTCTTTTTGGAGAGAAAACACCCTAGAGCCTTCTCTAAATATCTAAGTAAGTTCTTACACAAACCCCATGATTATTACGTCAATCTAATAAATATTAACACTAGAATCCTCATCTAATCCATAGATTGTGAGAATTCGATTCAAAAACGGTTAAAGAAAAGAATCGTTAGTAATTCATCATGAGGTAGGTTTCTATAATTATTGTATAGTTATGGGGATTATTTGGGGTTTATTTATCATTGGGGTACGTTAGAATCCATGGGTTAATCCTATGAAGAAAGAACACAAATTTGACTTAAAATCCCTAGTTTTTTAAATGGGCGGGAATTCAAGAGGAAAGTGTAAAGTTCTAATCTTTATCCTCTAAATCAATTGTAGAGCGATTGGTAAACCTCAGAAAATCCATTTGGTAGCGTTCTAGTAGGAATTGAGGTATGTCTCTTTTTGAACATACTTTCGACCTTTAAGATATTTTTTTGGGAAAGATTCATGTGCATGAGGGACAAGCCCTCATGGATCCTTAGGTGTATCATACTATATATATATATATATGTATGTATGTATGTATATGTATGTATGTATGTATGTATGTATATGTATGTATGTATGTATGTATGTATGTATGTATGTATGTATATGTATGTATGTATGTATGTATGTATATGTATATATGTATGTATGTATGTATGTATGTATGTATATGTATATATGTATGTATGTATTCATGACTTCAAAGAATTGTTAAAACTGATATACAAAGCTTTGTACTTTGAACATGATTTATCCCTATAAGGGACGTTTTAAACTTAATTTCGGAATATTGGATGTTTCATGTGTTTTGGCCTGTGAAAGGGTTTTGTTGAAGGTGAAATTTATCTAATGACTTGAACATGGTTTCTAAACCTGTTAATGACTTAGACGTATCCCTATTAACGGGATGTTGAACATAATCCATGCCATGATTTGAGATTCGGCTTCCATGCCATGATTTGTGATTCGGCTAATATACCATGATGTATATTTATTTGTCTTTGGGCCTGTATGGACAAGTTGTCCTAGTCTAGAGGATGATTAGCTATTTCGGATCCTAACTTATCACTTATGAGTATTGATGTGTCAGTCCAAAGGATGATTGACCTTCGAGGCATATAGCCCGGTGCATCTTTTGTTGTGCTAGTCTAGAGGGCGATTATCCTCTATAGGAAAATATCTGCGGTATATCGAATGAGTATTCTCACATAAGTTGGCATGTGTTGTTGGTTGCTTGTGAGTGGCTTGTTGATGAGCTTTGGTTCATGATTGAAAAGACTTAATATGATGAACGGTATACAAGTTAAAAGGGATATATTTCTATATTATTTGCTTTTACTGGTGATTTTACTAAGGTTACTGACTTACTCTATATTTGGGATTTTGAACTATTTTTTAAAGAACTTAAGGTAATGAGAATGACTTAAGAAATCAAAGTGATTATTTCTTCATCATTGACTTATACTGAATATTCATGAGATGTTATCATTTTTGTTTTGAACTATTTCTTAATACTATTTTTAGTTACACTTATGACTTATATATTTTGCTATTAATCATTGTCCCGGAGACACTCGCTGAGTACCAATACACATGCATACCATTGTTGTTTTTTATGGTGTGTTAGGTAACACAGAAGAGCAGGTCCGTGATACGCGTGTGGAGTAGGAAAACTTGATGCTTTCTGGATTGATTTGTGAGCCCACACCCTTGTTCGTGGGACATCGCTCTATCTTTATTTATTTATTTATCTATTTTAGTTTCCGTGTTGCGTCTCGAAGTTCGACACTTATTTTTTTATCTTAGAAGCTCCATAGATAGTTGTCTGATTGTGGGTAGTTATTGAAGTCTCGTATGACTAATTGAGGCGTTTGCCACATTTTGTAATTGACTATTCATATTCAACTTCCGCTACTTTTTATAAAGTTTGTTTATGCTTTCTGTTAGTCATAAATGATTGTTTTAAATAAATATTAAAATACTACTGAAAGAGAATAGATGTTTATTGATTTTATAAGGTGTTTCGGTGTTTTTCATGTCATCGGATGTCTGTTGCGTCCATGGTGGGTTTTTGGGGCGTGACAAGCTCTCTCTTTTTCCTCAACAGTTTCAAACTATTGTCTCTCGCTACACACTCTCCAATGAATCTACCAAGTCAAAGAAGTACATTCAATCTAGATACACACCTATTACTAATTCTAATAATAGCAAATAGATGAAACCACAACAAGAACCTAACTATTACAATAAAAGGACTGAGTGATAAATAACAGGTTCTTTATTATTTCTCTAGTCGACTCTCTCAAGACTCCAGTGTTGACTCTACTCTCACTCTAGACGTCGCTTTTTGGATGCGGTCAAGCTCCTACACTTTTGACGTGTTGTTTATATAAGAGTGGTTGTCGCCTTCAATTGTCTAAATCCATCTAATCTTGGTTTCATATTATGTCTGAAAACTAATCTTTATTTAATATGAATTTCCTTCTTTCCTTGTTTATGTGCGTACGGTTTCCTTCTCTTATTTCAATGATATTTCCATGTGTTTAACTTATGGTAATATTTCCATAACTTAAAATCCAACTACTCATCAAATAGGAATGAGTCAACAATTCCAATTCTTTGAGTAGGAATGAAACAACTTCTCTTCGACAGTCTCCACTCTTGCTTATTTGTTCTTCTTTGATTGTTAAGCCTTGTGTATAATTGTTTTCATCTGTAAGTAGGGTAGATATCATTCTTGGGGTCCTGTTATTTCCATATAGATAAGCCTTGATGTCTTCTACTATTTCCTTCAACTCTTTCAGAGTCTTTTTGGCATGTCTTTTATCTTTAGGAGGTGTGACCAATAATTATTTAATTTCTAGTCCTGCCTTTTCATTTTTCAAAAGGAGAACATGGTTCTTGAGATTTGCACTTTCATTTATCGGGTTCTCTCTTACTTCTTCCACGCTTGTGTGGCTCATCCGGAGGATAGTGTATTCTCGCATTAATTCATTCCTTTCAATGTAGATATTCTAGAGCATATTGAGGATAGTAAGAGTCACACTTTCCAATTTCCTTCTAGTGTAAGTGTGAATTCTTCCCTTACTTCAGAGAAGTACTTTTGTTAACATCCTTATCTTCATCATCTTCGTCACCCAAGAGGATCTTCACATAATAGGTGGTGTTGTGGGGTTTTCCTCTTTTACTTCTAAGTCGCCTATTGATACATGGATTTTGCTCATCAGATATCATGGTTTAATTCTGGTCTTCCTTATTTTGAACTAGCAAATTCATAGAATCTTGACCATCTTCTTCAGTATCTGGATGAGCCATTAATGCAGGATCTTTCGTGTCTTCTGTTGAGAATTAATCATTATGTTTTTGATAAATTCTTGATGTTTCTCCTTCTGCTTCATCATCAAATTTGTCCAGTGCTTTTCTGAGAGCTCTGACCAATCTCATGATGGTCATTTTTCTGAGGGTTCGCAAGGTTGAATCTTCACCAAAGATCTTCGCCTTGTTATTGCATGGTGAGCTACTATGTTTGGTCTCAGATCGACTATGAGGCTCTTGTAGCATGTCCTATATTTATTTTGAATTTGTACGAAAGATGATTCTTGTATGCTCCTTGGGATCAATACTGCTCAAGAGAATACTGCTCAAGAGAATTCTAGAAGCTAATCCTGTGACAAGGTTCTTTTAGGCCATGCTGAATAGTTTCCAAAAGATTGAAGTCTTTGGAGATGATGAAGTCTTCCATTCTTGATTTTCACCATTGGTAGAAGTGTTCTGTATTGAAGTATGATGGTCTTGTGATTGATAGATCTTCTTGGAATCCTGGAAGTCCAGCCATATTTCAAAGTGTTAGCCTTTGTAGAAATATCTAACTCTAATATCAATTGTTTAACCAGGGTACAACCTATGTACTCAAAGAACCAGGTCCTTTAAGTAAATACGCAAGAAGGTGAAGTGTGGAATATAAAATCAACGAAGGAATTTAGCGTGGAAATGCTCCTTACTCAAGGGAGGAAAAACCATGACTTACCTCCTATAGGAATTTTCCCAAACTTCACTAAACACAAGTAACTTGTTGAAGGTTACAATGACTTGTACACCTAAGGAATTGTTCCAAACAAGCCCTGCCCCATCTCTCTCTATTTACCTCAATTGTCCAAATCCATCCAAGCATTTGTATCATAATATGTTTGAAAATCAATCCTTATTTGATATGGATTTCCTTCTTTTCTTATATATGCGCGTACGGTTTCCTTTTCCTATCATAATGCTGATTCTGTTCATTGGGCTAAAACCTATGTACTCAAAGAACTAAGTCCTTTGAGTATCTATGCAAGAAGGTAAAGTGCGGGGTATAAATTAACACGAAAAATTAATGTGGAAATGCTTATTGCTCAAGGGAGAAAAAACCATGACCTACCTCATGTAGGACTTTTTCCATACTTTACTAAACATGAGAAACTGTTATAGGTTACAACGACTTGCACAACAAAGGAATTGTTCCAAACAATACCTTCTCCCAACTCAATTTTCCTCAACAATTCCAGTTGTTGGCTCTCGCTACACACTCTTAAATGACCCTACCAAATCAGAAAGTACATTACAACTATATACACACCTATTACATATTGTAATAATAGTAAATAGATGAAAACATAACAAGAACCTAACTATTTTAGCAAAAGGACTGAATGATAAATAACAGGCTCTTTGTTGTTGCTCTAGTCGTCTTTCTCGAGACTCTAGTGTTGACTTTACTCTCATTCTAGATTTCTCTCTTTGGATGCGGTAAAGCTCCAACACTTTAAATGTGTTTTCTATATAAGAGTGGTTTCATTCTTCAATTGTCCAAATCCATCCAAGTCTTGGTTTCATAATATATTTGAAAACCAATCCTTGTTTGATATGAATTTCCTTCTTTCCTTGTTTATGCGCGTACATTTTCCTTATCCTATTCCAATGCTAATTATGGGAATTTTTGACTTATTGAGTCGAATTCGCATAATTAATGGATATGACATTTTTTATGTGGTTAACTTAATACCTAATAGACGAATAAAAATGTTACACCCCATACTTTGTACATCATTTTTATCGTAAGTTATCCAACGTATGCTCGGAGAGAGTGAAATCCCTTTCCACTGGTTAAGGTGAAAAGACTTGGAATAAGATGTAACATACCGTATTTTCGTTCAAAATATGTACGACAAAGTTGAGGTTGACGAATGCACTTAAATGTGAGAAATGAGATTTCGGGCAAATAAAATTGAGTTGCTTGCTTACACGTCCTACTTGCTTGAGCTGCTTGCTTACCCGTGCTACTTGCTTGAGCTACTTGACACATGTATTAATTATTAAGGAAGGACGTGACACATGTCGAATGAAGAGGGACCAGCAAGTGACACCTACTAATTAAGCAAGTAGGTGACAAGGAGGTGCATCACCTACTTGCTTAAAGGAAAGGCCACAATTTTTTATTAAAATGAGAGACAAGTTCGACAACTAAATGACTCCTTATAGGGGCTGAATTATCTCATTCTCTTCATATATTTTGAGTTTATACACTTAAGAGAATCCATGGAAGACCTCTCTCTCAAATCAGCCCTAAACCTTAAGTGAATTCAAGTGTTACGAAGAGATTTGAGTGTCAAAACTTTCGAGGTGATTTCTAGTTCCTCTTTTTGATTCTTGTGATGGATTAGAAGGTTATTTCAAGGTGTATAAGGCTCAAGCAAGGTTTTTGTAAATGTTTTAAGGTGAGTTTTCATTCTCCATTCTAGGGTTTTCTATGAGTTGTAACCAAGTTGTAGTAGATAGAACTTGTGTATTTTGGAAGTAAAATCATGTTTCTGATGTGGTACCATGGTGGGCTATTTATGAATCTATTTATAGGTTAATTCATGGTTGATTATAGTGAGAAGATACTTATATATATGTATTAATGATTGTGTTTCATGTTTTGAAAGAAAAGAGAAGTTGGAAACGTGTTTTAGTAATTTGAAGATCGTAGTTATGTTGTTGTTAATTGTTGGACTGTTATGAAGTCGTTTTAATGTCGTATTGTGGTTGAAAATTAGTAGGAATAACCTGAGTATGTTATGGTTGTCATTATTGAAGTGTATTCAAGTTCTAGCTAAGTTGTATGGATATAAGGTTGGATAATGATTTATATATGTTTGTTGGCATTCTAGACATGTTGTTTTGTCGATGAGCTAGTCACTCATTTGTGTTGAATTCTATCTTTCGTCTGCTTAAAAATGGTCCTTTATCATTTGTTGTAGATTGAAGTACTAACGGGCTGAACCGATGTCGTGTTGTTAAGTAAAGGACAAAGTTATGTTAAGGTTATCCTTTTCTTCTTTTTGACCCATATGTAAATTAACGTAAACGAATGTCTGTCCAAAGTAACTCTACTCTTAAAAGTTAGAAATGTTTATGTCATTCATTATATTGAAGAAGTTTATTGATTCATGTTATATTGACTCATAATGAAAGGTATGTTGATATGTAAGCTTCATAACATTAGTCGGAGGTGTAATGTTCTAAGGTATTTTGGAAATTTTGGATAATATGAACTGAATCATATGAGGGTTATTGGATCATATGAACTGAATCATATGAGGGGTATTTTGATCTAACTTAAGGGGATTTTCTTTAGAGCTCTCACTTCTCTCTAAAATTTGAAAGCTTATGAGAGAAAAACTAGAAAAGAAAAGCTTATGCAACTAATGGAGAGGGGTTCTCCTTTTATAGGAGTTTTACATAGCATATTGGTAAATAAAATGGAATCTAACTATTCATCTAAGTGAGAATAACTATTCATCCGAGTGGAGAATGACTATTCATCCGAGTGCAGATTGACATCATCCATAACATTATCTTTTTTGGCATTTTCTTAAATTATTGCTGGAATCTTTGCTTTTACTATTTGCATTTTTAAAATCTCTTTTTCGAGCATTTTCTTTTATCGGAATTTTATCTGATCTCTACTCCGGGTATTTTGTCTTTTCTTGGCAATCTTTTTCAGAATCCATTGTTGCCGAAAATTGGAATGTCTTCAATATCAATTTCTGGTTCTTCTTCTTCTGATGAAGAACCTTGTTTTGATGAAGACGGTGCAAACTTTAGAATTATGGCCTGCATTTCTTCTGGATTTTGGCCACTGCAAGCATTGAGGCCATCCGAGATTTTTGTGAAAGGAACTGAGTGTGCTTCGGTGTTTGTAGAGGCACCTGTATTTGAATGGACTTTCGGGCATTTACCCATTCCTGGACCTTTTGTGGTGTGAGGGTTGCTGGTATTTTAAAGCTGTCCCACCATCGAATCTTAAATCTTCTTCGGATTGTCAGAATTTTATTTTCTGAATAATCTACAAACCATGTGAAAATCCATGGTAAATGGAATTTGGTGTGAAAAAGGTGCAATGGCACAAATCTTTTTTCTTCCTCTGAGGGTTTATAAAGGAATTTTAAGAGGCTAAAAGATTTAGTGACTTGGGGTTTCTGTATTTCAAGGGTGGATCCAAATTGTTCCCACCATGTTGGGAATTGGGATGGAATACACGAGGTATGAAAATGAAAGAGCCAAGTATGGCGTCGATCGGTATTTTGAACAAAAAAAGAAATTGAACCAAGCTTGTTGGTAATCCCAGTAATTAAACGGAATATTAAAAAAATGGGGTATTTTAATTGAAAATTTCAAAAAATGTTTTTCTGGGGACTTGTGATATCACAAGTTGGGATTTTGAAAACTGAATTTCAAGAAATGGGTTTTGAAAATAGATTTTTCGAAAAATATTTTTGAGAAAGGGTTTTGATAATTCTTTCTCTAATTTTATAAAATTTTGAGTGTGTTTATCTTCCGGATGATCACCTGTTTACGAATCTCGCCTTTGTAGTTTTGGGGATTTGTCAAGGAGTGAGAGGTGTTTAGTAATTCTTTCTTGGAGGGTTTTGTAAGTTTTTTTCTCTATTTTGAAGGAATTCATGGGTTAAGAAATCTGGAATAGAATTTGTTTCTCCTTTAATATATTCAATATCGAAATCAAAAATGCTAAGAATTGCTTGCCATCGTGCAAAAATCTGTTTTGATGCAAGGTTTTGAACATCTTTTTTTAAAACCTCTCTAGCACTTTTGCAATCAATTCTGAGTAAAAAATTTTGATCTAGTAAATTACTTTGAAATTTTTGTATGCATAAGTCAGAGGCATCTATTTCTACGATCTTAGGTAACTGAGGGTCTGCTAAAATGAAGACACGGGATTTCTAGCACCTTCTTTTTAATATTCTGGACACAAGCAGTATGGTTACTAGTCCATGGAGCAGGGTTTTTCTTTAGTCTATCATGGAGTAGTTTTGTCATCTTATTAATCTCTGGACAGAAATCTGAAACATAGTTTAGGCTTCCTAGGAATCTCTGTAATTGGGTTTTATCAAGGATTTTATCAGGAAATTTATTAGCGAATTCTAAGGATCTTTCTATAGGGGTGATTTTCCCCTGGGATATATAATGTCCTAGAAATCTTATCTTTGTCGAAAAAAAAACTCATTTTTTATTTGGAAACTACCAAACCATTTTTCTTTGTAACATAGAAGAAAGATTTGAGCTATTTGAAATGTTCTTCCACATAATTTGAGAAGATTAAGACATCATCAATATAAACAATGCAGAATTTGGAATGATCATTGAAGATGTCATTCATTATTCGTTGGAATTCAGAAGGGGTATTTTTGAGACCAAAGGCATTACATTCCACTTGTATTGTCCAAAGGGGACCGTAAAGACGGTTTTGTAACGATCTTTTGCAAAAAATTGGATTTGCCAAAAACTGAACTTCATATCAATTTTTGAAAATATCAAGGCAGAATGTAACTTCTGTAATAAATCTTTTTTGTTTGGAATTGGGTATCTAATCCATTTTAGGGTTGTATTTAAAGGTTAGTAATTAATTACTAATCTAGAGTTCCTCTTTCTATTTCGGAATTTTTGTTTACAAAAAACGCAACACAACTCCAAGGGGATCTAGATTTGGAAATTTGTTTTTTCTTATCAAGATCTTGAATTTCTTTTCTGCAGCGTTGTTCAAGATCACTATTCATTTGGGTTGGTCTGGCTTTTGTTGGAATTTTTTTCCGTCAAAATCCTTTTCGTAAGGAAGATCTACAATATGTTGCTTTTATTAATAAATAATCTCATTTTTGTTTTTCTTTCAATTCTTTTATATCTGTTTTAACTTGTGTAATCTCTTTTTGTAGTTCTTGAACAAGTATTTCTATGCTTGATTATTTCGCTTTTTCTTGATCATTAGTTAATACACATATGCGTATTCTTTTATGAGCATCAGGATTTTTGGATGAACTAGTTGTGACTAACTCATCTATTTGAAGGGGTTTTATTAACATCTGAAGACATAGAAAAATAGTCAGACTTTGCTTTGGTGGCTGAATCAGAGGAGTCTGAATCAGAGGAATTTATTATAGGGTTGGAGATTTTCTGGATTACTTCTTCATCCAATCCTGGTTTTTGTAATTTTTTATTTTTTTTTAAAGTACCTCGAAGTGTGACCCTTTTTGCTGCATTTGTAGCATGTTATATACTTGTATTTGGAGTCATTCCTTTTGGGATTAGTATTATTTTAGAATTGTTCTAGAGTATCATTGTTATCGGAATCATACGTTAGAGTTGTGATATTATTGGTAGATTGTGGGGTATCTGGAACAATGGGTTCCGTATTAGAACTATTGGAGGTTTCAATTTTGCTCAATTGATCTTGTATAGCCTGAATAAATTAAGACTTATTTTGCTGGATGTTTTTACACCATCTTTGGACACCTGAAAGGGTTTAAGATTGGGCTTTGGCTTTTCAATTTCATATCCTTAGTCGTTCCTGAGGAATCTATAATGACTAAATTGTGGTTTTTGATGTGTTTTTCCACTCTATCTAGTTGTTTTCCTAGGGTATTCAAATTGATATTTGTGAAATTATTTTGTGCGAGGATATTCTTTGTATGTGTGTTTTTCATCCTCTGTTGGGTTTTTAAGAGGAATTGCATCTATAGGGCAGCCATGAATGTTAAGCTTAATACCTTGTAGATGAGGGTGGTTGGACTGGACTTTCCTAGAATCATCTAGGGTTTCCCACTCCGGTGTTTTGTTCCTAGTCGTAACGGGATTTACCGTTTTAGAAAAGGGATATTCTATGGAATTTTTGGAGGAATAAATTTCAAACCAGTCAAAGAATAGGATGTGTATCCTATGTTCATTTACAAAATCATAGAATTTTTTCTTGTATTTGTGTCCTAGTATTTAAAAGGTTTTGAAGAACCAAATTCTTTTTTCTAGGTTGTATTTTTCATAAAAATCATTTTGTAGGAATTTCTTATCAATTTGAAATTCTTTTACTAAAACTCCAATTTCGTTAATTATGTTCTCTGTTATTGAAGAAAATGTCGGACTAGTAGGTTCTTGGTCCTCTATCATTTCTCTAATCGTGGAATATTCATAACCGGCTCTAGGTATTTCGTTGGTGTAGTCTACGTTTCTTAGATTGGGTAAATCTGACGTAGAATGTCTAGGTTTTGCTTTGTAAGGAGTATTTATTACTGAAGGAATCTGTGAGACTCTTCCTAAGTCTATGGTTTCTACGGAACTAGAATCATCGTATCTACTACTCATAGATCTTCTATGGAACGATAGGTTCAGGTTTAACTACACCTTCCAGAATTCATTCCTCTGGTAGGGTAATATTTTTCCACCTAATAGGTCTTGGTATTACGGTGTTAGATCTGGAAAGATCTGTTTGTAAAAGAAGGGTTTCACCTTTCTTACTATGGTATCTGACTTTTGTTGCAAAAGCTGAAGTCATAGCTTTGTAATGGATTCAAAAAATTATAGCTACCGGAATTAAACCTTCAAGCATCTGATAATTGTGAGTCTTTATTTGTAAGACGATGGATTTTTTGATATTTTTATCATTTAAAGAAACTGAGAAATTTGGGTAACAATCAAAAGATATTGGTCCTGTGCAGAGACTAGACTCAACGGAACTCAATATGGAATCTTCGAAATTTGTAAATCCGGCATCTCTGAGAATAGCAAGGATTGAGGTGTTTAATCCTTCCTTAGTCAAGGGTTTTATCCGTACTTGGACTAATCCAATATGGATGTATTTGTAATTTCATTCCCTGTATTTTTTCAAGGAATTTTGAGAAAGTAATTGGATTGTTTTGAAGGGTTGAGATAATTGGATATCTCTCTCCTCTGTTTTGATAGAGAAATCTATTTTGAAGAACTGATATCTGGAATTTTTGTAAATCTATTCTCGATTTACTCTCGGTATTTCCCAATTATCAATCGATTTTTCAAAATCTTGTAAAACGATTTCTTCGGAGTTTACTATCTTCTTTGAATCCATGGAAGAAGATGAACCAAAATCACAAGAAGTAGATCTGTTGAGAAACTGATCCATGTTTTAGAACTCCTATAACAGAGCACTTGGATTCTTCCTACAATCAAAGGCGTTTCATGGAGTATAGTCGCCTACACACTTGAGGACTTACTAACCCCGGACCTTCCTAAGCAAAAAACCTCGGAAGAACCTAAACCTCTAATAAGGAATCTCATATGATCTGGACATGTCTCTCTCTATCTCTACCCTTTATGGCTCTGATACCAAACTTAGGTTGATGATCTAAAGGGGATAACAGACATGGAACATTAATTTGTAAGTTAATCTTGATTTGCTTTTTGCATATCTCATTTATCCATTGATTCTTCAATCCCTTATATCTCAATTCCTTCCATGTCTGTTATCCCCTTTAGATCATCGGCCTAAATATAAATATAATATATATATATATATATATATATATATATATTTATATTTATACATATATTATAATACATGTTATAATACCACCGATCAATTGTTATGACGATGATGTTAGCCCTAAAGAGAAGCTTCATACGATATGATATAGCCCCAAAGAGCGGCCTGATTATTTATGATGGGGCTATATGTGTGTATATATTGTATTGCATATCATGGCCCTCCGTGGCAAATATGAGTTACAGGTTGATCCTTCTTGACTCTCTTTTATATTGAGGCTCTTACTTATGCTTTTACTACCTTACATATTCAGTCCATCTTTCGTACTGACGTCCATTTTGTTGGGAGATGATGTGTTTCATGCCCGCAGGTTCAGATACATATATTGACGACCTCACCAAAAGGTTCTCGGCTCAGCTATGGTTGGTGAACTCCTTTTATTTCAGAGTTGCTTCTTTTGAGTCGGTATGATGTTATACACATGTTATGGGTATGGGGGGGGGGCCCTGTCCCGACCTTATGACGATGATGATGTACTCTTAGAGGCTTATAGACATTAGTCTTGTGTATAGATACTATGTATGGCCTTGTCGACATATGATATGATATGATAGACGTATTTTTATGGTGACCTTGTCGACCCTTCTTATGTATGTATATATGTTCATTATGTTGGTTTCGTCAGCTGCTTACTATCATTGACTGATTTCAATCTATCGTGGTGGCTTTGATGGCCCATTTATATGTTAAAGAATAAGGTTAAGTCATGTATGTTGGCGTTCGGTAAGTAAGGCCCGGGTGCCGGTTGTGCCCCTCCGGTTTGGGGTGTGACAGAAAACACAAGAACTTTTTTCCAAAATTAAATCGAAAGTTCCTACTTGAAACACTTTATTATGAGTTGAGGCGTTCAACTTGAAC
Organism: Anisodus tanguticus; assembly: GCA_034509755.1. NCBI lineage: Eukaryota > Viridiplantae > Streptophyta > Magnoliopsida > Solanales > Solanaceae > Anisodus > Anisodus tanguticus. The sequence goes on along the minus strand of CM067548.1, from coordinate 15,391,022 downwards.
ATGACTTAGTTCGAGTATCTAAATGAAATATCCAGACAAGTTTAAGGGGCTACCTATGTATTAAGCATTTTCTTTTTCTTACTAGCCATCTTTAGAAAGGATTGACACTTTCCCTACCATGTGAACAAATAAAGATATATTAATTTTATGGCTGAACCCATCGTTGGCCCCTTCGGGTGGAAAGGATCTTTCACTTAGATATTTAACTAAACCTTGTACTTATTAGTCACTCAGACTACATCGAATTTATTTCAATTAGACATTTTTTTGACAATCATCTAAAATTACAAAATGTGTGTAATACACTCATGGATGACGTGTCATAATGACTAATGTAAACTTGTAAAGAGAACATGTGGTATTGGGTGTAAAATAATAATTTAAAAATAAATTAAAAGAAAAGAAAAAAATATTTTCTAAACCCCACCCCACCTACCCCACCCTCTTCCCCTTTTTGCTAGAGCTTCATCGACGATCCACCTAAACTCCGGTCGGCCAGGCAACCATGGACGAAAAAGCCTTAAAACCCACCAGAGACACACTCAAAACCTTCATATCTATTAGATATAACCAGATCTGACCAGAAAATGAACTCTGGTGGTTGCTCCGGCGACAACCATTGAAGCAGCGCTGCCACTGTTCTCCTTCTCTCCCTCTTTATTTTCATCTTGCTCTTTTTCTTATTTGTTTTGGGCTTGTTAGGGAGCAAAGCGTATTCTTGATTCACTAAGCAGCAATTTGGTCATCTGGGTCATTTGGGTGCATGTCAAAATTATTTTTCAATTGTCATGCTGAATTGGAGTTTTATTTCAATTCTAAATTTTTGCAGATATTTGGTGTGTTGTATGTTCGAAGAAGCAGCATCTTTGTCTTCCACAATTATTGAGCGATTGTTTGAGAAAAAAGGTAAGACTAATGAATTTGTTGAAGACAATTGCGAGTTGGGTGATCTGTTGGAATCAACTAGCATGGTTTTGGTGTAGTCCTCGAAAGAGAAGGTTGGATGGTGGTGGTATTGCGGTGGCAGGGCAGTAGTTTATGGTGGAGGAAGTGTTGGAAGGAATGAGAAGGAAGAATAAGACATAAAAATTGTAAAATTAAAGCCATACGTGCCTGTTTTGTTTGAAAATCACACAAATTGCCAAATCAGCAAAGTGTCTAAAAGGCATAGACATACCCTACTATACGTGTCTAAATGGTATAAGGTTTAAATGAGGTGTCTAAGTGAAAGATTTTTTTTACCACAAGGGGCCAGCGATGCGTTCAACCTAATTTTATTATAATGAATATAAGAGGTTGTTGGTAAAATGAAGGAAAATACAAAGATTGCCCCTTGAACTATACCCGAAATATCGAGTTCACATTCCAACTAATCGGACGACCTATTACCCTACTACATAATTAAAATTTGTATTTATTTACCCCCAAATACACTTATAACCAGTTGCACATGGGGAGATGTTATACACTCGCCCGCCACGACAACGCCATGTCTATGTTACTTCATAAATTATTTAATTTTTATGTTCTTTTTATTTTATTTTCTATATTCATTGATTTTTCTTTTGTTAATTATATTTTACCCTAATTAATTCTTAATTAACCATTAAAATGCTCCAACAATTATATCTCATTCATCACTAAATCACCCCACCCATCTCTTATCCAACTAGAAATACCATATCCGCCACCATTGGAGCCATCATTACCTACCTTCTTCTCTAAAAAAACACCACCACAAATACCGGTATGTTAACAAAAAAATCTATACCCAAAGATCTGTTATATAAGATCTATTATTTTGTAAAATCATTTCATGCAAATCAAGTTCCATTCCTTCTTTTCTTTTTAAACTTTATCTCCTATTCTTTGGTTGATGGGTGTTGAAATATGTTGAAATATGGTGGTGGTGGTGGTGGTGTTGTGATTTTTGGTGGTGTCGGGTTTAGAGCGGTGGTGAAATTTATGGTGGGTTTGATTAGAAAAAATGGATTGATGAAGAAATAAGTTGTAGAGAAGTGTGAAAAAAATGAAGTAGAAGACAATGGAAGGTGGGGCGTGAAGAAGAAGAGGTATGGTGTCACGCCCTAGCTCAGGAGGAGCGAGACCGACAACCAGTTCCTTACTTGACCGAACGTACCAAATTGTAATTCGTAGCTCTGGAAGAAATCAAGTATACATAGACCCATAGAGCTAAGATGAAACTCAAACAATACCAACATAGGCCGACGAGGCCATGCTCAGGATAAATGCTAAACAAAAAATATCTTATTTGTAATTGCAACAACTCCAAAACATATATATAAATGGGCCGACAAGGCCACCATGACTGTTGTCAAAGTACAACTCTAAAGAGACATGTAGAAGGACCGGCAAGGCCTCAAAATTGGCATATGTATAATAACAAAACAAGTCTACAATCCTATAAGGATAATAATTGTACTGTGGCCGGGATAAGGCCCCGGCCTACCTATACTGCATGTACAATAAAACTCTGAACTTGGCAACTCCGAATGAAATAAATCTTATGAACAAGATGATGCTCACTATGCATACTGTGGGGTTCTATCTCTCTAACCATTAGAACCTGCAGGCATGAAATGCAGCACCCCTGACTAAGGGACGTTAGTACGAAATAATGTACATAGTATGTAAGGTAACTGAACTAAAATATGTAACAACTGAAGTTATGGATAATCCGAGTATGTACTTACCTTCTCCTGTCTCAACTCACTCACCAATGCAATACAATACATATATAGCTACCCGACCGCATATAGGGCTTGGTAAGTGTGTGACTACCTAGCCACGTGGGCTTGGTAAGTTGCTAACTGGACATATAGGCTCGGTAAGTGTCTATTCAGCCATGTAGGCTCGATAAGTTTCTACCCAACCATGTAGGCTCGATAATGCAGTGCACTATATAACTGTAAACATATGAATGTATTTTCTTCTTTCTCACTAAACCGGAAATATGTATGAACTGAAACATACTCTATTCTTTCTCACTATCAAAGAATAAGTATGAACTGGAATGTACTCTCGAAAAGTGACAATCACGATACAACTCTAAAGGAAAAGACTTGAATAGAATAGAATGCTTTCGCTGAAAACTCTTCTTTAAAACGCTTCTTTTTGAAAAAATATTTTGTAACTAAGGTCATGCCAAATGAGAGAATAAATAACCTTTACATACCTTATCACAATCTGTTCAATAACCACATTGAACATAACCCGTCGCACCTTAATCTACAAAAATGATTAGACGCTATCTTTAGGCTATCTCTACTGATTTCCAGCCATAAAAAATCAAGAATACAAATCTAAAACAATCCAACAAATTCTAACATTACTCACAAGATTTTCGACATAGGAGTATTATGATAATATGTTTGTAATAATATGTAGAATTGATGAAGTGTAATAGTATATAGTTGCTCGTAGGCGAAAAGAAACGCACTGGGTCATTTTAGTTTCTCGTATGCATCAGTGAACAAGTCCATGCCCGTAATTAATGACCATAATTGTTAAAGATGCGAATAATGATGAACTTAATTATATCATCATATTAAATAAAACATATATAAATGATGCTTAATGTAATAGAAAATAATTGATGAACAGTGTTTACTAATTACTTTGGGTGATTTGGTTAGTTTTTAAAATATAAAAAATATAAGTTATATTTTATATTTTTAAGAAAAAAATATATTTCAACAATTAAATATTATTTACAAAAATTAGGAAACACAACGGTAACTTTAAAAATCTCAAAATTTGTTTGTTTCAACTCCGAGAGAGGACCCTTTAAAATTTGCCTAACCTAAAAGGTTAATCATATTTTTTTCCTTCTCTCTTGTCACGCTTTCCCTGCAGCATGTGCTGTCTCTACATGACACTGACAGCATACAAACTATCCATGGATGGATGTACCCCCTAGTTTCCCCACCCCTCTGTATCCCTCGCCCATGCATCATTATAGAATGGACAGAGGAGAGAGAAACTTTGACACTGTGAGAAAAGCTGTACTATATTTTATTTTCTTTTATTTTTTAGCACACAGAGAAAAGTAGGAAAAGGGGGTTGCGTGAGTGCGAAAGTATATGTATAGGGGCCGGGGTCTCAAAAAGCTACTCACATTTGTTGCCAAAAACTGCACCTGTTGTTCTGTTTCTGAAAAGAACAGCTTACTGTTTTCCATTTATTCTCTATTCAATCTTTTCACTGTTTTAGCTCTTTTGTACTACTTTTCAGTCTATACCTACCCACTTAGGATATATTTGATCATACAAAGAAAAAATTGAATCTTGGAACCGTATCCCTATTGATACACAGTGTAATAAAATACAGTCTACTTTTTCTTTTCTCTCTCTAGACAGGAGTATTTAATTTGGTGTTTTAACTTTTGGTTTCTTGTGTGTTTTTCTTTTCTCTTTGTCCTGTCCTGTGTAGACAACATTAGTTTCTTGAGATAAAGACCCCTCTCTTCTGTTCACTTCATTCTCATTTGGGAACTGAGAGAGAGAGAGAGAGAGAGAGAGAGAGAGAGAGAGAGAGAGAGAGAGAGAGAGAGGATTGTTGATGAGTGAAAGAGGAGGCTCTCTTGGAGGAGAGAGCCTACCTGTTCATGCAAGAACAATAACCACCACCATTATTTCTTGTTGAAACAGAAACCATTTTAGTTGATTTTGATGGCTTTGTGTTTGCACAGAGGAGAAAGTAAAAACGAGATGGATAACGGCAAGTATGTGAGGTACACACCAGAGCAAGTAGAAGCTTTGGAAAGAGTTTATGCTGAATGTCCAAAGCCAAGTTCTTTGAGGAGGCAACAACTCATTAGGGAGTGTCCCATTCTCTCTAATATTGAACCTAAACAGATCAAAGTCTGGTTTCAGAACCGAAGGTTAATCTTCATTCTTTTCTTTGTATATCTTTTTAAGAGAAAAAAACTGTGCTTTTCAAGGAGGAAAATAGTCGGATTTAATGAATGGATATGAAATCGTTCACTTTCAGATAGTATTTGTTACATTTACACATTGTCTTTTTGTTTAGACTGCATATTGAAGTTTGGAGAGGATTTTGCATTATGGGAAATATTCATTCTTTTCATTCTCTCTTTTTAGGACTTTTATGTGTTTTGTGTATTTTTGACGGAAAAAAATTGTGCATTTAAGCAAGGAAAATAGTTTCTTTTTAGTGTGTGGATTTGATAAAACATCCACTAGAAGACCTTTGTTCTTTAACAATGAAAAAATCTGAAAGACTGAGCTTTTGATGTCAGTTTCATGGTTTTGGTATCGGTTATGCCTTTTCATCTTTTCTCTCTTTTTTTAAAACAAGGGTCTGTATATACCCTTCTTTTATGAGGTAAATTCTAGTCATTTGTTGACTAATATTAACTGTGCATTCCTGTGGATGCATAATTTTTCCAGAAAAAAAGCGTAGCTCTCTAGATTTGGTTATCATTTTTGGCAAGCTAAAATGCTGAGTGATTTTGTGCATTTGGTTTGTGTGGTCATATGATATCTTAGTTTATTAATGGAATGACTAGAAAGAAGAAAATGTGGGTAGATACTTCTATTTCTTTTAATAAAAACAAGAACTAGCCTTATAATATTAGTATTATATTTTTGTTTTCTTTTTTGATTCCTCCTTATTTTAACTCTCATGGACTCTCTCTCCCCCCCCCCCCCCCCAAAAAAAATGGTTCAGTCAATAAGCGTTTACACAGTGTAAACTTCTTATATCCTTTGTTTGGTTCAAGGTTTCAAAAGCATTTTCACAGCTGTGGCAAACTGCTATTTTCCCCTATTTATATTGTCAACTTTCAAAGGTTGGTCCAGTTTTAAAATGATGAAATTCCTGTTTCTAACCCATTTATTTGTTCTTTCCTTCCTGCTTTTCCTGTTGGAGTAGCCCGAGGTTGGCCCATGTCGAGCGTGGGTAGATGCCCGAGTTGTTAATGGGGCGGACTGTAAATTCGTTGGCAATATGTCTTACATATACACCTATTATTACTTGTTGGTGAATCTGTGTTTTGCATTTTTCCTTAACCACAAGATCTACTTGAGTTTCTGGATCAGCCTCACTTTTCTTTAGTTTTGTAGTATGGGGGACTGGGAGTTCTCTATTGCAACATTGATTTGTGGCCTTAAATTTTTCCTTGATATAACTTAGAATTATGTAATTGAAACAATCCATAAGATAATTCAAGCATAGTTATCCTCAAGAGAAAACTTTGATTCTAGAAAATGCTTTAGATTTCAGCGTGATCTGTGTTGCATCATGCATGTTATACCAAGTGTCCTTTATTTGTCTTATAAAGATAGGTGTTGAGGGATTGGTCTCGTCAATCGTCTTCTGTTGGATTGAACCTCATGTCAGAATTACTTTGCAGTCATTTGTTAGCAGAAATAGAATTTTTTTGGAGTACTTTGATTTTCAGAATACTGTCATGTTTTATCCTTTCATTTGGAGCATGTGAATATTTCAGTACTCAGCAGTTAAAACAAACAACAACATACCCAGTATAATCCCACAAGTGGGGTCGGGGGGTTAGAATGTACGCAAACCTTTTGAATCAATGTTTTGTTAACCTTTGTAGATGCCGTGAAAAGCAGAGAAAGGAAGCTTCTCGTCTCCAGACTGTTAACAGGAAGCTGAGTGCTATGAACAAGCTGCTGATGGAAGAAAATGACCGATTACAGAAGCAAGTGTCGCAGCTTGTGTATGAGAATGGCTACATGAAACAACAAATCAATACTGTAAGTTGTATACTTGCTTTACAAACTTGGTAATCTGTGGCGATTACAGTTCTATTTCTCTACCTGAGCAAACTGGTCTTTGATTAATAGAACTCAAACAAATTGTGTAGGTTTTCACGTAAATCTCATTTTGTCTATGTTTAAATAGTTTTTTAGGACATTATAACTTGCAATGTTGTTTTGCTGAAGCTTCACAGGAGCTGCATTTAACTTTATGTTCTGCTTCTATCATTTCATGAAGCAATTCATGTGTCTTTATATTGTTTGCTTCTTTTGGTACAATGTAAATGAAGATAATTATTGTAGCAGGTTAGCAGCACGACCACAGATACAAGCTGTGAATCTGTGGTCGTGAATGGTCAGCAGCAAAGAAAAAACCCAACACCTCAGCATCCAGAAATAGATGTGAATAATCCAGCCGGGTAATCTGATTTGTATTTTTTAAACATCTTTACGGTGTTTTCTAGTTGAAAAAACTAACAAATGCTTTTGCATGTATTTGCAGTCTTCTTGCTATAGCTGAGGAGACCCTGGCAGAGTTCCTTGGAAAGGCTACTGGAACTGCTGTCGACTGGGTGCAGATGATTGGGATGAAGGTAATTCCTTTAGTGGACAGTGCATCTCTAGTTTCTGACTTGTTCATTACATGTGCTCAATTGTTAACTTGTCCCCTCATTCGACTTTCCCATTCAGCCTGGTCCGGATTCTATTGGTATTGTTTCTGTTTCCCGCAACTGCAGTGGGGTAGCAGCACGTGCCTGCGGCCTCGTGAGTCTAGAGCCCACGAAGGTACTTCAGTTTTCTTTCTGGTTATGAGTTTTATCTTATTCTAGCCTTGTTCTGTAAGCTGTAAAAAATATTCAGGTCGCGGAGATACTCAAAGATCGTCCTTCTTGGTATCGCGACTGCCGTTGTCTTAATGTACTGAGAGTAATCCCTACAGGAAATGGAGGGACAATAGAGCTTATTTACTTGCAGGTTTGTTGCATTCACCTGCATCAGTAGTTGTTGGTTATGTTGGTACTATGTGAATCACATTTTATTTAGTTCGTGCTCAATAAATTGGTGTTTGCCATGTGTTTCTTTGTTAGACTTATGCTCCAACTACGTTAGCAACTGCTCGTGACTTTTGGACATTGAGATACACTACAAGTTTGGAGGATGGCAGTCTTGTGGTATGTATTAGGCATAATCCAGCACCTTGACGCTATCATTTCTAAACTCTACTTGCCTATCGTGCTATAGGCCTACAGCTACAACCATTCATTTACAATAATTCTTTTCTGTCATAAAAATGCAGATATGTGAACGATCTCTGATGACAGTAACTGGTGGCCCAACAGGACCTCCTGCTACAAGTTTTGTCAGGGGTGAAATGCTACCAAGTGGTTACCTCATAAGGCCTTGTGAGGGTGGGGGCTCAATGATTCACATTGTTGATCATATTGATCTGGACGTAAGGCTAAAAAATGTTGGTGATTGAAATTTTGATTTCTTTTAGATTACTATAGTTGAACATACCCTATCTGTGCTCAGGCTTGGAGTGTCCCTGAAGTTCTGAGGCCACTTTATGAGTCTTCCAAGATCCTTGCTCAGAAGATGACTATGGCTGTAAGGAATTCTGCATTTGTTGGAATGTCTATCTCCAGAATGACAAGGTGATTTAGTCGTTAATGTTATCTGTGCAGGCCTTGCGACACATACGGCAAATTGCACAAGAGACCAGCGGAGAGATCCAATACACGGGGGGTCGCCAACCTGCTGTTTTGAGGGCGCTAAGTCAGAGATTATGCAGGTGAGAAGACAAGCCAATTATTCAGTTAGAGACTTAAATAAAATATATTGTGCCGACACAGTTGTAATGAAGCTTTTGGTAATGCTATGCTTTCTACCAGTTTCGATTTGTCTTTTCAGAATCTAATCCTTGATATTTATTGCAGGGGATTTAATGATGCTGTTAATGGATTTGTTGATGATGGGTGGACTATTATGGATAGTGATGGTGTAGAGGATGTAACAATTGCTATAAACTCATCTTCAAGCAAATTCCTTGGTTCACAGTACAACACTTTGTCAATACTCCCTACATTTGGAGGAGTTCTCTGTGCCAGGGCATCAATGCTTCTTCAGGTATGTTAGAGTTGATATTTTACTTGGTGTACGTCAAGAGAATTAGAATCAATTTTTTTAATTGGTGGATATGTTCTAATCTCTTTCCGGTACTTCTTTTTATGTAGAATGTTCCCCCTGCTTTGCTTGTACGTTTTCTTAGGGAGCACCGTTCTGAATGGGCAGATTATGGGGTTGATGCTTATTCTGCTGCATCTCTTAAAGCCAGTCCATATGCTGTCCCTTGTGCCAGACCAGGTGGTTTCCCAAGTAGCCAGGTCATTTTACCCCTAGCTCAGACTGTGGAACACGAGGAGGTAACATGGTCTTATCTTGTTATACTTAATACTAATTGTTACCCTGGTAGATGTCTATATCCGTGACGGATGAGTCATTTTGTGGTTTAACTTTTCCTTTGTATCTAGTTTCTTGAGGTAATACGTCTAGAGGGTCCTGCTTTCTGTCCAGAGGACATTGCTTTATCACGGGATATGTACTTGTTACAGGTTGAGAATTCATAAACATCTTAAATTGAAATTTATGTGCTTCTCCACATTTTTGGTTCACTAATTACTACCGTTGCAGTTATGCAGTGGAGTTGATGAGAATGCTGCAGGTGCCTGTGCTCAGCTTGTTTTTGCACCTATTGATGAATCTTTTGGTGATGATGCTCCATTGCTTCCATCTGGCTTCCGTGTCATTCCACTGGAACCTAAATCAGTTCAGTAATATGCATACAGAACATCTAACTTTTCAGTCACAAACTTCTGAATTTTAACTGGTCCAGACAATGGAAAATTCATAGTGACGCTTGTCTCAAGAATATGAGGATTATCTTAGTTTATTCTAAAAATTCTGTAATTTTATGATGCAGGATGTCCCTGCAGCAACTCGGACCTTGGATTTAGCTTCGACTCTTGAAGATGGAACTGGTGGGACACGTCCAGCTGGTGAAATTGAAGCAAGCAATTACAACCATCGTTCAGTTTTGACAATTGCATTCCAGTTTACTTTTGAGAGTCACTACCGGGATAATGTAGCTGCTATGGCTCGCCAGTATGTGCGAAGTATAGTAGGCTCTGTTCAGAGAGTTGCAATGGCCATAGCACCCTCTCGACTCAGCTCTCAGTTGACACCTAAACCCTTCCCTGGTTCACCTGAAGCTGTCACTTTGGCCAGGTGGATTTCCCGGAGCTATAGGTATGGGTTTTAAACGTCTTTGCTGCACTTTTGACATTTCCTTACTAACATGTTTTGCATCATTACGTGTAAAACTTCATATCAATAATTAGCCTGTCATTGTAATCAAGTAGGAAAAATAATTACTTTTGACCTCGTTCATACTTGGCTCTTTGAACTTCGAAGAAATGTTGATATCTGATGATTTGCGTGGAACTTGCAGTGACACTGAATGCTTTACAACTATTTCTCAATTATATTTCAGGGTGCATACGGGAGGAGACCTGTTCCAGGTTGATACTCAAGCTGGTGATGCTGTTCTGAAACAACTGTGGCACCACAGTGATGCAATAATGTGTTGCTCTGTCAAAATGAATGTCAGTAACGCTGCTTCTATACTTTTTTTGAACCATGAATTAATCAATACTAGTGTTTATCCAAGGTTCTTTCTGGAGATGAAACAAGATACCTAATTAGTTAATGAACTTGTTAATGCAGGCATCTGCAGTTTTTACATTTGCAAACCAGGCAGGTCTTGACATGCTTGAAACCACCTTGTTAGCTCTTCAGGATATAATGCTTGATAAGATTCTTGATGAAGCTGGTCGTAAGGTCCTCCTATTAGAGTTCTCCAAGATCATGCAGCAGGTTAGACTACTACCATCACATTTTGATTATATATGTCCTTCAACTTAGCAAACATGAAAAGCAAACTAGTTCCAACAAAAATCAGAACGAAATTTGATACTGCAGTATTTAGCACCTAACAAGTTTGTGGTGATTCCACTAGTGGTCAACATGTTATTGACTACATGTTATCAAAAGTCTGTAGGTGGTAAGTGAAGAATTTGACTAGTCCTGATTCTTCTGATTGTTATCCTTGTGCTTTTAGGGCTTTGCCTATCTGCCAGCAGGAATATGTGTATCTAGCATGGGGAGGCCAGTATCATATGAGCAAGCCATAGCATGGAAGGTTCTCAATGATGATGATTCCAATCACTGCCTGGCTTTCATGTTCATAAACTGGTCTTTTGTTTAAGTTAAAACAGATAATCTACTTTGGCATTAGATAACCTTCTAAATTATGTCGGCACTCTGAATATTGTAAGTTAAAGCTTGTATGACTATGTTGACAAGGCTGTGTGGTTGGATCTTATCTTTATATCTATATTATAGTATTGAAATGCTTTCTCTGTTAGAGTGTTATCTGCTTTGTCTACATTTCAAAGACATTTCAGTCTATATTATAGTATTGAAATGCTTTTTCTCCCATCTTTATAACATTTCAATCATGTTGTATTGTTTTGAAACCGAATGTGTGCTTGGTGTGTGGTGCACCTATTTACTAATTAGGTGGTTTGCCTAATTTGGTTTAAGGCAATTTTTGCTGGTAGCCAGTTGGTACCACTTGTGTTTATTTCTTGAGTCATTTCACCAAAGAAGACAGTAGTGTACATTCTTACAGATGGTTTATAACATGTCAATTGTTTATCCGTAAAACTGTACAGTTGAATTTGTACATTTGTACGTACAGTTGAATTTGTATGTGTGGTAAAGACACGTGGACAAAGTGAAGAGATAATTAGTCTAAGGGTTGTTGTGTAAGCTTGTGGGCGAAATCTCCGTGACTAGTTTGAAAGCAATGTAATTGAGAGAAATGTTTGAAAGCAATGTAATTGAGAGAAATGTTAGAGGGTGTATGGTAATAACTTGAATATGACGGTTTACGATGGAATTATATGTCCTATTTATACATGACATTCACGGGTGCACACTTCACGAAATGTGCCCTCAATATGAATGAATGATCTAATAATTAGACAATTAATATCTCCATAAATGCTATTAATGCTTCGTTGGATATGGATCTTCAAAATTTGGACCCGACGATCTGGATCAGACTCGGATCTTGTATTTGAGATCTGTATCTGATCCGTGGATTCGTTTTTTATTAAATATATTCATAATCTAGAATGTAATTTTCTTAAAATTGCTAAGCACATTTTGCAAGTTTAATTTTCAAAACAAGTTTAATTTATTTCTGAGTTAACTCAAAAATCAAAAAATAAAGAGGTAACTTCGATAATAAAATAAATGTTATATTAGTGAATGACTAACATCTCCATAGACAAGTAGTTAAAATTATATTCACTTTATTTGTGAAGATTCAAAGCACATACAAGTTCTGCATTGTGAAAATATTAGTCATCATTTTTCACAACTATTATCATTGTCCGACATTTTCAATTAATAACTCACAATCAAAATGAGACAACGAATAAAATATTTCATATGAACATTTCAAAATTGAAACACAGTAAATTGTTAGTTAAGTAAAAATCGTTTGTCGGTTCAAAAAAAAATTCTTAGCAAGCAATTTTTTTTACATGTGGATCCAGATCCGATCTGTGAACCCGGTGGATCTAGATTTGGATTTAATTTTTATGGACCCGATGGATATGAATCCGGATCTGGATTCAGGTATGAAAACGGATCTAGATCTGGATCTAGTAGGATCTTGTCAGATCCGATCCGTTGCCATCCCTAATTATGATTGGTCCAATAACGGCCGTCCGTTGTAATCTAAATGACTCCCTGACCTTTTGAGTTACCGATAACACATATATGTACGATACTCTTGGCCTTACTCATGTCTTACAGGTACCTTAGGCTGACTTGAATCTGATTCAGCATCATTTGTCACGTGTCACATCATAATTCGTACAACTATCTGATATGAATTTTGCCCTATATAGACAGTCCCCGCACTTTCCTGTCCTTTGCGCGGTCGGGAAGTGGATTAGAACCCTAAACTTTTGGCGGGAAATTTGAAACGCAATGATAAAAGAAACATCAAACGCCACATCTCTTCAATGCTTCTGAAATGGCGATTGACCAATTGCTCTGATCGACGCTAAGTATTGTAATGATGATGCTTGCCTTTTCATTTTCCAAATGTTATATTCTCTAGGGGTGAGCACGGGTACAGGGTACCCAGATACCCGACCGGAACCGATACTATCGGGTAGGTTCTGGGTAGATATATTATAATAACGGGTAGGTTCCGGGTATTAAAATTAGGAACCGATCAATATCGGGTCCGGTTCCGGTTCCGATTCCGGTAAATATAAACCGGGTACCCGGACCCGGAACCGATACCCAGACCCGGAACCGATACCCGGACTCTATGAATCTACCCCCATTTAAATTATTTAGTTTTGGGCTTTGGGGCGTTTAAATTTTTGGCCCAGTCCGGTTAAAAGGAATTCGCATTTCACTACTTCACTTCGCCCAAATTTCCAAAATCTTCACTTCGCCCTAATTTCCAAAATCTTCACTTCGCAGCTCACACTCACACTCACAGTTCACTTCGCACTTCGCACTTCGCCGCAGCTCGCAGCTCACACTCACACTCACAGTTCACTTCGCAGTCGCACTACTACGCAGCTAGCCATCGCCATCGCCGTCGCCAGTCGCTAGTCGCCAGAAGCTTGACAAAGGTTGTTGTATTGTGCTCGAATTCCTCTCGGTTTTGTTAAAGGTAATGAATAACCCTTAAAGTTGTTGCATAGTGAAGAACATTAGATTTTTGCATTTCTTGGGTTGATTTCTTGGGTTGATTTCTGTATTATAATGTTACTTTTTTTTATTTCTGTATTATGATGTTACTGTTTTTTATTTTTTATTGTTTGTTGTTAGTATTTGGGTTGATTTCTGTTAGAAAAGCTAGTATTTGGGTTGATATTTCCCTTTTATTGTTTGTTGTTAACTTATTATGCTCAATTTATTGGAGTTGCTGTTTTGTTTTGTTTTATTTTGATACTTTTTTTGGTAGATAGCTGAGGCTAGCACGGCATCCACAACTCGTGTACCATCGAAAAAGAAGGCAACAAAATCTGAGGTTTGGGAGCATTTTGGTAAAGCAATAGATGAGAAAACTGGTAATGTTGTTTCTATTTGTAACTATTGCAATGAAGGCTTAGCTTATAGTGTTAGCAATGGTACCTCATCCATGTGGAAACATTTGAGAAGTTGCAAAAAGTATCCTCACAATATTGACAAGAAGCAAAAATTGCTTGGTGGTCATTTTAAAGGTAGTATAAATGGGGATAATGAGCATATGCTTAGCACTTGGAAATATGATAAAGAGTTTTGTAGGCACATGTTGGCTAGGATGATTATTATTGATGAGCAACCATTTAGAACGGTTGAACGTGAAGGTTTTAGGGGTTTTGTGTCGGCATTACAACCTTTATTTAAGCATATTTCAAGATTCACAATTGCTAGGGATTGCATGAAACTTTATGTTTGTGAAAACTCATGCTTAAAAGATAAGTTGTCATCTCTTAAATCTAGGATTGCTCTCACCACTGACATTTGGACTTCCATTCAAAATTTGAGTTACTTATGTCTTACCGCTCACTTTATTGATGAAAATTGGAATTTGCATAAGCGATTGCTAAACTTTGTTGTTATGCCTAGCCATAAAGGTAGGGATATTGGTAAGATGGTAGAAAAATGTATAATTGAGTGGGGAATTAGAGATCGTATATCAACAATTACAATTGATAATGCGAGCTCTAATGATGTGGCAATTGCTTATTTGAAGGACAAGTTAAGAAATACCCTTGTTTGGGGGGGGGGGGGGGGTGAGTTTTTTCATATGAGATGTGCAGCTCATATATTGAATTTGATTGTGAAAGATGGGTTGAGTGAGGTTCGTGAATCAATTAGTCGAATTCGAGCTGCAGTTAAGTATGTTAGGAGTTCCCCAAGTAGAGCACAACAATTCCAAAGTTGTATAACTGAAGAGGGCATAACTTATAAGGGCTCTGTTTGTCTTGATATTAGTACGAGGTGGAATTCTACATATCTTATGTTAGAAAGTGCTAGTAAGTTCAAACAAGCATTTGTAAGACTTGAAGATGATGATATGGCTTTTGTGACTGAGCTTGATTGTGGTGTCCCGAAAGATGAGGATTGGGAAAATGCATCCTTGTTGTCTTTATTTTTGAGAAATTTCTATGAGGCTACTATTAGGATGTCAGGAAGTCTCTATGTGACAACTAACCATTATTTTCATGAAGTTATTAGCATGTTTTCAACATTAACTGAATGTGAAAGCCAAAATAATAATGAAAACCTTAAGGCAATGGCTACAAAAATGAGAGACAAATTTGACAAGTATTATGGGAGTATTGAGAAAACAAACATGATGGTGTTGATAGCCGTAGTACTAGATCCTCGATATAAGTTGAGATTTCGAATTGGAGTTGTAGAAGGATTGGTGTTGATGATGCTAAAATAGAATTGATCGTTAGTAAGGTAATGAATGTATTGGAACGTCTTTTTGCATTCTATGACAAAAATCATTCTTCTATGCTTGATTCTAATGTATTGGATGAGTCTCAAGGCTCTATTGACAATGTTGGTGGAGAAAATTTTGGTTTTGTTGATCCAAACTTCACTTGTCAAAGATTGGTACCAGGATGACCAAGATGAACTTAGTGGGGATTTAAGATCCGAATTGGAAAGGTATCTTAGTAGTCCTCGTGAGCCCAAAAATGAAACATTTGATTTATTGATGTGGTGGAATGCTGCTAAGTCGACTTACAAGGTTCTCAGTTTGATGGCTAGAGACATCTTAGCCATCCCCGTATCCACGGTAGCCTCAGAATCGGCTTTTAGCACATCTGGTCAAGTGCTTGATCAATTTCGCAGCTCTCTAACTCCTAAATTTGTGGAAGCTTTGATTTGTTGCCAAGATTGGTTGCGCTCATCTTCAAAATCAATTAGTGTTGAGCAATATATGGAAGATGCAGAAAAATATGAGGAAGGTAAGTCACTACTCACTAGGTCTTTCTTTATTTTTGTTTTATGGATTTGGGTTATTTAGAATTTTTATTTTTGTGTATTATCTTTTGTCTTGGAATCTCACAATAGTTTTATTTTATTTTTGTAGAGCTTACTTGTGTCACGGAAGACATAATGGTGGATTAGTATGCAAGTGGACGTGTGGCATTTAAACTCTTCTCAAAATGCAGATGTTAGTGCAAAGAAGAAGCAATGCAAAGAGCAGAGCAATGCAGATGTGTTGAAGCCTCACAATGCAGATGTTAAAGCCTCACAATGCAAAGAAGAAGCACCTAGACTAACAGTTTCTCGAATTAATAAATCGGATCGATATTTCGTTAAATGTCACCGGATTATGCGGTGTAATTTTGCAATGTTTTCTTCATTTAGTCATTGTGAATTGTGATTGTGTTGTAGTCATTTAAAAGGTCGGGTTGCGATATATCTCTGTTGTAATGAAGTGTATACAATTTCTTGCTTTTCTCTATCTTTGCTTCGTTCCATATTATGCAATATTTCACACATATTTTGTCACTTCGCTTCATTCCATATTATGCAATCCCTATGCAAGTAGTATACTATTTATGACAAATGTTTTACTGGGTGCCGGAACCTACCGGAACCGCAGGTCCGGGTAGGTTCGGATAATGATTGCTATGGGTAGATTCCGGGTAATGATTTAGGAACCGATCGTTTACCGGGTAGGGTCCGGGTAGTTTAAAAAAGTTAGGGTATCCGGACCCGCTCATCCCTAATATTCTCATACCATAAATAGGAGGCCAAATCTTCACTCAGAAGGCAACTGCAATCTTCTCCAAATTTATAACCTTCATAAGCTTTCCTTCCTACTTCAAATTTTCTTCCATAATGTCATCCACTAAATCTTTTCCTTCACATTCTCTTGACCTTAATGATGGTCCACCTCCAAATCGTTGCCCCGGAAAAGAGCATATTTCCCCTAAGAATCAAGAAGTCGACTTGCACTCCATCGTTGCAAAAATTCTTCCTTCCGATTTTGATTTCACAAGAGACCTCCGTGTTCAGAAAACTTTGAACATGTTGAAGAAATCGAATCCATGATAACTGCCAAAATTCTCCCTGATGTTTTGAAAGACTGTAACTTCGACTCAGTACAATTATTAGAACAGTTGACCCAACTGACCGGATGCACCATCATGTTGAAGGGTTTTCTATGGCTTACACATACCCTTTCACTATTAGTTTTAAACTCCCTATCCCAAAAATTATCGAAGACATTTGTCGTCGATATAGAGTGATTTGGATATTGGTGTACAATATACAGATGTTGGCCGATAATGCCAACACACCATTCACTATTTCCTTCTGTACTACCCTAGGGGTTTTCAGGGTGGTATCATCTAATTGTACCTTCGCGGAATTCGTAGTCTTATCAATGCTGAAAATGATTTCGATCGAGGATGGTTAACCCGGTATATATTAATCAAGATCGATCAAATCCACCAACCTTCTTCTGATCATTTCCCAGAAGAATGGAATCCCTGACTGAGTATCTTTAACCCCAAGCTTATTTATTTTGCTTTGAATAGATGGAATATCCTTTCTCATGTAAATATTGCATTTTTACAGCCGTTTTAGTTGAGCCACAACTAATTGAAAAGATTTTCAAGTGTGTTGTTAGTCTTCTCCGTGCTTCCCCCGACATCACCCTGTCATGGAAAAGTATCACTTCCAAGTGGTGGAAGAGAAAATATCACGGTAAGATTAACCCTAACACGACCCCTTATATAGGTTTATTCACCGGTTTCTCCGAGATTTCTTTTTATTCTATTTATTCTTTCTATAGCGCTCTCGGCCAGAAAATTTGCAGCACAAAAGGTGCCCTCCAGCGCAGTTGCTTTGTCTAACATACTTCAGTCTGCTTCCAGTAACCGGATGTGGAAAACTCAAGAAGAGACTTCTGCAACCCCGGTGAGCGGATTTTTTTATCATCTAACAACCCTTAAGAGGGTAGGAATATAAATGACATATTAACATATTCATATGTAGGTTTAACAAATAATAGACATGTAGTATGGAAACATGTATTATTAACTCAAAATTCATTTTTTAAATAATAGTCTACAACCTTCTATCAACATTTAACATCATAATTGTAGAGATGTATACTTATCAAGATTATATTTAGAAACACATAGTCTAAAAATATACCTCTTAGCAGAATATTAAGATCACCGGAGATACTCAACCCACACTGGCTCTGTCTCCCTTTTTTCCTCTCTGGTAACGGGATAAATGGCCTAGGTGATGGGAGTTGCTCGACAGACTCTTTCTTAAATTTCCTTTTAAGAGATGGTGTTTTGTGGACTAATATGGTTCTTAAATATAAGCTTTCAAAGTATTTATCTTTTGGTATTATGATATTAATCTTGATATTGACTATAGACTAGAAGAGTTTTTAGCTAGACATGAGAGAGTATTTTAAAGATTGAAGCCGTTGTATTTTGAAAGATGATTTCAGAAGTTACAATGAGGCTCTTTATATAGATAACCTCGGTTGCCTTTCACTATTGGCATGCTGTGAAAGTCTAAAAGTTGATACATTATTGTTACAAAAGTCGTAAAGTAAATAGTGCTTTGTCTTTTGTCCTTTCATGCTTTTATTAAAGTTGTTTGTCGTTGCTTCCATTTTTTCAACGTTTGTTGGCTTGTCATCTTTTGACTTTGATTCCTCGTGGGGCTGGCGGCTTTTGCGTTCTTCCACAGGCATCTTTTACAGGTATCTTTTTGCACAGAGGCATCTTTTGTCTGTTTTCTTTTCACAAAAAGACGATTTTTTTCTTCGACGATACTCCTATAGAATAGGAACGATATCGTTTGATTTTTTGATACTCCTATAGAATAGGAATGATATTTTTTAGTAGTATGATAATACATGGGCTTTACTGTAGTTTGGACTACATTGAGCCATATTAATTTGTTAAATTGTGGATTTCTGTAGTTTAAACTACATTGGGCCGTTTCATTCAAAAAGGATTAGGTGATCCTTCTTTTTTCATAGTAACCTGCGTAGTATCCTCCTTTATGCTTATAACAGGCGTTTTCCTCTGGCCTATTAAGAGTGTGTACTGTTCTACTGTCTTATTGGAGTGTTTGTGCTCCATCTTAGTGATTATGTCATGCATGTTGGTAAGGTGTACAATGTCTTGTGTTAGTACATCGTTGTTGTAGTATAGTGTGATAAGTTCTTCGGTTTCTCCTCCTTTGGAGTTTCCAATGATGCAGGCTTTGCCTGCCCTCAGCATATCTTCAATCTTTGATTTCAAGGTTGATAGTCCTATGACTCTTTTGGTACTGAGCCATTCTTGAAACTTTTCTATAGTACATGGTATTTTCATTTTCAGGTCTTTTTCATCTCTGCTTATGTTGCTATTCCTTCTGTTTTAAATAGTTAGCATATAATGATAGGTTTTCCTGTTAAGTCTGTTGAGGCGTCAAACAGTTGTATACCGTAGATACATCTTCCAAATGATTCCATCTTTAACCTAGCAGATTCTACTAAAACATTGGGTAATTTAGCAATATTGTAAAAAGTTTCATCTACTAGTATTTTATCTATAAATCCATAATGGTACGATCCCTCCGTCACCCCAGAATGAAAGGGGTGATCTCGTAGTTCTTGGTCTGTGAAGTAAAGAGTTTAAGAACTATATCAGGGTTTGATTTTTCATTGCATAAAAACCTTAGATATTTGCTTAATTTTGCACTTCTTAAAATGTGTGGGTTTGATTTGTAATCATAAAATTTATTAATTTTCTCATAAGCTGTAATATATTCATGTGAGAATTTCACTTTGTCGCACATTGTTATTGTTGTTGTCATTTGAGAAGACGATGCTGTTATAGGTGGTGGTATAGTTGGCATGGTTGCAAGTTTGGATGTGAAAGTCTTTGGTTTTTTTGTAGGGGTTTGGGAAGATTTCAAGGTTTGTAGGGTTTTGAAGTCTTTAAAGGCTTCTGTCAGCTGTTCTAGCAAGTGTGTATTTTCTTCCATTTTGGTTGTAATAATTTCTTGGTTTTGTTTGATGATTCCTGTAACATTGGTAATATATTCTTCGAATTTGTCACTGCTGGTTGACATTGTTGTACCTACTAAGAAAATTAGCTAGAATATTCTTAGTCCTAGATATATTTTTAAAAATAAAATCAGAACAATAAAAGAATGATTGCCACTTTCTTCTTTTGTTTAATTCTGGCAAATGGTCTATTTTATTTGTAATGAAAGCCCTTACTTGGGTGTTATCTGTTCTAACAATGAATTTTACTGGTAATAGGTGATAATGGAATCTCTTTATTCCAAATTTTACTGCTAATAGTTCATTTTCGTTAATATGGTAATTTTTCTCATTAGGCTTCCATGTTCCACCTCCATATCCACATATTAGTGATTTTTCTTTATCTATATCCTCTTTATCATATGCTATGAGGACTGCTCCCCATCCTATATCACTGGCATCAGTAAATAGTTCTAGTTGTTCCAATTCCGTTGGTATTCTATGTTTTGGCAAGTCTTTCACTTTTTCCTTGATTTTATTTATGGCCTTAGTATGTTCTTTCTTCCATTCAAAAGTTATATTTTTTCTAGTTAGTTCCTGTAATGATTTTCTCAAAAGTGGTAAATCCTTTATATGGTCTGAAGCATAGTTTACTACTCCTAGAAATTGTTATACTACCTTTTTGCTCTCTAATTTATCTTTAATTTTTTTTTTTTTTGTTATAATGTGTTTCTGTAATTGTAATCCTTCATTATCTATTATGTATCCCAAATATTCTATACTATTCTTAAAGATTTCAGATAATAATATTCCATGTTGTTTCACAGTTTTTATAAACTCTTCTAGATGTTTTATATGATTTTCCAAATCATCACTATATATTAATGTCTTCAACATATACTATATAGTATTCTGTTAATTTTATGAACACTTGGTCCATTCTTCTTTGAAATATTTGTGGTGCATTCTTTAATCCAAAGGGTAGTACATTCCATTCGTAGTGTCCTTGAGGGGCACTAAATGCTGTTAAAGCTTTTGATTCATTTTTTAGTTTTATTTGCCAAAATCCACTTTTACAATCAAATTTACTGAACCATTTTTTATTTCCTAATCTATTAATAATGTTTCTTTTGTATGGTAAAAAAATATCCATCAAATATAATTTCTTGTTTAGCTCTCTATAGTCAATCACCATTCTAGCCTTTCCTCTTTTTTGTTCACTATGTTTGCTAACTAAAAAGGTTGGGCTACTATATGAGCTTTTACTTTCTTGTATTAATTTTAATTCTAATAAATCTTTTAGTTGGGTTTCAAATTCCTTTTGATCTGTTGGGCTATATCTAATAGGCTTAGATCTGACTATATCACTAAGATTTATTAGTTTGATTTCGGCATATATTTTTTCTTTTTCCCATAGTTGCATCGGATTTTCTCCAAAATTTATTTTTAATATATTGAGGTATTTTTCTCTTAATAACTGTAGGTTATTATTCCTATATGATCTTATGTTACATATTTTTAGTGTATGTGTTGGCAATACTCTTTTTAGTATTATCCATTTATTACAAGGTGTTTGTAAGCTGAAAGTATTATTATTTATCACTTGCGTTTTAAAATAGTCTAGGAAATATTTTCCTAACAATAATTGTTGTTTCATATCATTCAGTTGGTATATAACTGGTAGTCTAACTATTGTCTTCCCTAATACTATTCTCATATTTTCTGCTACTATATTTAATTCTTTTGTTTGTTTTTTAAAGCATGATACTCTTGTTCTATGTGTTTTAGACCTTTTTCATCTGTGTGATTCTAATACTTCTTTCTTTGCTAGACATAAGTCTGCTCCACTGTCAATAAATATTTTTTGTTTTATCATTTTATTAGGTTTGTATTCTATATGAGCTTCTATGTAGATTGCTACCATCTAATTATTATTTCTTAAATCCATTTCTCTTAATTTTTATTGAAGCTCTTTA
This sequence comes from Anisodus tanguticus, assembly GCA_034509755.1. NCBI lineage: Eukaryota > Viridiplantae > Streptophyta > Magnoliopsida > Solanales > Solanaceae > Anisodus > Anisodus tanguticus. The sequence goes on along the minus strand of CM067548.1, from coordinate 15,369,108 downwards.
TCTTGTTCCATTTCTTTTACTTCTTCTAGTAATTTCTTCCATCTTATCTCACTTAACCTTTCTCCTATCATGCTAAGGCTTTTTGTAATCTTATTGTACCTATCACTATAGTATCTATTTCCTGTTTCACTAGTAGTCGTAATAAGCTTATTGCGAACATACCTTTCATATTGCATCTAGTAATATCTTTCTTCTAGTAATTTTCTTTCTTCTTGCGACTTCATTTAGTTAGAACTGTTTCACTTTCTGAGTCTTGGTTAACAAAGTTAATATTTTCTGATTCAGTTTCTTCATCAGTTTGACTGACATAAAAATCTTCATATTCGTACCAATTCTTATTTTCTTCTTTTATTTGTTGTAAACTCATGATAAATTGTGTTGTGTCTATGTATTTTACGCCTTTTTTCTTTAGTTTCGGACATTTATTAGCATAATGTCCTTTTTCATTGCAATTCAAACATTTACATTTTTTAATTTTTTCTTCTTCAATTGGTTTTACATATTTTCTTTTCCTAAATTTTCTCTTATGCTTAATTTTTTTCCTGGTTTCAAGGGTATTTCTATACCTTTTGAATCTCTTTTTCCTATAAGATTTGTAATAAGGTTGTTGGTTTTGTCCGCTATAATTATTATATTTTTTATATTTCTTGTGTTGATATTTCTTTTTATGGCTTTTCTTATATTTCTTTTCTCTTTTATTATCATCACATCCGAATACTAATCTTCTTTCCGTAAATCCACATCTCTCTCTTAACCTATTTTCTTATCTTTTTTAATATTTTGGTGCATTCTATATTCTTCACATTTTCGCATTAGGTATGCTCTTAGTACTCTTATTCTTTCTCCTAATATATTTTATTTTGGTTCTAGTTGGGTGTATTCCTTCAATATTTCTGTGTTATAAGGTATAAGTAGGTGGTCATAATAAAGTTGTTGATATATTAAACATTCTTCTGGCAAGAATCTTGCTTCATAAAAGAATTTACTAAAACTTATTGTATATTCTGATAATTTATTAATTTTACAACATTTCATGTTATTTAGATTCATTATTATCTCAATTTTTCTTTCTGCATGTACATTTTCTTGTGCTATCAACCATTTTTCTCCTAAATATTCTCTTTTTAGTACGATATCAAATATTATTAGCATAGATTTTCAATCTCCTGCATGACTAAATACTTCTTCTCTTAATTGGTATGCTATGGATTCTATCCAATAAGCTACCTTTCCGATTAATGTTTTAGATATCAAGTCATACATATATTCTAGGTTTTCTGTTTGTGTGGAGTTCATTAATGCTATATACATTCCAAGATTCCAATCATTTATTCTTCTTCCTATTTCTTGTTCATTATAAACATTATCTAAGTCTAAGAAATATCCATTGTAATTTACGCCTTGGGCCATTGATCCTACAAATTCTTTAAATTCAGGTTGCTGTCCTACTGGCATATGATTTGGTAATCTAGTTTGTCTTCTATTTATTATTTTTAGGTTGGGATCTACTAATTCTTCTTCTGGGTAATCGTTTGCATCTTCATTTATTATATCATCAGTTTCTATTTCCGTTTCTATAGGATTATTAAATTCATCTTCTATATCATTTTCGGGTTCATTTTCTATGATTGCATTTACACTTTTCATTTTCTGTAAGGCTACTATTATCTGATTATTTTCTTTTACTGAGTCTTCTTCCTCTTCTATGAATTCTGCTACTTTTACCTCTTGGCTTACTAATTCAATGTTGTTGTCTTCGTTAGTATCGCTCTCAGTCTTTTCGCTACTAGTTGTAGTTTCTTCACTTGTTCTATCATTTCTAACTTTCTTTTTTCCCTTTAACCTTTTTATCTCTTCTCTTAAGATTTTTATTTTATCTTTTAATTCTCCTAATTCTTGTTTTACATCTGTTAATTCTTGTTTTACATTTTTCAATTCCTCTTTTGTTTGCAAATGGAATAAGTTATAAACAATGAAAACCCGAGAAGAATTTGCCCAAGTTAGAGGATTAAATAAAAGGATGCTCATGCTAAAAAGGATAAGACACCAAGTATTACAAAGACGAAACCATAGTGAAATATTAGTAAAATACTATAGTGATTTAGTAGAAAGAATTAACAGATGTAAAACAAGAATTAGGAGAATTAAAAGATGAAATAAAATCCTATGAGAAGAGATAAAAAGGTTAAAGGGAAATTAGAAGAACTTAGAATAATAGCAGAAAAAAAAACTAGAAGAACTTGGAATAATAGCAGAATAACATGAAATGTTGTAAAATTAATAAATTACCAGAATATACAATAAGTTTTAGTAAATTCTTTTATGAAGCAAGATTCTTGCCAGAAGAAGGTTTAATAAATCAAAAATTTTATTACGACCACCTACCTATACCTTATAACACAGAAATATCGGAGGAATACACCCAACTAGAACCAAAAGAAAATTCCAAAATAACTATACCAGAATAAATATATATGGATTTTAATACAAGAACCCTTACACCATCCAAAAGACTAATACAAAAAATAGAAAGATCTAGATTAAGTATTACGAGAGAACCAACAATGTCACGACAAACTAGTGTCATACAACCTAGAATATTAGATTTAATAAATATAAACACACATAGATTAAAAATTAAAGTAATAATATTTAAAGGTATAATAACAACAGACTGCATAGCTGAAGTAAATACTCGAGCTATTAAAAGTTTTATAAATATAAGTAAAATTAATGAAAATGATTGTGATCTAATAGACCCACAAACTTATAATTATCCTGAAAACGAAAGAGAAATAATAATTACCAAAAATATTAATTTGAGTTCAAGATCCAAGATTTAGAGTATAAGATAAATATAGGAGTAATAGAATATGATAGTTTTAATGAACTACTTCTAGGAAGTGACTTTTTAACCATGATAAATTATAATGAAATTGAAATAAATGACCAAGGGAAAACAAGATTTGTAAATAAGGTATGAACATACAGAAAGAAATAATAGAAATTAAAATCAATAAGAATTTTATTAGAAGAAATATTCTCACAGCTCAAATACTTAAAATATAAGGTAAAAGAAATAAAGCTAGAAGAAAAGATAAGAAAGTTAGAACAACTATGTCAAAAGTTTGATAAAATATGGATAGATATGGGAAACGGATGGAGAAAAAGAATTAATAATCCTGACTAGTTCTAACGAAATAATTAGTGCATTATGGGAAGAAATAGTAGTAAAAGAAAAAATAAAGAATACATTAATATTAATGGATGAAATAAAAGAAAACCAAACAAAAATGCAAGAAATAAAAGAAAACCAAACAAAAATGCAAGAAATAATAAGAGAAGAATTAACAAAATTATGGAACGTATCTGAGATACCAACATTTAAAATAATAATGGAAAAACTAAACATATTAGTAGAAGAAAAAAGTAAAGATAAAGGTAAACAAGTAGAAGAAGATGAACCTAATACGACCAAAGAAAACACTATAATTAGCACTACAACTCAACAACCAAAGATAGTACCAATAGATGCTTGGAGAAGAAGTAAAGAGCCAATAATGGTAGATATTAGCAAAATAAAACCAAGATTGCCAAATAAAGTAGAAATAATATTAGATAGCTTAGCAATGTTAAGTAAGAAAAGACAATTTTAAATTGAAAACCAAAAACCTAGTGTACTTACGTTTTTAAGAAACCATGGAAAAAATATACTAGACAGAGAAGATACAAGTATGAATCAATGAAAAGGAAAGAAAAAACCACACCAGACAATAATTCAAAAGGTGAAAACATGTACTTAAAAGACATACAGAAAACAACCAACGAGTATTTAAATCTAAAATTAGATAAACAAGAACAAAAATTATGTAAATTAGAAACAAAAAATACCAAATTAAAAACACACAATAATGAGGAATGGTACAACAAATATAAAAAATAAAAACACAAATTTAAGGATACAAAGAAAGTATTAAGAGAAACCAAAGTAGAACTAAAACAAACAAAAGAGGAATTGAAAAATGTAAAACAAGAATTAGGAGAATTAAAAGATGAAATAAAAATCCTAAGAGAAGAGATAAAAAGGTGAAAGGAAAAAAGAAAGTTAGAAATGATAGAACAAGTGAAGAAACTATAGACCTGTAACCAAAGCCTCAAGCTAATTCCAGACCTGTAACCAAAGCCTCATACTCGGCTGCAGTGTTAGTCAATGAAGTGCTATGAATTCTTGTCTTAAAATTTCACCGGTGGGAGTGTGCAATACTATTCCCAGACCAGTCTCCTTGATATTGGAGGCACCATCTGTGTAGAGTGTCTAGAACCCGGGGGCAGTCCCCGAAACTAAAATGGCTTTTTTTTTCTACTTGAGGGGTTACTCCCGGACTGAAATCAGCCATAAAATCCATAAGGACCTGCGACTTTATCGTTGTTCGGGGTCTATATTTAATATCAAATTTACTTAATTCTACCACCTATTTAGCCAGTCGCCCTGAAAGTTCAGGCTTATGTAACATTTTTTTAGTGAAAATATAGTTACAACGGTAATTGAGTGACATTGAAAAGATGGTCAAAGCTGTCGCGATGACATAACTAAAGAAAAAGCCAATATTTTGAATAATAGGTACCGGGGCTTGGCCCCTGACATTACTTTACTTACATAATATACATGATATTGCAAACCTTTTTCTTCCCATACTAGAACTGCACTTACCGCTACCTCCGAGACCACGAGATATATGAGCAGTTGTTCTCCGTCCTTTGGCTTTGACATGAGATGAGGACTGGATATGTATGCTTTCAGGTCATGTAGGGCCTACTAGCACTCGGGTGTGCAAATAAATCGTTATTTTTTTTATAAGTGAAAAGAACCTGTGACATTTTTAGGAGAATTGAGAGATAAATATGCTCAAAGCTGCCCGATCAGTAAGGAGGGGTATAATTGGGTAAGTGGATCGTAGTTTTTTGTAAATGGGTTATCCCGAAAATGGCCTTGAAAGTGGGGTTCTTGGGTTTTCAGATTCTACCGGCAATGTGGTGTTTAGTGGTTATTTCGGGTAGTTTTAGGGAGAGTTGGTTTTAGGCATTTTATGGGGATATTGTAGACATGTTGAGGGTTGTTCTAATGATCATGCTTTATTAGTTTAGTGTTTGAGGATGTCGGAAGTTTACTGAAACAGTGAGGTTCTCCGTTGGGGGTGTATAGTGGGATGTTTGGTGTTGTTAGGATGGCACGACTGATTGTGGGTGGTGGATTTGATTCTGGGTGTTTGGGAAGCATTGTGGGATGTGGTGGTAGAAAGGAGATAGTAGTTTGAACAAGGAATGAACACGAGGTGCTAGGTGCAAACCCGAGTACAAACCAAGTATAGGATGGTCGATATAGCAAGGTTAGTGACACGAGGGTTTTAATGCTCGAGTCGACACCAAGATGAGTTTGGCTAATTGGACAAGGTCTAGATCGGGGTTGCTAAGTATAAGCCCGTGAACAAGTCAAGTGAGGGTGGCCGATAACCTTATGATAGACCCTAGGTTTTGGTTTGGTTGGATCACACAAGTTCCAACGTCAACTTGCACCAAGGGGTTCCTTAAGCTTGGGTTTGATTAGGTCACACAAGTCCTAACCAAGACTTACACCTAAGAGACCTTAGTTTGGGTTTAACTAGGTCACACAAGTCCTATCTTCAACTTACACTAAGGGGTTGGCTCACATAAGAACAAAGGCCTACACAAGGACCAATCTAAGGTAGACAACACACAAGTTGAATACTTTAGAGTATGAGTAAAAATCAAGTTTATATTTAATCCACAACCCTTTTTACATTACATAAGGGTCCTATTTATACTACTAGATGGTCTATTCTAGAAGGAAACAAAAGGGACACAAACTTGAGCCATTTCAGCCAAGGTGGGAACGGGGAAAGGAAAGGGGTCCTCGGCCGAGTGGGTGTAGGGGGATGAATCCCAATCTTCCATGCATTCTAGATCCTTCCTTGGTACACTTCACATATAAATAGTTAGCTCATCAATTGTATTCTTGGGTAGTGTTGAGAACCATTCCCTATTGGCATGAACCTTGGGCCGAATGACCACGTGAATTGCTCGGCCAACTCCTCAACTTCCGAGTTGCCTTCTTGGTGTCTTCAAGTACATGAATGAGATAACCTATTGGGAGCCACATGTTCTAGATGATTCATTTTCTTTGACACCTTGTTCATTCTCGGTCAAGTCACCTTCGGAGGAAGCTCTCGGCCTAGTCATCCTTTCTCTTACATAATGCATTGATTGTGTCCTAAGGAGACCATTTACTAATCTAGGAGTTAAGCTAAAAGAAAACAACATGATCTCGACCAAGACCACATGAAGGCCGACAAAACTATTGTGTTATTGAGTCTTCACGTCTTGTCCTCTACCCTACTCCATATTCTGTTCCATGTTAGACACGTTACCATTGGATGATTGGCAATTTGGGTACCCCTATCAAGTCGTCTCTCGGTTCTTGTTGAATGATCAAGTTCACCTCTTTTCGTTCATCAGTACCGCTTTTACATTTTAAAGTATGTTTGGTATTTCTTCTATAGATTATTTTGTCAGGTTTTATCTCGATTCCTCTTTGAGAAACTAAAAAGCCCAAGAATATTCTGGAGCTCACCCCAAAAGCACACTCTTCGGGGTTGAGTTTCATATTAAACTTTCTCAGCACTTCAAAGGTTTCCTGCAAATGACTTAAATGGTCCTCAGCATGAAAACTTTTAACAAGCATACCATCTATATATTCTTCCATAGGTTTCCCTATTTGCTTTTCAAATATTTTATTTACTAACCTTTGATATGTAGCTCTGGCGTTTTTTAGCCCAAAGGGCATAATATTATAACAATAAGTGCCGAAAGTAGTTAAAAATATGTTTTCTCTTAGTCTTCGAGGTACATCCTTATTTGGTTATACCCAGAATACGCATCGAGAAAACTCATTATCTCGTGCCCAGCCATATCATCAATTATTTGATCTATGTTTAGCAACATAAACGAGTCTTTTGGATATGCTTTATTTAAATCTTTATAATCAATGCACTTCCTAAATTTTTTCCCTTTTTAGGTACAACTACTTCGTTTGCTAACCAATCCAGGTATTTCACCTCCCGTATAGACCCTATATTAAGTAATCTAGCTACCTCATCTTTAACAAACATGTTGCGAAGTTTAGCGATTGGTCGCTTCTTCTGCTGCACGGGAGGGAAACTGAGATCTAGGGCCAACTTATGAGTTGTGACTTCTAAAGGGATGCCTGTAAAGAAATCAATGTTAGCTATAAGATACTTAAGAATTAAATCCCTAAGCCTCGGGGTTAATCCCGTTACCAAGTATACCTTCCTATTAGGAGTTTCCTAGTGAAGAGCGATCTATTCAAGTTCTTCTACAGTAGATTTGGTGGCATTTGACTCATCTGGTACCTAAAAATATCTAGGTATCTAGTATCAGTCTGAAAATTCCTCTTCTGGATAGGTTGATTATGCTTCTATCGACAGTACATGATGGACATCTACTGATGGAGGCTCCGCTTTATGTAATTGCTATTTAGGATCTTCCACCACCTATGGTGACTCTATGGCAAATATTTCCCTGGCAACGGGCTGTTCCCCCTGAATTTGCTGGATCCCTCTCGGTGTTAGGAATTTTACCAATCGATGCAATATTGATGGGTGTCACGCCAAAAAACATGGCCTGGACGTAACACGACACTTGGTTCCTGGCTACAAGTGACCGAGCGAACCAATTGGTTGGCTAAATAAATATGTGATATCAAAAAATATTTACTGAAAGAGGAATTAAACTAATACATGTTGATGTACTAAAAGTCTGACTGAATAATCATTAAATGCAGAAAATAATGAGATAAGTCTGAACGTAGTAAAAGTGCCAACACAATAAAAATGAAAATCTTATAAACTCTATTTAACAATTACTCTAGTCTATGAAACCTCTGAAGAGTACTGAGATGCTAACTGTTTGCCGGGACAAGGTTCCCGACATACTTGACTATCTTTAATAAACTATAAAGAATGCAAAATAAATGATAAGGCCTCGAAAGACTGAGGTTCACCAACTCAGATGATACCAGAGATCCTAGCATGTAGATACATCATCCTGAAAGTCGTTACCTGCACCGTGAAGTGTAGGCCCCGGGTAAAAGGGACATTAATACATGTGAATTACACTAGTAGGTAAAACCAACAGAAATAATAAATAGTTGTGGGGTGCTCAGGGGAATGGGTAGCCCAAATACATGAACATAAGATAAATATGAATATTGAAGGCTGAGTTGAAATTGAAACATAGACATAAGTGTCATTGAGCATAGTAATTTGTTTAACGTGGGGGAAGGAAGTCACCTCTATTCTGTAATGAACCATACTAGGGTTCATAATCCATTTTAACTCTAAGAATAGGTATCTCCACGAATGCACCATGGTGACATGGCGGGCAACATCACTCACTACCAAGATATATCTCAAACAATGCATCATGCTTCATATTATGATGGGTAGCATCATCCACTACTAGGCTATGTATCCTAATGCACCATGGTTCATAACATGGCGGGCATCATCATCACTGTCATACTATACATCATAATGCACCATGGTTCATAACATGGTGGGCATCATCATCCACTTCCAGGCTATATATCATTTCATCATGCACCATGCTTCATAACATGGCGGGTAGCATCATCCACTACCAGACATTGTGTGTAATTGTAGTTCTAACATGAATCTTTAGAGTCATACTATAACACTGTTATGGGATACTAAGACATGAAAATACTGAGGTGCTGATATGCAGTACATGATATTACTATACTGAACTAAGACATGAACTCATGAACTATTCATGGGATATAGAGTGTTACTATGCATAAGCGTTCTTGAATTTAGGCATGCCTGTCAATTGATATGATTACATTTCTTAAACTCTTTACGATTTCGTATATCCTTTCATGAGTTCTTAAACTATAGAGTCATCATAATTCATCATCATATAAAATCATAATGTAAGTGTGTAACATATGAGTTCATCATATTTCTGCCCTTTTCGAAGAAGTATCATAAGTTGAGGAATGGAACTGAGAATGATATTGTAATACATGACACTGGAGTACTGAACAGAACTAGAATGAAACATGTATTCATAGACTGATTATGAAGTTTGAAGTATTAATTATTCGTAGTACTGAATTGTCACGACTGAAACTCATGGGATATCAAATATGAATCTATACTGATTACGTAATGAGTTCACAATATTTGAAGTGATAATTATGAACAACTACATGAGCGACACAAATGCCCCAGTGCGAAGGTGTGAGAGGTTGGATATGGATGGGTTCAGGAGGGGTAGAGGTAGGCCGAAGAAGTATTGGGGAGAGGTGATTAGACGGGATATCGCACAGGTGCAACTTACTAAGGACATGAACTTAGATAGGGGATTGTGGAGGACATAGATTAGGGTAGAATGGTAGTAGGTAGTCGAGCGTAGCCCTACTTACGCTTACAAACTGGTAGTTGTAGTGTTATTATTGTAGGCACGCTTAGCCTATCATACTAGTAGGCGCAATATTGCTTTATTGTAGCATTTGATTTCTATTGCTATGTGTTCTTTAGTGTACTTTGTTTATCTTATGTATCTGCATTAGTTACTGCTTCTTTTTCAGAATGCGCTAGCATGGCTTATTCGCATTTGATACCAGCATTTTCATACTGCTTTAAATTTCTTGTTCGGGTCTAACCGTCTCTCTTGCTTTACTTGTGCTTATGCTTTGTCTTGAGCCGAGGGTCTCTCGAAAATAGCCGCTCAACCTACCAAGGTATAAGTAAGGTCTGCGTACACTCTACCCTCCCCAGACCCCACGTTGTGGGACTACACTGGGTACATTGTTTTTGTTGTATAATTATGAACAACTACGAGGTTATATTCTTAAAAGATAGAGGTTCTAGACTTTTCATGAACTAGGGCATAATCTCTATATCTGGAGAAATTCATTGTAATCTTGATGAACGAGGCATGGAGATGATTAATAATGTTCCCACACGTAGAGAGTTAGACTCACATACCAGTAAACTCTCCAATCCAACGGACTATCTTGCTTCTCTGATGAAGTACACTCAAACCCTAGCTTTAAATCATTGGAGAAAGATTACTTGTCATTCCTATGTTTCCGTTTAAGAATCATGTATTTTAGTTTTAGGATGGATTAAGAATTATAGAGATGTTCTTACCTTGATGTGGGAGGTTGAGAGAAGAAAAAAATTGTCTGTAAAGGGTTTTCCACGAAGTTGGAATGTTTGATGAATGAAATTTCGTGTTAAGTGTTGAATTTATAGAATGGGCATTTTGGACCCTGTCACTAGCTGAGCGAGTGCTATGGCGAGTCCTAGAACTCGATGGGCAAGTGCTATGTCCTGTCCTTGACTCGCTATGGCACTCGCTTGGCGAGTGCCCCTACTCATTCACACTTAGTCAAAATCTTACGTTGTTTACCTTGCCAACAATGTTCAGTAAAACAGGCATAACATTTTTTAAATATGTCCGTTTGAGGTCCACCATATATCGTTGGAAAGATATTTCCACATAATACAACTTTCATTAAGGAACATTTTCAAAATTATCAACTAACCAAGGGGTTACGGGTTCCCTAAGTAGGCCTATCAACAATTTTTGCAAAACGTTCAAACATTCAAATTTTCCACTAAAAATCTAACGATACGAGTCCAACCTTAGTTCTAAGATACAGGGTGTAACATTATCTCCCCTTTGAGATCATTTTTCCTCGAATGATTGTCTTGCCTGTATCTATGGCTAACTCTGAATCATAAACGTGACTGATGAAATATGAGGACACTGAACTGACATGAACACATGAATACTAAACTGAATGAATGTTAAATTTAATAGATACTGAACTGGATGACTACTGAACTGAGTAAACATTGAACTGAATGACAACTGAACTAACTGAATAAGCACTAAACTGAATGACTACTGAACTGACTAATTAATGGGAACATGGAGATTATAGCATGAGGTCTGAGTGTAAAGGTTAGGTACGTTCAACATTTTATGCTTGATCTTTAAATAGATGCAAATATTTGGACTTCATGTCCTCTTCGGCTTCCCACGTAGCCTTTTCCACTTTCTTATTCCTTCATAACACTTTTACTAAGCAACTTTCATAGTTCTCAAGTTACGAACTTGACAATCATTCTACTCAATTCTTCTTTCTTATACACACGAGGCATACTCCTAACAGTGAATATTATTTTTCCCTTACTACTGAACTGAGTTTCTTCATATCCCCCGCCGACTCTTCGGGTTTCAAATGTCCAATTGGACTTACTGACTATTTACACATCTCTCCCTTCGACCAAAGGTTAATGTAACACCTCGTAAGTTCGGGCTATGGTTTGACCCGTATGATAAGAAAATGATGGAACCAAGATGAGGAGCGTAGGAAGTGTTTTAATAACTAATCAAGTCATAAGAAGAGTCTTAGGAAAAATTAGAGTTGGAAGCTACCCTACAGAGCATGTTTTAAAGTGAGTTTCCATCTATCTTCACTTAAACCGATTTTACGGATAAATCTATAAAGAATTTGGGAAAACTTCCTTCATGAAAGTTATAGCTCCTTGAATGAACTTTCCATCCATATAATGCCTAGGTCAAACAGAGGTCTGTACAAAATGATATGGATGATTTACTGAGGATGTGTAAAATGGAAATCTCGATTCTTGTTGGATTATGTTTGAAAGCCCAAGCCTTTTATGATAACCAATAAATACAACCCTAAAACGTCTTATGTGATGATTTTAGACTAGAGATGCTACTAAACACCTGAGTTGAGTTCTTATTCAAATCTCTATGTCAATTATATTAAGTTAACACTAGATTAACACCGAATCATTATTTGGAATCGCTAGATTTTGAAAAATCCATTCAAGGTCGAATTTGGAATGAAGCATTGAGATTTCTTCAAAAAGGTAAGATACTCACTCATTAATGTAGTATATGGAGTTATTATTATTTTTAGACATTTAATGGTTGGTAAAATCATGAAATAGGATTGATTTAGATGCACTCCGTCAAACACAAAATCCTAGTAATTTTTCTGTAGATTTTTCCTCCGACCAGCCATCTTCCGTTGGAATTTCCTACTAATTTAACCGTTGGATCGCGCCCAAATTTTAACTGTGTAGTCACAACATATAGGTATGTAATGTTAACGAGGGAGATCGGATTTGGAGGTCCGAATAAATGTGGTTTGAGCTATGAACAGTAGCTACGAAAGTCGGTGAAAACTCTTCTCAAGGTTTCAAATTCAAAGCTTTGGGTTTCTTCTTCAAAAGTTCAGATATTTTCTTCAAGTTTTGGAGCGACTAAAGTATGTAGAGCTTGTTTTTGCGTGTGGGAATATCCATGTTATTTCCCACGCCACGCTTTTCCATAAAACACGAATTCTTCATAAGTTTAGGGTTTTGTTCTATTAGCATGTTAACTCTAATACATGTAATATTATACTTTATATCATTATTAAAACTCATTGATTGTATTCATGATAGGTCATTACGATTGTCCTGAACCAGTCCATAATCCATGAATGCATGCTTTGAAACCCATGAGTTCTTAAACACAAGTTATAATCATTATTATGTAGTTTCATGAAGTTATATATATTTTTATGTTGTACACAAGTTATATGATATATTTATTTACATGCTAATTTATAATCACAAATTATGTTACAAGTTATATTTATGAAATTCATGGGCTAACAAGCCAACTATTTTCATGATCATGTTTTGGAAGTTGCACAAATTGCCGAGAAGGTTCAGACAACCTAAAACTACATATGCCAATGTAGGATAAGGATCGCTCCGCCAAGAGAATGATACATTCATGTTACCCCTTAGTTGGATTATTGGATCCATCATGTTCATGTCTCGTACTTCGGCAAGGTATGAGATGGCTTAGCTGATCGGGCAAAGCTTAGATGCCATGTTCACGCGTGGTGGTTTCATGTCGGTTTTGTTAATGCTCTCCCACAGATATACAGTTATACAGATTTTACACATGTTATTAAACTCATGTCAAATCATGTTCATGTTCATTGTTCAGTTTAAGTTTCATGTTCCTATTATTTCATGTGCCTGCTTATTCTTTTAGTTTCTTTACATATAGTACAATTCAAATGTACTTATGTCCCTTCTTCCTGGGGTATGCACTTCACGATTCATGTATTGATTTTCAGGACAATGGATCAGTTCGCTAGGACCTATACAATATAAGTTATTTGTAAGCCCCATCTCATTCGGGGTGTCAGTTTAGTTATGTTTATGTCATGCTTTACAGTAGGGGTATGCTAGGGCCTTGTCCTGGTAAAGTAGTTTTGCAGCCAGACTCATGTTCAGAGGTTTCATAGACTCCTAGTTTAGCATGTCAGTATTATTTTTCAGACTTGTTATATTTTCTGATATTTCCTTAATAAATTTTTCAAACTATATTTCAGTATTCTGTTTACATGTTTTTAATTATTACTATTGCATGTTTTGATGCCCATATTGATTCAACAAGTCATGTGGTTCGCTCGGTCATATGCAGTCAGGCACCGAGTGTCGTGTTTCGCCCAAACCATGGTTCAGGGCTTTACAATTAAGGTCTTATACTTGAAGATACTTCTCTTTTGTTGGGATCCAACCAACTTTCACCATCTTCTGTAATTCTTCATACTTTACGTTACTGACTACTCATCTTTAGACTTCCTTCTGAGCAATATCCCTTTCAAGAAAACTGAATTACTTACATGGATTAGGAATTAATGTACTTTTAACTATCATACTAAATCTTAGTGACTTAACTTTGTTCCCACTATCGATCTTAGGGAAACTCCTTTCTGGTAACTCATAAAGTTATTTTCTGTAGTGTTCTCCCTTACAACTTAGTTGATTTCTTCTTCCACTAATCACTACACTTCATATTTTAACTTAAACCTTTTGGATACTAACACATATTTGGGTGTATTCAAGTTGTCACCCACTCACTAGTGTTCTTCTGACTAAGGAAATCAAATCGTACCTCTAATAGTTTTGTTGAAACCATCAATTCACTTTTAATCTGAAGATATAATCTTAGTGTCACACCCCAACCTGGGGAGGTATGGATCGAACTCAGTAGCTTTCTAGGTCTGAGCGTATCAAGCTGAACTCGAAGTTTGAGCCCTATAGTCAAGCTAGGCCCTTGAGGCCATATTGTAAAAAAAATCTAAAACTAGGCCGACCAGGCCGAACTTGTTCTTATTAAAGGCTAATGTGGGCCAAGAAGGCCTCTGTAAATACTTATACTAACAAGCATGATAAAACATAAAACGAGGGCCGACAAGGCTACTGACAAACTGTACATAATGAACTCGTGTCTACAAAGCCTCTAAAGATAACTGATATCAAACGTGGTCAGGAAAGGGCCCCGACCTACCCATAGTCTATATAGAAAAGCTACTACCTGACCTCTAGACTCGACTGCACTCCGGAAGAAATGAAGTCTTACCGATGCTTTGTTGAATCCCAATCTACTCCACTAGGCAAACTTGTCGAACTGATTACCTATATTTGCAGACATGAAATATAGTGCTCTAACAATGGGACATCAGTACAAAGAGATATATTAAGTATACAATGCCGCAACAATGGGACACTGCATTTTATGCCTGCAGATATAGGTAATATGTTCGACGAGTTTGCCCAACGGAGTAGATTGGGATTCAACGATGGATCGGTATTACTTAATCTCTTTCGGATTGCAACTGAGTCTATAGGTCAGGTAGCAGATTTTCTGTACAGACTATGGGTAGGCCGGGGCCCTGTTCCGACCACGTTTGATATTAGTTATCTTTAAAATCTTTGTAGACACAGGTTCAGTATGTACAATTTGTCAATGACCTTGTCGGCCCTCGTTTTATATTTTATCATGCTTGTTAGTATAAGTGCTTATAGAGGTATCCTTGGCCCATAGTAGCCTTTAATAACAATAAGTTCGGCCTTGTCGGCCTAGTTTGATATTTCTTTTACAGTATGGCCTCAAGGGCCTAGCTTGCCTACAGAGCTCAGACTTCAAGTTTATCTTGGTACGCTCGGACTAACAAGGTACCGAGTACCAGCCATACCCCCTAGGTTGGGGTGTGACACTTAGGACTTATACACTCTTTATAATCCTAAATTTTCCTTAATTAGCTTTTACTTTTTCCTAACCAAGAACTTGGTCACACCACTATACTTGGATTTCTACCTCTAATCGTCGTCTATATCTGCTCAAAATATACTCACTATTTTCTACTAATTGCATACCATCATCATATTTTCTTATTCTGCTCTGAACAATCTGTAACGCCTCGAACCATAACTTGAATGAAACACGACACTTAGTGCCTGATTGTATGTGACCGAGCTAACCACATGGCTTGTTGAATCAACATGGGCATCAAAACATGAAATAGTAATGATTTCAAACATGTAAAACTGATTACTAAAAATATATTGCGGAAATATCTAGAAACATAATAAGTCTGAAATACTGATTTTCTGACGTGACATGCTAAACTAGACTAGTCTATGAAATCTCTGAAACATGAGTCTGAAAAAATTGTTTACCAGAACAAGGCCCTAGTATACATGTACTATAAACCATATTCATGAAAAAAATAGACTGACACCCCGAATGAGATGGGGCTCACCAAGTAGCTGATACCGAAGCAATCCTAACGAGCAGATTCGTCGTCCAGAAAAATCAGTATCTGCACCGTGATGTGCAAGCCCCCGGCAAAGGGATGTTAGTATATTTGAATTGTATTATATGTAAAGCAACTTAAATAATATGAAGGCACATGAAATAATAGGAACATGAAACTAAAACTGAAATATGAACATGAATATAATAACATGTGTAAAATCTGTAAACTGTATATCTGTAAATATATGGGAAGATCAGTAGTATAATCGACAATATGAAATCCCCACGTTGGTACGTGGAGTCTGGTACCTGGCCCGACCAGCAGAGCACTCACATACCTTGTCGGGGTATGAGACATAAACATGACATGAAAGGATCCAATCAATAATTTGAAGGTATCATCCTCTGGGCGGAGCTACCCTTATCCTGCGAAGACATACGTAGTTTTAGGCTACTTTAGCTTTCTCGGTAATCTATGCAACTCCCAAAATATATATACTCGAAAATAGTTGGTTGGTAAGCCCATGAATTTCATGAAAGATAACTTGTAAAACATGGTTTGCAATTATAGTTCAAAATGTGAAAATATATATCATATAACTTACATAATTCATGAAAACATGTATAATTTCATGAATACTGCGTAATAATTATTATAACATGTCTTTAGAACTCATGGAATTCAAAGCATGCGTTCATGGATTATGGACATTTTCATGACAGTTACAATAGCCTATCATGAATATAATTAAGAAAGTTAAGATATAACAAGAAATATAATTGTACCTATATATGGTCATCATGAACTAGAGTAAAACCCTAGGTTATGGAAATTCATAGATTCATGGATAATCGTGGTGTGGGGAAGAACAAGGATGGTCCCACACATAGATAGAAGCTATACATACCTTAATCACTCCAAAACTTGAAGAAAAGATTTGAACTTTTGAAGAAGAAACCCAAAACTCCGAACTTTAAATCTTGAGAAGGGTTTTCTTGAAAAGCCTAAGATTGAAGCATATAATCTTGTGAAGAATTGATGTATAAGTGTTAGATCTATGTATAATACAGGGGAGAGACTTACCTTGATGTGGTAGGATGAGGAGAGAAGATAAAAGTCGTGCTAGGGATTTAGAGGACTAAAATATGGAATACAATTAGGAAAAATGCGACTTTAAATGAGTTTCGGGAGCATCTGCACTGGCATGCGCGTCGCGGATGGTGTTCTGTGGCTGTGGATGCTTCTGCACATTGAAACAAAAGGTTTGGAACTTCGAGACATAAATTTGGCCCCAAATGCAACGGGATATGCGTCATAGAAGGCGTTCTGCGTCGCATATCACATCTGTGACTCCGGTGGACTGCTCTGCAACCCTTCAGTAAATTAGCCATAAACTTTTATACAGATGTAAGTTTAACCTCCACTATATACCATTGTAAAGTTATTTCAAAGGGCTACAACTTTCATGAAGGAAGAGTTTCCTAATTGCTTATAGAATTCACAGAATACGCGTTTGAAGTGAGGCCTTGTGCAAAATAGCTTGAAAACATGATCCGTAGAGTAGCTTCCGACTTTACTTTGTCCAAAGAATCTTCTTATAACTTGATTGGTTTTCAAAAAACTTCATATACTCCACATCTTGGTTCCATTATGTTCTTATTGTATGGGTCAAATCTTATCCCGGAGGTATGAGGTGTTACAATATCTCCCCCTTGGGATCATTCGTCCTCGAATGATGGATCATGGTTAGTAATATGTCTAACTCTTGAAATTTGCAAAAAGTTGGTACGGTGTCCTATGTAAATACTACTATCTCAACATTTATCAAACACCTGACAGCTGACGAGAGCACAACACAAGCCTCACAACGCATCTTAATACGCATAACATGACATAACATGGTAACTGAAACATGAGTGTGATTAACATGAATACTGAGTTGGCATTAATACATGGATATTGAACTAAATGAATACATTAATACTATACATGATATTTGAAAAAGAATTCATAGGCACGAATGATATAGGTATTGTATCATAAGTTCGAACATGACATTATTACATGGACTTGAGGAGCATGACATGGGACATGAATACATGAAGACTACATGACATGGATACATGAGTGCTAAAATGACATGAGATATGAATACGTGTAAACATGAATATCATAACATGATATTTTATTATCGAAAAGGTGAATGTTACAACATGAGATCTGAATGCGGAGCGGAGATGGGACCTGAACACTGAACTAACATGAGGTCTGAATACTTGAGGTAGTTACCTTAGACATTTTCTTCTAATCAATCAATAAGTGCAGATATTTGAGCTTCATGTCCTCTTTGTATTCCCATGTAGCCTTTTGGTTCCTTTACAACACTTTCACTAGAGTGACTTCCTTAGTCCTCAACTTGCAAACTCGATGATCTTTCGTAGGATCCTGTATGGTCTAATATATTTGGGACTACCCTCCCTTTCTTCTCAAATCACATGGCACCTTTCGTAGGCAAAACGTTTAAGAAACAGCCAATCATTAACATGAAACTCTGAATCTCTACGTTGCACATTCACATATGACTTAGCCATTTTAAATGATTCTGAATTAATTTTAACTTTTTCAACAGCCTAATGGAATAAGTTTGGCCCTAGCAATTCTATTTTTCCAACTTTATACCAACCAATAAGGAAATCTACCGTTCGCCCATACAAGGTTTCAAACAGTGACATCTTGATATGTATATATATATTTAGAAATGACTCGATGAGAGGAAAATGATCATCTCAATTACCTTTAAAGTCTAGGAAACATGCGCTCAACATATCTTCGAGTGTATAGATAGTGCGCTCTGCTTGACATTTGTTTGAGGATAAAAACAATATTGAGATGGTATCCAATCCCTTTTGAAAAGATCTCCAAAAACTTTTGCTTTGAACTGGGCACCTCGATCTGATCCAATGGACATTGGAGCCCCATATAATCTGAAACTTTCCTAAATATATAACTTGGCATAATCTTCTACTGAATCGGCTTTCGCTTGGTATCAATTTGAAAACTTAGCCATGAAATTGGATTCATTATTCTTCATGTCATTCCACCAATAAACCTTCTCAAGGTCATGATACATTTTCGTGGAGCTTGGATAGATAGAATATCTGAAATTGTGTGCCTCTACCATAATCCTCACTTTGCATCTATCTACATCCAGGATGCAAAATTTCCTTCGGACCTTAGAGTACCATAATCTCCCCCTTGTTTGGAAGCCATGAATTTATGTCTGCGAATTCCTTCCTTTAGCGGAAATAGATAGGGATCATGAAACTGTTTTCCTCTTTTGCTCAACTACTAAGGAGGATTTGGCTCTGTTCTATACAATAATTCTACCATCTTCAGGGTCCAAAAGTTGAACTCCTATGTTTGCTAAACAATGAACTTCTTTCATCATGATTCTCTTGTCTGCCTCAACATGAGCTAAATTACCTATACTTGATATCATTCTGAAATACTTCCTAAAATACTCATAGTACTGTTATGCTAAGTCTTTGACCAATACCCTGAAGAATAGAGTCTCGTGTGATGGCACTACCTTTGTGACACATAACTAGGCACGATCTTATAGCTTTTGTGTGATCGCTTAATTGATACTAACTGTTCTTGACACAAGTAGATCAATGATCATTCTACTCATTCTGTGCTTCTTGTACAAAACAAGGCACAACCTTATGGAGACTATCTCATTATGCCCTCATTACTGAACTGAGTTTCTTCATATCTCATGCTAAGACTTTGGGTTTTCAAATATTCAACTGTACTCATTGACAATTTACACATCTCTCTTGGACCAAAGGTTAAGATTTTATATTTGGTAATTCTTCTCTCTTGTTGGGATCGAACCAACTTTCTAGGGTAAACTGAATTACTTACATGAACAGAGAACTAAATTACATATATGGACTAAATTTACTAGAATATTCTTTCTTAATGACTTAATTTCGCTCACATTGGAAAATCCCTTGTGGATAACTCTTAAAGACTATTCTTCTGTAATTTTCTCTCTTACCGCTTAGCTGATTTTATTCTCCCACTATCACTGTAGGTCATGTTTATCTTAAACTCTTTGGGTTCTAACACACATTCGATGAAATCAAATTGCTACTCACTTACCAATGTTAACCTAACTAAGGAAATCAAATTGTACCTCTACTAGCTCTGCCAAAATTTCTAATTCACTGTATCTACTCAAAACATACTTATTATTCTCTACTAACCACCTGTTAGAATCATGTTCTCTAGTTTTGTCCTAAATACTAAAGTGAAGCGTAAGATTATTTCTAACTTCTCTCATCATCCGACCTTGATCTGTGATTGTATACTATCTTTTCTGAGCCATAGACATGGATCAAACTTAGGGCGATTACGTTTCTCTTAAATGAAAGGTTGAAATATCTAACCCCCAACTTTCTATACACCTTAAGGTTATGTCAAATTATACACACATTGGATAAACACTTAAATTACATAACCTTAGAGGGAATTGTCACATATTATCATCTTATAGTAATATATACTTCTTGTAGTAATTTACTAACGTCATATTCTCTGGTTCTGATATGAATAAACTTAAATAATTTAAAACTATTCCCGAAATTCAATATCATCTGCTCATGGTTCTCATGTCATAAACAATCTCTTCTTAGTCATGTGCATAGGTCATACCATAAAATATACATCTTTGAGAAATCGAGACATTCTAGAATCACAAGTGATTTTCTCTTAGGTTATTTTCTGTTCAAAATCTTAGTGATCAATTTATGCCTACTACAGCTAAATTCATAACATGTTATCCCGTAGAGTCTTAAATCTGTGCTATCCTCCTCACACTTGTAGCTCCATGGTAATACAAAATCAAAATTAACTTATTATGTAAAGTATAGAACATACATATACCATTATGCATAAACTTGTCCTTAAAATGGTACTACCACCTGATAAATACATCATGCGCCATTTGGCGAGTTTTGGGTCTTAACCCAGACTTGAAAAATGCGAAGATATCGCTATAGTCACTGTTACTTACACTTTGTTTTAGCACTCATAGGCATCAATATATACTCACAAGTCATAAGAATCTCGATACACTGAAAATTGAAAAGGTGAGAACTACATAACCGAGCACTGGTGTACTGAATAACCATAATCCTACTAACTGAAATATTGTATAACTGGTAACTGAGGTTAACTGATGACTATAAATCATGATAACTACTTTTGTACTTTCTGATAAGGGTTATACTTTGGTCTATAATAACTATGAATTATGTTCCACTTTCGATATTATCTCAAGTCTCATCTATTACCAACATGCACTTCTTGATTATACCCCCAATGGGTAGTCATTCTTACTTGGACCTTGAATTTTCTTCTCGTTACTTGGACATTCAATACGTTCGGAATTCGATGGAGAAAGAATGTTACTTACTACACTAGGCTTTATGGCAAGAGTTAGAAGAATTCCTAAAAGTACTGCTCTAATTGCACGATATAGAGTATGAAAGAAGTGAAACAATCCTAAATATCTTGGTGGTAAACTATTTATATGTGTGGCATGCACACACATATAAATGTGACCCCACTAAAAATAGTTTCATAAACTCCCTAAGACATTTGAACCTAGGATCTTGGTGAAACACGACACTAGGTGCATAATTGCAAGTGACCGAGCAAACCACATGTCTTCCTGAATTAACATGGGCATCAAAACACTCAATAGTAATAATTTAAAACATGTAAAACTGATTACTGAAATATAGTATGAAAATATATTGCAGAAATATCTGAAAACATAATAAGTCTAGAATACTAATTTCTGAAGTGACATGCTAAACTAGTCTAGTCTATGAAACCTCTGAAACATGAGTCTGCAAAACTGCTTACCAGGACAAGGCCCTAGTATACCTCTACTATAAACCATAATCATGAAAATAAATAGACTAACACCCCAAATGAGATGGTCTCACCTAGTATCTAATACCAATGCAATCCTAACGAGCAAATTCGTCGTCCTGAAACCCAGTACGTGCACCACGAAGTGCAAGCCCTGGGCAAAGGGACGTTAGTACATTTGAATTGTACTGTATGTAAGGAAACTAGAAGAATAAGAAGACACATGAAATAATAGGAACATGAAACTGAAATTGAAACATGAACATGAATATAATAACATGTGAAAAATATGTAACCTGTATATCTGTGGGGAGAGCAGTAGTATAACCGACAACATAAAATCACCACGTGGGTACGTGAAGTCTGGTACCTAGCCTGACCAGCAGAGCGCTCCTATACCTTGACAGGGTATGAGAAATGAACATGACATGAAAAGATATAATCAATAATTTGAAGGTATCATCCTCTGGGCAGAGTAACCCTTATCCTACGTTGGCATATATATTTTCAGGCTACTTGACCCTTCTTGGTAATCTATGCAACTCCCAAAACATGTACTCCCTCCATCCCTAAAATATTGGCCTACTTTCCTTTTTAGTTTGTCCCAAAAATATTGGCTTGTTTCTATATTTTAAAACAATTTTACTTTCGAGATTATTTACAACCACACAAATATCTAAGATTTATTTTGGACCACACATTTCAAATGTCTTCCTTTATTTCTTAAATTTTATGTCAAGTCAAACTAGGCTAATCTTTTTGGAACGGAGGGAGTACTTAAAAATAGTTGGTTGGTAAGCCCATAAATTTCATAAAAGATGACTTGTAAAACATGGTTTGCAATTATAGTTCAACATGTGAAAAGATATATCATCTAACTTACATAAATCATGAAAAACATGTATAATTTCATGGAAACTGAGTAATGATTATTATAACATGTCTTTAGAACTCAAGGAATTCAAAGCATCTGTTCATTGATTATAGATAGATTCATGACAGTTACAATAGCCTATCATGAATATAATTAACAAAGTCAAGATATAACATGAAATATAATTGTATGTGTCTAGGGTCATCATGAACTTGAGTAAACCCTAGGTTATGTAAACACGTATTTCATGGGTAATTGTGGCATGGGGAAGAACAAGGATTGTCCCAGACATAGATAGAAGCTCTACATACCCTAATCGTTTCAAAACTTGAAGAAAAGGTCTGAACCTTTGAAGAAGAAACCCAAAACTCTAAACTTGAAATATTGAGAATGGTTTTCTTGAAAACCCTAAGATTGAAGCGTATAATCTTATTAAGAATTGATGTATAAGTGTTAGAATTGCTTAGGAATAAATGGGATAGACTTACCTTGATGTGGGAGGATGAGGAGATTCGGGATGGAAACAGAAGGTTGGGAAATTCGGGATGGAAATGTTGCCCAAAATGTGTTGCATATCACATCTGCAACTCCAGCAGACTACTCTGCGACTCTTCGGTAAAATAGTTATAACCTTTTGTACAGATGTCCATTTGACCTCCACCATATACCGTTGGAAAGGTAATTCAATGAGCTATAAGTTTCATGATGTAAGTTTTCCCAATTTCCTTAAATAATCTTATGAATACTGGCTTGAAGTGAGGCCTTATGCAAACTCACTTGAAAACATGGCCCGTATAATAGCTTCCGACTTTACTTTGTCCAAAGACTCTTCTTATAACTTGATTGGTTTTCAAAACACTTACTATACTCCTCATATTGGTTCCATTATATTCCCATCGTACGGGTCAAACATTAGCCTGAAGGTATGAGGTGTTACACAACCAAAGTGAAGCATAAGGTTATTTCTAACTTCCTCATCAGATGACCTTATTCTACGGTCGTATACTATCTTTTTCTGAACTATAGTCATGCATCACACTTAGGGAGATTACGTCTCTCTTAAACAAAATTGAAATACCTAACCCCGAACTTTTTGTAGACTTCAAAGTCATATCAGACTATACACATCCGAGGTACACAGTTACTCTTATAACTTAAGAGGAAACTATCACATTTTCTTATCTCTTAATAATATTTACTTCTTGTAGATATAGAGAACGGTCCTACCCCAAATCACATCGACACACGAGGTAACATACACATAGAATGATGTAAGGAATTCAATAATGGAATACACATCTTTGGAGGGACCAATAATATACTTGAAATGATATTAGGCGGTGCCCTTAAACCCTAGTGATCAGTCAAAGCATACAAGCGGGATTGGCCTGCTCCAGACCTCGATGCTCCTCTACCTACCCTTGATGGTGTTGTTGTCGTAGTTACAGTTGAACTGGTGGGCTGGGCCAACCCACTACTGATACCGCCATGCCTAGTTAAGGGGAAATTCCTCTGAACATAACCTAGAAGGCCACACTTATAGCATGCCTTACCAAAGCGATAAACCCCCCGATGACCCTTTCCGCACTAATTACGAAAAGGTGTCCGTTGTGGCCTATAACTTGTGCTACCTTGAGGTTGGGGGCCTAATACTCTATAACTCTGCTCATGACTAAACTGATTATACTTGGGTCTCATAGATGGTGCACTGGCTGCAGAAGGAGCGGGTCCTGATGAACTATTCTTAAAGAATTGTCTGTTTCCACCTCCCTGATATGCCACATGACTAAAACCACCTGCAGACTTAGCTCTTTTATTGAATTCTTTGTCCTTTTATTTTTGAAGGGCTTCTTCCTCTTTTATCTGGTCTTCATTACCTTGAACAAAAGCAACCATCTGGGTAATAGTCATTTCCCTGTTCTGAGCAAAATGTTAGCAACATCGAACAAATGGGGATCAAGACCCCACACAAAACGCCTAACTCTGTCCCTCATATCTAGAACCATGTGTGGAGCATACTTAGCCAATAAAATAAAGTGGAGGTAGTAAACATGCACACTCCTACCATTCTGCTTGAGCTTCTCGAATTCAATGGCCTCTGCCTCTTTGACCTCTAATGGTAGGAAGTGTTCAATGAAAGCATCTATAAACTCATCCCAAGTCACAGGAGACACATCTTCCCTCGGGACTGTTCCTATGACTCATACAAGATATTAGCAACATCTTTTAGCTGATAAGCTGCATACTCTGCTGCCTCAATTTCACTAGCATGCATAATCCGAAAAATCCTTTGCATCTCATCAAGAAAGTTTTGCGGATCCTGAACCTTATCGGACCTTGTAAATACTTTGGGCTTCATGCGCAAAAACTCCTAGGTCCTAGAACTGGATGACCCTCTATAATTATGTGAGTTAGGAATTATTCCCTAATGTTGAACTTGAGCAATTGTTATCTTAGTAAGAAACTGAATAACTCTACTAATGTCTACATCTGAGGTATTGTGCGGTAGAGTAGCTATGGGATGAGTTCCCGCATTCCTTTCATTAGGTGGGGTGCAATCGGGGTGTTGATCCTGATGCAACTCTCTAAGATTGAGAGTCCACCTCCTGAGCGGCATTAGTAGCATCTCTCTTGCTTATAGTTGACTTTATTTTGGCAGGCATTTTAGAAAATTTGTAATACGGACGAGTTAGAAGGATTCCTAAAGGTATATCTCTAACTGCACAATCTAGAGTATGAAAGGAGTGAGACAATATTGTATGTCTTGGTGTTCAATTGTTCATATATGTGGTGCGCACACACATATAAAAGAGACCTTACTAGACACAGATTCATAGACTCCTTAAGACTTTGAACCTAGTGCTCTAATATCAAGATTTGTCATGCCCCAAACCATGGCCTGGACGTAACATAACACTCGGTACCTGGCTGCATGTGATCGAGCGAAACAACTGGCTGTCAAAATCAATATGTCATATCAAAACATTTCTTGAAAGAGGAATTAAACTAACACATGTTGATGTACTAAAAGTCTGACTGAATAATCATTAAGTGCGGAAAATGTTGAGATAAGTATGAACGTAGTGAAAGTGCCAACACGGCAAACATGAAAATCTGAGGAACTATGTCTAACTATTACTCTAGTCTATGAAGCCTCTGAAGAGTACTAAGATGCTAACTATTTTCCAGGACAAGGCCCCCGACATACATGACTGACTGTAATAAACTATAAAGAATGCAAAATAAATGATAAGACCCCAAAAGACTGGGGCTCACCAACTCATATGATAGCAGAGATCTTTGCATGCAAATGCGTCATCCTAAAAGTCATTATCTACAATGTAAAGTGCAGGCCCCAGACAAAAGGGACGTTAGTACATTTAAATTGCACTAGTATGTAAAACTAACGAAAATAATAAATAGTTGTGGGGTGCTTGGGGGAATAGGCAGCCAAAATATATGATCATAAGATAAATATGAATACAGAAGGCTGAACTGAAACAGAAACATAGACATAAGTGTTATTGAGCATACTAATTTGTCTAACATGGGGGAAGAAAGTCACCTATGTTCTGTAATGAACCCTACTAGGGTTCATAATCCATTTTAACTCTGAGAATAGGTATCTCCACCAATGCACCATGGGTCGTGACATGGCGGGCAACATCACCCACTACCAAGATATATCTCAAACAATGCACCATGCTTCATAATATGGTGGGTAGCATCATCCTCTACTAGGATATGTATCATAATGCACCATAGTTCATAACATGGTGGGCATCATCATCCACTGCTAGGTTATACATTATAATGCACCATGGTTCATAACATGGTGGGCAGCATCATCCACTGCCAGGCTATTATATTATCATGCACCATGCTTCATAACATGGCGGGTAACATCATCCACTACCAGGATATGTACGTAAATGTAGTTCTAACGTGAACCTTTAAAGTCATATTGTAGCATTGTTATGGGATACTAAGAGTTTATACACTGAGACATGAAAAAATACTGAGGTGTTGATGTGAAATATTGACTATTACTATACTGAACTAAGAACTATTCATGGGATATAGAGTGTTACTATGTATAAGTGTTCTTGAATTTAGGCATGCTTGTAAATTGATATAATTACATTTCTTAAACTTATTATGATTTTGTGAATCCTGTCATGAGTTCCTAAACTATAGATTCATCATATTTCATCATCATGTAAAATCATAATGTAAGTGTGTAACATATGGATTCATCATATTTCTGCCCCTTTTCAAAGAAATATCATAAGTTGAGGAACAGGAACTGAGAATTATAATATAATGTGTGACACTGGAATACTGAACAGAACTAGACTGAGACATGTATTCATAGATTGATTATGAAGCTTGAAGCATTAACTGTTCATAGTACTGAATTGTCATGACTGAGACTCGTGGGATATCGAACACAAGTCTATACTTATTATGCAATGAGTTCACAATATTCAAAGTGATAAATATGAACAACTACGAGGTTATATTCTTAAAAGATAAAAGTTCTAGACTTTTCAAGAACTATGACATAATCTCTATATATGGAGAAATTTATAGTAATCTTGATGAACGAGGCATGAAGATGATTAATAAAGTTCCCTTACATAGAGAGTTTGCCTCACATAGGTATAAACTCTCCAATCCAATGGATTATCTTGCTTCTCTGACGAAGAACACTCAAACTTTAACTTCGAATCTGTGGTGAAGGATTACTTGTTATTCTTGTGTTTTTGTTTAAGAATCATGTTTAGAATCATGAATTTAGTGCTTACCTTAATGTGGGAGCTTTAGAGGAGTGAAAAATCATATGTAAAGGGTTTTCCACTAAGTTCGAATGTCTGATGAATGAAATTTCGTGTTAAGTGTTGAATTTATAGAATGGGCATTTTGAACCCTGCCACTCACTGGGAAAGTGCTATGGCGAGTCCTTGTCTTGCCATAGAACTTGTTGGGTGAGTGTTATGGCCTGTCCTTGAGTCACTATGGAACTCGCTTAGCGAGTGCCCTTGCTCATTTCACACAATCAAAATCTTATGTTTTTCGGCCTTACCAACAATGTTCAGTAAAATGGCTATAACCTTTTTGCACAAATATCCGTTTGAGCTACACCATATATCGTTGGAAAGGTATTGCAACATACTATAACTTTATTTAAGGAACCATTTTCAAATTATCAACTAACCAAGGGGTTATGGATTCCCTAACTAGGCCTATCAATAATTTTTGCAAAACTTTCAAACCTTTAAATTTTCCACTAAAACTCTAACGATACAAGTCCAACCTTAGTTCTAAGATACGAGTGTAATAATGGGACCAGCTTCATATCGTGTATCCACGATTTTCTAAATATGGAATTATATCTCATGTCACCGTTAATAACATAAATTTAGTCATCGTAATGACTCACATAGCGTCCACTGGTAAATCAACCTCCCCATTTGTGGTTTCACTAGACATGTTGAAACCTGAGAGGGTTCTGGTTGTCAGAACAATTTTGTCTACTATATTCATATATTCGACGACCTTTAGCAGATAATGTTAGCAGAGCTACTAGGGTCGATCAGAACTCTCTTCACCCGGAAGCAATCAATAAGCACCGTGATCACCAATGCATCGTTATGAGGTATGATCATGTCGACTACTTCTTATTTAATGAAAGTGATGGTATGTTCATTTGGTATCTCCCAGAATCATTTCTTCCGGGTTACTGAGATTTTCATCTTCTTAGCCACAGTGAAGGACGTAGTGGCTATCATTGACCCGCCGAAAATCATGTTGATAACATGGGGTGGTGCAGCCGAATTAGATTTATCCTAGGCAGGCAGACCCTATTCATAGTTGTTATGAGCCCTTTCGCTCAAATATTCTCTAAGGTGGGCCTGCTCAGCATTCCTGCCACCTCTTCTCATAGATATATGTACTCTATAGTTTTATGTCTGTGAGTGTCATGAAAATCACATCAAATGGATTGATTTCTTTTACTAGGATGGGACTGCAATGGTTTCATAGGTCGGGATACTGGATGATTTCTCTGCACCGCCACCATTTGATCCTTGTTGGTGTTGAAATTATACTCGGCTAGTTTCATATATATGATACTCTTAGTAGAAGAGTCAGATGAATTCCCTTTGCCAAAATTCACCAATCCTGGATTGCTTCGTCCAGATCCTTCCTTGTTATTTGTTTTCTCATGGGAGCGAAAACTATGTCCTCCTCCTTGCTTTCCAGGAGTAGGATAAGGTTGTAAGCAATTCTTTGAGGAGTTTCAATCTGTTCCGGCTCCTTTGTCTGACTTCTAAAAAATACTTCCAGCCTGAATACCTAGAAAATCATCTTCTATTAGGGTCTTGGACTCTTACCAATTGTGCACGTCTTTCCAGGTTGTAGCCTAGAATTCTAAGAGATTTTCCTTGAGTTTCCGTGAGGCGTCCGAACTCAAAGGATTCAAACCCTTTGTGAAAGCCTTTGTAGCCCACTCATCCGGGATTATGGGTAGCAATATCCGCTCCTTCTGGAACTGTGAGACAAAGTCCCTAAGGAATTTTGATAACCCTACGCAATGCGAAAGATATCATCATTGCGCGTCTTCACCTTCCGTGCCCCCGCATGAGCTTTTATGAACATGTTAGTGAGATAGGTGAATGATCTAATTGAATGCTCAGGTAGGAGTGAATACCATGTCAAGGCTCCCTTAGCAAGTGTTTCAGCAAACTTCTTGATCAAAACTAATTCTATCTCGTGTTCCCTCAGATCATTTTCTTTTACGGCCGTAGTATAGGCCGTTATGTGCTCCTATGGATCAGTATTTCCCTATAGTTGGGTATAAATGGAATTTTAAACCTTTTGAGGAATAGTTCAGGCGTATCTTTTGGTTTATACACCAACTGGATATATCTCCTTCCATTTAAACCTTCAACCACAAGAGGGGCTCCCAGTATTTGGTTTAACCGATGTCGGAACTCTTTGTCATTTTTCTCCGCCTTCTCTGCGTTGATGTCTACTTTGTTCGTCATATCCTTCATAAATTTCAAAACTTGCTCTGGAATGGATTTTCAAGAACAACTTCTCTTTCTGAAGCACCATAATTTCTCGATCTATTTTGAGTATTTCTGGTATCTCTGTTGGTATTTGGCGGAGGCACCAGTTCATTTGTTAGGGTACTGCCAGTGTTTTTGGACATGTATTCCCAGTAAAACCGCATTAGATGGTTCAACTTTTCAATCATTGCGGCATTTTGCGCCATCATATTTTATATGGCTTTTTTCGGTATCTCATAATTGTGTACATCCTCATGTCGAGTCTTTCTGCCTCAAGAAGTGGCTTCATCTACAACCATCGGGTCCTCTGGTGCTGAAGTTTCTATTGGTAATCCATCTGTTCTGAGTGGGATGTTGTAAATGTTGTCCCCGATGTTGCGATTGCTTTCGTGTTCTCCTACTCTTGTCATCTTATTGTTCTAAACAAAAAATAAGACTTGAAGTAAAGATTAGATTAGTAGAAAGAGGGTTCATTTGTGACACCACAATTGTCCAGGCCTCACGATAGGTGCCAAACTGTTTACCCATAAAATAATACAGTTGAATTCGTATACACGGTCAAAGACACATGGATCTCAAGTGACTGATTTGGAAATATTATTAGATAAAATATGATGCAGGTAAATAATATCAAGACAAAGTAAAGAGATAATTAGCCCGAGACTTGTGTATTCTTTTGAGTGAAATTTTCTTGACTAGTGTGAAAGTAATGTAATCAAGAGAAATGTTAGAGGGTGTATTGTAATAACTTGAATATAATAGTTTACAATGGAAATATGTATCCTATTTATACATGAGCTTCACGGGTACACACCCCATGAAATGTTCCCTCGTTAATAAAAAAGAATGAATGTTGTAATAATTGGACAATTAGTATCTCCATAAATTCAATTAATGCTCTGTTGGAGGATGTAT
The DNA here is from genome assembly GCA_034509755.1 of Anisodus tanguticus. Lineage (NCBI taxonomy): Eukaryota > Viridiplantae > Streptophyta > Magnoliopsida > Solanales > Solanaceae > Anisodus > Anisodus tanguticus. The sequence continues at coordinate 15,338,528 of CM067548.1, read as the reverse complement.
GATCGGTTCAGTAACGGACATCCGTTGTAATCTAAATGGATCCCCTGACCTTCTGAGTTATCGGTACCACATATATGTATGATGCTCCCGGCCTTACTTGTATCTTACCGGTAGCACCTCAGGCTGGCCTGGATCTGATTCAGCATCATCTGCCATGTATCACATCATAATTCATACAACTGTCTTATACGTATTTGTCCCTATACATCAACTTCATTAGGAAAATATAGATTTTCTAGAGCTTTGAAAAGTGTGGCATGACTAGCTTGTTTAAACTCTTTTTTACTTGGTAAAGAATATAATGGTTTATAATGGAACTATGTGTCCTATTTATACAAAAGCTTCACGGGTACACACCCCGTGAAATATTCCCTCATTAATACAAAAGATTGAATGTTGTAATAATTGGACAATTAGTATCTCCATAAATGCTATTAATGCTCCGTTGGAAGATGTATGATCGGTTAAGTAACGGCCGCCCGTTGTAATCTAAACGGCTCCCCTGACCTTCTGAGTTATCGGTACCACATATATGTATGATGCTCCGGCCCTACTTGTATCTTACCGGTAACACCTCAAGCTGACCTGGATCTGATTTAGCATCATCTACTATGTATCACATCATAATTCGTACAACTGTCTTATACGTATTTTGCCTTATACATCAACTTCATTAGGAAAATGAAGATTTTCTAGAGCTTTGAAAAGTGTGACATGACTAGCTTGTTTAAACTCTTTTTTACTTGGTAAAGAATATAATAGTTTACAATGGAACTATATGTCCTATTTATACATGAGCTTCACGGGTACACACCCCATGAAATATTCCATCATTGATACAAAAGAATGAATGTTGTAATAATTGAACAATTAGTATCTCCATAAATGCTATTAATGCTCCATTGGATGATGTATGATCGGTTCAAGAACGACCGTCCATTGTAATCTAAATGGCTCCCCCGACCTTCTAAGTTATCGGTACCATATATATGTATGATGCTCCCGGCCCTACTTGTATCTTACCGGTAGCACCTCAAAGTGACTTGGATCTTATTCAAAGATCATCATCGCTACGTGTCATATCATAATTCGTACAACTGTCTTATACGTATTTTACCTATACATCAACTTCATTAGGAAAATGTAGATTTTCTAGAGCTTTGAAAAGTGTGACATGACTAGCTTGTTTAAACTCTTTTTTACTTGGTAAAGAATATAATAGTTTACAATGGAACTATATGTCCTATTTATACATGAGCTTCATGGGTACACACCCCATGAAATGTTCCCTCATTGATACAAAAGAATGAATGTTGTAATAATTGAACAATTAGTATCTCCATAAATGCTATTAATGCTCCGTTGGATGATGTATGATCGGTTCAGTAACGGCCGTCCATTGTAATCTAAATGGCTCCCTCGACCTTCTAAGTTATCAGTACCATATATATGTATGATGCTCTCGGCCCTACTCGTATCTTACTGGTAGCACCTCAGGCTGACTTGGATCTTATTCAGCATCATCTGCTACGTGTCATATCATAATTCGTACAACTGTCTTATATGTATTTTACCTATACATCAACTTCATTAGGAAAATGTAGATTTTCTAGAGCTTTGAAAAGTGTGACATGACTTGCTTGTTTAAACTCTTTTGTACTTGGTAAAGAATTTGTTTGAAGAAGTTAAGTATGTTAAAGCCAACTCCAACATTCAAAACTTGAGAAAAAAATGGCAACCACCTCTAAATCTTGCCATTACCCCACACATTCTGGCCTTATGACTTTTTTTTGGTTGGAGAAAAGGGCATGTTTCTATTACGTGGTGGGAAGGAGAAGAGGGATAATGAGATTTGAAATCGGATTCATTGATGTGAAAAATACTTCAATTGATATCACTAGATCATAAGTCTTAACATATATTAGAGTATTTCCTAGAAAATAGGTTTGTTAGTTTTTAATAAACAAATGTCTTCAGGACACAATGAAGACAAGGTCTACTTTGCAACATTAAATGAAGCAGGAGAATAGGAAGAATTAAAAAGTGAAGAAGATGACTAAAAGAAAAATTATGCAGAGTTCTTATAATTTTGGAGACAAACAGGTACATACACATTCTAGAGAAAAACTAAAATAGATCATGGTCATATTTATAAGTTATGGTGATAACTATGGTAATTACGTCCTAAAATAATTGAAAAGAGAAACTTTAGGAACGTAAAAAACATATTGCAGTCCTAAAGCAGCTAACTAATACTTCTCCTTGCAATAAGGGCTGCAAATTCTAAGTTGTCGCCTTAGGAACTCGAACTTGTTGAGGGATTTCGCAAATACATCTCCTAGTTGCAGTAAACAAGAATAACTTCTCCTTTTTTTCTGCACATTTCTCAAGAAAAAGATCTTAATTTTGAAGTGTTTAGTTTTCCCATGAAACACCGAATTGTGCAAAATAGTTATTCCAGCTTCATTATCAACATGAATCTCAGTATTAACTTTTTGTTCCATATGCATATAAGAAAATATTTTTCGCAGCCTTGGTTTGATTTATTGTTGCTGTTGCTGCATTGAATTTATCCTCTATCGTGGATTGTTCCACAGTTTCCTGCTTCTTAGAACACGAAGAGAAAATACATGATCCTAGACTGAAGCAATATCCTGATGTACTTTTCTTGTCATTAATGGATCCAACCCATTCACTATTTGAGAATCATTACAACTTTAAATACTCACACTTCTTGAATTTGACACCATAATCGTGTAATAATCAGTATATCCATATTAGGTGTGAATGTGTTAAATGAGTATTAACGTGGAATTTTAGACATATTAAGTCCTATCATGATGAGTTTGAGTGGAATTAGCTATTTTAAGATCAAAACGAATAGTGAGGTGCATAAGATTTGATAGAATCGACTAAGTTTATAGTAGGTCTGCCTTCTAGTCTGATTTCGTGCAAATTCGTTAGGAATCTAAGAACACTTAAAACATGAAAGTTGTAGCCCTTCAAAATACATTTCCATCCATATATGGTAAAGGCGAAATGGAGCATTATGTTAGGTGTTGTGGATAATTTATGGAACATTGGGAAAAATAGTCGTACGGGACGCGGGTTGCGCTGCCAAGCCAAAATTCCAGGGATTGGAAGGAAAATTGATCCCCGTCAAATGTATGACGTGTGAGACGCGAGCGCAGCTTAACGTTAGGGGACAGCTCTGAGTGCAACTGCTAGTGAAAAGTCGTCCAGTTACAGGACCCAGGAATTTCTGTGTATAGAACCTCCAGTATTCACAAGGTCTAGTAAGACGAAAGATCTATAGAATTTCATTAAGGGGCTTTAGAATATGTTTTGTTTTATGCATGATATTGAGATAGAGGCAACAGAGTTGGATCTTATCAGTTGCAGGATGTTGCTAATATTTGGTACGAGTCATAGGAACAATCCGAAGGGGGAGGTGCACCTCCTGCGACTTGGGATGAATTTGCAGATGCTTTCATTGAACGCTTCCAACAGCTAGAGGTCAGGGAGTCAAAGGCCTTCGAATTCGGTAAGCTCAAGTAGAATAATAAGAGTATGAATGAGTACTACCTCCACTTTGTTTGTTTGGCTAAGTATGCTCCCCACATGGTTCCAGATATGAGGGCCAAATTTAGGCATTTTGTGTGGGGTATTGACCCCCATTTGTTTGGTAACGCTAACATTGTTGCTCAGAATAGGGAAATGACTATTACCAAATTAGTTGTGTTTGTACAAGGCAACGAGATCATAATGAAGGAGGAAGAATCACTTTAGAAAGAAAGACAGAGAATTCTATAAAAGAGTTAAGTCTATAGGTAACTTCAATTAGGGAGGATCTTAGGGAGGTGGAAATCGTCGGTTCTTCAAAAATAGGTCATTTGGACCTGCTCCCTCTACAGCCAGTGCACCAGTCCCGAGGTCCTAGTTTAATTAATGAAATCAGAATTTTGGAGCAGAAAGCTCACAATCTTAGGCCAGTATGGGCCACCAAGGTCATACCAACCCTACGTGCAACAAGTGTGGAAGGAGGCGCCCATGAGAGTGTCGTTTGGGCACAAATGGTTGTTTTGGATGTTGTTAGCAGGGTCATTATCTGAGGGATTGTCCATCAGTAAGGTTAGGTACTGGCGGTAACGTGGCTCCATCCATAAATTCAGAAGTTCCTCATAATTCTCAAGCCCAAGCAAGGCATGGTGAAGCAAAGTCTAGTAATACGGGCGGAGGTTAGAACCGCTTTTATACACTGGAAGGTCGTCAGGACAGAAAGGATCGTGTAGATGTTATCATAGGTATGCTAACAATCTTCACCTTTGATGTTTATGCCCTCATGGATCTAGGATCCATCCTATCTTATGTAACCCCGTTAGTGCTAAGAAATTTGGGATAGAACCAGAAAAATTACATGAGTCCTTTGAAGCGTCCACTCCAGTTGGAGAGTCAGTTATAGCCAAACGTGTGTATAGGGGTTGCCCAGTTAGAGTCTATCACCACTGTATTGTAGCAGATTTAGTAGAATTAGAGATGGTGGAGTTTGATGTAATCATGGGCATGGATTGGTTGTTGTCATGTTATGCCACAATAGGTTGTAGAACCAAAATAGTGAGTTTCTAATTTCCTGGTGAACCAGTACTTGAGTGGAAGGGTGATGTAGTGCATCCTAGGGATAGGTTTATTTCCTATCTTAAAGCCAGAAAGATGATATCTGAGTGATACATTTATCACCTAGTTCAAGTCAGGGATGCAGATGCTCATATCCCAAATCTTCAGTCAGTACCAATTATTAATGAGTTTCTATAGGTGTTTCCTGAAGATCTTCTTAGAGTCCCTCCCGATAGGGAGATTGAATTTGGAATTGATCTAGTTCCCAGCACTAAGCCGATATCTATTCAGCCATATAGAATTACTCCGATAGATTTGAAAAAGCTGAAGGCCCATTTGAAAGATCTTCTTGATGAGGGATTTATAAGGCCAAGTGTATTACCTTGGGGCGCACTAGTCTTGTTTATCAGAAAGAAAGATGGGTCTTTGCGTATTTGCATTGATTACCGCCAGCTAAGCAAGGTTACCATCAAGAACAAGTATCCTCTCCCCAGAATCAATGACTTATTGATCAACTATAGGGTGACCAATGTTATTCAAACATTGACCTCAGATCACGGTACCATTAGTTAAAGGTTAAGGAAGTTGATATTCCTAAAAGAACTTTCAAGACTAGCTATGGGCATTTTGAATTTTTGGTGATGTTATTTGGGTTAACAAATGCACCAGCAACTTTCATGGATCTTATGAACATAGTTTTCAAGCCTTACCTTGATTTATTCGTCATTGTGTTTCTTGATGGTATTCTAATATATTCCCATAGTGAGGCGGATCATGCATAACACCTCAGGATAGTCTTGCAGACACTTCAGGACCGCAAGCTTTATGTGAAATTCTTGAAGTATGAATTTTGGATGAAATGGGTAGCGTTTTTAGGCCATATCATTTCATGCGAAGGTGTGAAAGTGGATTTCTAGAAAATAGAAGCAGTAAAGAATTGTCCCAAACCTACCTTAGTGTCCGACATAAAGGTTTCTTGGGTCTAGCAGGCTATTACAGGCGTTTTATGGAAGGTTTTTCCTCCATCTCAGTGCGGTTGACTAAATTGACTAAGACGAAAGTCAAGTTCCAATAGTCAGATGCTTGCGAGGAAATTTTTGAAGAGTTGAAGAAGAGGTTAACTTCTACTCCAATTTTGATGCTACCAAAGGGAACCGAATGGTCCGTAGTATATTGTGATGCTTCAGGAGTTAGTCTCAGATGCGTCTTAATGCAGTATGGAAAGGTGATAGATTATCCATCCAGATAGCTTAAATCTCACGAGAAGAATGATTCGACTCATGATTTGGAGTTAGCAGCAGTGGTATTCACACTAAAGATTTGGCATCACTACTTGTGTGGGGTTCACGTGGATATTTTCACAGATCACAAAATCTTCCAGTTAATATTCAAACAAAGGTAGCTGAATCTTAGATAGATAAGATGGCTCGAATTGCTTAAGGATTACAATGTGGATATTATCTATTTTCCAGGGAAGGCGAATATTGTGGTCGATGCTCTCAGTTGGCGTTCCATGAGAAGTTTAGCCCATGTGAAGAAGGAAAAAAGACTAGGGTAAAGGAAGTGCACCGTCTAGCTTATCTATGAGTTTGGATTTTGGACTCCGAAGATGGTGGTGTTGACGTTCAGAACAGGGTTGAATCCTCCTTAGTAGTCGAAGTGAAGGAGAAGCAGTTTAATGATCCCTACATATTAAAACTAAAATAAGAGATTCACAAGTATAAGTCAATGGCTTTCAAACAAGGGGGAGATGATGGTATCTTGATGTATCGAGGTAGATTATGTGTTCCAGATATAGACGGGATCAGAGAGAGAATCATATCAGAAGCCTACAATTCCAGGTACTCTATTAACCCAGGTGCCATAAAGATATACCATGACCTCAATGAGATTTATTAGTGGAACGACATGAAAAAGAACATTGGAGATTTTGTGGCTAAGTGTCCAAACTGTTAGTAGGTGAAGGCCGAACACCAGAGGCCCGATGAGTTGGTCAGAACATAGACATTCTTTTTTGGAAATAGGAGATGATTAATATGGATTTCATAAGAGGTTTACCTCGCTCTTTTCGTAAGCATGATTCGATTTGGGTGATTGTAGACCTACTCTCTAAGTCAGCGCACTTTTTTCCCGTAAAAACTACTGACTCAACAGAGGACTACGCCAAGTTATATATTCTGGAAATCGTCAAATTGCATGGGACCCTAGTGCACATCATTTCAGATTGTGGTTCCTAGTTAACATCAAATTTTTAGAGATCATTTCAGAAGGGATTAGGAACAAGGGTGAACCTTAGTACAACTTGTCATCCTCAGACAGATGGTCATACAGAGCGCATTATTCAAACACTCGAAGATATGTTAAGGGAGTGTATTCTAGATTTTAAAGGCACTTGGGTGATCACTTTACTCTCATTAAATTTACCTATAATAACATTTATCACTCTAGCACCAAGATGGCACCATTCGAATCTCTGTATGAGCGCAACTATAGATCACCAATTGGATGGTTTGAAGTTGGTGAAACAGAATTGTTAGGACCAGCTTTGGTCCACCGGGCTATAGAGAAAGTTAAGTTAATTCAGGAGCATTTGAAAATGGCTCAGAGCTGCTAGACATGCTATTCAGACGTACGTCGTAGAGATTTAGAATTTCAGGTTGATTGATTGGTTATTCTTGAAAGTTTCACCCATGAAAGGAGTTATGAGATTTGGGAAGACATTCAGTTCAGTATCTATTTAGTTCAGTATATATTCAGTTCAGTAATCATTTAGTTTAGTATTCATGTATTCATGTCAGTTCAGTATGTTTCCATTAGTCACATTTATTATCTAGAGTTATCGATAATTATAACCAGAACAATCGTTCGCGGACGAGTGATCCCAAGGGGAAGATAATGTAACACTCTGTATATCCGAATTAGGTGTGAATGTGTTAAATGAGTATTAACATAGAATTTTAGACATATGAAGTCCTATCAGGATGAGTTTGATTGGAATTACTTGGTTTAAGATCAACACGAATAGTGAGGTGCATAAGATTCAATAGAATCGACTAAATTTACGATAGGTCTGCCTTCTAGTATAATTTTGTGCAAATCCGTTGGGAATCTGAGAATGCTTAAAACATGAAAGTTTTAGCCCTTTGAAATACAATTCCATACATATATGTTGGAGGCCAAACAAAGCATTGTTCTAGGAGTTGTGGCCAATTTACTGAACACTAGGAAAAATAGTCAAACACGAGTGGGCCGCGCCATGCCATGACAAAATTCTAGGGATCGGAAGGCAAATTGATCCCCGTCAAATGTATAATGTGCGAGATGCGAGCGAAGATGCCCCACGCATGGCCGAATTTGAGTTAGATGAAAGTTTCCCGAATTTATAAACTCCTAACATCATCAAAACTTTTCCCACTTCGTTCTAGGCTGACTCTTTGGAGAGAAAACACCATTTACCCAAAACATCCAACGTGAGTTCATTCTCAAACCCTATTGATTATTAAATCAATCTAACAAATATTATCTCTTTAATCCTCATCTATTCTATATATTATCGATTGAATCTTCATCTTGGACAAATGAACCCTAAATCTGAATTCAAGAGACTTGAACCCTAGATGATTATAAACTATAAGTTTATAAGATATGAGTGCTGGATTGTTAGAAAATCATGAACAATTATACGTTTGGGTTGTTGGCTGTTGATGGTTGATTAAGGGTGATGTTTATCTTATGGGTGATGAAGAAGCTGTTAATTCTAGCTAATTAGGATTGTAGAGTCGCCTAGAAGTAATAGAATGGGAAGTGGGTGAAGAAAACCCCATTAATGAAAGTTGTGTAGCTTTATGCCCACCATGTGTTTCATAAAATACTTAGATGATCAAAGTATGAGTTTTATTGCTAATAAGAAATCCCTTTTACTTGTATTGCTTTAGATCAAAGTTGAAAGGGTTGAAGGACATTGTATTCCGCTCAGGAGCAGAGAATTAAGGTATGTGAGGTTAACTCTCTACATTTGGGAATGTTGATGATTCTCCCTATGCTACGTTCTTTATTGACTATTACAAATTGCCTCATAACATAGTTATACCTTAGTTTCATGATAGTTGTAGAACTTCTAGATATCATAGTTCATAATTCATTCACTATCTTCATTTTGAACATTGTGGACTCAAAACGTAATCAATGTTAACTCGTGTTTGATACCCATGAGTCTCAGTCTACAAACTCAACAAGTTTAGAAACAATTAAGGTTTCAGGTCTCATAATTAGTTTATGAGTACATGTTTCAGTTTAGTGATGTTCTTTATTCCATTAATGTCACCTCTTTAATACTCCCTCCGTCTCAATTTATGTGGTGCCATTTGACTTGACATGGAGTTTAATAAAAAAAGAAGTCTCTCATGATTTTTTTCCACTCTACAAGAAGGGTCAAACAAGGAGATTCTATATCCAGCTCTCTTTATTTTGTCTGCTAAAGTGTTATCTTCTGCTTTGAATTCTTTGTTTGACAAAGAGAACTTTAAAGGATATGGGATGCCCAAATGGAGTTCCAACTTAAATTATTTAGCATATGCAGATAACATAATAATTTTTGCCTCTGCAGATAATATTTCACTATAGATGATTATGGAGGTATTGCATGAATATGAGAGATTTTCTAGTCAAAAGATAAATGCTGATAAGAGTTCCTTTTATATGCATTCTAAAGTAGTTGAGGTATTAATTTAGGAGGTCCAGTAGACTACAAGTTTTAGTAAAGGGGAATTTTCCTTCACGTATCTGGGATGTCCTATATTTCATACTAGAAGGCAAAAATTATTTTATAAGGAGTTGATGAAGAAATTGAGGGATAAGTTTCAGGTTTGGAAAGGGAAGCTGTTATCTTTTGGTGGAAAAGCAGTCTTAATTTTCAGTGTTCCATTAAGTCTACCTATCTATTTTCTTTCTGTTATGGTGCCTCCAAAGTGAGTTATAAAGGATCTTCATAAACGTTTTAACATATCTTTTTGGCAAACAAAAGAGGTGGGAGAAGTAAACATTGATCTGCATGGAAAAAGCTTTGTTTTCCTAAGAATGATGGTGGTTTGGGCTTCAGATCTCTGGATGATATATCAAAGGTCTTGTTTGCTAAGATTTGATGGAAATTTAGGACCAATAGCACATTATGGTCCAATTTCATAAGAAACAAATATTCTTAGAGATATAGACCATGTGGTGCAGTGCAAAGGTGGATCACAAACATAGAAAATGATGTTACAAGCAAGAGATGAAATTGAGCAGAATATTTGGTGAGAAGCTAGGAATGGTACATCATCAATGTGGTTTGACAACTGGACTAAACTAGGTGGACTTCATGATTTGCTACCATCACAAGAGCATACAAATGAATCAGGAGAATATTTAGAGGAACTTATGACTGATACACACTGAAATTATCAAAAGTTACAAGAAGTTTTGCCTGGAAATATTATTGAACATGTGAGACATGAAATGGGATATTTTGTTAGATCAGAAGTAGCAGACAAGCCATGGTGGAAAAATACAAGTTCTGAAAACTCTACAGTCATAAGTACATGAAAACAGTTGAGACAAAAAGAGCAGATATCAGTATTGTATGAGAAAATATGGATTAAAGGACATGTGTTCAGATATCAGATATCTGTATTGTTCAGGATTTGGAAGTTGCCCATTGATGAAGTCTTAATGAGAATGAGGATGAATATAGCATCAAGATGTTGTTGCTGTTTGGATAAATAAAAAACAATGGATCATTTCAAGTCCATTTGCAAGAAGAATATGGAGCTATTTCTCAACTACAACAGGTTCTATAGGGCCTTATCAACATACAAAGTAAACAATATTGTTATGGTGGAATGCAAAGTGTGTAGCAAGATTGAAGCCATTATTTCAAGTAATTCCATCGTTGATCATGTGGCAACTATGAAAGAGTAGGAACACAAGGATACATGGAGGAACAATGTCTTTTAACAAAGTAATACATGAGATTAATAGACATGTGTTCATGTTTGCACAAAACATATATTCTTGGTTAACCATTTTGCCAAAAATTGGCCTTTCATGGTACAATATCTGGAAAACTATAGGATGCCTCTAACTTGTAAACAGGTGACTTGGAAGCCTCCTTGGACTGGCTATTATAAATGTAACACAGGTGGAGCTTCAAGAGGAAATCCAAGACCTAGTTCAACAGCTTTTTGTGTGAGGAATAGCACAGGAGATGACATTTATGAAAAATCAAGAAGAGTTCCTGATACTACAAATCTCATTGTAGAAGAAGTAGCACTTGAGGAGGGGATTAAATACTATATTTCTCATAATCTGTTACCACTGATAATGGAAACAAATTCATTCACTATGCAGAAAATATTGGATGGTATATGGAAGGTGCCCTAGATTGTTATTTTAATAGTCAGGAGTATTCAGTATTAGATGAAGGAAAAAGAAGTGATAGTGCAACATGTATTGAGGGAAGGGAACTATGTAGAAGATTATTTCACTAACTTGTTTTTGGATTTTGCAGGTACAATAGAATATGTTCAGTTTCATGATGTTCCATCTCAGGGAATGAAATTGATCAACATGGATAAGAATCAAACACCAAACCTCAGGATAAGAACTACAACACCATAAGTTGTCAACAAACATAACTTCAGCATCAATCAATGAGGAGAAACAGCTACAAGAGAAGGTCTAAAACTGGTTTAATGTGTTCAGTACATCCCAACTCATAGTAGAGGATTGATCTATTAGGAAAAGGTTCTGACTCATCTTTAGAGTTATAGCCAATTCTAGACAGATCAACAATATCTCCAACAGTACTACCAGCAACAACTTGCAAGATTCAAACATATAGATGGAAGGTTTAAGTTGGAAATAGCTTTATTTTCAGCGTGTGGTATTAACTCAGGTTCATCCTGCTGAAAACACTGTTATTTCTAGTTGGGATCCAGAAAAAACAAGTACTATTTTTTTTGAAGATTCTAACATGTTACAAGGAACATTAGAGTGCTATCTAAGACATCTACATCATATATTGAGTTGTCACCTGTGCAACTATGATTTGTTGGTGTTGCATCGATCACAGAGGTAGCATGTTTATACACAACATGCCTCAATCAAGGTTAATCAGGCAAAATATATCATTGGAGCATGATCAGTCTTCATTACTAGCTATCAGAACATGTTAACAATCACAACAAGAAATACAATTACATTCATCATTGCCTGAAGAGTAACTTCATGAGAGCTTGATCCATTCCACCTATGAGACTTAAAGGTGTGAAAGATGGATACAAGCCAAGACTTTTAAATTCTAGTTGGTTGATCTTTTTCACTTGTTAGGATTGAGTGACTAGCTAGGATTTCTTCTACTTTAGATTACTCTTAGCTTTTTTTTCCTGCATTTGCTTTTCTTTGCATTTTTCTGTAAATACTTTGTTTATTTTAATAAATTCCCACCAGTATGGTGGTTTTGCTAATAAAAAAAATTCATAAGGGGTGCTAGCTAAGTAAGATGGCCCATTAGTTAATATAAACCTAAGCTCTAATACAGTCTATATAAACACCATATGGGTGTTGGAAAACTACTCTAAATCGTCTAGAGAATGGCTAGATTAGTGAAATGCTCTGCATAACTAAAGGGATATTTAACTTGTGGAACTAGGGTATTCATCCATCTGATGAGGATTCCAGCCGATTAGTAATTCAAGTCGTGTTTGTTGTAGATGATCCGCTTCCGCAAAGAGAAAACCCGTAAGTCTCCTAACTAGAAATTACTTCAGGAATATTTAAAGAGAAGCAGTTGAGAGTAATTTGGGAGCAAAGAAGAGAAAGAACTATTTCATTGATACAAATACAGAGAAAATGTGATGTACATAAAACTAACTAATTGCTACTATTTATAGGTTGATTATAGCGAACTGCTACTGCTACTGCTACTAGCTAACTAACTTTAGGTTAACTAACTAACCAACTCCCAAATCGTACATTAATTAGTCAATTATCCCCTGTGGGATCCTACTGCTTTAACACTAGTAATTTGTAGAGCTGGCCAGTGGGCCGGGCTCGGGTTTGACGGGCCGGGTTTGGCGGGGTCGGGTCGGGGCGGGACAGGTGAAGGGGGCGGGATCGAGGCTGGCGGGTCAGGCAGGATCGGGTTTGGCGGGATTTGACAAAGTCCCATCCCGATCCCGATCCCGTCGGAATCGGGTCAGGGCGGGATCGGGATCGAGTTCCGTTTATTTTTTTATATTTTTTTTTACATATGTATAAAAAAAACTCAATAATTAAACAAGACAAGATAGTGTAATAAAAACATCCTAAGACTGTTTTTGTGCCTCTTATATTATTTAATAGACATATGATTTTTTTGTAATACAAATACAATTGTCGAAATTGTAACTTTGTGGTGTTGTCCAAAAGTTTCAAATTACATAATATAATTGCAATTAAAAAAATTACATTCTTAAAAAAACTTGTTCTAGTTTCCTGATAATTTCCTGTGGTTCTTCGGTTGGAATTGGTATTTGTTGGTAAAATTGATCCACGTCGCTTCCACCACCTTCGGATAAGATTTTTATAGTTTTCGTCTTCTTCTTCGTTGATCTCCGGTTGACCGCACCTTCTCCGCTCCGCTCGTATCCAATCTCTGAATAATACTGCAATTTCCAAGCTACAACTTTCATGAATGAATTTTGGGAGCATATGTGCTGGAATCCGCATCGCGGATGGCCTTTTACGGCCACAGATTCTTTTGCACATCGAAACAGATGGTTGGGAAATTCGGGATGGAAATGTTGCCCAAAATGCGTTGCATATCACATCTGCGACTCTGGCAGACTACTATGCGACTCTTCGGTAAAATAGTCATAACCTTTTGTACAGATGTCTATTTGACCTCCACCATATACCGTTGGAAAGGTAATTCAATGAGCTACAACTTTCATGATATAAGTTTTCCCAATTTCCGTATAGAATCTTATGACTACTGGCTTGAAGTGAGGCCTTATGCAAACTCACTTGAAAACATGGCCCGTATAGTAGCTTCCGACTTTTCTTTGTCCAAAGACTCTTATTATAACTTTATTGGTTTTAAAAACACTTACGATACTCCTCATATTGGTTCCATTATATTCCCACGAGATGTTACACAACCAAACGCATAAGGTCTAAATCTTAGAATGATGTAAGGAATTAAACAATAATGGAATACACATCTTTGGAGGGACCACATAATATACATAGAATTGAAATGATATTAGGGCTTGAAATGTGCCCTTAAACCTAGTGATCGGTCAAAGCATACAAGCGAGATTGGCCTGCTCCAGACCTCGATGCTCCTCTACCTACCCTTGATGGTGTTGTTGTCGTAGTTACAGTTATAGCTGGCCAGTGGGCCGGGCTCGGGTCTGGCGGGCCGAGTTTGGAGGGTTCGGGGCGGGACGGGTGAAGGGGGTGGGATCGGGGCTGGCAGGGTCAGGCAGGATCGGGTTTGGCGGGATTTGTCGAAGTCCCGTCCCGATCCCGATCCCGTCGGAATCGGGTCGGGGGCGGGATCGATATCGAATTCCGGCGGGTTTTTTTTTTAATAACATATGTATAAAAAAACTCAATAATTAAACAAGACAAGATAGTGTAATAAAAACATCCCAATGCTGTTTTTGTGCATCTTATATTATTTAATAGACATGATTTTTTTGTAATACAAATATAATTGTCGAAATTGCAACTTTGTGGTGTTGTACAAAAGTTGCAAATTACATAATAAAATTGCAATTAAAAAAATTTCATTCTGAAAAAAACTTGTTCTAATTTCTTGATAATTTCCTGTGGTTCTTCGGTTGGAATTGATATTTGTTGGTCAAATTGATCCACGTCGCTTCCACCACCACCTTCGGATAAGATTTCGTTGTAGTTTTCGTCTTCTTCTTCGTTGATCTCCGGTTGACCGCACCTTCTCCGCTCAACTCGTATCCAATCTCTAAATAATACTGCAATTTCCAAGCTGTCTCCGGCTAATGAGTGTATGTGGTCTCCTATTTGCTATCTGCCCGCAGAAAAAGCGCTTTCAGATGTAGTTGATGACGCTTGAATGTTCAAAATATCTCGGGCCATCATATAAAGTGTCGGAAAGGTCTTCTTATTGCCCCTCCAGTATTTCAGCAAGTCTTCACGTCCTTCTTCATTGAGAACTGCTTGGTACGGTACAGAACCCTACAAAACAAAAATATCAAACTCGCTAATTTGGTTAGTAGCGGTACAGCCGCACATTCTATTTCTGAGGCTTTCAATACTAGCCGCAGAAACAACATGTCTTTTGTGAGGTTGTGTTGAAGATGAAGAAGATGGTATGGAGGCCGGTAGGTTACTAGCACTTTCTTGTTGGTAAAACCTATATATTTTTTTGCATTGGTCTTCTACGCTAGACAACACTTTTTCTTTAGTTTGTTCAATAGGTGGTGGGTGATTTGGATTTTTTGGACTTGGAGGTGGTAGTACTTCTATACAATCGTAAATAGTTTCAATAAGTGATTTAGTACCATCTATTTTAATAGTCAGATTTAATATAACACCAATAATATAAATAGTGGGAATAGGAATAAAATGTTTTTTTATTTTGATAAACATTTTTTTAATAGCTGCCATATAAGCTGGGTTTTCCATATATTCACTAAGTAATAAAAAATATTAGAGTTATATAAAACAACATAGTTGAAATAGTAGGATAATATATATTGGAAAATTCTTTTGTTGCTTGAAAAAATTTCTCTAAAAATACAATAAGTTCAGAAATTTTTTTACCCAATCGCTATCTACAACCATATCAGCTGAATTTTGATTATGAGAGTTAAAAAATAAAGTTATAGGTTTTCTGTAGTCATAAGCAACAAGTAGTTGCTAGTATAAAGAATTTCACCTAGTGGATACTTTTTCTGG
The DNA here is from genome assembly GCA_034509755.1 of Anisodus tanguticus. NCBI lineage: Eukaryota > Viridiplantae > Streptophyta > Magnoliopsida > Solanales > Solanaceae > Anisodus > Anisodus tanguticus. The sequence continues at coordinate 15,322,955 of CM067548.1, read as the reverse complement.
AATTTTTCTATAAGGTAGTTGGCAATCGTGACATGTTTTTTTATATTCTTTTCTTCGTTGTATTTTATTACTTTTAAAAATAAAGTTTATAGCAAATTGTATTTTACTAAGAATGTCTTAAAAAAGTGATAGATCATCTTTTACAATTAAGTTATATATATGGCACACACATTTTATATGAAAATGATCTGAAAAAGATGGAGTTAAACTATTGTTTAAAATTGTAATAGCGTAATTGTTAGAAGAAGTGTTATCTAATGTAATAGTCATAATTTTATCGGTTATTCCATAATAATCGCACACTTGATAAATATTTTCTGCAATAAATGTACCAGTCTGCCTATCATCTATATATCTATACGCTAAGATACGTTTTTGCATAGACCATTTATAACCTATCCAATGACAAGTTACCGTTAAATAATCATGGTCGTTAGTACTACGACCTATATCAGACGTGATAGATACTTTGCCATTAAAATGATATAATGAATAACGTAAATATTGTTGATATTCATGTGTGAATTTAAATGCATCTCTCGTAATAGTTGATCTAGGAAAACCGTTAAAAGCAGGATTATATATATCTCTAATGTAATGAATAAAACCGGGAGATGAAGGAAATGAAAAAGGCAAACCCTCCACAACAACTAATTTTGATATTGCTTTCCTATCTCTATGTTTATTGTATTTAGGGCATACAATTCCCCCCGTCATACGGTTAATTTGACCCTGTACTTGGTCTGGGACAGTATCAGTATGTGAACCTTGTCCCGATGGAGCGGGCGTTTGCGCACCCGGTTTTGAAGCCTGGTATTGGCATACCTAGCTGGATGAGCCCTTACTACGTGTCTCATTAAACCCCTCGTCCCACCGTGACCTTTTCCAGTTTTAAATTTTAAAACATCTTTATAAATTTTACATCTAGCTACTTGATTCTCTACGTCCCTATCAAAAAATATCCATGCATCTAATTTTAATGTTCGTTTTTCTGGACCTCGTCTCTTACTAGGGGGAATATGAGGCATTTCAGTTGAAGGTGCACTAGTGGGTGTGTTGTCATCAACATTAGTGGGTGTATCATCTAGATCATCGTCTAAATTAAAGTCTTCTTGAGTTCCAGAAAATAGCTCATCGTCTAAATCTAATGGTATTGTAGGAAAATGTTCAGTATCAACAAAATCATCCTGTGTAGGAATAGGATGACTAGAAGAAGTACCCTTGCTCTTGTTTCCCCTACTAGAAGAAGCCTGACCCCTACCCGTAAGCATACGTTTAAATTCTTCCATTATAAATTTATAATTATACTAATAAATAATTAAAGTAAATGAAATTAAGTGGGCTAAATAAAATAAATATACAATAATAATTTAATGAAGGAACGAATGTACCAAACGCCGACGTAACGTCGACGTGTAATCGAGAAGTTGAAAATTGAAACTTTGCTCGATGGAAGATCCTCAAGCTAGTTGTCAACTTCACTCTCAATTCCCAAATGAATAAATAAAATTGAATAGTTAGTAAATAATGTAGACTTGTAGAGAGATAGATTGAGAGATTGTAGGAAGATTTGTGAGAAAGATGAAGAGAAAATGAGTTATTTATAATTGGAAAATTGGGTTAAAGTGTAAATATAATAACTTATGGGTTAAAAATAAATATTAAGGAGTAGGGGGGTTGGGGGAAGGGGGGGAGGCCAAAAATGGTCGTTGCACAACGGCCAAAATATAAAATGGCCGTTGGTGCAACAGTTATTTTTGCAAAAGGGGGGATTACGGGCGGGATCGGGGGGGCTCGGGTCGGGACTAGCGGGACTGGGGCTGGCCGGGCCGGGTCGGGACGAGACATTGTCCCGTCCTGGTTCAAGTACCGCTATCGATTTTTTTTTTTACTACAAGGATTCGGGGCGGTGTCGGGCCGGGACCGGCCCACAGCCAGCCCTACGTAATTTGTTCGATCAAGCTTCTAGAAAGTCAAAAGTATATTTTTGGCCAAAATTCAAAAATGCTTCTAAGCAGCAACTAAAGTAATTTTTCCATTGTTGGGAAGAATCTACAATTTTTTGCTTCTTTCCAAAAGCAAAAATTAATTATTCAAAACAAAAATATCTTTTCCCAAAATTTATATTTACCAAACTATCTATTAGGTTAATTTAACCCATATATCTCTAAAGTATAAATACAAATCTCTTCTCATCTTTCCTCTTTTGCTTCAATATAATTATATTGATTAAAAATCATAATATATCTATTTTTATTTTATGTTTCAAATTTTAACTAAATAAAAATAAAACTTGTAATAAAGTCTGTAACTCGTTTCTCTATTTATATAATATTAGGCCCAAATTGAACCTTAATATTATCATTTTTCATAATTTGACATTTTAAAGCATTTTTTGAAAAGATTGACCAAAAACAATTTGTTTAAAAAATCTCTTCTCAAATAAATTGATCAAACACAAACTGTTTTATCTAAAAGTACTTCTATGAAAAGTTATTATAACTAAAATACAATTGAGGCCTGCAGCGTGGGTTCAAACCCTGGTGAGAGTAATTTGCTTTTTTCTATGGTAGGGTCTTGTAGGTGATATCAATTGCTCTGTTCTCAAACCCTGGTCATTCAGGCACATCCCGTGATTTATTGGTAGTAGTGCTGAGTGACTGAAACTACTATCTCCCGTAATAGTCTGGCGTAAGCTATGAAGCTGGATATAAAAAAAAAATACATCTCAAAATAAGTAGTTTTCAAAAGCTTGGACAAACGGGCTATATGGGTAGGAATTACTTGCTTTATTTACTTCATTTTTTAATTGATTTTGAGAAGAAAATAGAGCGAAAGTTACTTCTCATATTGATTATATACGGTTCCATATCTTTGAAAACCCAGTTCAATTTGTATCTCAAGAACATACATCGGTACTACACTATATTTATTAGAATTGGTAACAAAACTATTGTCTGAGGACCACAACATCATGAAAACTGAAAGGACAGAGAAACAGTTTGTTGCAAGTTTGACAAATGTTTTTCCCCTGTAAAATGCCTGTGAAAGCAATGGGACAAGGGGAATTTGCAGTGCATAAGAAATCCAATCCTTCCTGACTCAAAAGTCAAAACTAGTGGGAGCACCCTGTGGCGGGGACCTTAGATATGAATGTTGTCATTTCACACTGTTTTTAAAAAAAAATTAGTCTAATACACTAGAAACAATTTGCATATTTATATGGGAAAAGGTTCAAATCGGTTCATGTATCTGGAATTGTTTAATATAGCGCTCTTTAAACTTTTTCGTCTATTATATCCTTGTTGTTAGCAAGCCATTTCGTATTCGCTATTACCATTTACATCATGATATCATATATTCAAATTCTTTGATAAAAAGACTCTTACTTAACAACTTTTGATTATGGTTAATTTACTCTTAGGTTGGAGCTTCATTAGTGATTAAGGGCAAAAAATGATATTCTTTCCTAAAGAGGAGGTAAGATAAAAACCAAAAGTTTTAACTGATGATAAATTGTTCAATTTTGAATAGTATATGCACAAATTTGTTTCCTACTTACAATAGGTTGGTACTGTTTAAAAAGATACAACTACAAACTAATTATTAATTTATAGGATAAAAAGTAAAGTCATACATTTCACTTACTGTATATTAGGGGTGTCAAATACTCAAATGTGTGGATTAGACTGAATTTGAGCGGGTCAAAATGAGTTGAGTTAATAAATGAAGGGGTTATTGACCCGCCCAAAACTTACATTGGCTAAAATGAACTAAAAAGAGGGTTATAACCCAACCTGTCCAATTCTTACTAAGTTTTTTTTACCCCTCCCCCAGGAGTTCCCTTGGTGACTCAAACTCGTAACCTTCAGATTGAAAGTGGAGGGTGCTTACCATCTGAGCAATGCCCTCTTGTCTAAGTTTTAATTTGGCTTAATGCATATGCGGTCCCTTAAACTTGCCCGATTTTTCCATTTTTATACTTCAACTAAGTTTTGTTCCTATTGAACACCTGAAATCATCATAAAGTATGTCTAATAAACACAATCCGATTGACAGGGGAAAATAGGAAATTTCATTTTTTTTTAGCCTTGCGCGTGATTGTCAAGCGCATCCTACGTGAAAAATTCTACCAATAAAATAGCCCACTCATTTTAATTCTACACATTAGACAAAAAGTTATCCAGGAAAAGAGTGGACTGTTTTAATTGGTAGAATTTTCCATGTAGGATGCGCTTGACCTCCACGCATGAGACTAAAAAAAATGAAACTCTCCATTTATGTCATGTCAATCGTATTGTGTTTAATAGAGACATTTGAGGACGGATTCAGGGGTTCAATAGGAATAAGACTTAGTTGAGGTGCCAAAATGAAAAAATCGGACAAGTTTAAGGGGCATTAAGCCTTTTAATTTATTTGTTAGTTTTTTATAATTTCTTAGTACCTAATATTTTTTTTCTTTTTATGATTATATATAACATATCAAATAAAAAATTATTTTTGAAAATTATTTTGATAAAATTTCTTCAAAATGGGTTGAGTTAATAAATGGATCGGTCAATACTTGAGCTGAAATGGGATAAAAAACGGGCCATAACCTTACCATCCCAATCTTACTAAGTTTTAGGAATTTATATGTTTGTTGTTTTAGAATTTTTTGATACCTAATAATTTTCTTCTTTATTATGGCTATAACATATAAAAAATAATTTTTTGAAGACAAAATTTCTCATAGGTCAATTTTGACTACTTATCAGTCCAATTAATGATGGGCTTAAATGAGTTGGGTGGAAATAGGCGGGTCAATGATCAATCCAAACTTGAACAGATTGGACGAGTTATATTTTCCTCGGCTTAGGGATGACAACTGGAGCAGAACGGGGCAGGGAAAACTCTTAACGGGACAGGTCGGGGCAAGTCTTAAACAGGACAGAGCGGGGCGGGGGGCAGAATTTAGTTTTTTGAATTTTTTTAATAGGGCAGAGTAGGCAGGGCAAGGATTTGGGTTATAGTCGGGTAAAGTAAAATAGGACTGATTCGTTGTCTTTCGAACACACTTGTACATCTTTCGCTAATACTTTTGCTTCCAATCTAAAGTTAGGGTTTTTTGGACTGATGGATCTTCTAATTATATGCTTTTACTTTTATCCCTGTTAATATTCTTTTTTAAATAAACCACTAGGAATTCATTAATGTTTTATTAGTAAACTGAAAGCAAGAGAAATATAAACTATAACACTGTCTTATCACCAAACTGTAAGACGACTTAATAATAAAATTGCAACAAACCTCTTACGAAATATATATTAGAATTAACAAAACTCTAGAAGATGTAGCTTAGGCATCTTCTTAATTTCAAGTAGAATTCTAGTGCTAAAATTTGTTATTAAACTGTGTTAAAGAAATAGTAGAATAGATTACATAAAAGGGACTATAAACATTTCGGAAATTGATTGTTCATTAAATTTTTAAGAAATTCAAAAGAGGTTAAAAAAATTCATGTTGCAAAGTGAAAAATATAAGATAACGTAAACGGGACGGGGCAGGGAAGGGCGGAGATTTTTTTTTCCAAAATGCTAAACGGGGCGGGGTGGGTCGAAAACTTAGCTGAGAGTTCTCCCGGTCCCGGGAGAACCCGGGATGTTGGCGCTTAGTCAGCCCGGATCCAGCTAGTCTTGCACTTCATTTTAAGACCAGTCCTTCAATTTAAACAAAGGCTTACCTTGTATCATCGTAATTGTAACAATAGGTCAATATATATTAGTTGTGTGTATCATGCCTACGCCAGTATGACCATTTTCTTACGGACGGATCTTTTCATCATCTAATAACCCTAAAGAGGGTAGGAATATAGATGGTATATTAATAAAGTCTTATCTAAGTTGATCAAATAATAAGCATGTAGTAAGGAAGAAGGTATTATCAACTCAAAATTCATTTTAAAATAAAAGTCTATAACCTTCTATCAATATTAACATCATAGTTTCAAAGACTTATACTAATCAAGATCATAATTAGAAACATATAGTCTGAAAACATACCTCTTAACAGAATTTCAAGATCACCGGAGATACTCAACCTACCCTGGCTCTGCCTCCCTTTTTCCTCACTAGATTCGACGAGATAAATGGCCTAGGCCCACCCTTGGACTATGAAAAGTCTATCGCAGGGAAGCTGCGGCCCAAGGCATTGTGACTTAGTTGCAACTGGGGAATATGCATTCAACCGATCGGCAGGAAATCCGTTGTTTCAAAGCATTCAAAGCTGTAGTTCAAGGCTAGAGTTCGACGGCTTTCTGAGTTATGTATTATCCTAAGAGAAGAAGCGAAGTACTGCAACATTAGCATTTTCTTCTAATCCTTTCGATCATCTATTCCCAGGTGGTTTGTTCGATACTAGTTCACTGTATTCACACTGATTGATAGATTCTATTAACGCTAACTGGGGAATAGAACGACTTCCTCTTCTGATCAACCTTTGGGGAACTGTGATATGATTTGTGGGAGTTGCTCGACAGACTCTTTCTTAAAATTTCTTTAAGAGATGGTGTTTTATGGACTAGTATGGTTCTAAGAATAAGCTTTCAAAGTATCTATTCTCTGGTATTATGATATTATTCTTGATATAGATTATAGACTAAAAGGGTGTTTTGGCAAATAAAACTAACAAATGAATCAAAATATTTAACACTATTTAGTGCCCCTCAAGGACATTACGAATGGAATGTACTACCCTTTGGATTGAAAAATGCACCACAAAATGGTATCAAAGATTGTAAAAGGAATAGTGTTATTACAATGAAAAAACGTCTAGAGTTTAATCTAACAAATATGCTAAATAAAAGAAATTTTTTATGCAAAGGATTAAAACACCTCTTAATACATAGAAGAAATCAAAATGAAATACTGTTAAAATACTACAATGATTTATTGGAATTAAGTAGAAAAGAATTAGCATTAAAAAGACTGGAAGATATAATATGATAGAAGAGGACACTGAATTAGCAGTAATAAGTACAAATTTAGACAATATTATAAGAATATACAGAGAATTAATAAATCTCAACACATAAATAATTAGACAAAACCAGGTAATAGCAGATATAAATGCAGATCTACGAATGACAATAGAACACTATGGATGAAAACAAACTAATAAAACAACAAAATAAGTTAAGAGAACTTAAGATGATAGCCGAAAAATCCCTTACATATAATAGAGATATAAACCAACATATAGTAAGTTGTAGAATAAGTATAGATCTTATAAAGGATAAAGATCAACGTCTACAAGAATATTTCCAACAAGTAAGTGAACAAGAAAATACTATAACAACTTTAAGAAACATGATAGCCCTAGAAGAGGAAAGATTAAGACAAAAAGAGGAAGAAAATATGAAACTAAGAGAAGAAAAATTATGAGAAATAATAAGAAAAAATAATGAATTAAAAGACTTACATGATGTTATAGAAGAACAGTATAAGTACATCAATATATTAAAATATGGATAAAGGAAAAGAGATAGTAGAAGACTCTAAAGAAACCTACTATCAAATGAATACATATGAAGGAGGAATAACACAAACATTAAGCTTTAAACTAGAAATATATCAGAAAGTACAAGATGAAAAAGAAGAACTATCTATTAAGAAAATATTTAAAATAAAATGGTTTGAAAGAAATAAGATATATAGCACAAAAACATGAAAATATAATAGACACAACTAGTGTAAATGAAAGAACGAAAATAAACTTGATAACAAATGAAGTAATAAAAAGAGAATTAGCAAAACTATCTACTAAAGAAGTTGAGGAATAGAATTTACCGTAAAAGCATATTTTCAAAAGAACATAGATACACCTATAAAAATATACATATTAGATGATAGAATATTAGGTAATCTACAAGATGCTTTAATATCAGTAATAAAAGGAAATTTAATATACCAAAAGCTAAAATTTACAGTACAACCAGATTTTAGTATATCATTAAAAGATGAACATAAAGACTTAGCTTTAACACTATATTACAAACTCGATGGAATAAATATGTCACTAGGAAGTAAAGTTGTAAGTATAGAAACAAAAATGATATATGCCCTAACCGGAAATCACCATGTGAAAAAAGAACATGAAATGAATATTTTAGTACCAAAAATGTACCAAGAAATATTAGAACAAATAGAACATAAAGAAAATTCTAAGATAACCATAACAGAAGAAATATTTATGGATTTTAGTACTAGAACCCTAACACCATAAAAAAGATTAATATAAAAAATAGAAGGATCTAGACTAAGTATCACAAAAGAACTAATGATATAGAGGCAAGACAGCTTAAGAATCACACAACCCAAAATATTAGATCTAATAAATATACCCAGTAATAGATTAAGGATTAAAGTAATAATATTCAATAGTATGATGACAACGGATTGTGTAGCTGAGATAAATACAGGAGCTATTAAAAGTTTTATACATATAAGTAAAATTAACAAAAATGATTGTAATTTAATAGAACCACAAATTTATAATTATCCTGAAAATGAAAGAGAAATAATAATTACCAAAAGTATTAATTTTAAATTCAAAATACACGAAATAAATATAGGAGTAATAGAATATGATAGTTTTAATGAATTATTATTAGGAAGTGACTTTTTAACTATGATAGATTATAAAATTAACAATGAAGGAATTGAAGTAAATGACCAAGGAAAAACAAGATTTATAAATAAAATATGAATATACGAAAAAAATTAATTGTTGAAAATATACTAATGTGGAATTATTATCTCATTATTTATGACTCGAACAATTGGGAGCCCGCACGTCGGAAACGTCGTTTCCACACATGTGTACATGTAGTGTCAAGTATCGTAAATTTTATTAGTGAAAGAGATATTGGTACATACGTAATACGTTTGAGACATAGAATGATGGACGGTTATTGGCCAAATGACAAGTATTCCACATTGGTAAACGAAGGAAGAAGTGTACGAAGTGTAAGATGAAATGAGTCGGAAATCGCCGTGACGCAACACCGTCGGAGCCGCGGCGCCGGAGCGCCACGACGCAACACCGTCGGAGACGCGGCGCCGGAGCGCCACGACGCCGGAGCGCCACGACGCCGGAGCGCCACGACGCCGGAGCGCCACGACGCCGGAGCGCCACGACGCCCTCATGGTAGCGCCGCGACGCTAAATGGTGGTTGGGCTACTGGAGCCGAGGCATCGCGGCGCTAATTCGCAGAGCCGTGGCGCTTCGGAGGCAGAATGCTGCGACGGAAAGATGGAAAGTTCTGACTTTTGGGTTGGTTTTGGAGCATTGAATCTCCATTATTTGGTACATGAATTCAGCCATTATTTGGCTAAATGTAACCCCTCAATAAATGCCATTACATGACTATTGAATGACATTAGTTAGCTAGTTGAGGGATCATTTCCTTACACTATAAATTGAGGTCTTGGCTCAATTGTTCAACACTTAGAAACTTTCTGAAATCTTATTCTTCCTCTCTAGCAAGTTTTCTATATTCAAAGTTTTTCAAGAGTAACACTTGAGTTTCCTTTGCTCATTTGTTAGTTGATGTTGTATCTTGGGAGACTATTGCCCACAAACATAAAATGATATATACGGGACAATCTTGTCTTAAAGACAGAGTGCAAATACTCGACTCAGCAAATCACAAGGAGTTTGTATCGTTCTTGATTCTAGTTGGTTGTAATATTTAGTTTATTCTTTCTAGAAATCAGTAATATTTACTTACTTTCCGTTTCCCGCAATTGTTGTAACCCCACAAGTTTAAGACAAGATTGTTGAAAGTGCTTAGAAAGATGACTGAAAGACAACAACTCGTTTCTGATATTGCTGTTGCTACTCAAGGCAACCCCTCTGCCTTCCCCACTGCTGCTCAAGGCATACCCAATGCCTTCACTGCTGCTCAAGGGAACGTTACAGTTCCTCCACCCTCTAGATTCCACCATAAACGCCCAGAAAAGTTCATGGGCTCCAACTTCAAGAGATGGCAGCAAAAGATGTTGTTTTATCTGACTGTTATGGGAATGACTCATTTCCTAACAGAATATCCTCCACAAGCTGGAGATGGAGTGGACCCTCAGCCTAATGAAACGGTTGAAGGGGCCAAGGTATCCATGTCGTTAATGGCATGAAGATGGTTCTTAGTGCATGGAGTCATAGTGACTTCATGTGTAAGAACTATATTTTGAACTGTCTGTCAGACCCACTCTACACGGTGTATTGTACCGTAGGCACCGCCAAAGAGTTATGGGAAAAAACTGCAGAAGAAGTACAACGCACAAGATGCTGGTACGAAGAAATTCATCGTTGGGAAATTCCTGAAATTTTAAATGGTGGATAGCAAAATTGTGATGTCCCAAGTCTAGGAATTCCAAATGATTCTACATCACCTGGATTTGGAAGGTATGAAACAAAATGAGCAGTTTTTGGTTGCATCACTAATTGAGAAGTTACCTCCCTCGTGGAATGAGTTTATGAGTTACTCAAAACTCAAGGCAAAGGAAATGACCTTTGAGGAACTTATTATCAAACTCCAGATTCAGGAAGATAATAAGAAGGCCTTGCCTAGGGGAAAACAACCTGCTAAGGCAAAGGCAAATCTGGTTGAGGCTAAAGGGAACCCAAGCAAGAAGCGCAAGTTCCAGAAGACGGCAAGACCTAGGTGGCAGAGAAGTTCAAGGGGAACTGTCACCACTGTGGGAAACCTGGTCACATGATCAAGGACTGCCGCAAGCTCAAGACTGAGCAACAAGAGAAGGCCAAGGCCAAAGGCAAGGCACAGACTAACGTCGTCAAAGACACGCTTCTTGACGATATTATTGAGGAGTTCTCAGCGGTGGTGCTTGAAGCAAATCTTATTAAGAATCCCATGCAATGGTGGATGGACACGGGTGCTACCAGACACATCTGTTCCAATAGAGATGCCTTCTCCACATATACACCAGTTACTGACAAGAAGCTCTTCATGGGTAACAATGCTTCCTCTGACGTGCTTGGGGTAGGAAAGGTAGTCCTGAAGATGACTTTTGGAAAGGAGCTTACTCTGAAGGAGGTGATGCATGTCCATGAGATTAGGAGGAATTTAATTTTAGGTCATTTATTGGTTAATGCTGGTTTTAGGCTAGTATTTGAGTCTAATAAATTTGTAATCACTAAGAATGGAACTTTTGTGGGAAGAGGCTTCATCTGTGAAGGCCTCTTCAAAGTTAACGCCATGTCTGTAATGCGTCCAAGAAATAAAATTAAAGCTTCTTCTTACTTGCTTGAGTCTTCTAATTTATGGCATCATAGATCAGGACATGTTAACTACAAGTCCATCCAAAGGTTGGTGAAGTTGGAGTTGTTGTCGTCTATCGACATAAACCCTCAACATAAGTGTGATGTGTGCGTAGAGGCAAAACTCACAAAGATTCCTTTTCGATCCATCGAAAGGAATACCGCTCCTCTAGAACTTATTCACACAGATATATGTGATTTGAAGTTTGCACAAACTAGGGGAGGGGGGAACAAGTACTTTGTGGCATTCATTGATGATAGAACAATGTATTGCTACCTTTACTTGTTGAAAAGTAAAGATGAAGCCTTTAAAGCGTTCCGACGTTACAAAGCAGAAGTTGAAAACCAACTAAGCATGCGGATTAAATCCATTCGTAGAGATAGATGAGGAGAATATGTAGAGCCATTTGAGGAATATTGTGCCAAATCGGGAATTGTTCATCAAACGATGGCTCCATACTCACCTCAGTCGAGTGGTGTTGCTGAACGCAAGAACCGCATGTTGAAGGAAATGATGAATGCCTTGCTCATCAATTTCGGTCTTCCCCAAAACATGTGGGGAGAAGCCATTTTTATCGCTAATACGATTCTTAATATAGTCCCACATAAAGGTAAGGACAAAACTCCATATGAATCATGGAAGGAAAAGAAACCCACCTATAAATATTTAAAGGTGTGGGGTTGTTCGGCAAAGGTCGAAGTGCCGAAGCCAAAGCAAGTCAAGATTGGCCCTAAGACTGTAGATTGCATTTTCATCGGATATGCAAATAATAGTAGTGTTTATCGCTTCTTAGTGCATAAGTCAGATATTCCAGATATCCATGGGGGTACAATCATGGAATCAAGGAATGCTCAATTCTTTGAGGATACTTTTCCTAGAAAGGAAAAAGACAAAACCTCTCGCAAACGAAGTTATGAACAAAGTACTCAAGAACCAGGAGTCGTTGACTGCCCGGATCTAGATATTTCAGATCTAGTGGACTTCGAAGTGGCTGAATATCCAAACTCTAGTGTTCCAGATTCTCAGAACTTGGAGACTTCAGAGATGGAACTAAGGCGAAGTAAAAGGGCCAGGAAGGATAAATCCTTCGGTCCTGACTTTGTAGCTTATATGGTTGATGATGAACCAAGGACAATTGCTAAAGCATTGTCAACTCTAGAGGCACCGCTCTGGAAATAAGCTATTGAGTGTAAAATAGACTCTATTATGCATAATCATACTTAGGAGTTGGTTGATCTTCCTACGGGAAACAAACCGTTGGGTTGTAAATGGATACTCAAATGGAAGTATAAAGCAGATGGGTCTATAGATAAGTACAAGGCTAGGTTGGTAGTCAATGGCTATCGGCAGATGGAAGGCCTTGACTATTTTGACACGTACTCCCCGATGTCTAGGATGACGTCCATACTAGTATTCATTGCGATCGCAGTGTTGCGTGACCTTGAGATACATCAAATGGATGTCAAGCAGCCTTCCTAAATGGTGATTTGGAAGAAGAAATTTATATGGAACAACCTGAGGGGTATGTGGTTCCACGGCAAGAGAAGAAAATCTGTCGACTTGTAAAATCTCTGTACGGGCTGAAACAGGCCCCGAAGTAATGGCATGAAAAATTTGATTGTACTCTACTATCGAAGGGTTTCTCCATTAATGAGTGTGACAAATGTGTCTGCACGAAAGGTATCTCTGACTCATTCGTCATGATATGCATGTACGTAGATGACATGTTGATCACAAGGAGCAGTCCTAGCTTGATCCTTGAGACTAAGAACATGTTGAAATAACGCTTCGACATGAAGGATATGAGTATCACATATGCCATCTTAAGGATAAAGATCTCTAAGACGTCTGGCGGACTGGTCTTATCTCAGTCTCACTACATCGAGGATGTGTTGACAAAGTTTGAGATGTTCGATAGTTCTCCTATGAAGTCACCACTGGATAGAAATCAAAAGCTTGATAAAAATCATAGTGCACCCGTATGTCAGGAGCAATATGCACAGGTGATTGGGAGTTTGATGTACATAACAAATTGCACCCGACCTGATATTACTTATGTAGTCAACAAGTTGGCTAGGTTTACCCGTAATCCGAGTAATGATCATTGGAGGGCGTTGAATCGGGTACTACAATACCTGAAATACACGCTAACTTACGGGTTGCATTATTTGATATATCCAACTGTACTAGAGGGGTACAGTGATGCAAAGTGGATATCTGATATAGAGAACACCAAGTCCACTAGTGGGTATATATTTACAATTGGTGGTTGGGCTGTGTCTTGGAAATCCTCTAAGCAAACTTGTATCACCCGATCTACGATATAATCAGAGTTTATCGCTTTAGATAAAGCAGGAGAAGAAGTTGAGTGGCTTCACCACTTCTTAGAGAATGTCCCTTGTTGAGACAAACCCGTACCTTCTGTAATGATCCACTGCGACAGCCAGTCGGCTTTAGGAAGGGCATAAAGTTCTATGTACAACGGCAAGTCTCGGCATATTCGACGGAGATATAAGATCGTTAGGCAGCTGATACCACGGGTATAGTATCCATTGATTACATAAAATCAAAGGATAACATAGTGGATCCACTAACAAAGGGTTTACCCAAAGATCAGATGTTCTACCTGTTTAGGGGAATGGGCTTAAAACCCAAGCTATAAGGACCAATACGGTGGTAACCCAACCTTACTGACTGGAGATCCCAGGAATTAGGTTAAATAGGAAAACTAAGTTGTAAAGGTTCAGTTGAGCGCATGATCCTCTAATCCTTTCGCATAAAACGGCACAATGTAGTCTAACTACAGCAAGCCCATATATTATCATTTATTACAATCATACTCCTAAAAGAGATATTGTTCCTATCCTATAGGAGTATCTATTGAAAAAATTAAAACGATACCATTCCTATTCCATAGGAGTATCGAATGCTTCAAATGAAAGTTTGAAGAAGACAAAAAAAAATTGTGCAAAAGGACATTTGCAAGATGTGGAAGAAAGCAACCGGCCTCGACAAAAAATTTAAAAAGCCGCCGGACCCACAAAGAATCAAAGACAAAGATGATAGTTGACAACGTTGAAAAAATGGCAACAACGACAAAAAACTTTAAAGAAAAGTCTGCAATTATAAGAGACAAAGTACTATTTACTTTACGACTTTTGTAACAAAAAAGACTATTGGGTTTTACACTTTTCAGCATACCAATAATGTAAGCAACCGATGTTATCTATATAAAGAGCCTCATTGTAACCTTGGAGATGATCTTTCGAAATACAACAACTTCAAATTTTTGAAATATTTTCTCTTATGTCTAGCTAAACCCCCTTTTAGTCTATAATCTATATCAAAAATAATATCATAATACCAGAGAATAGATACTTTGAAAGCTTATACTTAGAATCATACTAGTCCATAAAACACCATCTCTTAAAGAAATTTTAAGAAAGAGTTTGTCGAGCAACTCCCAGCACCTAAGCCATTTATCTCGTCGAATCCAGTGAGGAAAAAGGGAGGTAGAGCCAGGGTGGGTTGAGTATCTCTGGTGATCTTGAAATTATGCTAAGAGATATGTTTTCAGACTATGTGTTTCTAATTATGATCTTGATAAGTATAAGTTTCTGAAATTATGATGTTAATATTGATAGAAGGTTATAGATTTTTATTTAAAAATGAATTTTGAGTTGATAATACATGCTTCCTTACTACATGCTTATTATTTGATAAACTTAGATAAGACTTTATTAATATACCATCTATATTCCTACCCTCTTCAGGGTTATTAGATGATAAAAAGATCCGCCCGTAAGAAAATGGATGATGTTAATATTGATAGAAGGTTATAGACTTCTATTTAAAAATGAATTTTGAGTTGCTAATACATGCTTCCTTACTACATGCTTATTATTTGATAAACTTAGATAAGACTTTATTAATATACCATCTATATTCCTACCCTCTTCAGGGTTATTAGATGATAAAAAGATCCGCCCGTAAGAAAATGGATGATGTTAATATTGATAGAAGGTTATAGACTTCTATTTAAAAATGAATTTTGAGTTGCTAATACATGCTTCCTTACTACATGCTTATTATTTGATAAACTTAGATAAGACTTTATTAATATACCATCTATATTCCTATCCTCTTCAGGATTTTTAGATGATGAAAAGATCCGCCCATAAGAAAATGGTATCAAAGCACTGCGCTATGACGGCAACATCCCATAGTGAACTCTCGTGAAGTCATTGTGTAACTGTGATCCAACCCATGGATATCTTTTACTGTATGTTTTAACAGACCATATACTACTTTGTACTTCAATTGGTCCCCCACACAAGCCCCTCTTGGAGTACATTGCTAGGTCATCATCTACTATCCTCAATTTGCAGAATAGATGTGGAGACAACAGTGCAAAGGGGAAGCCGTGCTGCTAGTTTAAAACATGCAAAAATTCACCATGTTCGGAAAACAATTTCATAGTACTAAAAGACTGGGAAGCATAATTGGTCAAAATAACCATTTTTATTGAGAATATTCAAAGACAATTTTGATGATTAATTAATTAGACGATTGAGATATCATAATGTTCTTTGGGAATAATCTATTCTTGGACTTTTAGGTCTCAAGTACTAAAAAAGATTCCCGTTGACAGTTAGTAGATAAATATAATTAGCATATTTTGCATTTTAGAAGATAATTTTGACAATATTGTTTCATGAATTTTGTAAAGAATGGATATTTGGACTAACTCAACCTCAATAGCTAGTTTGTAGGGTGAGGATTGTCCAAGTTCATATAAGGAGTCCATGTTCTTATTCAGACATTGTTAACTGGAGCGTAAATAATATAATTTGGGGGCCCAACATCGGTGGACAACAAATTGGAATGGGTCTCGCTCTGATACCATGTAAAAAATGGATCTTGGGCCTAACTCAACCCCAAAAAACTCAAATAAATTTAGTTATATCATCAACATATTTATCTAACTCCACTGTAATCACAACTTATTGAAATGTGGGTCGATTCATGTAAAAGCTAAAACAATACAGATCATGACATTGTCAGTTATTTGTTGATGATTTTAACATTCTCTGTTACGTACTTGCTTAATTCTATATCTTAGGATAGTCACCTGAAAATATTATAATAGTAATTGATAGCTGTGAACGAAACTATGATTTCAATTTAGAGGTACATTTATTTATACTTAATGAAGGTCTGAATTTGAATGATTCAGACTTTAGGTCATTAAATGCATTAGTTTACATTAAGTTCTATGAATTATTTGGTTTGAATAGGTCTTAATCATTAAGATCTTAAATAAAATTATAATATCATTCAATCCACAACCAGCTCCACCACCACCCTCCACCACCCACCCAACTCACCACTCGACACCACTAACCACCTCTGTCATCACAACCATCAATGTCGTCAACCACCAACCACCATCCACCATCAACAACCTTTATCATCACAAACACCGCTGACAACTACCATTGTTAGTCGCTAACACACCTACTATATCCATTATTATAATTATGTCAATAGTCATCGTCGCCGCCGCCGCCACCACCGTCGCCGCCACTATCAAGCACTACCACCACTACGACCAATCCTTACTACCAACCACCTCTACCATCATAACTAGCACCTCCGCCAACTACCACCAACACATCCATCGTCAACCTCCACTCATTCTTCAACCATCACCGCCAACACCACCAATTACTAACATCAACCAGCTCCACCACCACCATTCCTATCCACTAGCGTCAACCGTCACCACCCTTACCACTACAAAACATCTCCACTATCACTAGTGAACATAAATGTTTCATTTTTAATCAAATGAAAACTTTATTTTATTAAATTTATATAAATTTTCTAATAATTAGTTACTTTTTATTTGAATTGTATATTTATTATGTTTAAATAAATACATTATGCACATTCAAATGTTGAAAAATAAATAGTCGTAGTCATTCAGTGTTCTGATTTAGAAACAATATCTTAATCATTAAGATGTGCATTCAGATTCAGACGTCTTAATCTTAATGAAAACAAATTAGGCCTAAATGAACAAGTCAAAATGAGATGAGTTAATAAGTAGGCAGTTCAAGTCCCACCTAAATATTACTTGAGAATATACGAGCTTGGTCAAGATGGATTAAATAATGGGTCATAATTAATCCAAATCTTACCAAGTTTTAATTCTTTTATTATTTTCTTATAATTTATTTAATTGTAAAACAAACCAATTAAAAAAAGTTAGGCTTTATTATGGCTATTTATAACATATGAAAAAAAATTATAAAACATTTTAATTTTTTAAACTGACATTTTATTAATCTTCTAAATAGTACACTTTGATTTGAGGAAATTTACAAAAAAAATACTCTACTCCCTAGTCGATATGTGAGATAGATATTCGATGATCGGAGACGAAGATAGAGCGGAGCTTGCGATGCTATGGAGCTTTGGCGAATAACAGGGCAAATGATAGATTTCTTACATATATGAGATAGAAAAAATGGAAAAGCGTCATATTTATCCGTGTACTATCCCAAAAATGTTGTAGTCGTCCTCCATTTGCTTTTTTGATGATATATACCCATGTCATTAGTGTTTTGATCATATATTTCCCTACGTCTAGAAACCACTTTGTCACACTCCAAACAGGGGGGTGTGGACGACACTCGGTGTCGTACTAGCCCGAGCGTACCACTCTGAAACATAACCTGTAAACTGAATGAAAACTTTGGCCGGGAAGGCCATGAACAAACAATGGACCATGACATATAAATCTACAAGCCTTAAAGAAGTACAACTGTCATATGGTTGGGACAAGGCCCTGGCATATCCATCAGTTGTATATACACAAGACTTGGCTCATAACTTCTGACTCAGTAGCTCTGGAAGAAGCGAAGCTTACCAACACACATCTTAACTCACAAGCTCCTATTAGGGAAGCCTATTGTGCCTCTACCAGAACCTGAAGCATGAAATGCAGTTCCCCCTGGAAAAATGGATGTCAGTAGGAATGAATATACCGGTATGTAACACATGAAAAATAATATGAAAGCATAAGCTGTAACAATAGGGCATAAGAAGCAACCTGATACTCTGATAACTTGTGTGCCACTCAGGGCGAACAATGAAACTCTAAACTATACTAAAACTTTTATACATGTGTTTTATTATATAATATATCATCGGCTTATAGCCTGAGGTGTTTAAATAAGGTACATTCCTCAAGTAATAGTCTAAGGTGTGTGTATGAATGCATATATAAATGGCTGCTCTCCGATCATAGATCTGGGTGTATAAATAAGCTATGAGGTGTTTAAATAAGGTAATTCCTCAAGTAATAGTCTAAGGTGTGTGTATGAATGCATATATAAATGGCTGCTCTCCGATCATAGCTCTGGGTGTATAAATAAGGTATTTCCCTCAGGTAATAGTCTAAGGTATGTGTATAGATACATATATAAATATATGCCCTCTGGTTATAGCCTGGGGTGTATATGTACATGTATAACTTCCTACCTACTATTAGCTCAGTGGTGCAATAGTATATTGTAGTAGTAGTATTGGCACATTTGGCCATTATTGTAACTTACAACTCTTTAACTTTACTTTGGAATGACTCGATGATTAACTCTTTGGAACTCTCCTTCTGGAGGTCTATCTAATATAGATAATCATTCGCATAGCGTATGGGGACTTCTGGAACTTCTATAGCTACAACGATAAGGTATGTAAGGACATGAATCCAATGTATATCATTTTCCAAATAAGTTGTCAAAAGAACTATCCTAAATCATATGTTGATTGTCCCTTGTGGGGAGCGTTTCTTTGTATTGTTATCATGTTCTATATCACTTGGTTGTTGGCTGTATTGAGATGCTCCTTATAGATTTAAGGTAAGATTCACCATCTCCATCTCACTCTTAGGATTGTGTAAGTGTTTAAGTTAAGATTGTTGGAGAATTCATGAAAAACATGTGTTTTCTTCCTTGTTGCAACAATTTTTGGAGAAGTTTTGGTGGTGAAGTGAGCTGAGAATTGAGATGCTCCTTATGGATTTAAGGTAAATTTCACCATCTCTATGTCACTCTTAGGATTGTGTAAGTGTTTAAGTTAAGATTGTTGGAGAATTCATGATGAATATGTGTTTATGAACCTTGAAGTCAAGTTGTGTTGTGTGGGTTGTTTTATGTGATTGGAGGTTTCTATATGAAGTTGTGAAGTTATGTATGAAATTATAATGAGTAGGAGTTGTAGCAAAGATGTTTTTGATGATATATGTATAATTCAAGCTATAAATGATCTTACAAGTTACGTACACAAGTTGTACAACGAAATACCTAAATGAACTTTCTTATAAGATATGAATTCGATAATGATACAAATTATTCATATAATATAGATAATCATTCGTATAGCGTACAAGGACTTTGATAGCTACAACGATAAGGTATGTAAGGTTGTCATTTTTCATTCAAAGACATGAATCCAATGAATATCATTTTCCAAATCAGTTGTCGAATGAACTATCCTAAATCATATGTTAATTTTTTTCGATTTGTTTGACCTCGACACATTTTCGTATTCTCTTAGTACCTTTTGAAAGCCTTACTTAGCTTCATAGGGGTGTCATAACTTCTCCGAGATTACACTAGTTTACTCACGACACAATCGGTGTAACGAATGCAAGCATGAACCACTTAGTGACTCTTGAACTTTTATAATCTCTTAAAGGTTTAACTTGCTTATTTCATTTATAACCTCAAGAATAATCCATCCCTTGTACTTATTTTGATTAACTTCGATGAATTCAACATACAAAAGTACGGTATGTAACATCCTTCCCCCCTTAAGAACATTCGTCCTCGAATGTAGAGAAAAAAAATCTTAACTCTTAGAATTCTTAGAAATTTTGGCAAAGTTTCTCCTGTAAACAGGACTATCCAAAACCTGCCAAGCAACCAGAATATTTATCCAATGTCACACAGAGCTCTATAACAACACAATATTAACAATATCTGCCCCACATATACTTGGCTACCATCTTGTCATAACCTTCTTGTCTTCTCGTTTACTTGGCTACCATCTTGTCGTATTACCATGTTTCATCGTAAGACTCTCTATAATTCCTCATATTGCTCATGTCCGACCTATACTTGTATCATCCCTTTGCTATTAATCTTACTTCTTACTTAATCCAAATATCTGTAACAAAACATTCTTTCACTTTTAACTCCTATTTCCGTAAGCGGCCTTATATTCAAGGTACTTACAATTTCTGCTTTTCTTTAAACAAGAGCATTCTTGAATAGAGACACCTACCTTGCATACCAAGATTGCAATACCCTACCCCTAAATCTTCAAGATCTTCAAAGGGCATCTTCAGCTAATAATTTCCGGGTACCTCATGGATGTATCTTCTAGAGGGGATGCCTTTAATGTAATTGCACTATTCTCTAGTACTGCCCATGCTAAAGATCATCCTAACCTTTCTATCTCTCGAGATCTCATTCATTTCTAAAACTACATTTATCAACGTCGGTAAATCACAAGAAGAAATAGGTATTTCTCATTATGGTTCTACCACCACCGATGACAAAATAACATTATATATATATATATATCATTTTACCTGAATCTCAATCTCCTTACAATATTCCGCGTTATATATATATATATATATATCATTTTACCTGAATCTCAATCTCCTTACAATATTCTGCGTTCAGGTACTATGTACTTCCTTTACTTTATTCCTTTTGTATCCTAAAATCAACACTTTACCTTTCTAGGCATTCAAAATTTCTCCTACATATGAGTGAAATGAATGTTCACACTCTAAAACTTTAATATAATATTGCACTTCTAGCATATCAATAGTCTAGTAGGGGTCATTCATTTACTGGCTACAGATGTGAATTTAACCGACGTCTTTCTGTTAATTGGTATTACTGAGACAATATAAATCATGAGTTAGACTCAAATTCTTAAACCTCAGCTCTACTTCACGATCTATGAGATAAATGAATAGAACCATCCCTAAATGCCATGTAGCCTCCTGCTTATAAGTGTAATGCACAACACACCCATAAACAAGACTCTACTAGGCACAACTTGCAACTTCCTAGGACAAACCTTCTCTAATACCAAGTTTGTCACACCCCAAATTGGGGGTGTGGTTGGCACATGGTGTCGTACTGACCCGAGCGTACCATTCTGAAACATAACTTATAAACTGAATGAAAACTTCGGCCGAATAGGCCATGAAAAAACAACAAACCATGACATATAAATATATAAGCCTAAAAAAAGTACAATTGTCATATGGTCGGGACAGGACCCCGTCCTACCCATCAACTGTATATACACAAGACTTGGTTCATAACTTCTGACTCAATAGCTCCGGAAAAAGCAAAGCTTACCAACACATATCTTAACTTACAAGCTCCTACTGAGGAGGCCTACTTATTCCTATACTTGAACCTACAACATGAAATGCAGTGCTACCCGACAAAAGGGACGTCAGTACGAATAAATGTACCGGTACGTAAAGCATGAAAAATAATATGAAATCATAAGTTGTAACGGTAGGGCATAAGAAGCAACCTGATACTCTGAAACCCGTGTGCCACTTAGGGCGAACAATGAAACTCTAAATTTTACTAAAACTTCTATACATGTGTTTTATTATATAATCTACGATTGGCTTATAGCCCGAGTTGTTTAAATAAGATATTGCCCTCAGGTAATAGTCTGAGGTGTGTGTATGGATGCATATATAAATGTCTGCCTTCCGGTTATAGTCCGGGTGTATAAACAAGGTACTTCCCTCAGGTAATAGTCTGAGGTATGTGTATGAATGCATATATAAATGTCTGCCCTGCGATTATAGCCCAGGGTGTATAGTATAATGTAGTAGTAGTATTGACACCTTTGTCCATTTTTGTAACTTACAACTCTTTGACTTTACTTTGGAATGACTCGATGATTAACACTTTGGAATGCTCCTTTTGGAGGTCTATGGAGCTTAGAAATATAGCCAACAACCAAGTGATATAGACCATGATAACAATACGAAGAAACGCTCCGTACAAGGGACAATCAACATATGATTTAAGATAGTTTTTTCGTTGACTTATTTGAAAAATGATATACGTTGGATTCATTTCTTTGAATGAAAAGGGATAGCCTTACATACCTTGTCAACATAGCTATCAAAGTTCCAGAAGTCCTCGTACGCTCTACGAATGAGTATCTACATTGTATGAATGATTTGTATCATTATCAGATTCATATCTTATAAGAAAGTTCATTTAGATATTTCATCGAACAACTTGTGTGCGTAACTTGTAAGATCATTTATAGCTTGAATTCTACATATATAATCACAACAATCTTTGTTATAACTCCTACTCATTACCATAATTCCATCCATAACTTCACAACTTCATATAGAAACCTCCAATCACATAAACCAACCCACACAACACAACTTGGCTTCAAGGTTCATCAACATATGTTCTTCAAGAATTCTCCAACAATATTAACTTAAACACTTACACAATCCTAAGAGTGAGATAGAGATGATGAAACTTACCTTAAATCCATAAGGAGCATCTCAATTCTCATCTCACTTCACCACCAAGACTTCTCCAAAAATTGTCGCAACAAGGAAGAAAATGGTCTAATGATGTTCACAAGATTTCCCACATTGGATTTTCGTAATTTATCTTTGATTTCACCTTGGTTCACTTGGAATCTCTTAGAGAGAGTATATGAGTTGGTTAGGATTGTAAAATGAAGAGAAATGAGCTTAAGTCCAGTTGGGGGTCTATTTATAGTATGAGGGGAAAGTTGGCATCGTCATAACCCGTGGTAGGTCTACAAACCGCAAACCTTGCATGCGAATCACAAGTTGGATCGCAAACCTTGACAGCATTCCACCATATATGTCTGCAATGCAGCACTTCTTAAAACATTCATAACCTATTGTACAGAACATCGATTAACAAAGAGTTTGTTGCGTTAGAAAGTAGACTAGCTGAACTTGAATACTAGCAGATGTACCCTCACAAAGCTGAACCAAAATCCTGCCCAGAATTCTTCCTACCTTCCCTCGAATTTTCGGTGATTTCAATTTCCTTCGATTTGTTTGACCTTGAAACCTTTTGGTATTCTCTTAATACATTTTTAAAGCCTTACTTATCCTTATACGGGTGTCATAACTTGTCTGGGATTATATTAGCTTACTCATGACGCAATTGGTGTAACGAATGCAAGCTTGAACCTTTTAGCGACTCTTGAACTCTTATAATCTCTTGAAGGTTTAACTTGCTTATTTCCTTTATAACCTCGAGAATAATCCATCCCTTGAACTTATGTCGATTAACTTCGATGAATCAAACATATAAAAGTACGGGGTGTAACACACTTTTTGGGAGACACGCGGCATGATCTCAACGATCCTGACTATTTTTTTATTTAATCTAATTTAATATTAAATAACCAAACTAAAACAAAAAATTAAAAATCGGAAAGTCTAATCTCTGACAACGGCATCCGACGACGGCAGTGGTATAATCTTGCAATTCATGTTCACTTTGATCCAAAATTGAACTCACTTTGAAATCTGCCCAATCTTGTCAATTTTCAGTCCATTCTTAGCATAATCAACAATGGGTTGATAGTTCAAATCAAAATGGTGAAAATTTTATTGGAATCAATTTTGTATTGATAGTTGGATCCAAAATCGAGATTAAAGCTTGTATTGGGTAGCTGGAACATGAACAAAGAAGCAAAAACTCCATGGACAACCATTAATGATGCTTGAAGCTTCAAGTTCAAGTTTTAGGTTTCTACCAACGAGTTTCGGTTTGAGAGAATGTTATTATAAAAGATCGGTTACGTCTTGGAGAGTTGATATCTGAAATTTGGGATAATTTGGTGAAGAATTCGGTGGGTTTTTGGGTGAATTTTAGTTGTAAATTAGTTGGAGAAGAAGATAAATTTTAAATTTCAGAAATTCCACAATATTCAGTAATAACCACTTTCTGGTTTAAAATAAAAATTTTAATGGTAAATTATATTAAATAAAAAAGAAAAATAGTTGGGCTTTAAGATGAGGCCACGTGTCTGGGGAACGAGGACGTTAAATGGTGAGGTATATCAGCAAACAAGCAAACAGAGGACAGCTTTAACTTTTTTGGGATAGCACAGGGTATATATGACCCTTTTCTGTAGATAAAACCATCTCAAATTGAGGAGATAAAGTAAATGCACTATGTGTTGGATACAAGAGTCATACATCTATCCGCTGCTATGTAGCCAGTCTATACAAAAATCCTACTAATGTTATAGTTAAATAAAAAGCGACCAGTTCAGGTGGCTCCCAAAAAATATGGTACCACTTCCTGTTAGATATGCGAAAAGATGTCATATCCCATCTGTAAACTACTGGAATTCCTTTCACCTGCGTAGGTAAATCATCAAAAGTTTCATACAACATATTTGTAGTTGAGTTATAATTGAGATAGCCTAATTTATCAGCAGGCTTATTAGCTTCTCTAAAACAGTGTTGCAAAATGAATCTCGTTTGGAGTTCTCTAAGTTCTTCAAATTATTTGTCGATCCTCCATGATATTAGTTTCACTTCATTCACACCATCCACAAGCATCTTGGAATTACTTTCTGCAATGATATATTCATATTCACACTCTATACACCATTTTACTCTATAGAGCAGCGTTGATGCCTCAGCCCAATTTCTTTACCAGGTCCTAAATTGAGAGAATATTCAAATAACACATGGCACTGACTATTTTTTATCACACCACCATCTACACAATAGCCATTCTTACAACTTCCATCTGAATTCATCTTAACAAAGCTAGTAGAAGGCTTGATCCACTTTATCATAGATGAAGTCTTGAATGCAATGTTACTGAGCATGAGTTTGGCAATGCATTCCCAATTAGGAATGTTTTTACCAATATCGAATTGTATGTTAAGCAACTGATCACCATTGAAGGAGATATATCTCACTGAGTTTTGAATATTTGGTTTTTCATGACCATATTTATCACTACACCTTGATCTCCAAAGGTCCCAACATGTAATTACTGGAAGACTTTTGAATATAAAAGCATGGACAGGGTTGAAGCTTTCTTTTTCACCCAATGGACCAACAACCGCCTGAAGGGAATATTGTAGTATGGAATGCAGTAGGGCCACAAAACACCTTCCAAACTGTTTGTGCAAAATCACCAGCACATAAGATGATCAACATTCTCTACTCTAGAATGCTCGCAACAACAACACCTTGAGGGAATGGATATTTGTAATGACCTGTTTGGTCGTTTTGAGCTCTAGATCTCCTTTCCCTAAAGGAACCTTTCCATAGCTTTAAAATGGTATTTTTACTTCTGGAAATGAGTGGTGCGATTTACAAGGAAATTGGCGGAGTATCGAAGAGGAAAATCTAATTTTAGAAGTTCTTATGTTGAAGAAATGAAAAGGGTTGCCTAAAGTCAACATATGGATTTAACATACTCACTTTTGAGTTTGTACAATTTGATTAGGCATGAAATGTGATTTATGACTTGGATGGTTGAAACGGATCCTAAGAGGCTCGGGTATGATTTGAATTCTTTGTTTGAAAACTAGTTATGTTTATGAATTAGAGTTGACCATGATTAGCATCGGGTCAAGGTGATCCCGGATTGGTGATTTGAGTGCGCGAGCAAGATTGTAGCATATTTTGATTGTGCTCGGGAGGTACCAGATGAGTTTTGAGTGTCGAAACAAAGATCGAATCTTAGGTGGGTTTCTAATTTCTAGCGCTAGGGGTTTTGGCCTTTGCGTTCGCGGGCATAGCCTCACTTAGTCACGACCCAAAATCCCATAAGGCTATGAGGGCACCTGCCCTAGCCCCTAGGTGTACCCAAATAAAAGTCTAAGTATTCAACATATATTAGAAGCAGAAACTAAAGAATAATAACTTATAAGTCAATAATAAAGTCTCATAACTTTTAACATGCGGAAATCTAAGTCATACACCTCCCAAAACTCGGAAGTCTTAAATACAAGAGCCTCTAAGTAAAAAGTATAAGTCTGAATACTACAAATATTGTCCAAAAAGTAAAGACACAAAAGTAAGATAGAAACGGAGTCGAGTGTCGCGGAACAACCAACAGCTCACCCTAAAAAATTCTAATGATACGCCTCAACGGTCGGCGGTGACTCGTTTACTACTAGAACTTAGAACATAACCTACAGAAAAGGTGCAACAAGTGTAGAGTGAGTACGGGGAAACATGTGTACTCAACAACATCGTTGAGCGACCCTAAACTTAAGTGGTGGCGAGGGTTGGTCTTTTCGATATTTACCTCCACATTTCATTAGTATTCAATCCAACAAGTCCTATACACTTAACAAATAAGAAATAGAAGGTCCTCAACTATGTAATTAGCTAAATATAGTTCCTTTCATAAGTCATATACAAGTCAAGTAATAAGAATGCAACGAAGTATAAATGATATGAAATGTGAATGCCATGGACAATATGCACCAGTATCCACACGCTCCTACAGTATGTTATACGTGACCCATGGGGGACTCATGAGGTCCATATACTCACCCAAAAATTCAGATCTTCTAGATCAAATCAGGTATCCAGCCGATAGACTATATTTTCATCATAACTCCATCCAGTACCATATCCAAACACGCCACCCCGGACCATCCCATATGACTCATCCAGTAAAACATGTCAATGATATCATATGAAGTATGAAATGAATATGCGTACAATAGTAATTACATAATATCAAGTATTTGCTAAAGATAGCTCGTTTTCATATTTTAGATCAGAATTGGAGTGATGAATGCACAATCAATAATAACACAAAGGTTTATCAAGTATGACTATTATAAGCCCATTTCACGAACAAGCAAGTTAATCAAGTAGATATACAACTACCAACTAATGCCCATACGCTTTGGAATTCTCTACTACATCACAATTAATCAATTTCATTGATTTTACCCATATCATGACACTGGTACTCGTACAAGTGCTCCTCACCTCATGAGTACAAATCCCAATTCCCTATTACTCCCCTTAAGTACCTTAAACCAATACAAAATACATTATAAATAGTCTAATAAGTTTCAACTTACCTTAATTCTAAAGCTCTAACGATTACTCCACGACCTTGCCCTTCCTTTGAGCTTTAGAACGAGCCCAATCTGCTCAAATACAGAATCTACATAAGAGTATGAGTCCGTAGACACCCATATTGGCATACTAATATTTCACGTCCAAAAGCTCATCCCAAAAACCAATCCCGAGCCCTGAAGGTCAAAACTATAATTTCATCATAAATTCAGCTTACCC
This sequence comes from Anisodus tanguticus, assembly GCA_034509755.1. Classification (NCBI taxonomy): domain Eukaryota; kingdom Viridiplantae; phylum Streptophyta; class Magnoliopsida; order Solanales; family Solanaceae; genus Anisodus; species Anisodus tanguticus. Next base: position 15,295,215 of record CM067548.1, on the reverse strand, counting down.
TTAGTCTAAAGGTCAAGAATTCAAAAAATCATCAAAAATCGATCATAATTCGACCTTCAATTCATCAATTTTCATGAAAATTCATTTCAATGGAAATCCTAATTTTGTAAGTTAAAAACATGGATAAAGTCTCTAATTCAAGGATGGAATCATGGAATAATACTTAGATGAAGATTACAAACTTACCCCTGAGCCAAATCTTAAAGATTTCCTTTGAAATAACTCAAAGCTGAGCTTTAGAACTTGAAGAATGAAGTGTTTATCAGAATTGGGGATTTAACACTGCCAAAGGTCTTCCCAATTGCGATCCCTGGCTCACAAATGCGATGACCAACTCGCAAAATTGAGAACTACATATGCATAACCCATCTCGCAAATGTGAACATCCTAGCCCCTTCCCCGACTTCGTAAATGCGACCAGAAGCTCGCAAATGCAAGTCCTACAATTGCAACATCCCCCTCGCAAATGCAACCACACCAGAAGACAACTGAAATTATAAACCCTCTAACACTCTAATTCTCGAGTTTAACCTCCAGAACCCCCATAACACAAACCAAATGTGAATTTCAGTCATGAAACATGTTCTGGACCTGCTCGCGCACTTGAAACACCTAAAAAGGTCATATTGACCCAATTTTAATAGTGGTCAACTACAAAATCCTAAGTAATTTCTCAACCAACGACCCAATCACACCTGAACCCCTCGAGACCCGATCTAACTTGACAATGTTACAAATCATATTTCAAACCTTATGGAATCGATGAAACTTCAACATGGACTCATTTACCCCGGATGTTGACTTTGGTCGAGCTTCTCAAATTCCTTAACTTAAGAACTTCTAATTTTATTAAATTTGATCCGAAACTCGCTCGATTTCATCGAGAACCGCGTTACCCATCCCCATAAGTCATAAATATCAAAATGAAGTTATGGGAAGGGTATGTTGGGGGAAAATAAGCCTAAAAGCTCAAAATGACCTTGAGGGTCGTTACATCTACTACATAAATAAATGTTCCTCCTCAAATAGTAAAGAAGAGATAATACCTTAATCCTAAAAAATCTAGGGATATCTATCCACATATCCGACTTGAATTCCTAAGTAGCCTCCTCAATTGGATGGTGCCTCCAATATACCTTTGTTGAAGCAATTTCTTTCGATCTCAACATTCGGATCTGCATATCCAAAATGGCTATCGGAAGACAAATTCTAATCAAGTAACACCGAATCACATGAGAACCATCCAAATAGTACTTATTCAACATCGAAACATGTAATACTGGGTGAACACTTGACAAACTAGTAGGTAAATCCAACTCATAGGCCACCTCGCTTATACTCTGAACAGTCTCAAATGGGCCAATGAATCTCGGGCTCAACTTTCCATTATTTCCAAACCTCATCACACCCTTCATGTGTGGAACCTTATACATAACCTAATTTCCAATTATGAACTCTAACTCACAAACCTTCTGATCTACACAATTCTTTTGCCTACTCTGAGTCATGAGGAGCCTTTCTTAAATCAACTTAAACTTGTCCAAGGAATCTCTCAACTATTCAGTACCCCACGACCTAACTTCAAAAGCATCAAGCCAACCAATCAGAAAGAGACACCGCCAAGGGTAGGAGGTGGTAACAATGACCACCGAAATCAATCACATATGCCTGCAACATATCATCAAGGACCTGAATAGTCCGCTCGGATTGACTGTCTGCTTATGGGTGAAAAGTTGTACTAAGCTCCACCAGAGTACCCAACTTTTTCTACATAGACTGCCAGAAATTAGATGTAAACTTAGTTCCCCGACACAAATGATAGAAATAGGAACCCTATGCAAATAAACTATCTTACGAATATAGATTTTGGCCAACTTCTCTGAATTTTAGGTAGCTTGAACAGGAACGAAATGTGAAGATTTGGTCAACATATTCATAATAACCCATATAGCATCAAACTTACCCAAAGTCCGTGGAAACCCTACCACAAAGTACATAGTTATCAATTATCACTTCCACTCAAGCATGGGCATCCTCTGGATCACACCACTCAATTATCGTTTTCACCATCTAGAATCACCTCATTGACTTCCCTTTGTAACTTTTTGTCATGAATCTTACACAACTTTGCAGCATTGAACTGTTGAGTCTTAATTTTCTGCAATAATGAAAACCTTGCATCCACGCTGCCTTAAATTTAGATCCATATGGATGAATATGTAGTGAATATTATGATGATCTATGAATACCTCACAATTCATCCCATAAAGATAATGCCTCAAAATCTTCAATGCGAACACCACCGTTGCTTCTCCAAGTTATGAGTGAGGTAATTCTTATCGTGAACCTTAAATTACCTCGAAGCATAGGCTATCACCATGCCTTTCTATATCAACACACACACTCAAGGCCAACTACCAAAGTATCACAATACACTGTAAAGCTCTCTTCCTTGATAGGTAAAGTCAAGATCGCTGCGGTAGTTAATAAAGTCTTGAGTTTTTGAAAGATCGCCTCACACTTATCAAATCATTGAAATGTCACTTCCTTCTGAGTCAATCTAGTCAACGTGGATGCAGTGGATAAAAACCCCTCTACAAATTGCCGATAATAACCTACGAGGCCTATGAAACTCTGAACCTCGGTAATCAAAATAGGTCTAAACCAATCTCTAACCACCTCAATCTTCTTGGGATCCACCATAATACTCTCCTTGGAAACTACGTGCCCCCAAAATGCCACTGAACTAAGCCAAAGCTCACACTTTGAAAACTTGGCATTGAGTTTCTTCTCATTCAGATTACAAACACGATCCTCAAATGTTGCTCATACTCCTCCTTACTATATGAGTATATCAAGATGTCATCGATGAAGACGATCACATAAGAATCCAAATACGGCTTGAACACCCCATTCATCAAATCGATAAAAGTTATTGGGGGCATTGGTCAACCAAAAAGATATCACCAAGAACTCATAGTGACCATAACGTGTCCTGAAATTCATCTTAGGAACATCCTCTACCCCTAATCATCAACTGATGATATCCGGATCTCAAATAAATCTTGGATATACTGAAGCACCCTAAAGTTGATCAAACAAGTCATCAATGCGAGGTATCATATACTTGTTCTAAAACCTTATAAGAATGCTGATACTCGATACACATATGCATATACCCATCATTCTTCTTCACAAATAACATTGGAGCACCCTAAGGAGAAACATTAAGTCTAATCAATCCCTTACTCAACAAATGATGTAATTTCTCCTTAATTCTTTCTACTCGGATGATGCCATCTGATATAGAAGAATTAAAATAGGATGAGTGCCCGGCTCAAAGTCAATGCAGAAATCAATATCATAATCAGGTGGAACACTTAGAAAGTCTATCGGAAACACCTCCGGGAACTCCCTCACTACCGAAATCTAATCGAATGGAGGAGTCTTTGTACTAGTGTCTTGAATATAGGTAAGTAAGCGAGACACTCTTTCTCAACTATTTGTTGGGCATTTAAGGAACTATATAACTCTCTTCGGCTACTGACTAAGAGCTTCGTTCCACTATAATCGAGGAATACCCGATATGACTATCATAATTGTCTTGGCGTCACAATCCAATATCCCATGATAAGGAGATAACCAATCCATCCCAAGAATTGAATCAAAGTCTATTATATCCAAAACCTTCAAATCTACTTGGGTGTCATACCTCATCAAGAAAAATATACAAGATCGATAAACTTGATCTACCACTATGAAATCCCCAACAGGAGTAGAAATATGAACAAGTAAACTAAGGGACTGATATGATCCGGCTTATGGAAGACACAGATTCAAACAACAAAAATACAAAAACTAAATACAGGAAGAAATCAAAGATGAGAGGTGAATAAATGGGGATAAGAATACAAGCAAGACCCAATGGATAGTGAATTTATGGGCAAACATGGAAATAATACAAAACCCTACCAATTGAATTCAACCCAAAGAACCTATACTATTTGAAATAAAATAAGGGACGTAATTGAATCCACAAATGAGCAACTCTCATATAAAATCAAGGGATAAATATTTCAATAGCCAACAATGGAGTCCACCAATGATGAACTATCTTTAACTACAATCTAGAGCTACCTAGCTAAATAAACTATCACTCTCAAAGGAGTATTTCAATTCTCAATTCATCCAATCTAAAACTAATGAAATAACAAGTGTATTATTTATACTACTTTGGCTAAGAAGACTAGGCTAGCTATTACAAAAATATCCTTAATTGATAGTCTTCTTTATAGATGATGACTTCTCTTTAAAGAATAGTCTTTTTTCATAATTAACCATATTCCTACCTTTAGCTTCCCAAGCTTGCAATTGTTGCCACACATCAAACATTTGGGCTTCTTTAAGAGGCAAGTTTTGGGCCTTGGACTCTTGGTCTCTTGAAATCTTCATCCATGCTATCTTTCATAGCTTGAATGTCCTTGTCTAGGCTTCTAGTACAAGTCCTTGGAAAAGTTTGAGCAATTGAGCCCTTTGATATCATATCATCCTCCTCTTCTTGAAAATGATTCGTCCTCGAACCCATACCTTGCAAGACATGGAAGAGAATGAGTACATTCCCTCACATATCAAATAAGGTAATCATCATAAGGCAAATGATAATACCTATATTAGGTATAGCATGCAACCAATACACTAAATGGCTTCCTCTTGTGATATAACCAAGCATCATAAGGATCTAGAAAGAGTATGTAGACAAACAATGCCCAAGACACTTGACTATTCAAGACATTTTGACAAAAGGGAAAATCAAAGGATCCAAAGCATTTAGAAAAACAAACATACAAGTTCTCATTGGTCATAGCAATCAAGAAGCACATATATCTCCTTAAGTCATGAAACAAGTGGTATCCCCCATAGCTAAGTGCAAAATCACACACAAGACCAATCTAAGTCAAGATAGTAGTCATTGCACTAGCCCACCTCGATAAAAAGATCCACTATCAAGTCAACACTGGGGTCAAATACAAAGGTATTCCCCACACAATTTTGCTCACATGCTCTATGGAAGCTCAAAATGAAATTAAGTAATAATATTAGCAAAGAATCACAAGAATGACTAGAAGTGTTACTACCATACTCATCACACAAAGAAGTTATATCCATGTCTTAGAAAGAACAAGAATAAGCACGAGCCACAAATACATACTGTTGATACCTAATTTTTTTACCCTCAAATAATTTTATTTAATTATTCAAAGTTCCTGAGTCATAGACAGAGTGAAATATATTTTTATAAAATTATTCTGAGAATATTTTGTCATTTCATTTGACAAAATATCACTTCGTATACCTATTTTATATCATATCATAATTTGACATAATTTGATAATTAATTATGATTTTAGAATTTTAACTGATAATTATAAATGATTGTCTCAAAATAAATTTTCAAAATTAAGGTATTGAATTAGTGTTAAATTTTAGACTCAAAATGAAGCTTTTAGTCTAATTAGGTTACTTATGAAATTATTCATTCATTTCTTAAATTTAAAACATGACCACATTTGCAAAATGTGGCCATAACTTAATTTTGAATTACAAAGAATGTGGGACATTTTCATTTTTTATTTCAACTCGTTTTAAATTGAGCCTAGGACGATTAGGCACGGCCAAATATCAATTCGTCAAAGGCAAAGAATAGAAGGGAACAATGCCTATTTGTTCTTTTCCTTCAAAGACCATGGAAACCCTTCCGCACACTACCATTGGCAAAGATGGCAAAGGTCAGACGTACGCTCCTTATGGCTTTAGAGTTGGTTCATCCCAATTGGGTAGGGGCATTAATTTCCCTTACCCCTCTGTCCTCCATGCCACCACAACCCCACCACCCCAAGGTGAGGTTACCTCTATGCTATTTGTTTTTTCAGCGATTGACTTAATGGTTTTTGTCTTATTTTGATTTCAAACTCTGAAATTCTATTGGCTAATCGATTTTGGAGGTATTTCTCCCCCTTTTCACATATTCCACACCAATTGGAATCCAAAGTTTTAGGGTTTGGGGTTCTATAAATTGAACCCCACCCTTCATTTTCCGAGGTCCAGAACTTGAATCCTAGGCTTTTACATTGTTAAGAGCCGTTTTCAAGTAAAATTTTGATTAATTATCTTTAAGTTATGGATTCAGCCTTTGGGAGGAATCCAGAGTTAGGATAATTGATCTTTCAATTATTAAAATCATTTTTTATTTGTGTGTTGTGAGCTTGAGGTTCGAGAGTGAAGAACAAGCCACCTTTGACCTTTCGGCTGCCTCCACACATGGTAAACTTACTTCCTTTTAAATTTTGTGCCATTTAAATTTATACTATGTGGTTTGTACAATATGATTATGCGTTTGTTAAATGTGTTTAGCTTAATTTAGTTGTTATTTAGGTCTGTTAGTTTAATTTAAAGCATGTTAAGTGTTATTTGAGTCTGTTAAGCGAATTATTAAGTATGATTAGGTTAGGTTTGGATTCTTTAGTAGTCATTAATTATGTATAGTGAGATTACTAGCAATTCATAATCATTTGGTTGGTTTTAAATGGATTTGATGGTAGTTACGATTACGGTACTAATATACATGTTTAATTAAGCTAAATATTAGTTATGTCCATTAATGTTAAGTAACAGGCATGTTAAAAAATATGATTAGTTGTTGAGATTATTAACTTAAGTGTTAGCATGTTTAGTGTCTCATTATGACTGTTATGCATGTTTAGTTTACTAATTGGTTACTGTTAAACGAGGCCCATTAATCAGCACAGCCCAGCTCGACAGATGAGCCCATCACGGGCAGAATAGAGCTAATGCAATCTTGTATATATGGTATATATATTTGTAGTATATTATAGTGTAAAGGTTACCTTAATTAGTGTTATACACTTACCATAATTGTATAGTTAGAATTATGGTAGAATAAGGTTTTAGGAATAGAATAGGAATATGATTCTCCTATTTTGTAACTTGTATAAATACCTTTCAATTAATGAAAATAATCAAGGGGATTATTTCTTTCATGGTATCAAAAGTCTAGGTCACACAAAAATTTTCTCTCAAAGTTTTTGTCCCCCCTCTCGGCCGAGACCCCGCCCCCCTCGGGTTTTACCAAATTTTGTCTTCCGCTCTCAAAATCTCTCTTACTAATCCCTCTTTCACCTCTTGTTCTTTCGGTATGTCTACATCAAAGAACTCGTTTCACCCTGCCCTTGTTGTTTCTAACATCAAGAATCATATCCCGTTAATTCTTGAAATAGAAAACGTCTAATACGCGACGTGGGCGGAGTTGTTCAAAATTCACGCTCGTTCGCATCAAGTCATCCATCACATCATTCCCGCGGCTCTTGATGATACAGAGGTGCCTAAACGCGAGGATGATCCTAAATTATGGACAACGTTTGATTCCACTGTCCTTCAGTATTCTACTATCTCCACCGACCTATTGCAGACGATTATCGAGCCAGACGCTACGGCGATGGCTGCATGGGATAGACTGCGTGACATATTCCAGGATAATCACAATTCCAGAGCTGTTACCCTTGAACAGGATTTTTCCCACGTCAATATGGAAAATTTCTCGAACGTTTCAGCATATTGCAAAAGGTTGAAGGAATTGGCGGACCAACTCCGCAATGTTGGTGCGCCTGTTGGTGAAGATCGTCTTGTTTTACAGATGGTCGCTGGCCTATCCGAGGCCTATAGTGGCGTTGGGACTCTCCTTCGTCAAAGTAATCCTCTTCCAAGGTTCTATCAAACACGATCCATGCTTACCTTGGAAGAAACCGGTTTGGCTAAAAAGGCGGCTACTAATGCTAGTCCCGTGGTCATGATGACTTCCTCCCCAAGTCCTCAAAATTATGGCAACAATTCGAACCAAAACCAATCCCACGGGGGCAACAAGAATGGCCGAAAAAATAAAAATTGCGGGGGCAAACGTGGTGGTTCAGGCGGCAGTCACGGTGGTCAAAGTAGTGGCAGTGGGCCCCCTCCAGTTTCCAGTGGGCCACCGAACCCCTAGTATCAGCCTTGGGCCTCTGGGCCGTGGGCTTGGACTAGTGGACAGTGGCCCTACAGCCCAACTCCAACACAGTTTGCACCTACTGGCCAGTGGGCTTTCCAGCAGCCCAGACGGCCCATCACCTACTGGCCTAGTAGTAGCGGCGGTTCCAAGCGGCTTCACCACGGCGGCAGGCCCAATTCACCGGAATACTTGGGCCCCGGCCTCCGCAAGCTCACCATGCAGCAGGCCCCACTCAGACTGATATCGAGGCCGCAATGCACACACTAGGGTTGACACAATCGGACCTAAATTGGTATATGGATACCGGTGCCACCACCCACATGACATCCGATTCAGGTACTCTCTCATCTTATTCCAATTTGAGCAACCCTCGCAGTATAATTGTCGGTAATGACAACTCTATTCCAATTCAGGGTTATGGTCAGAAAATGTTGTCTCCCTCCAATCCACCCCTTATCTTGAAAAATACTTTACATGATCCCAAATTGATTAAAAACTTAGTGTCTGTCCGAAAGTTCACCACTGACAATTCTGTTTCTGTTGAATTTGATCCTTTTGGTTTCTCTATGAAGGATTTCAAGACTGGGAGTCCTCTCATGAGGTGTGATAGTAGGGGAGATCTTTATCCTATCACGCCCGGTGTCGGTCCATCGAGTCAAGCCTTGCCATCAGCCTTTACAACCATTTCTCCCTCCTTATGACATGCTCGCCTTGGTCATCCGGGATCCTCTATTTTATCAATTTTAGATAAAAATAGTTTTATTTCTTGTAAGGGTACGAGTCGTACTCCACTTTGTCAATCTTGTTCATTAGGAAAAATTGTTAAGTTTCCATTTGTAGACTCCAATTCTCATACTTCAATGCCATTTGATATTATTCATAGCGACTTATGGACGTCTCCTGTTCTTAGTTCGTTGGGTCATCGATATTATGTTCTCTTTTTAGATGATTATTCTAAATTTTTGTGGACGTTTCCAATTGCGAATAAATCACAAGTGTTTTCCGTCTTCATAAAATTTAGAGCGTTCATTCGTACCCAATTCGAAAGAGAAATAAAAAATATTCAATGTGATAATGGAAAAGAGTATGACAATAGGGAGTTTCGGGAGTTATGTGCTAATAATGTGATCAATTTTCATTTTCCGTGTCCTCATACATCTTCACAAAATGGGAAAGCTGAACGCAAAATTCGTTCCATAAATAACATTGTCCGTACTCTTTAATTCATGCTTCCATACCTCCATATTTTTGGCATCATGCTCTACAAATGGCCACATATCTCCTTAACATAATTCCGTCCAAAGGTCTGACATATTCTTCTCCCCTCCACATCTTATATAATAAGAACCGTCTTATTCTCATCTTCGGGTTTTTGGGTGCTTGCGTTATCCGTTGTTCCCATCCACCACAATTAACAAACTTCAGGCTCGGTCTACTCCGTGTGTATTCTTGGGTTATCCGTTTAATCATCGTGGTTACAAATGCTTTGATTTATCCTCTAAGAAAATCATAATTAGTTGCCATGTCATTTTTGATGAAACCCAATTCCCTTTTACGAAAGTTCATACTCCCGAGCCTAGTTCGTATAATTTTTTGGATGACCGAATATCCCCGTATATTATTCGGCATTTTTCGGACATCTCCCGCACCCAAAACTCTCCAGCGGGCCCACTGCCCGCTGGCCCCACTGGCACGTCTCGGTCGGTACTACCCAGTAGTCTCACTGGGCCAGTTTCAGTGATTGGGCCACTCCAGCCCACCACCGGAACGGGTCCGATTCCGATCACTATTTCCATCGATAGGTCCATTTCCAGAATTGGGCCAGCAGGCCCACTACCTGCTGGCCAGTTCTTCCCGAGCCTAAAAAATTCCCAAAATCCGCCCACCTCTTCCTCGAGTCTTAGACTAGTCACTCGTAGTCAACGGAGTATTTTTACACCGAAAAGACATTTTAATTTACATTCGAATGTCTCTAAATCCCCCTTGCCCCGTAATCCCGTGTCTGCCTTAAACGACCCGAATTGGAAAATTGCTATGACTGATGAATATAATGCTCTTATTGATAATAAGACGTGGGAGTTGGTGCCCCGTCCCTCTAGTATTAATATTATCAGGTCTATGTGGATTTTTGCTCATAAAGAAAATTTGGATGGTTCTTTCGCTCGACATAAGGCACGGCTTGTGGGTGATAGTAAGACTTAACAGGTTATGATAGATTGTGGTGAGACGTTTAGTCCGGTGGTCAAGCCGACTACAATTTGTACTGTGCTCATCTTGGCTCTATCAAAGGCATGGACTATTCATCAGTTGGATGTCAATAATGCTTTCCTATATGGTGATCTCAAGGAAACAGTCTATATGCATCAGCCGTTGGGTTTCAAGGATCCCAACCGTCCTCATCATGTCTGTTTGTTGAAGAAGTCCTTATATGGGCTTAAGCAGTCTCCACGGGCCTGGTATACAAGATTTGCTGACTATGTTTCGACTATTAGGTTCACTTACAATAGGTCAGATAATTCCTTATTCATCTACCGTCGTGGTTCATCCTTGGCCTACATTCTGTTATATGTGGATGATATCATTTTGACTGCCTCTTCCGATAAATTACGCCAGTCTATCATGGCCATGCTCAGCTCTGAGTTTGCTATGAAAGACTTAGGGCCGTTGAGTTACTTTTTAGGGATTGCTGTCAGACGTCATTCCGATGGATTGTTTTTGTCTCAACGAAAGTATGTTGCTGAGATCATAGAGAGGGCTGTGATGTCATCCTGTAAGTCCACTTCCACCCCAGTTGATGCAAAACCCAAGCTTAGTGTCGCGGCTAAGGTGCACCATACGAGGACCCGACCCGCTATCGTAGTCTTGCAGGGGCCCTCCAGTATCATACCTTTACCGGACCGGATATTACGTATGCTATTTAGCAGGTGTGTTTATTCATGCATGATCCAAGAGTTGAGCACATGAATGTAATCAAACGCATCATTCGGTATGTTCAGGGCACACTGGACTTTGGTTTGCATTTGTATCCTTCCTCTACATCCACACTTGTCTCATACACAAATGCGGATTGGGGTGGTTGTCCGGACACCAGACGGTCGACGTCTGGCTACTGTATGTTCCTTGGCAACAACTTGGTCTCCTGGTCGGCGAAGCATCAGGCAACTTTATCACGCTCAAGTGCAGAGGTCGAATATCGAGGGGTAGCGAATGTGGTCTCCGTATCATGTTGGCTACGTAATTTGCTTTTGGAGCTTCATTGTCCCATTCAGAAGGCAACCTTGGTATATTGCAATAACATTAGTGCCATCTACCTTTCAGGTAACCCGGTTCAGCACCAACGCACTAAGCATATCGAAATGGACATTCACTTTGTCCGTGAAAAGGTTGCTAGGGGTCACGTTCGCGTATGCCATGTCCCGTCTCGTTATCAAGTTGCAGACATATTTACAAAGGGTCTACCCGCGGTCCTTTTTGAAGATTTTAGGGACAATATCAGCGTTCGAAGACCGCCCGCTATGACTACGGGGGTGTGTTAAATGAGGCCCATTAATCAACACAACCCAGCTCGGCAGATGAGCCCATCACGGGCAGAATAGAGCTAATGCAATCTTGTATATATGGTATATATATTTGTAGTATATTATAGTATAAAGGTTACCTTAATTAGTGTTATACACTTACCATAATTGTATAGTTAGAATTATGGTAGAATAAGGTTTTAGGAATAGGATTCTCCTATTTTGTAACTTGTATAAATACCTTTCAATTAATGAAAATAATCAAGGGGATTATTTCTTTCAGTTACTATTAGTGTTTATGACTATGATAGTTAGCATGTTTAGACTACTGCTGGTAATTGATGTGATATTTTAAGCATGATTAGCTAGGTTATGTGTTATTTGTGTTCATTTAGACTATGGATTAGCAGGTTTGATTAGTTAAAATCACTGTCAGTGTTCATTACTGTTGTTTGAGTTCACTAAGTTAGTATTCAACATGATTTGTTTAGAAGTAGTCACTATTAGAGTATATTGTGGTGGTCATTTTTGTGTTAAATACTCATCGTGTCAGTTTAAGAGTTGTGTACTGTTGTGAGTTGCTTTGATGATGTTAGGCTAGTTGATGTGTTAACTTTGAGCTTGTTCTAGCTGAATATAAAAGGATTAGAGTAGTATAATGTTCAATGTTAGGTTAGCTAAGTGTAATCATGTAAACTGAGTTAACAAGCTTAAGTGCGTGCATATGAGATTTGCTTTACCCTCATAGAGTTTGTTTAGTTAATATGAAGTCAAAAATGTTGGTCTGGAAAATTGAATAACTGAATAAACTATTTTAACATGTTGTTGTAGTAGTCTGAGAAGCATATTTAACCACTTAAAGACTTTGTCTGACTAATCTATGCCCCTTTAATGCTTGTTATGTTATTTAACACTAGTTTGAACAAAAAAATGAACTGTTGAGGTCAGTGTGTACTTGCATAATGACTATGTTGGATTTTGAGGGTCATGCTTAGCCTGGATATGTGATAAATGTTATGCATGTCGTTTAGTCTTTGTGTGGATACAATTAGTTCATTTCACTTAGGGTAATCAAGAGTTAGCAGGAAAATGTGTTGTTTGTTTGAAGTCTGTAGCATGATTTAGGAGCATAATAGGGTGTTGGAATGAATTGTGGTAATATCAGTAGAATATCTGCATCATAGGATGACTTTGCTAACTATTTTGACTTGTTTGCTAAAATGTATCCCAAGTATAAGAAGTTTTAAAGGTTTCTGATGCATGTTTGTGGCTTTTTTTTGCTAGGTTGATGTTTATTGTCCTAATCTTTGCTACATGTGTTTATAAGTCATTGAAAGAAATTACCTATAACTTGCTTGCCACATGTCATGTTCATTGTCCTATTTGTTTGGGATCAATAGGATCAACTGACTGTTCTAATTAGGCCAATTCTAGCTAGTTCTGAACTGTCATCATGATTAAGCATGATATATGTGTTGTTGGTAGCTAAATAAGGTGTGTTAGGAGTGAAAGGTTCATCTGTGTAATCCCTATCAACTAAGAAGGACATATGCTTGCCCTGTTTTTGTTTCCTAATACACTCACATACTTAGTTCTTGTCTAGTTCATATATTTCTAGGAGCCTTACTTTTTCTCTCTTATTGCAATACATAGAAGGCAGTTTGTTTGCTCTAAGTCCTGGAAATCATGATGGTATACCACGAGGTGTATGGGTTGTATACTAAGTGTATATCCCATAAATCAAGTGTGTACCAACATGAGCCTCTATATATCATCCATGTTTTGCTATGCTGAAAATATTTGTTGGTTCTTATTATCCTATTTGCCTTCTTTGCATTCTTGTAGTAGCTTGGGCCTAGCCCATTGTTGATATTCTTTCCCTTTCTTATTTTGTTATTAATCGAGTCCATCAGAACCCCTTTTCTTGAGTTGTCCTAATCATGGGCTAATAGTTGGAGTAATTTGCATTTGTATTAGATAATTTCGGGTACCCTCTAACTTGTCTCCTCATTTTCTCTTATCTTCCTCGCATGCCTCGCGTCAACTGCTGAGATGGGCCTTCACTGGGCCCATCATCTCTTTCGTGTGAAACCAAGTGTCCAACATATAATCAAACCGATTGGGTTGAGGCCCAATCAAGATTGTTTTTGCCGAGATGAAATAGGAAAGGAAGCTAATATTTGCATGAAGGCCTAGCTATTGGTAAAAATAGCCAACTGGTGGGCTTAGTAGGCCAACCAGCCTAAACTTTATCTATTTCAAGTTTGTATAATTATGTGTATATATGTATATGTATTGTAATAAAATACTTTCACTATTGGAACCTTAATGTGGTTGGGAATTAGGATAGGTAAAATGATACGTATCTCGTTTAGTTAGGTCGTCAAAAATGATTTCAAAAACATTTGTTCACAAATCTGGAAAGTTAAACATAATGGACTATTCTGAAACAATAAAATGACTGTTTTTGATATTTTGAACCTGAAAACGAAATAGATTGTTTTTACGAAGTGTCAAACTAATTTTTGGACCATGAGGCACAACTTGAACTTTATTTTCGAGGAACTAATTTGGACTGAAACTCGGTGTTTTGATTAAGTAAGCAAAAAATGGGCTAAGCCCAAGAAGTTGATTGTTTTTTTGGATAAACACAAACCTATTTTGGACATGTGTTTGGCTAGTGGCTTTGGACAAGTTAAAATATAGTTGAACCTGGGCTATAACATGCTAAAGGGAAAAAAAGGAAAAAAATATTTTTTATCTTATTTGACATAAAACCAACTTGTGATTTTAAAAGGGAACTATACCATCTTTGACTTAAAAGGTGTTTTAAACTAAAAAAGGTTTAAGTATGAAAAAGATAACCAATTTAAGTTGGACTAAATGTGAAGTTTTACTCAAATTCACATTTGGGTGTTCTTAGTCAGGAAACTAAGTTGGTTATACACCTTGTGCATACTAATTTTAGCAGAAGTTTTTAACTCTTTCTTTTAGATAAAACCTTGAGTTTTGAAGGAATGGCAAATACCTTTTTTGCGGGTTTTTAGACCTTAAGCAATGTATTTCATTTTTGAAGCATGCTATAGGTCAACCATATTCTACGGATTTTTAATACCGGGGTGTTAACACCTCCTCGGGGGATCACCAGAACCCTTACCTTGACTCTGGTTTAGATAGGATTTTCATAGGAATTTGAATAAACCCATTCACACCGGTTTTCCTAATTTACCTATAAATTAGGTAGCGAATCTAAACACAATTATCCGATTTAGGGCACCATCCAAATTATTTGTAGTTCTTTTATAAGCTTGTCCATATAAAAAAGCAAATTGTAACAGATGGTGACTTTGCAAGGGATAAACCTAGGTTCTAACCATAAGGGTTCCAGTAAAACATGTTTTTTCAAAATGATAGAAATTGCTTATGTGTTTAAATACCTCAATTATAACTGTCATTAATGCATTCATCTTCCGACAAATGACATGCACACACACTTACATATGTTCACAAAGGTGATTATGCGGATTTGCAGTCACTCTCTAGTATAAAACCAAAAACATTTCTTTGGAACACGTTCAAGACGAAGTTGGTATGTGGTCATTCAAATTCCTTCTAGCTTGTTTAAAATTCCTAGCTCAATTTCCTTCTAGCTTAATTACTAGGCCTTGTAATATGAGAAGACTAAGCAATACGTGTAAATGATAAGGTGACTAGGCCGAAGAATAGTCTAGAAATGGAAGCTTCCATCGTGCCCCAAAGAGATAATTCATGAACTAACTAGTTCATGCATTTATCTACATGGATGACACAAAAGGGTGGCCTAGAGAACATGAAGATTTGGTCTTTTCCCTTCCCCCAAAAGGGCCGAACTCCTTCCCCCTTTCCCATTCGGCCGAAGTACTTGTATTGTGTCTATCTAGTTGCCTTCTAGAAAGGACATTGAAGTTATATGAGATATATTTGAGTATTACTCAAACTTTGCTAAGTTATTCAACTTTTGTGTTGCTTATCTTAGTTGGTCCTTTTGTGGTCTGGACCTCGATCCTTTTGTGGGTCACCCCTTGCTCCTTTTGTGGTCCAAACCCATCGGTGTAAGTCTCGTTAGAACTTTTGTGATCTAACTATACCCAAGCCATGGTTCTATCAGGTTACTTGGTTACAAATACATTGAAGGTCTTCTCGGCTTTCATTGTCTTATCCACCCACGATTTTTTCCATCAATTTCGTGTTCAATAATTGTTCAAACTGCCTCATTCTTTTCACCACAAAACTTTACCAACTACCTGCACACCCCCCACGCCTTGACGCTATGGCTAACCTAAACGAAGAACTTTGGAGGACCTTAAGTAAACTTGTGGCGGAACAAATGCAACTCTTAAGAAGAGAGTTTGCGGAGCATGTCATAATTAATGATGCCAAGTACGGAGAAGATGTTGCATAAAACAAGTCAAGGCATGAAAGAGAAGATGTCCGAGACAACCTGAGACATTAAAGGGAATATGTCCGAAATAACCCGAGGCATGAAAGGAAAGATGACCTAAGCCTACGGTTGGAACTTCCAGCCTTTGAAGGAAACATAGACCCGAAAGAGTTTCTTGAATAATTAAGGGCCATTGAGAGGATTTTCGAATACAAATAATATGATGACCACAAGTGTTTTAAGGTTGCTTCATTAAAGTTGAAGAAATTCGCTTCTGTGTGGTATGAAAACCTCAAAACCAGCCAGAAGAGGAATGGAAAAACCATGATTGAATCTTGGGACAAATTAAAGAAACATTTGAAGAAAAAGTTCTTGCCAAGGGAATATGAAAAAGACCTATACCTCAAGCTCAACAAACTTCTTCAGGGAGTTCTTAAAGTTGAGGAATACGTCCGGGAGTTAGAGAAAGTGTAACACCCAGTACTTTCGGGTGATGGTTTGAGCAGCCAGACGTATGTAAGTAGAGCCGAGACATTGAGGATTTGTGTCATATTCACGTATGCAAATGAAGAGCTTAGTATATAAAAGGATGCGGTCCTGAAATAATTTATCTGAGGGCATTCACGTGGATCCATCGAAGGTGGAAACTATCCAAAGTTGGCATGAGCCTATGAATGTAAGTGTTGTAAAAAGTCTCCTTGTTGGCTTCTTTTTCTCGTTGTTTCATTCGAGATTGTGGTACCCTTGCTGCTCCTATCACTGAACTAATGAAAAAGGATGAGTTTAAATAGTCCCAAGGAGCACAAAGAGCTTTAGAAGCCGTGAAGGGAAGGATATGTGAAGCACCACCTCTAGCTATTCCAAACCGTGAGAAGCTATTAGAAATTGAATGTGGTGCTAGCGGAATTGGTGTTGGAACCTTCTCAATTCAAAACAAAAGGTCCATTGCATTGTCTAGTGAAACATTGGGTGGTGAACGACTCAATGACAAAGAATTTTATGTTGTAAGATCCTTGGTCCAATGGGGGCAATATTTGAAGTCAAAACCTTTTGTCTTGTATTCAGATCCTTTCTACAAGGTGGAACCTCCAGACGAATATAGAAGTATTCATTCAATGTTTGATGTTGGAGACTTATCACCTTACATAGATGACAAGCATTTGAGGGGAAATTCTGTTAAAGAAGGGGAGATTGATGAAAAAAAACCGTGAACTTAAATTTCCAACGTGAGCCGCGAGGTGATATGATCGGATTGCCAAAGATTGTCGACCATCCTATGATAATATGCTTATTGTGGCATGGAGTATGGAGTGGAATTGATGAAAGGACTTGAAGATTCAAGAAAACAACATTTTCGACCATTATGTAGGTCTTGGCCGAGACCACTTTTAGCCATTCCAGCAGAGTTGATAGAGTTAAAGGAGCAACTTAATGACTTGTTGAGTAAGGGCTTCATTCGACCAAGTGTATCTCCATTAGGTGCTCCTGTCTTGTTTATGAAGAAGAAGGATGGCACCATGTGTGTGTGCATCAATTACAGGCAGTTGAACAAGGTCACAATCAGAAACAAGTATTCGGTTCCTCATACTGATGATCTATTTGACCAACTTCAGGGTGCTTCAGTGTTTTTGAATATTGATTTGAGGTTCGAGTATCATCAGTTGATGATCTAGGTCGAGGATGTGCTCAAGATGACTTTTTGGACTCGGTATGGCCATTATGAATTTTGGTGATGTCATTTGGATTACTAATGCCCCTGTAGTGTTTATGGACTTGATTAACGTGATATTCAAGCCGTATCTGGATTCATTTGTGATTGTGTTCATTGATGACATCTTGATCTACTCAAAGCATCGGGAGGACCATGACCAGCATCTGAGAGTGGTTCTTGGTTTATTGAAGGAGAAGAAGCTTTATGCTAAGTTTTCAAAGTGCGAGTTTTGGTTGAACTCTGTGGCATTATAGGACATGTGGTGTCCAAGGATGGGATTATGGATGATCCTAAGAAGACAGAGGCAGTCAGGGATTGTCCTAGATGAATTACTGTGACAGAGATTTAGAGCTTTGTGGGTATTGCTAGCTACTATCATTGGTTCGTCAAAGGATTCTTTTCTATTGCTTCTCATTTGACGCATTTGACTCAAAAGGAGATTCCGTTCCAGTGGTCCGACGAGTTTGAGCAGAGCTTTCAAAAGCTCAAGTGTCTTTTGACCACAACCTTAATTTTGTCCCTTTCGATAGACGGGAAAGACTTTACTGTATATTGTGATACTTCTAGGATAAGGTTGGGTTGTGTGTTGATGTAGAAGGGTAAGGTTATTGCTTATGCATAGAGGCAGTTGAAGTCGCATGAGAAGAACTACCTTATTCATGATTTAGAGTTGGTTGCTATTGTGTTTGCTTTAAAGATTTGGAGGCATTATCTCTATGGTGTCCATTGTAAGGTGTATACCGATCACCGCAATCTTTATCACATTTTTAATCAGAGGGACTTTAATTCTAGGCAGCATCGATGGATGAAGTTGTTGAAGGATTATAACATGACTATTTCGTATCGTCCAACAAAAGCCAATGTGGTGGCAGATTTCTTGAGCCGAAAGGCAGTTAGTATGAGGAGTTTAGCTTGTCTGATCGTTTCTGAGCATCCTTTGGCATTGGAGGTCCAACCTCTAGCTAATCATTTTGTGAGGCTTGATATTTCAAATCCGAGTAGGATTTTGGCATTTGTTGAGAAAAGGTCATCTCTTTTGGATCAGATTTAGACTCACTAGTATGATGATGTGAAGTTGTGCAAAATGCAAGATAAGGTGATGAGTGGTGCGGCCAAGTAGGCCATGATTGATGGTGAGGGGGTGTTGAGGATCAAAGGTTCTAGTATGCATTCCTAGAGTTAGAGATTTGACTAGGCTGATTATGGAGGAGACTCATAGATCTAGATATTCGATTCATCATGGTGCTACTAAGATGTATCGTGATTTGAGGCAGCATTATTGGTGGGAGAGAATTGTCATGGATTTTGTTGTTGGGTTGCCCAAGACTTTGGGAAAGTTTGATGCTATTTGGGTAATTGTTCAAAGATTGACAAAGTCTGCGTATTTCATTCTAGTCCAGATGACTTATAATGTAGAGAAATTAGCTAAGATCTACACCCGAGAGATTGTTTGTCTTCCTCTAGTTCCTATTTCTATCATCTCGAATCGAGGTACTCAGTTTACTTCATATTTTTTGCGGACTTTGCAGAGAGAAATAGGTATTCTCTTGGATATCAGTACAACTTTTTACCCTCAGACCGATGATCAGTCCGAGCAGACTATTCAGGTATTGGAGGACATGTGACGAGCCTACGTGATTGATTTTGGTGGTCATTAGGACCAGTTCTTACCCTTGGCAGAGTTTCCGTACAACAATAACTATCACTCCAGTATTGATATGGCTTTGTTTGAGGATTTGTATGGTAGGAGATGTCGATCTCCCATTGGTTGGTTTGATGCATTCAAGATTCGTCCTTTGGGTACTGATTTCTTAAGGGATTCCTTAGAGAGGGTGAAGGTGATTCAGGATAAACTCCAATAATACCTATTTTACCCTTCATGTAGCCTTTATGTGGGGTTTGTGATTCGCGGGGATGGGTAGCATGGATCCTGAGGTTCAGTTTCATGAGTTAAGGATGAAAAACCCAAAACTAGAACTTTTGAGTTGGATAGTTTGACTTAAAGTTGAATTTTAACTAGATGAGTTTGTTTTTAGGTTATGTCGCTTCAGGTAACTCCGGAGGGTCATTCATGGCTTAGTTGAGTCATTGATTTGCTTCCTAAATTAAATATATTTTGTGGCCTTATTTGTAATATTTGTATCTTTGGTTTTCCGAATAATTCTTTAGAAAGGTGTGTCTTAGCTCAGTTAAATAGGAAATTCGAGGATACGAGTGAGTTTGTAGCACCGTTTACCTTAGACGAGCATGTCTGGTTTGTGTTCGGGAGGTCTCGAGTGTTTCGGGTGTATAATTGGAGATTGAGGTTCTTTACCATGTGTCGGTGTCTGCCTCGACAGCACCTGTTCTCGCTTTGGTATGTCCACCTCTATGGGAGGTTGGCTTGCCGAAGCGGGGGGTGGGAAAGTGTAGAGTTTCCACCTTAGCATATGGGATTTCTGCAAGGGCGGGTGCACCTCTGCGGAGTCAGGTTCACCATGGTGATGGGGTGAGCTGTCAAGTGACTGCGCCCCAGGGAGTGTTATGTTCGCCGGAGCGGATCCGCGCCGTCAAAGTCGATTATGTTGGAGTAGAATCATTGTATCTGGTGTCCTATTTAATTCCCTAGGTCAGATTTCATTTCTTAAAATAGTATATCTCGAACCTAGCACCGCCACAAAGCATTTTCAAAAGGTTAAGAATAATTTCATCCTTTGGGTAAGAGATTTCCTTGTTTTATGGTTTAGTTTCATATGCTAAGTGCTTTAATGGTGGTTTAGTATGTTTATAAGTTGGGGAAATATGAGTTGTAATTTCTTATGAGATTAAGATAGTTAGGTTATTGATTTAATGAAGGTTTTATGGATTAGATTGTATTAATATCATGATTTAGTGTTGGAATATGTCATATTATCACGTCGTAAGGCTTAATTTGAGTATAGAAACCTATTTCAATATTGGAGAAAATTCTAGGGTTTCAAATTTGGGGCTTTTGTATAATGTTAAATTAAAGGTTCAAATGTGTTTAGTTTTCAAATTAACTTAAGGATATGATTACCTAGTATGTATTAATAGTTTTCTGGTATTAAATTTTGAGTCTTGGTGACGCAGGCCTGGGTTGGTATATGTGGTTTTGCTTTGTTAAGGATTATGTCCATATTTGTTGTGTAAGATTTATATTAACGAATAGTATATACGTGATTAGACTTTGACTGTCACGAGGCATAGAGGGAAGGCAAGACTGTCACCGAGGCTTGATCGTGTAGCGCTCCTGTTCGGCATAGAGGTAGGCTATAATTTAGTTTTTTGAGACTTCGCAAGAACTGCATAATTAGTTATAAATATTTAGGGGTATTGGGCGTGATAGGGGTCCCACTCAGATGGTTGTGATAAACGTCTGAGTGGGTACCGGTGTTGAACTATGATGATAGATGATTTGGGGAATTAACCTAAGCTGATTCTGATTGCTAATTATGTGGGCTCGTCGCCATACTTGTTATTGTTGTGCTTATTCATCACACATGCTTTGTTATGATATTTTGATTATACTTGGATTATACATTGATAAGTTTCTGAAAGCATGTGATATTCAACTCTATATGTGTTGTATCTCATTATATCGCGATTCTTGCCTTATATTATCATTTGCATTCATACACTTATGATTATGATGATATTGATATTAGGATAGTATGATTATGTTATGGGTCCAGGGGGACCGGAAAAGGTAAGAACATTGTTGAGATTATTGCAACATTGAGAGATGATGATGATGATGATACGCGGGGATCGGAGTTGCACGCTTGCAACAGATATTATTACAGCCAAGAGTTGGGCTCCGAAGGGAAATTTTAGAGGGGTATATGGACTTCGCGGGTCCTTCATGGGTGTACTATCATAATAAAAATGTGACATATTGTATACGGGATGTTAGAAGTACCGGACATGTGCATTGTATTCATATCATTCTTCATTACATCATTGGTTATTTGTGGTTGTATTTGATACCTGATTATTTATTGATGACTTGGTTGGATTTCGAATATGAAATGGTTGTACTTTCTCATGATAAATAGATTAATTGAATTATTGGAATGTCACTGGATGGCTTAAGGGATTTGATATATTACTTGAATAAGGCATTATGTGAACTATGTAGACCATTCTGTGGACTATGTGACTTTACTTGGATTATTGAACTGCTAGTATAGGACTATTTGGTGTCAACTCAGTATTTATCTCTTTTTGCGTATCTTCCATCGTTGTTAGCCTATGATGTCTACGGGGGTACGTTGTGTACTCATTCTACACTTGTTGTATCTTTTTTTGATACAGATACAGATCCGACCACTAGCTCGAGATCATGTGGCTGAGTACGAGCAGTTGATCTTCAGTATTTAGGGTAAGGATGCTATTTTCAACATACCCTTGGATGCTCCATCTCTATCTCAGTCTTTTATTCGCATTTGAGAGACATGTTCAGACTTTGTATTTCATTTTGGCACTTCGTTGCCCATTTCAGACTTGTATCGTATTCTAGTGCTCTTGTATCTACAGACTTAAATATTTTGGGGAGTTGTTTGATGTAGTTATTGCTCAGACTTATATCTTTTCCGCATTTATATTATGAGACATTTTGAGTAGTATTTCATTATCTTCCATTTTTATTCTGTTATCATGTTATGATTGGGGAGTGGTTTGCCTACTGGTGGAAATTTGTAGGTACCACCACGATTCCTGAAAAGGGGTCGTGACAGAAAAGTGCTAAGGATTTCTTGAGAAGGATTTGGTGAACCCTTCACTTCTTCTTTCCCTTTCTCTTCACTTAGAAGAGTCTTCTCTTCCTTCATTTGTTGCTCTTTGTCCAAGAGTTCTATCATTAGGTGTAAATATTTCTCAATAGTATCGAGGCTTTTGTCCATCCTTTCCCAAGATGAAGGATCGGGATCACTCACTCTAGGAAGTGGTTCACTTGCACTTACTTCTTCTTTAGGGGGTATGGGTGGAAAGAGAAGTTTCCCTTTCTTGTCCACTACATACTTGTACCACTCTTGCTCATATGGAATCATATGTTCTTGGAACCAAGGATTTCTTAAACACAAGTGACAATTGTCGACGGGAAGCACATTACACTAAATCTCCTCTTCATATTCACCATGGGCCTAGAATACCTTCGCGTTTTTATCAACCAAATACACTCTTTGATCATAGTAAGAGTTTCACTTCTTCACACAAGGTATCCTCAACCATTCAACCACTTGAGGGGGTAATGTGGTTGGAATAACTACCATCATAATGCACAAGAAAACAACCCTCACCAACAACATTGTCAACGATCATTAAAGAAATAAGCTCAACACATGGTCAAGACTCGTTAAACTCACATAAGGACAAGATATCACTCACACTCAAGTCTACATGCTCATTCACAATATTTGAAGAGTAGAGATTAGTTATTTTACGTTGAGTTCACAAAAAAAATCTTTTTTACTGTCACACCACATCCTAGGGGGGCTGGTTAGCACTCGGTACCTTTGCTAAGTCCGAGCGTACCAAGTTGAACTCGAAGTCTGATCCTTGAAGGCAAACTAGGCCCTTGAAGTTATACTATAAAGAATCTCAACTTAGGCCGACAAGGCCAAACTTGTTCTTACTATATGCTGCCGTGGGCCGAGAAAGCATGTGCAAACACTTATACTGGGTAAACTCAATAAAACATAAAACAATTGCCAGCAAGGCCACGACAAACCGTACATAATGAACCTATGTCTCTAAAGCCTCTAAAGATAACTAACATCAAACGTGCTCGGGACAGGGCCCCGCCCTACCCATAGTCTATTCATAATATCTTTTACCTGACCTCTAAACTTGGCTGCACTGCAGAAGAGATAGAGTCTTATGAATCCTTCGCTAAATCCCAATCTGCTCCACTGGGCAAACTCGTCGAACTGATTACCTACATCTGCAGGCATGAAATACAACCCCCAGCAATGGAACATCAGTACAATGAAACGTACCAAGTATGTAAGGCGGAAACTAATCTAGATATATAAAGTCTAAAGCTGAAGAATAAAAGTAAATATGTTGGAAGTCTCTACTAAAAGGAAGGGATCGGTGTGGACTGACCACAGCCTCTCGGTCAACTTACCTGATCCATGTCGCTTGGACTATCTAGCATAATAAAGATAGTACATAGAGCCGAGACAAGTGAACAAAATATGCTAGATAGTAACATCGATCAGGTAAGTTACTATCTTTATTATATCTTATTTGTAATCTTTATTATGTTACTATCTAGCATATAATCTGAACAAAATATTCAGGTCTCACAAGGGATCTGGTGTGTAACTGTATGGCCCCGAAGGCAAGTGTATCTGAATGGCCTCGAAGGCAATTTATATTTGTATAGCCCTGAAGGCAAGATCACATATGTATAGACCCATAGGCAATCTGTATGGTCAATAGCCCTGAAGGCAATCTATATATGTATAGCCTTAAAGGCAATGCACAGATCTGTATAGCCCCATATGCAATTTGTGTCATAGCCTAAAGATAGTGTTAATATCCCCTGAAGGCAACATCATAGCCCCGAAGGCAAACACATACAAACAAAAACAAGAAATCATCTATAACTAAGTATTGGCGTCTATAACCTATAGCCCACTACTCGTGATTTATACCTATTATCTCTTGATTCATTCTGTTAGCTCTAGGAAATCTTGTACTATCTTAGCTCTCATCCGACTATCTCGTTACTACTAAATTCATTCTTATGGCTTGCATATCTCTACCTTTCTTAAGTTTGAGGAATATCTTATATACTCATATGCTACTCTCTTTCGTGACTCATTCTGTCGTGTCCCATACCCTACTTTTCATGGCCTTAGGGGGTATCTTTCTCCTCGAAGATACATACACAGTTATCCTTCTAGGCTATTACAGTCTCATCTTCTAGATAGTATAATCTCATCTTCTCTTGACTTATGTTCTACTACTAGTTTGTTTGCTCATTTCTTCGGATCTCTCTAATCGAGACTCTTAACGTATAGGTGGATAGCTTACGAATGTCTTGTTACTAGCTCTGTTTCTTAGGACTTTACATGGAAGCTATACTCAACTCGACTTCTTAACTCTTAGACGGTCTCAATCTGTCACTAAGAAACTTAAAGGTGAACTAGCCCCCCTTCGACTTCTAACAAAAGGGGACGGGCTTACGAAATCATGCAAAAAAGAATGGAAGATAGCTGTTACATACCTTGAAAGGGGATCCTCAATGACGACACTGCAATCCGTCTCCTCATCGTCTATCTACAACAATAAACAACACTTATGTTAACAAGGAGGGACATACTTTATACATCAAATGACAAGCTCATTCTACGGCAAGTCGCATAGCATCTCCCCTGAATCCTTACCTCCTCCATATCCATGACAACAACCATAACAACAACAACAAGGACAACTTAGGCTTCATTATTTCCAACCATCCAATCTCAAGTAATCACTCTCAAACACTTATACTTCTAAGAACATAAACTCAACTTTTATATGTTTTCTAATTACTCTTCCCTTTAGCTTATGATGAAATTCTTAATCTTTCTCATAGATTTCCTTACTAAGAGATTACCTTAATTTGGGAGAACTTAATAACACTTAATAACAATAAGAATTATACCTTAATCCAAAGTTATAACTAAAATCCAAGCTTGCCTTTGCTCTCATCCATCCTTGATCTCTCTACTTGTCATATGAGTGTTTTCTCAAGATTTAGGTGTTAATTTATGGTTAGTACACTTGGTAAACATTCTTAGAACCTTAGAGCATATCTAGAGAGGTTTTGGGGATGTTAGGGATAGGTTTGGGTCGAAATGAGGACCAAAAGAGTGAGCCACCGCTTAAGGCTTTTTATAGAAGCTTCCCACCGCCTTTGATCTGCAATGGTTTTGTGGTGCAAAACACCATGTGCGGACGTATATGCCACCGCATATGGTGTCAGAAACCCTATGAAATAGTAAGGCCAAAATCTGCGTGGCAGAAGGGATATGTGATGCAAAATGCTTAGCGTATCGCCCGATCTTCATCAAACTTTGTCAAAATGTGATTCCTTTATTCCCAATTATATATAACCATCCATAAACTTTATAAACACCCATTCATGTCGTAAGTGACCCTCGAAACAGAGCTTGGGTCATCAGATCTTGGTTCGATTAATCATAATCTTAAACGTACATAAAATGATGGGATAACTCTTAGTCCTTTAGCTATCCTTCTAATCTTGGCTCAAGGCCTTCCTTAACTTTTGGTATACCCTCCAAACTTCCATCCAAGTCGTAAGGGATCCTTAGAAAAGATCTCGAGTCACAGGCTCATCCCATCTAATTTATGATCTCATCCGCTTACCAAACTCCGGAGTGTAACATTTACCGTGGGTTTCAACTTTGGAGCGCATTTGCTCCTTCGGGAAGCCTTCAACTACCTCATGAACTTTCAAAGTTTGAGGTTCCTAATTCGGTTTGATTCCAAGAATACCTACACCATTATCAAGACAACTAGAAAAGAAAAAAAAGTTACATGAGTTAGGATATGGTTGTGATACGATCCGACTGGGATAAGAGGATTCAAACAACAAAATGCGGAAATTAAGATAGGGAGAAATCAAGAGATGAGATAGAAGAAATAGGATATGAGTATAGATGAAAGAAATGATCAACTCAACTAGTTATTGTGATTAATCAACAAACAAATACATGAATTAATCCAAGGAGAAAAGAAACTCAAACTCATACACGGAAATCTAATCCAAGATTATCGAAGAGAGGTTCCAAGTTAAGAGATAAGGGAATCTACCCACAAATCCTAACACTAACTAATCCTAGCTAAACAAACTATCACAATCAAATGAGTATATCAATTCTCAATTCATCCAATCTAAAACTAATGAAATAACAAGTGCAGTATTTATACTACTTAGGCTAAGAAGACTAGGCTAGCTATTACAAAAATATCCTTAATGAAGTAAGGGCCTTGTTTGATAGTATTCTTCATAGATGATGGCTTGTCTTTCAAGATTACACCTCCGGTGCTGGTAAGGCCGGGACCGTGGTCATCCGTCTCCGGTTTGCCTTTATAATCATCTTTGCATAATTAACCATCTTCCGACCTTTAACTTCCCAAGATTTCAATTGTAGCCACACATCAAACATTTGAGCTTCTTTAAGAGGCAAGCTTTGGGCCTTGGACTCTTGGTCTCTTGAACTCTTCTTCCATGTTTAACATCCATAGCTTTAAGGCCCTCCAATGTCTCTCTTCAAGTGCTTTCATAGCTTCATTCTCCATGAACATGACCTCTAAAGCTTTAAAGTCCTTGTCTCATTTTCTAGTACAAGTCCTTGGAGAGGTTTGAGCAATTGATCTCTCTAATATCATATCAGGGACTCATACATCATATTAAGACTCTAAGCAAAGTATGCAGACATATAAAAATAGTTAGAGCCTGGATCAAATAGTATTGTAGCTGAACGATGGAAAATTGGAATAATACTTGTGATAACTACATGTGAGGCCTCTTCCTCAAGTCTGCCCAGAAAAGCATAACAATGAACCTGATTTCCCTCAGTATGATTACCCCCTCGGCTAGATTGAGAACCATCTCTACAAGTATAGGAACTACCTCTACCTCCCTGGGAACCATCCCTAACCGGCTGTGTCACTGCTCTAGGTGTAGGAGTCTGAGAACTCTAATGCTGCCCATTGCACCAAAGTCTGGGGCACTCTTTCTTTAAATTCCCGGGATCACCATACCCAAAATACCCTCTGGTAGCTATAGACCATTAAGCGGCCTGAAGGCCTATAAGAAGCTCTGGGACACTTGTCCTGAATCATAAGAACCACGTCTAGACTGACCTCCCTCAGATACCGACATTTCTGCATAAATAGGTCAGCTGAACTGACGATAATGATTCCTACCATAATGGCCCCTACCTCCATATGAGGGACCTACATAAGCAATAAATTAGGGATTCTTGTTTGCCCTCTCTTCATAATCCTCATGCCTAATTGACTTGGCCTCCTTTACCGCATCTACTATCTTCTAAAAAAGCTCTTGATGCACGTTGCAACCAAACTAAGAGGACAAGTCAACACATTTGTGAATCTCCTCATCCTCTCAGACTCATCTAGAAGAATCATCAAACCATGTTGAGACAACACATGGAACTGTGTCACTCGGCTACTGTGATACCCTCCTGTGTAGCCCCTCAAACTAAACCCTTCTTCGCTCTCTCACACTACATGGAACGAACTTCTCTAAGAACACCTCAGTGATTGTTGCACTAGTAAAAGGAGGATATCATGCCAGTCTAGTCTCAACATACGACCTCCACCACTACTTGGTGGGTCCAAACATCTGAAAAGTGGTATAGGCTAATCCATGAGACTCCATTAGCCCGGGGTTGTTCAAACTCTCATGGAAACTAATCAAGAACTCATAAGCGTCATCATCTGGGTTACTATCAAACTTCGAAGGATCCATCTTTTTAAATCAGTCAACTATCTTATATTCCTTCACATTCATCATGAGCTGGGTAGTTGGAGGTGAAGCAAGGCCAGACACTAGCACACCCAAGAAACGGGGAGCCACAACAATAGATGGTAGCCCCTGGTGTTTGAAATATAGGTATAGACATATGATCAGGAGTCTGTCCTCCAACGCTAGTCTGAGAACCATCAGAAGTGATCGGTAGAATACCCGCATGTGTTATAGTCTCGAGAAAACCCATCATGCGAACCAAATTATCCTGAAGTATAGGTGTAGCAATAAAACCAGGTGGTTACTGTGTCGGCTCAACCTCATCGGTCTAAATGTGTTCATCCTCTGAAATAACCTTTGGCTCTAGAGATGTTGCACTAGCATAGCCATGAATAGTTGTTAGTACTCAGCCCTTGGCCGGTATTGCAACTCGAGCTCTGCCCTGGCCTCACCCTCTACCTCTTCCCCATGAAATGGCCCTAGCAACAGGTGAAGGTGCGGGCTCTTGATCTCCATCTGCGGTCCAACGTCTCTTCACCATATGTGAGAAAGAGTGAGACACGACATTTAGAATTCAAAAAAAATAGGAACGCACGATAAGAATGAAAGAATAGAAATTTCATAAATACCCTATAGCCTCTCAAAGATAGGTACAGAGGTCATCATACTGATCCGCAAGAATCTACTAGACATTGCTTTTGTACACTTGAGATCGGTGAACCTAGTGCTCTGATACCAAATTTGTCACGAACCAAAATCTTATAAGGCCGTGAGGGCACCTAACCTAGCCTATAGGCGAAACCAAATAAAAGTCTAAGTATTTCAACATACATTAGAAGAAATTAAAGAAGGATAACTCATAAGTCAATAATAAAGTCGCATAACTGTATAACATGCAAAACTCTAACTCATATATGTCCCAAAAGCTGGAAGTAATAAGTACAAGAGCCTATAAGTAAAGAGTGCAAGTCTGAATGCTATAAATAATGTCCGAAAAGTAAATAAAAGATAGTAAGATATAAATGGAGTCTAGTATCGCAAAATAACCAGCAGCTCACCTAGAAAACTCCAAATGATATGTCTCAACATTCTGCGGTGACTAATCTACTACTAGAACTAGAAATAAAACCTGCACATAGAAAAGGTACAACAATTATAGAGTGAGTACGGGTTAACATGTGTACTCATCTGCATTGTTGACCGACCCTAAACTGAAGTGGTGGCCAAGGTTGGTATTTCCGATACTTACCCCTACATTTAATTAGTATTAAATCCAAGAAGTCATATACACTTAACAGATAAAAAATAGAAGGTCCTCAATCATGTAATTATCCAAATACAGTTCCTTTCATAAGTCATATACAAAGTCAAGCAATAACAATGCGAGCAAGTATGAATGATATGCATTACAAATGCCATGGCCAATATGCACCAGTATACACACAATCCTGCAGTAGGTTATACGTGACTCATGGGGGACTCATAAGATTCATATACTCACCCAAAATTTCAGATCTCACATATCACATCAGGTATCCAACCAATAGGCTATATTGTCATCATCACTCTATCTAGTACCATATCCAAACGACCATACCATATGACTCATCCAATAAAATATATCAATGATATCATATGACGTATGAAATGAATATGCATACAACATTAATTACACAATATCAAGTATTTGATAAAGATAACTCATTTTTATATTTTGGACGAGAATTGGAGTGATGAATGCACAATCAACAATAAAAATAAGACTTATAAATTATGGATATTATAAGCTCATTTCACAAACAATCAAGTCAATCAAGTATATTACAACTACCAGCTAATGCCCATATGCTTTGAAATTCTCTACTACATCACAATTATTCATTTTAATTGATTTTACCAATATCATGACATCATTACCACACAAGTTCTCATCACCTCATGAGTACGGGACCTCCATCCCCCATTTATCCCTTTAGTTACCTTAAACCAACAAAAAAACTTCAAAATTAAGTCTTAACTTGACTTAATTTTGAAGCTCTAATGATCACTACATGACCTTGCCCTTTCTTTGAGCTTCTGAACGAGTCCAATCTATTCAAATACGGAATATACATAGAATATGAGTCTGTAGACACTCATATTGCTATACTAATATTTCATGTCCCAAAAAGTCACCCCACACCAATCCTTAGCCCTGAGGGTCAAAACTGTAATTTCATCATAAATTCAGCTTATCATTAAGAAATTGATTTGGACAAAGAAGAGAAGAGAATAAAATGGTAAAATGCACTACTGCCCATGTCGCATGTCATGTCACTATTACGGTTCACTTTTACGTGAGGCATAAAAACTACTTCATAACTTGTGGACTCTTGGATTTATTTTATTTTTTAAAGTTGCCACCTAATTTATAAGTAAAGCTAGGAAAACAAATTTTAAAGATTTTTTTCAATCAAAAGAAAAATTCTAAAATAACTAAAGTTCGAGGTAAGGGTTCAAGTGATCTCCGAGGAAGGTGTTAGGCCCCCTGGTATTAAGGATCCACAGAATGCAATTGACCTCGGGTTTTAAAATAATTAAATTGATTTAGAAATCAATAATAAAGTCTCCTAATAAACTCTCTTCTCGCTCCTATTTTCATACAAACCCTAACCCTACACTAAAAACATGGTCGGTGCGATCACTGGCAGCCACCAACAGCGGCTGGCCAGCCTTTCACTCTTTCCTCTACCACACAATTACCACCACTACCCATCACGAAATCTCCCGAAAACCCTCACAGCAACACAATACCTCCAGCTCATACCAATATAAACAATTACGTATAAATCTTAGTTGAAAATACGGGTTCCCTTCAACCTCAATTATGTGAACCAATCCCGTTAAAATTTATTACTTATGTCAATGGAATCCCCATGGTGAAGTGGATAGCGGTAGAGGTGAAATGTATGGAGATTATGGATAACCTTCAATATGTTATCATTGGTAAGTTGTATCATGGATGGCCAAAGCTTAAAGAATTAATAACGAACATACCACAAAAATGTGGTGTAAAACGAAAGTGCAGTAGGTCTCTTTCGACATTCCCATGTATTGATTAGGATGAATATTTTATAAGACTTTATTAATGTATCCTCTAAGAGGGTCTATTATTTTAAGTTGAAGGATGGATATACCTACCACATGAAACCATTGATTTATGATTCCAAGTTTATGATTTATAAGAAGACGATGAATGCTATGGCCTGGATATCGTTCCCAAACATGCTACCCACTTTTTGTTGTTAAAGAAGCTTTGTTTTCATTGGCTTCAGTTGTTGGGAAACCTTTACAACTTGATTTGGCTACTATCAATAAAATCAGACAAAGTTGTACAAGGGTTAAGGTGCAGGTTGATTTGTTAGCACACTTTTCATGATTTGTTACAATGAAGATTGAAGATGAAGTTACCAAGGAGATTCTATTGGAAAAGGTGAAAATTCAATATGATGTATTGCAAAAATATTGTACTGAGTGTATGTTATAAGGCCACTCTGCTAAGATAGCTAGTCTTGCTACTGAAACAAAGGAGAATAATATGCAGGAGGGTCAAACGAGTAGGAGGGCTCATACTAGATATCATGGTCGAGCCTATCCAACTCAATGTTTTAAGCCTAAAATAGGTTCCAGTAGGGGTGAGAGTAGTGGTGATAGTAGTAAAGGTGATCAGAAGCAGTAGAGTCCTGCAGGGAAAGAGGTGGTTCAAAATAATGCAAGGACACAATAGGTGGTGGAGCAGAACAAAGTTATTAATAACTCAGAACAAATTTGAGGGCCTGGACAAGATAGATGATGATACTTGGATTCTACAAAGACTTGGGTGGAAAGTGTATTCAATAATTCACAGAATTCTGATGTTTTTGCAGTGGATATAATAGAGGAGAAGAAAATAAAATTAATGTTTTCATGGGGTGACATGGTTGAAGATACATGAGTAATGGATGAGTCATGGGGATCAGGATGTGTAGGTGCAGATAAACAAAATGAGCATAATGTTGAATTGGTTGAACATATAGCTACTATTTCGCAAGATGAGACAGAATTGATGGTAGTAAATGATCCTCCAAGAAAACAGACAACTGAAGAGATTGTCACAAGCAATGAGAAAGCAGTGATGATTTGTAAAAATGTTTCTCCATTAAATGTGTCTATTCCTACAAAACGTATCACCAAATAAGAGATTGTAATCTTTTATTTGGTATCTCATAATATATTGAATTTAGAGGAAGTGGAGGATGATAATGTGCATGAGAAGGGCTTAGATGACAACAAGGGAGAGAAAGATAAATCAGAGAATGTATTGCAAAATTTGAAGAATATATATAACCAAGGTGGTGTGTCACCAAGGTCTATTTCAAAAGGGCAGAAGAAAAGTGGTAGACTAGCTAATGGAGAAAAACAACCAATAAGGGTATTATCAAAGAGGAGTGTCACTAAAACAAGTTTTAAATGATGATTAAGTCCTTGATGTGGAATATTAGATTTTTGTGGACTCAGAAGGCCTTTTATAAGTTACAAATGCTTAACAAATATCATAAGTTTTCTTCTTATTGCACTAATGGAGCCTTTTCAATAGGCTAGACAAGTTCAACACTATAAGAGGGTAATGGGAATGCAATCAGCTAATTCTAGTTGTAATGGGAAGATTTGGTACTTTGTAGCTGAAAATATTGATGTGGGTGTTATTTTGGATACTTCTCAACAAGTCATTCTGAAGCTATTTCTTTATGATTTTAATCAAAATAGTATCACAACTCTAGTTTACGCCAAATGTGATGCTAGTGAGAGGCTAGAACTTTGGGATGATAAATATCACCTTGCTACTACTATGACTATGTCTTGGATGGTTGGTGGATATTTTAATGTGGTGCTGAATGAAGAAGAAAAGATATGGGGTCTGCCTATTAACCAAATTGACTTGGATGACTTTGCTTACTGTGTGCATTCATGTGAATTAGATTAAGTGAATTTAATAGGAAGTCCATTCACTTGTTGGAATGGAATGTCTGCAGATGATTGTATTTTTGAAAGATTAGATAGAATGATTGTCAACTCTCAATTGAATGACTCGTTAGGTCATATAGAAGTTGAGCACTAGTTCTAACCATGCACCCTTACTTTGTAGTTATGGATAAGCCTCTACTAATTGTGTCAAACCTTTTAAATAAATTAACTTCTAGACTTATCATGTCTCTTTTCATGATACTATTCAGCAAAGTTGGGAGTCACATGGTGAATTAGATCCTTTTATAAAATTTAAATATAACTTGAAAAAGCTTAAAGGTATCATGTCCAACTGGAGTAGAGAGGTTTATGGAGATATTTTCAAACAGTTGATCATTAGAGAAGAATAGTCAGAGTCAAAGAGGATTTGTTTGAGGATGATCCTAGTGTTCAAAACAGATGTGTACTTCAAAGTGCATAGGCTGAGTACAAGAAGTATCTAAATTATGAAGAGGAGTATAGGAGGCAAAAAGCTGATTTGGAATGTTCTCTGAAGGGGATAGAAACACAAGATTTTTTCTTAGTAAAGGGAAGAAGTTGATGATCAAAAGAATCCAGGGTGCAGATGGAGAATGGCTTGAGAATAAATCTCAAATGACTTATGAGGCAATCAACTTCTATAAAAAATAGTTCTTACAGGAAGAAGACAACTCCTCCACTGATATACTATCTCATGTTCCACAAATGGTATATCAGGCTCAAAATGATTTATTATGCAGTATGTCAAGTATGGAAGAGGTCAAGAAGGCAGTATTCAATCTAAATGGTGCTAATTCTAGTGGTCCTAATGGTTTTTCTGGAAAGTTCTACCAAAGTTGTTGGGATATAGTTGGTTCTGATGTTTACAGAATGGTTGTGGCTTTCTTTAATGGTCAAACACTTCCTAAATCTATTACTCATACCAATATGGTATTGCTTTCAAAGAACGACTTAGTTCAACCATTCTCTGATCTTAGACCTATCAGTCTAAGTAACTTCATTAACAAAGTCTTGTCTACAATAGTTCATGATAGATTGAAGAAGGTGTTATCAAGCCTAATTTCCAGTAATTGATCTGGATTTTTCAAAGGGAGGAGGTATTATTGAGATTGTTCTATTGGCTCAAGATATAGTGACTAATATTAGAAAAAGGGGTAAGCCTACTAAAGTTGTAATCAAGTTAGATATGGCAAAACATATGATAGATGGCTTATTTGAAGATTCAAGTTATAAGGGTTATGGTATGCTAAAGTGGAGTCACAACATAAAGCATTTGTCATATGGTGATAATACCATTATCGTCACTTTTGCTGACAAGGATTCCTTACATAAGGTGATGAAGGTATTACATCAATATGAGAAGAGTTCTGGTCAACAAATCAATAAGGAGAAGAGTGCTTTCCATATGTATAATAAAGTGGCTAGTAGTTTAGTTCAAGCTGGTGGAGCAGATAACTGGTTTCTCAAGAGATGAATTCCTCTTGAAATGTCTAGGTTGTCCGATTTTTCAAGATAGAAGGAAAAATGTGTACTATAATGATATTATAAAGAAGGTGAAGCAGAAGCTACAAACATGGAAAGGCAAATTACTTTCATATAGGGGAAAAGCAGTGTTGATCAATAATGTGCTATAAAGTATTCCTACTAAAATAAGAGGGTGGTCTAGGATTCTGATCAATAAATGATGTGTCCAAAGCAATTATTGCTAAACTCTGGTGGATGTTCAGGATTGAAAACTCAATGTGGACTACTTTTATTTGGAATAAGTATTGCAAGAAGCACATGCCAACTAGGTGCAGTGGAAGGGTGGTTCACAAGTATGGAAAGGAATGTTAGAAGCCATGTATCAAGTTGATCAATATATTTAGTGGGAGCTAAGAAGTGGAGGCTTGGTCCTCTCAATCAAGTAATACCAGTTCAAAACAATATTGATGAGCTGAACTATTTCATGACTACTGAAGGATGGAATTCTCAGAGGTTACAAGATTGTTTTCCATATCATATTGTGGAACACATTAGATCAATATTGGGTACTGGGGAGTTGAGTATAGAGAAGGATAATACTTGGTGGATACTGAATGGTAATGGCAAATTTTCAGTGAAGAGTGCATGGAATAAATTGAGACAGCAGGATCATGCTTCTACATACCTCCATAAATTTTGGAGCAAAGGTGTACTTTTAAAAATAACATCTTATTATGGAGAGTATGGAAGTATAGATTGCCAGTTGATGATGTTCTAAAGAGAATGCATATATCCATAGTGTCTAAATGCAGATGTTGTGACACTACTCAACATGAAGAAATTGTGCAATATCTATTCCTCACATGTGCATTTGCTACTAATATTTGGACTTACTACACTGCAGTTGCTGGTATTACAGGTAATTTAATACAGATTCATCCTGTGGTGAAATGGTGGGAGAGTCAATGTGGTAGCAAACTAAAGCCTATATATCAAGCAGTTCCTGCATTCATATGTTGGTAGTTATGGAGAAGAAGAAATGACTTTATGCATGATAGGTCCATGAGCAAATCTAATGTTATATATGAGATAAACTTCAACCTGTATAAGTTAACAAAAAATTTATATCCATGGTTGCAATATATTCCGCATGACTTGCCTCAACTGGTTCAATTTCTGGAAGGATACAGGCCTCAAGTTAGAACTAAGTTGGTTTTTTCAATAAGTCCTCACATAGTTTGGTTTAAATGTAATACTGTTGGAGCCTCTAGGGGGAATCTAGGTCAAAGTGCAGCAACATTTTGTGTTGGGAATCACCTGGGAGACTTGGTATTTGCTGGTGCTAGAAGACTACAAGACACAACCAACATTCGTATTCGGGATGAAATAGAGCACTATATCATTTATCATCTTATTCTTATCATCATAGAGTATGATTCTTTAACTATGATTAACATACTGGAGGGAAAATGGGAAGTTCCTTGGAATATTAGTGTTGAAGTCAGACATATATAGCAGTGGAGATTCAAGGGTCATGTGCATTTTACTCACAATCTTAGAGAAGGCAATGCACTTGCTGATTTTTTAGCTAACATTGTTTTTGATTTAGCAGGTAGAATCTAGATACACAGCTTTCAAGAATTGCCATCAAAGGCAAGGAAGATACTAAATAGTGACAAGAGGTCAATACCATATCTCAGATATGCAGCATTCAAGAATAGGGAACCAATACTACATAGAGACACATGGATATAACAAACTGAGTTGAGAAGTATCATTGTATAATTAGCTAAGGTCATCCTATTTGGTGTATCGTATTAACATAATTTTTGTTCATTCTGCTAGACGGATCTCCATAGATGATCAATACAATAACTACAAAAAACTCAGGTTGTTCAAGTAGTACTAGATCAACACTAATATACATAATGGGAAAAGGAAGACAATTGAAGATTTTGCCTATTTGTTGCTTGACTTTGTTCAGCATGGATATGATATTATAGCACCTGGTGAGAGCTTGAGGTGACTGATGGTGATATCAATCCAAAGTAGAAATCACTTGCAAATTTAACATATTGTTATGAATTTCTTGTATTTCTGCCACAAATTTAGCTTTTCTCGTCTATAGTTTCTCTTTATTTAGTATCTAGAGTAGTTTTTTGTTTATTTTTGTTTTGAGGGATTCCTTGTGTAAATAATTTGATTTTTATCAATAAAATACCAATAACTACAAGTTGCATGGTTTTGGATTAAACAAATAAATTAATAATAATAATAAATTCATTTATTTGCTTTAAAATGTTTAAGAACATTGTAAATATAGTATGTCATTCAAAATTACTTTCCGCCAAAATTGAGCTTTTTCACACAACACTCTTTCATTAAAAAGAGTAAAAAAATTCTTTTTTTGAAACAAATATCATTTCGTTTGGGATATAAATCATTTTCTTCCACTTCAAAAGAGATAATAAAGTATTTGCTTTCTCAAAATATCTAATCTTATATAAATAGAGATGAAAAAATCACAACTTTATAAACATAAACCTTTATTTAAAAGAGGTCAACCAAGCATTCTTTATTCTCCTTTATTCAAACTCTAATTCATAAAGGACTTTACTTAGAAAAAAAATCAATTTATTGGGGAGTTGATTGGAAAACCATTAAACTATTTTTCCTTTTTCCTTATCAAAAACACTTTGTTTAAACTAGCTTTTTCCAAATTGTTAAAACAAAATCAAGAGAAAAAAATAAAACATTTTTGTAAGGAAAACTTAGTTCAACATTAATTATTCCAAACTTTTTACAAATTAATTTGGAAGATTAATTTAAAACACAAGTGTAAAAAACCGAGATATTTAAAAAGGCGTCTTTTATTAATTAAACAGATTGAATTATAAGATAAGTGATCCTATTTAATGTAAACTTCGCGTCTAAGTAATTGGTTTTATCCCTAAAGGTTTTAATAATATTAATGTTTTACAAAGGAATACAAATAAGGCATAATGTATAGTAAATAATAAAATTGAAGCGGGCTGGTAGGTATACAGGCCCACCAATTTCCGCAAAAATATATTTATGCAAAAAAAAATCTATTGTCTAAATCATTTTCACCCATTGATGGGCCTTCACAATTTTCAGACTCGAAAAGAATAGGGCATTATGGGCCCTCAAGCCAATAGATCAAAGCAACCGTCCAAGTGAGAGAGGATGGGCCCGCACGCCCATGAGTATTGTCACACCCCACACTAGGGGGTGTGGCCGGTACCCTGTGCCCTTCTGGCCCGAGCGTACCACTCTGATGACCAGACTTATGTATGAGTAGAACTTCCGGCTGACAAAGTCGTACTAGGATATAACACAACAACAATACTGAACAAGAGAGACTAGTCCAACATATATACATAACTAGACCGACAATGTCACAACATGGTTCAACAAAAGACAACTTAGCCGGAAAGGCTTGACATCAAGAATTGTACATACCATAGAAGTCTATGATACAAATAATTGTATTGTCATATGGCCGGGACAGGGCCCTGACCTACTCATACTATACATAACTCTGGAAAACATACTCACTAGTTGATCAGGAAGCTCCACAAAAGATGAAGCTTACTTACTGACGGCTAAACTCCACAACTCCTATTGTGGTGGCCTAGTAGAGCCTCTATCAGAACCCGCGGCATGAACACACAGTGCTCGAAAAAGGGACGTCAGTATGAAAAAATATATCGGTATGTAAATCATGAATAACAATATGAAACTGTAAGCTTAAAGAAAGGCATAAAATAAATATGAAGAGATAAACTGCAAAGGAAAGCATAAAGTAACCTGGATGCCATATAAGGCGAATAATGAAACTCTGAAACTAAAATGAAACCTGTCTGGATAGGCCTTACTATATAAGCTACCCTTGAATTATAATGCGAGGTGTATAATATGTCATTGCCCTCAAGTATTCTCTAAGGTGTATGTATGGATGTACATCTACGTGTCAGCTCGGTCAACTATAGCGCAGTGCGGTATGTATAATGTACATGTGCAGTTGCACATCAGCTATTTGCAATGGTAGTGTGAGATATATATATATATATATATATATATTAGCACTTAAGGCCTCTTTGAAACTCGTAACTCTTTGACTTTACTTTTGGAATGGCTTTTAGTCGACTCTGACAATTAATTCTGTGAAATGCTTCTTTTCGAAGGCTTATGACAAGATAGACCAGTAATCAAACAACAATTATCAAAAGAGTAGAATTAACAGTGAACAACTCTCGATAAGAGATTACGATATACAAATTGAATTAAGCTTTTGACGTTTCTTTTGAAAATGCTAACTCTTTGGATTTCATGCTTTTGAAAGAAAGGGATAGCCTTACATACCTTGTACACGAAGCTACAAGTCATTTTATAAGTCATCGTACTCCTTACGGATGATTATCTATAGCAAAAAAAAGGTCGATATTAATATCGAATCCAAATTCTATAAAGAAACTTCACTTAGGCATCTTATCGACAACCTTAAGCAGATAGGATTCTTAGACTTCTTTACAAGGGATACTTATGTAATTCAATCCTAAAATCCTTCAGTCCATACTTTCCTTATCTCCACAACATAAACAATTAGTTTACTTATCAATATCAACTCATACTTCAAGTAAAATAGCCCACAAGTCATATCATGGTGATTTCATAGGTTTACGAGTTTCAATTATGAATATTCTTTCACAACTTGCTCCAAATAGTCAATTAATCATAGAACTAGTTAGAGGAGGATAAAATTTATCTTTACAAATTAAAATGCCCCTAAAACATCAATCTTACTCCATCTCCAAGGGTTTCCCAAATCCTATTCTATGTGGAGAAGACGATTTCCATGATAATCATGGGGTTTACCACGTTAATCTTGCGTAATTGACCATTAATTTGATCTTGAGGTACTATGATCTCATGGAGAGGGTTTGGGGAGAGCCTAGGGTTTGATTTTATGTAAAAATGAGTCCCAAATCAAAGGAACCCAATTTAAACCGAGAAAAAACTTACACCATCTCAAAAGGACGGTTAGATTGACGGTCCATCAAACTTTTGACAGTCCGTCAATCTGACTCCTGAAATCTCAAATTTGTAGGAACTTAAATGGTTCAGATTGGGCATTTTGACAGTTTGTTAATCTTCCCATCAAATTGCATAGTTTTCCGATAATCATCAAAACATATTTTCTTCGATCCGATTGACTTCCAAACACTCTGGTACTTACATAAACAATCTATAAACCTTCATTAACCTTTTGTAAGGCCGTACCTCATCCTGTGACATAGGTATCCATTAATGACATGACGAAACGTGAAACTACGGGGTGTAACATTTTTCCCCCTTAAAAATATTCGTTTGCGAATGTTGAGGATATTCTAAACTCTCAAGATTATACAAATTTTGGTAGAGTTCCCTTTGTAAACAGGACAATCCAAAACTTGTTAAACTACCCGAATTTATATCCAACGCCATACAGGACAACATAATAACAAAACAATATCAACTAGGCCTCACACGACCATCTATATTTACCGAAATCAAAGAAAGTTAGCCATAACTCACCTCAACTATCCGCTGTCGTACTCTGAGCTGCACCTACCATGTCTGCCTTGACATTAACACCTAGAAATGATATATGATTTAAAATTGTCAAATAGGATAGAAACGAGAGAATTATATCGCATGAGTATCGGTAAAAACCTGAAGACTAAAACAAGTAAGGATATCTAGATCACATATCTTCTTTGGCCTCCCAAGTCATCTCTTTTGTATTATTATTCCTCTATAGTACCTTAACGGAGGAAACTTCCTTAGTTCTCAGCTTTTGAACTTGGCAATCTAGAATGGCTAATAGAGTCTCTTCATAGGTTAAATCCTTAGTGATCTGCACTTCATCTACAAGAGTAATACGGGAGGGATCTCCTATGCACTTGCACAACATCAATACATGAAATATCGGGTGAATTTCTTCCAATTTTGATGGTAGTTCAAGATCATAAGCCACTCGGCATATCCTACGCATAATCGTATATGGCCTGACGTATCTGGGACTAAGTTTCCCTTGCTTGCCAAATATCATAACTCTTTTCATTGGAGAATCCTTTAAGAATACTCAATTGTCAAATGCGAATTCCAAATCGTGATGTCAAACATTTGAATAAGATTTATGTCGACCCTGGGTAGTCAATAGGAATTCTTAAATTAGCTTTACCTTCTCCATTGCTTGCTAGACCAGATCGAGGCTTAGTAACTCGGCTTCACCTACTTCAAACAAACGAATTAGAGATCTACACTTACGCCCGTACAATGCCTCATACGGGGCCATCATAATGCTGGAATGATCGTTGTTATTGTAAGAAAACTCAATAAGGGGAAAATGATCATCCCATCTACATTTGAAATCTAACACACAAGCCTGTAGCATATCCTCTAGTGTCTGGATTGTGCGCTTGGCCTGACTGTCGGTTTGTGGATGGAAGGTTGTGCTAAGGTTCACTTGGGTGCCTAAACCTTTCTGAAACGGCCTCTAAAAGTGAATCGTAAACTGAGCACCCCTGTAAGATATAATGGATACCGGAACACCATGCAACCAGATTATTTCTTTGATATACATCTTAGCGTAATCTTCCGCCGAGAAAGAGGTGCGAACAGGCAGAAAATGGACTGATTTCAATATTTTTCGCTCTTAATAATTATTCAGTCAAACTTTTAATGTCTTTGTATGTGTTAGATTAATTCCTCTTTCAGTATCTTTTGATATCACATGTTGATTTTTCCAGCCAGTTGGTTCGCTCGATCATATGCAGCCAGGCACCGAGTGTCGTGTTACATCCAGGCCATGGTTTGGGGCGTGACAAAGCTTGGTATCAGAGCACTAGGTTCCTAGGGAGTCTATGAAGTTGTGTCCAGTAGAGTTTCCTTTATATGTGTGTGCGGGCCAGCATATAAATGGTTAACTACCAAGAGATTCAGGATTGTCTCATTTCTTTCATACTCTAGATCATGCAATTATTGTGCCTTCAGGAGCTCTTCGAACCCATGTCATGAAGCTTAGAACTGTAAGTAACATTCTCTTCCTATTGAATTTTGAATGTATTGAATGCCAATGCAATGAGCAGGATATCCAAGGTTCAAGTAAAGATGATTACCAGTTGGGTAGTGCATGTTAGTAATGGGTGAGACTAGAAATGATATTGAAAGTGGGACAGAATTTACAGTTACTATAGACCAGATCATAACCCTGATCAGAAAGTAGAAAGGTAGTTATCATGATTTATGGTTATCAGTTTACCTCATTTACAAGTTATACAGTCTCTCAGTTAGGAGGGTTATGTTTATTCAGTACGCAAGTATTTAGTTATTTAGTTACCAGACCTCCACTTTTCAGTGTATCTGGATTCTTGTGACTTGTGAGTATACAGTGATGCCTATGTGTGCTAAATAAAGTATAAGTAATAATAACTATAGCGAAATATTCGCATGTTTTACATCCGGGTAAAGAACCAAGGCTTGCTAAATGGCACATGAAGTAATTTATCATGTGAACTACCCTTTGAAGGACAAGTTCGGGCATGGTAGTATATACGTATGTTCTAAACCTACATAATAGGTCTATTTTGATTTTGTTCATGGAATCACAA
Organism: Anisodus tanguticus; assembly: GCA_034509755.1. Taxonomy (NCBI): domain Eukaryota; kingdom Viridiplantae; phylum Streptophyta; class Magnoliopsida; order Solanales; family Solanaceae; genus Anisodus; species Anisodus tanguticus. Next base: position 15,252,838 of record CM067548.1, on the reverse strand, counting down.
GTATGGGGTCATAGCTCAAATTTAAGACCATACGGGGTAATATGTTATGAAGTTAGGCGCAGTAGGAATATGCTGCTCATGATAGTTTTGGACAGAAAAGAGTCTAAGGGTGAAATACATAGGAGTCAAAGATGTTTGATATTACGGAAGATGTGTTTTGTAAGACCCATGCACGTGACTAAGAATATGTGATGTACGAAATTAGAACCATGGAAATAGAAGAGCAGAAGTTTTTTTTCTAAGTAGTTCGAGACAAAGGGAGCTTGCTGAGCGTGCTCCAGGGCCTATAAGCCTCACTCGGTGAGGCAGTGTAAAAAAATATTGACTAAGTCTGGGAAATTTTTTAATGGATTCAAGTATTATTCAGATTAGAACTACAAAGTACTACATTAGTAATTTACTACAAGGAGCATATACTATTATGAGATAAAAAGATTTGATAGTTCCCTTTTAGGTTATGTGATTAAGAGTTTACCCCAGATGTATATAGTCTGATATGATTTTGAAGTGTATAGAAAGTTTGGGGTTAGGTATTCCAATTTTTCGTTCAAGGCATATGAAATTTTCCTAAATGTGATCATGTCTATAGTTCAGGAAAGATAGTATACGATCGTAGAATAAGGTCGAGTCATGAGGGAAGTTAGAAATAACCTTATATTTCACTTCAATTATGTAGAGCAGCATAAGAGATCATGATACTAGCATGTGGTTAGTGGAAGAATAGTAAGTAAGTTTGAGTAGATACAGTGAATTATTAATTTCAATAGGGAGCTAGTGAGTAGGTAACAGTTTGAGTACACTAAATGTGTGTTAGAACCAAAAAGTTTAAGTTAAACCCAAAGTACGGTGACAGTGGGTGAAACAAAAATCAGCTAGGCAGTAAGAGAGAAACTACAGAAGAATAGTATTTAAGGGTTATCAAGAAGGGGTTTCCCTAAGATTGACAGTGTGAGCAAAGTTAAATCGTTAAGATAGAATAAGCCAACAATTTAGCCTATGTAAGTAATTCAGTTCCCAGTTCATGTAAGTAATTAATTTTTCTTAGTAAGGAAGATTACTTAGAAGTGAGTCGAAAAATAAGTTGCCAGTAATGTATTGTATAGAAAAAGATTATAGAAGATAAAGAGAGTTAGTTGTATCCCAACGAGAGAGAAGGATCTGCAAGTATAAAACCTTAACCTTTGGTCTAAGGGAGAGATGTGTAAATCATTAGTAAGTCCAGTTGGATACTTGAAACCGAATGGTTATCATGAGATATGAAGAACATCACTTTAGTAATTAGGGCATAATGAGATAGTCTCCATAAGGAATGTGCCACGAGTGTACAAGAAACATGAAGCGAGAAAAATGATCGTCGACCGACTTGTGTTAAGATTAGTTATCATCGATTAAGCGATCACAGAAAAGCTATAAGATCATGCCCAATCATGTGTCATAGGGGTAATATCATTTCACGAGACTCTAATCTTCAGGGTGCTGGTCAAAGACTTAACGTGCAACAATACTATGAGTATTTTAGAAAGTATCTCAAAAAGAAATCAAGTATGGAAAGTTAACTTTTGTTCAGGTAGACAGGAAAATTGGGGTGAGAGAAGTTCTTTGTTTGACAAACATAGGAGTTCAACTTTACGCCCCCGAAGATGGTGGAGTTTTGTACAAAAAAGAGCCAAATCCTCCATGGTAGCTAAGAAAAGAGGAAGACGATTTCATGATCCCTATCAATTGCAGCTAAAGGAAAGGCTTAATAAGAATAAACCCATGGCTTTTGAAACAAGGGGGAGATGATGGTGCTCTAAAGTACTAGGGAAAATATATGCGTCCCAGATGTAGATTGACGCAAAGAGAGGATTATGGCAGAAGTGTGCAGATTCATATATTCTACCTACCCAAGCTCCATAAAAATGTATCAAGATCTTGAGAAGAATTATTAGTGGAAGTATACAAATTGTCAACAAGTGAAAGTCGAGCATTAGAAGCCCAATGGTTTAGCATAGAATACAAATATTCTTGAATAGTATATGATAAATATGGACTTTATAATATGTTTACCTCGCTCATTTTGAAAGCATGATTCGATTTGGGTGATTATAGGGAAACATACTAAGTCAGCACACCTTTGCCAGTAAAGACCACCGATTTAGTAAAAGATTACGTCGGGTATTATACTCAGGAAATTGTCAGATTGCATGGGACTCTAGTATCCATTGTTTCGGATTCTGGTGTTCAGTTCACAGCAAATTCTTGGAAGTCCCTTTAGAAATGATTAGGTACCAAGGTAAATCTCAGTACCGCTTTTCATCCTTAGACAGATGGTCAGGTAGAATGCACTATCCAAATGTTTAAAGATATGTTGGGAGCATGTGTCCTAGACTTTAAACATAATTGGGATGCTCATTTCCCCTCATGGAGTTTGTTACTAATTATGGGTATCATGCAAGTATCAAAAAGGCACTGTTTGAAGCCTAGTATGGATAGAATTGTAGATCACCTATTGGTTGGTATAAAGTTGGGAAATTAGAATTTGATAGGGCCAGACTTGGTCCATCAGGCTATGCAGAAAGTTAAGTTGATTCATGAGCATTGAAAACTGATAAGAGTCGCCAGAAGTCCTATTCGTATGTGCGGCACAGAGATTCATAGTTTCATATTAATGATTGAGTGTTCATTAAAGTTTTGCCTATGAAAGGTATCATGTGATTTGAAAAGAAAGGAAACTCAGCCCCATGTATATTCAGACCATACAGGATCATACGAAGGTCAACCTAGTGGCTTACGAGCAAATATTTCCACCAGAGTTGGTCGTCGTACACCCAGTGTCATGTTATAACATTCACGTTTATAGTATTTAGACCTCATATTATAACATTCATGTTTCCAGTAATCAAATATTCATTCCAGTTCAGCACTCAATTATTCATATAAGCTCAATACTCAGACATTCATATCAATTTAGTACTTAGATATTCATATCAGATCGGTACTCAAACATTCATGCAAGTTCAATATTCAGTTAGATCAGTATCCAGTCAGTTTAGCATTCATATAGTCCATAATTCACACAACCATATCCTTAAGGCGTGCAGGTTAGACCATGAGAACCAAGACCCATCATTCGAGGATGAATGATCCTAAGAGGGAGATAATGTAACACTTCATAAATCCTGGTTAGGTATGAATGTGTTAAAGTGAGTATTAGTGTGACATTTTAACCATATAAAGTCACATCGAGATGATTTTTTATGGAAATAGTTGGTTTGAAATAAAGATGAATAGTGAGGTACATAAGGTTTGATGGAAATCAACCAAATTCGGTAGGTCTGCCTTCCAGTTCAGTTTCGTGAAAATCCATTGGGTATTTGAGAAAACAATATGAAAGTTGTAGCCCTTCGATATATCTTTTCAACGGTAGGTCGCCCAGCCCAAACGGAGGTCCGTGCTAGGAGTTATGGCCATTTTACTGAGATGTTATAAGTACCGTCTAAATACGTAAGATTTTGACTAAGTGTGAAATAAGCAGGGGCACTTGCCAAGCGAGTGCCACAACAAGTCAAGGATAGGCCATAGCACTCACACATTCAGTCCCATAGAGAGTAAAGGATAGGCTATAGTACTCACCTAGCCAGTCCCATAGCGAGTCAAAAACAGGCCATAGCACTCGCTCATCCAGTCTCATAGTGAGTTAAGGACATGCCATAGCACTCGCTCAGCCAGTTCCATAGCGAGTCAAGGACAGGACATAGCACTCGCCCAACGAGTGACAGTTTCCAAAATGCCTATTTTATAAATTCAACACTTAACACAAAATTTCATTCATCATACATTCCAATTTTGTGGAAAACCTTTTGCAGATGATTTTCTCTCCTATCAACCTCCCACATCAATGTAAGAACATATGTACAATTCTTAATCCATCCTAGCACTAAATATATGATTTTAAGCATGATTCTTAAATGAAAATATATGATTAACAACAAAATCCTTCGCAAGTAATTCAAACTAGATATTAGAGTGTTCTTCATCAGAAAACAACATAGTTCATTCCTAAGAGCGATTACAGGTATGTGAGGCTAACTCTCTACATGCGAGAACATTATTAATCATCCCCACACTTCGTTCATCAGGATTACTATGTATTCCTTCAGAATTAGAGATTATGCCCTAGTTCAGAAAAAGTCTAGAACTTCGATCTTTAAGATTACAACTTTGTAGTTGTTCATAATTATCACTTTGATTGTTGTGAACTCATTACATAATCAGTATAGACTCATGTTTGATACCATGAGTCTCTGTTATGATAACTCAGTTACTACTAACAGATAATGCTTTAAACTTCATAATTAGTATAGGAATACATGTCTCAGTCTAGTTCTATTTAGTAGTCTAATATCATGTATTTCCAATATGTTTCAGTATTCCAGTATCAGGTACTCAGTATGATTCAGTATTTCTATATCATGTATTACATTATGATTTTCAATTTCTTTATCTAAATGTTGAATGTTGAACAACTTTAACTTTGCCCAAGGGCATAGTCTGACGTATACGTATACTTGGCCAAGGCCACTGACAAACACACTTACCTAGCCAAGGCCATGGATTTGTGCAATTATTATTGGGCCAAGGCCCCTCAATTACTGAATTATTAGGCCAAGGACCTGCAGTTACTTGCAGTTATCAGATGACTTCACATTCAACATAAGGAATATTCATGATTGTAGTTTCAGTTTCAGTGTCAGTTATAGTTTCAGCTTCCATTTATTCATGCAGACATGTTTATTGATTTGGGTTTCCCTTTCCCGAGCACCCCACTTACAGTTCTTTCTTTCATTTTCTTTACATACAATATAATTCAAATGTACTAACGTTCCTTTTGCCTGAGACCTGCACTTCACAATGCAGGTAACGACTTTCAGGATGACACATCTGTACGCTAGGATCTCCGGTATCAACTGAGTTGGTGAGCCCCAGTCTTTCAGGGCCTTATCATTTATTTTGCGATCTTTATTGTTTAGTATAGATAGTCAGGTATGTCAGTGGATTTGTCCCAGCAAACAGTCATCATCTTAGTACTCTTTAGAGGCTTCATAGACTAGAGTAGTAGTTAGACAGAGTTCATCAGATTTCCATATTTGCCGTATTGGCACTTTTACTATGTTCAGAGTTATTCAATATTTTCTGCACTTAATAATTATTTAGTCATACTTTTAGTACATTAGCATGTGTTAGTTTAATTCCTCTTTAAGTATGTTTTGATATCACATGTTGATTTAGCTAGCCAGTTGCTTCGCTCGGTCATATGTAGTCAGGCACCGAGTGTCGTGTACGTCCAGGCCATGGTTTAGGACGTGACATCTACGTGACTGCCTGGTCGACTATTACGCAGCGCGATGTGTATAATGTACATGTATAGCTGCCCACTGGCTATTTGCAAAGGTGGTGTGAGAAATATATATATATATATATATAAGCACTTAAGGCCTCTTTGGAACTCGAAACTCTTTGACTTTACTTTTGGAATGGCTTTTAGTCGACTCTGACAATTAATTCAGTGAAATGTTTCTTTCCAAAGGCATATGACAAGATAGACCGGTAACCAAACAACAATGATCATAAGTGTAAAATTACCAGTGAACAACTCTCGACAAGCGATTAAAATATACAAATCGAATGAAGCTTTCAGCTTTTTTAAAAAAAAATACTAACTCTTTGTATTTCATACTTTTGAAAGAAAGGGATAGCCTTACATACCTTGTCCACAAAGCTATAAGTCATTTTATAAGTCCTCGTTCTCCTTACGGATGATTATCTACTACAAACAAAGGGTCGATATTAATATCGAATCCAAATTCTATAAAGAAACTTCATTTAGGCATCTTATCAACAACCTTAAGCACATAGGGTTCGATCCCACAATCCTTCAATCTGTACTTTCCTTAGCTCCACAACATAAGAAATCAATTTACTTATCAATATAAACTCATACTTCAAGTAAAATAGCCCACAAGTCATATCACGATGATTTCATAGATTTACGAGTTTCGATTACGAAAATCCTTTTTTACAACTTGATCCAAATCATCAATTAGTCATATAACTAGTTAGAGGAGGATAATATTTACCTATACGCATCAAAATCCCCATAAAACAACAAGCTTACTCCATCTCCAGGGGTTTCCCAAATCCAATTCTATGCAGAGAAGATGATTTCTATGATAATCACAGGTTTTAATCTTGCGTAATTGACCTTTGATTCGATCTTTGGGTGTTATGATATCATGGAGAGAGTTTGGAGGAGAGACTAGGGTCTTAGAAAAAGATTAAAAGATTAAATGGAACCCAGCGCGATTACATTTTTGAAAAAACACGGTAAAGAGATTATAGAAAGAGAAAGATATAAATATGAACCTATGAAATCTAAACCGATTAAACAAGAATCACCAAAAAAGGAAAGATTATCCGAAAAAGAAAAGGAAAAGAGTACTGACAAAAAAGATCAAAAGATTAAGGAATTAAAAGCAGAGAATAAAGAATTAAGATTAAAATGTAATGATGAATGGTATGATAAGTATAAAAAATATAAAGAAAAATACTTAAATACGAAAACCCTACCTAAGGAAACTAAGGTAGAATTAGATAAGAAAGATCAGCAGATTATAGAATTAAAAGCCGAGAATAGAAACCTAAGATTAGAAGATAATGAAGAATGGTACGAAAATTATCAAAAATACAAGAAAAAATACTTAGACTCAAAAGATACACTGAATAAAACAAAAGAAGAACTAAGAACAGAATTAGAAGAAGAGAAGAATAAGGTAAAAGAGTTGGAAAAAGAAAAAGAAAAAGTATTAGGATTAAAAGAAGAAATACGTATTTTAACAGAACAGTTAAAAAGATTAAAAGGAAAGGAAAAGAAAAAGAGAATCAGATTAAGTGATAAGAGTAATGAGAGTAGCAGCGATAAGAATATTGAGACTAGCAGCAACGATGATAGGAAAAAAGATAAAAATGAGACTAGCAGTAATGAAAAATCTGAAGTAAAATCAGAAGAACAAAGTGATAGTGATAAACCACAGAGTAACAGTGAGGAAATGAATAACCAAAAGTTACGAATAGTAGAATTCATAGAAGAAGAAAATTCTGAGAATTTTGAATTAGTCAAAGAGAATAACCAGATATTAAAAGCCTTAAGAGGTGAAAAAAGAGTAAATGCTATAATAGAAGATGAGCCAGACAACGATATAGAAAATGAATACAATGAACAGATAGAAAGAATATAATCAATGAAGATCCTGAAGAGGATTTGATAGATCCTAATCTAGAAGTAGTAACCAAAAGAACAACAAGATTAACGGATCATATACCTATTGGACAACAAGCAGAATTCAAGGAGTTCGTAGGATCAATGACCCAAGGAGTAAATTATAATGGATATTTTCTAGAATTGGATAATGTTTATGATGAACAGGAAATAGGAAGAAGAATAACAGATTGGAATTTAGGAATGTATATTGCATTAATGAATAGCACCCAATCAGAAAACCTAGATTATATGTATGATTTAATATCTAAGACTATAATTGGAAAAGCAGCATACTGGATAGAGTCAATAGCATACCAACTAAGAGGGGAAGTCTTAAGTTATTCAACAGACTGGAAGTCTATGTTGATGATATTTGACTTACTTCTCAAAATAGAATTTTTAGGTGAAAAATGGTTAGTATCCAGAGAAAATGTGCTAGCCGAAAGAAAAACAGAGATTATCATGAACCTGAATAACATGAAATGTTGCAGAATAGATAAATTACCAGAATATACGATTAGCTTTAGTAAATTCTTTTATGAAGCTAGATTCTTACCAGAAGAAGGAATAATTTATCAACAGTTATATTATGATCATCTGCCTATACCGTATAACATTGAGATATCTAAGGAATACGTACAGTTAGAACCTAAGGAGAATACCCTAGGTGAAAGAATAAGAGTTTTAAGAGCATATCTGATGAGGAAATGCGAAGAATACAGATTACAGCAAAAGATTAAAAAGGATAAGAAAATAGGATTAAGAGAAATCTGTGGATTCACAGAAAGAAGATTAAAATTTGGATGCGATGATAAAAAAGAGAAACATAAGAAGCATAAAAGACATAAAAAATATAGAGATAAATACGAAAAAGATTACAGGTCTAGAAAAGAATACAAGAATAACCCTTATTATAAGAATTATAAGAAAAGAAGATTTAAAAAATACAAGAATAACCCTCAGACTAGAAGAAAGTTTAGAGGTAAAAGAAAATTTAGAAAAAGAAGCTTAAACCCTATAGAATAAAAAAAGACTAAAGAAGAATGAGTAAAATAATGTACTTGTTGGAATTGCAATGAAAAATGACACTATGCAAATAAGTGCCCAAAGCTAAAGCAAAAAGGAGTAAAATACATGAATAATGAACAGTTTATAATGAGTTTAAGACGAATTAAAGAAGATAATGATAATTGGTATAAATATGAAGAATTTTATATCAGTGAAACATATATAGAATCAGGATCAGAAAGATTAAACTATATTAACCAATCTTCTAGTGACAGTAGTTCTGATTAAAAATGAACCCACTAGAAAGAGAAAAAATAGAATTGATTAGAGAAAGAGATTATTGGAAACAATGTGAAGAATATACTGGAAACAAGATTATTAATACTTCAACGGTTAATGAAACTGGAAGTAAGTATTATCAAGACAGGTATAACAAGATTACCAAAAGACTCGGAGAAATACGAGCAAGAATAAATGAGATATTCTGGCGACAAATTGAAATCGCTAGATTAATCGAAGAAGCTATGAGAAATGAGAATACAAGATCAGAAGTACAGGAATATGAGCAAGATGAAGAATTGCAAAGAAGATTAAATGAACCGGACAAAAATCCATGATTATATTATTACATATTTTGAGACTAAATATATTTGAGTTGAATTCTTTGCAGGAACAATATGTCAACCAGCAAAGAATTTGAAGTATACATAGCCAAAGCTATGAAACAGATTATTCATACCAATGAAATAATGATTACAAGATTACAGGAGAATACCCAGAGTATCAAACAGCTAACAGAAGCCATACAAGACTTCTCAAAAATGAAAATCCTACAGGATGAAGACAAACAGAAAAAACCGACTACAATACCACCAATACAGCAAAAAACCTTTCAACCATTCTTATCAAGATTAGCAATCATGCCATCATTAATACCCTCAACATCTGCAGCGGTATCAGTGGCTTTCTTAGATATGATAAATCTTTTATATGATATGTGGCATAATTTACTACTCCGATTGTAATAGGAATCGGCAGAAATTGGTATCAGAGCTTGTAATAGGAATAGTTGTTAAAAGATGAATGAAAACATACTAGTACAACAACAAGAAAAGATTATACAGTTAAAAAGAATAGCTCAAAAACCACTTAGATATAGTATGGATATAAACCAACATATCATAAGTTGTAGAACATGAATAGATCTGATAAATGAAAAAGATAAACAGTTACAAGAAAACTATACAGAAATGAATAAACAGAATGAAAAAAGTATATTTTAAAGAAATTTATCAGCTCTAAGAGAAGAAAGACTAAGACAAAAAGACAAAGAAATAGAAAAGATAAAGGAACAAAGCTTAGCAGAACAGATTAACAACGAAAATGAAATTAGAGAATTGAAAGAAATAATAAAAGAACAATATAAATATATTAATTTATTGAAACATGGATAAGAGAAAAGAGATAATAGAAGACTTAGGAGTAACCCATTATCAGATGAATAATTATGAAGGGGGAATAACCCAAACATTAAGTTTTAAACCTGATACTTATCAGAAAATTCAAGATGAAAAAGAAGAATTATCGGTAAAAAAGATATTTAAAACAAAATGGTTTGAACGAAACAAAGAAATTAGATATATAGCTCAGAAGCATGAGAATATAATTGATACAATGAGTACTAATGGAAGAACCAGAATAAACCTGATTACTGATGAATTGATTAAAAGAGAATTAGCAAAATTGTCGACTAAGGAAGCAAAGAAATATAGAAATATTTACTTTGGAGGAGTAGAGTTTACGATTAAAGCTTACTTTCAAAAGAATATTGATACACCTATACAAATCTATGTATTAGACGACAGAATACTAGGAAATTTGCAAGACGCATTAATATCAGTGGTTAAAGGAAATTTGATTTATCAAAAGTTAAAGTTTACAGTACAACCAGATTTTAGCATATCGTTGAAAGGCGAGAATAAAAATTTAGCCTTAACATTATACTATAAATTAGATGGAATAGAAATGCCACCAGGAAGTAAAGTGATTAGTATAGAGACTAAGATGATTTATGCCTTAACCGGAAATCACCATGTGAAAAAACAGCATGAAATGAATATTATAGTACCAAAAATGTATAAGGAAATACTTGAGCAAATAGAGCATTAGAAAAACTCTAAGATTACTATACCAGAAGAGATAACTATGGATTTTAATACCCGGACTATTACACCTTCTAAAAGATTAATACCAAGAATAGAAGGATCAAGATTAAGTATAACTAGAGAATCAGTGACTACCCAACAAAATAATCTACCAAGAATACAGCCTAGAACGATAGACTTGATTAACGTAGAATGTAATAGATTAAAAATCAAAGTTATAATATTCAAGAATATGGTAACAGTAGACGGAATAGCAGAAATAAATACAGGAGCAATTAAAAGTTTTATACATGTGAGTAAAATAAATGAATATGATTGTGAAATTATAGAGCCACAGACTTACAATTACCCTGAAAACGAAAGAGAAATAATAATTACCAAGAGTATAAATTTAAGATTCAAAATCCAGGATTTAGAATATAAGATAAACATCAGAGTAATAGAATACGATAGCCTTAATGAATTATTATTAGGAAGCGATTTCCTAACGATGATAGATTATAAGATTAATAACAATGGAATAGAGATAAACGATCAAGGAAAAGTTCGATTTATAAATAAAATATGAATATTTTATGATTAAAAGCTTTAGAGACTATCTTATCAGGAGAAACATTCAGACTTAGAAAAAGATTAAAAGATTAAATGGAACCCAGTGCGATTATGTTTTTGAAAAAACACGGTAAAGAAATTATAGAAATAATAGATAGAGAAAGATTTAAACCCATAAGACCAAAACAGATTAAAGAAGAATCTCCAAAAAAGGAAAGAATACCCGAAAAAGAAAAGGAAAAGATTACTGATAAAAAAGATCAAAAGATTAAGGAATTAAAAGCAGAAAATCGAGAATTAAGATTAAAATGTAATGATGAATGGTATGATAAGTATAAAAAAGATAAAGAAAAATACTTAAATACGAAAACCCTACCTAAGGAAATTAAGGTAGAATTAGATAAGAAGGATCATCAGATTATAGAATTAAAAGTGAGAATCGAAATCTAAGATTAGAAGATAATGAAGACTGGTACAAAAAGTATCAAAAATACAAAAAGAAATACTTAGACTCAAAAGATATATTGAATAAAACAAAAGAAGAACTAAGAAAAGATTTAGAAGAAGAAAATAATAAAGTAAAGGTCGGAATCTAGATGGTAATCTTATTCTTTTTTCAGAGTTAATCAAACTTTTTTCAAAGTTAATCAAATAGTCAGCATGTAATCGGGTAGATATTCTTGTTAATTGTTTAGGTAATCTTTGGTTCAATAACATCTTTAATTTATAGTCTATAATCTTCTATCAATCCGGCAGATAACCATAATCTAATCTATACCAATCGTCTAAACAATCATAATCATAATCTTCTATCATCGTCCAAACAGTTATAATCATAATCAAATACCAACGTCCAAACATCATAATAACAGAGTAATATACTTATCAAAAATTATAATTAGAAACACATGGTTCAAGCACATACCTTTAATCAGATTCTCAGATCACCGAAGTACTACTCAACCTAACATGTGGAATCTGCCACCCTAACGTCTTCCTCGACTAAGCGGGCTTTACACACACACATTCTCCAGGGGAGATGCAATTACGGGTATCCTCTGATCGTCTTCTTTCCGGTGTTGTGCTCCAACCAGTATAGTTCTAATCATAATAAATCAAAGTATTATACTACGTGTGCTTATGATATTCTTGGTTGATATCGGATTATTCTTATTTCTGTTCTTGGATGATAGTCGATTAGTCCTAAGATGTTCTTGGATGGTATTCGATTATCTTATGATGTTCTTGGATGATTTCGGATTATAGACTAAAAGTTGTTAGTTGAACATGAGAGGTTTTTTCAAAGATTGAAGTTGTATAAATTTTTGAATGAAGATCGAATGAATGTTCGTTCCAAATCGAAGGAACCCAATTTAAACCTAAGAAATATTTTACACGCCCCAAAATGATGGTCGGATTGACGGCCCGTCAAACTTTTGACGGTCCGTCAATCTGGACCGTCAATCCGATCCGATTAACTTCCAAAAACTCCAGTACTTCCATAAACAAGCTATAAACCTTCATTACCCTTCTGTAAGGTCGTACCTCTTCCGGGACATCGATATCCATTAACGACACGACAAAATGTAAAACTACGGGGTATAACAAGTATGTAGGGAGGAGAGGGGAAAATAAAGTCACGAGTTAGAATTGCACTCAAGACTTAGCAATAATAGAACAAACAATGACACATGTAAGTGAACACAAAATGTGTATATATCAGTGCAAATGCAACAAAATGCTAATAGCTTCCAAGGTAAAGCAGCTCATAAAACAAACATTAACTCACATTGGGCTTTGGTAAAGCAAAGACTGCACAAACAATAAATCATGCCCAACTATATAAACTCAGGTTATGAAAGAGAAACAAATAGGCCCAATATGTTAGGGGAGTGAAGAAGTAAACAGGCCCAATAAAAGGTATTCTTGCTTATGCGTGTACAGAAGCCCATTTCTTCACATATTCATCTATACAAGAGGTGTTGGTATACAAAATGTGTATGGTATACTTGGGGATATACAATGGTATAAAACCTTGGTATACACTTGGTGGATGCCAAGGTTCTCATACCTTGTATATCCTGAAGTATACCATTGTATACACCCTTAGAAAAAAAAATAAGAAAGAAGATTTAAAGAAGTGATTCAAGTAAGGAGGGGTACTGGTGGGTACGGGTCGGGTCTTGGTTATATTCTAGTTAACCTGAAAAAGAATGCCAAAGTAGGGGTCTCGGGTTCTCGGTTTGGCTGGACAGTGTGGTATTTGGTGACTATTTTGGATAGTTGAGTTTGGAATCGGGCTTAGGCGTTTTGTGAAGTTGTTACGGGTGTGTTGAGGGTTAGGATGAGGTTTGGGACTTTGTGTTTTGGTGGTAGAACGGCCTCAGAAATGATCCAAAACAGTGAGGTTCTCGATATGGTGATTTATGCAGACTGTTTGTGGTTGTCGGGATTAGACGTGTAGTTATGGGTAGTTTCGGGTAGGGACCTTTATAGTGGATATTAGGGAAGTGTTTTGGGATGTGGTGGTGAAAGGATTGAAGTTGTTTGGACGAGGGATGAACACCAAATGCGAGGTGCAAGTCCGGGTACACACCAAGTGTTGGAAGTTTGATTTGGTTAAGTGTTTGGTTCGGTTGTTATGGTTTAACTGAGGTACGGTTGAATGTCAAGGATAGATACACGGGGGTTTTAATGCCCGAGTCGACACCAAGATGAAGGTGGCCAATTTCACAAGGTCAAGCCTGGGGTTGCTAAGTACAAGCCCATGAACAAGCCAAGTAAGGATGGTCGGAAACCCTAAAGATAGACCCAAGGCAGCAGAAAAGAAATTCAAGATCTTGAAAATAAAAAACTAATTTCCAAATCTAGATTCCCTTGGAGTTGTGTTGCGTTCTATGTAAACAAAAATTATGAAATAGAAAGAGGAATTCCTAGATTAATAATTTAATACAAACCTTTAAATACAGTCCTAAAATGGATTAGATACCCAAATCCAAACAAAAAAGATTTATTACAGAAGTTACATTCTGCCTTGATATTTTGCAAAATTGGATATGAAGTCCGGTTTTTGGCAAATCCAAATTGCTGCAAAAGATCGTTATAAAACCGCCTTTACGGTCCCCTTTGGACAATACGAGTGGAATGTAATGCCCCTTGGTCTAAAAAATGCCCTTCTGAATTCCAGCGAATAATGAATGACATCTTCAATGATTATTCCAAATTCTGCATTGTTTATATTGATGATATCTAAATCTTCTCAAATTCTGTGGATGAACATTTCAAACACGTCAAAACTTTCTTCTATGTTACAAAGAAAAGTGGTTTGGTAGTTTCCAAATAAAAAATGAGTCTTCTTCAGACAAAGATAAGATTTCTAGGACATTATATATCCTAGGGGGAAATCACCCCTATAGAAAGATCCTTAGAATTTGCTAATAAATTCCCTGATAAAATCCTTGATAAAACCCAATTACAAAGATTCCTAGGAAGCCTAAACTATGTTTAGATTTCTATCCAGAGATTAATAAGATGGCGAAACTACTCCATGATAGACTAAAGAAAAACCCTGCTCCATGGACTAGTAACCATACTGCTTGTGTCCAGAATATTAAAAAGAAAGTGCTAGAAATCTCATGTCTTCATTTAGCAGATCCTCAGTTACCTAAGATCGTAGAAACAGACGCCTCTAACTTAGGTTATGGAGGGATCCTGAAACAAAAATCAGGGAGGAAAGAGTGTATAGTCCAGTATACTTCTGTCCACTGGAATGATACCCAGAAAAACTATTCTACCATTAAAAAAGAAATTTTGAGCATCGTCTTATGCATACAAAAATTTCAAAGTGATTTACTAAATAATTTTTTTTACTCAGAATTGATTGCAAAAGTGCTAGAGAGGTTTACAAAAAGATGTTCAAAACCTTGCATCAAAATAGATTTTTGCACGATGGCAAGCGATTCTTAGCATTTTTTATTCTGATATTGAATATATTAAAGGAGAAACAAATTCTATTCCAGATTTCTTAACCCGTGAATTCCTTCAAAACAGAGAAAAAACCTAGAAAACCCTCCAAGAAAGAATACCTAAACACCTCTCACTCCTTGACAAATCCCCAAAACTACAAAGGCGAGATTCGTAAACAAGAGATCATCCAGAAGGTAAACGCACTCAAAATTTTATAAAATTAGAGAAAGAATTTCCAGAACCCTTTCTCAAAAATATTTTTCAAAAAATATATTTTCAAAAACCATTTCTGGAAATTCAATTTTCAAAATCCCAACTTGTGATATCACAAGTCCCCAGAAAAACAATTTCTGAAATTTTCAATTAAAATACCCCATTTTTTTAATATTCCATATTACTAACAAGCTTGGTTCAATTCCTTTTTTATTCAAAATACCGATCAACGCCATACTTGGCTCTTTCATTTTGATACTTCATGTATTCCATCCCAATTCCCAACATGGTGGAATTCATGGTGGAAACAATTTGGATCCACCCTTGAATACAAAAACCCCAAGTCACTAAATCTTGTAGCCTCTTCAAATCCCTTTATAAACCCTGAGAGGAAGAAAAACGATTTGTGCCATTGCACCTTTTTCACACCAAATTCCATTTACCATGGGTATTCACATGGTTTGTAGATTATTTTGAAAATAAAATTCCAACGATCCAAAGAAGGTTCAAATTCAGGTGGTGGGACAACTTTAAAATACTAGCAAGTCTCACACCACACAAAGTCCAGGAATGACTAGATACCCAGAAGTCCATTCATGTACATGTGCCACTACAAACCCCACAAGCACCACTACAAACACCGGAGCACACCCAGTTCCTATCACAAAAATCGCAGATGGCATCAATGCTTGCAGTGGCATAAAAATCCAGAAGAAATGCAGGACATAATTCTGAAGTTTGCACCATCTTCATCAAAACAAGGCTCTTCATCAGAAGACAAAGAACCAGAAATTGATATTGAAGACAGTCCAATTTTCGGCAACAGTGGATTCTGAAAAAGATTACCAAGAAAAGACAAAATACCCAGAGTAAAAGTCAGACGAAATTCCGACAAAAGAAAATGCCTGAAAAAAAGTCTTTCAAAAAGCAAATAGTAAAAGCAAAGATTCCAGCAATAATTCAGGAAAATGCCAAAAAGGATGATGTCAATCTGCAGTCAGATGAATAGTCATTCTCCACTCGGATGAGTAGTTATTCTCCACTTAGATGAATAGTTTGATTCCTTTTTATTTATCAAAATACCATGTAAAACTCCTATAAAAGGCGACTCCAGCCCTTAGTTAGATAAGTTCTTTTATAAGTTCTTTTTTCGAAGTTCTCTTTCTTGTAAGATTTTTCGTTCAACTCTTTTCTATAGAGAAGTGAGAGCTCTAAAGAAAACCCCCTTTAGGTTAGATCAAAATACCCCTCATATGATTCAGTTCATATGACTCATATCATATGACGCATATCATATGATCCAAAATACCTTTGAAATTCCCAATGTATATCTCCTTGACAAAATACTTTGTAAATTTTAATATTTAAAATGAATATGATTATGGATGGCATTACCTCCTAATCTTTTAAATACTTCATGGTTTTAAATTCTTTAAATTCCTGCATTAAATACTTGGCTGGTTCTACCGCCTATTTGATTAAAATTCCTGCAGATCCTTAAGATTATGGTTTCCTTAACCGGAACCTTAATTTGTAAGAAATTCCCCTTTAGGTTAGATCAAAATACCCCTCAAAATATTCAGTTCATATGACTCATATCATATGATCCAAAATACCTTTGAAATTCCTAAGGTATATCTTCTTGACAAAATACTTTATAAATTTTAATATTTTAAATGAATATGATTATGGACGGTATTACCTCCTAATCTTTTAAATACTTCATGCTTTTAAATTCTTTAAATTCATGCATTAAATACTTGGCTGGTTCTACTGCCTATTTGATTAAAATTCTTGCAGATCCTTAGGTTTATGGTTTCCATAACCGGAACCTTAATTTGTAAGTTAATCTTTATTTTCTTTCTGAATATTTCAATTATACATTGATTCTTCAATCCTTTATATCACGATTCCTTCCCTGTCTGTTATCCCCTTTAGATCCTCGTCCTAAGTTTGGTATCAGAGTCATAAAGTGTAGAGATAGAGAGAATAGTGTCCAGATCAGATGAGATTCCTTGTTAGAGGTTTGGGTTCTTCCGAGATTTTTTGCTTAGGATGGTCCGGGATCAGTAAGTCCTCAACAAACATAGGCATTTATACTCCGTGAAACGCCTTTGATTGTAGGAAGGTCCGGGTGCTCTGTTATAGGAGTTTTATAACATGGATTTGTTTCTCAACATATCTACTTCTTGTGATTTTGTTTCATCTTCTTCCATGGATTCAAAGAAGATAATAAACACCGAAGAAATCTTGATACAAGATTTTGAAAAATCTATTGATAATTGTGAAATACCGAGAGTAAATCGAGATCAGATTTACAAAAATTCCAGATATCATTTTTTCAAAACCGATTTCACTATCAAAACAGAGGAAAGAGATATCCAATTATCTCAACCTTTTGAAACAATACAATTGCTTTCTCAAAATTCCTTGAAGAAACACAGAGAAATTAATTACAAATACATCCATATTGGATTAGTCCAAGTAGGGATAAAACCCTTGACTAAGGAAGGATTAAACACCTCAATCCTTGTTATTCTCAGAGATGCCAGATTTACAAATTTTGAAGATTCCTTATTGAGTTCTGTTGAGTCTAGTCTCAAATTAAATATGTGTGTGATTGATAAATTATACGGAGGTAGGTCACTTAATTAATTAAGTGGGGTGACACTTTGATTGTAATGTGGCACTAATTTAGGCCTCTCCACCGCCAAGATTAGGATTGTAGAAGACAATATGATGAGCCATCATTATGTGCATTTAAAGCATCTTTTGGGGAGAATTTATATTGTAATATTGGGGAGAAATTCGTGAGGCAATTCATTTCATTTTTCTTTGGAGAATTGAGATTAGAAGAGAGGACCCCCTTATTTTTTCCTTTTCAATAACGTCCTAGCATCCTACTGGAATTTACCCTGTGTTGTCTAATATGGACCTTTTTGCGTTTGTACTTGGAGCATTTCATTGGCTGGGTCGTCAATGGGTAATTTTGTGGTTTCATTTAGTATTTCCAATATGGTGTACGGAGAGATACCATTGCAAGAGGGACTGGTTCCCTTATTAATCAAGGTATGTTAAGGAAAATTATTTATTTCTTTTGGCATATTCCATGTAACGAAATATAACCGTGATATTTCTCTATAATTTATTCTACTCCTAGTAGTTAAGAATATTTATGTTATTGATTCCTATGCTAAAAGCATGTCTAAATATATTCCTAAGTTCTTATTAAGGCATACGGAAAAGATGTTAATATTTACGGCGTTAACCGAAGGTACAAGGAAATTATGTCATTCAAGATATTTTATTGTGATTCATGCATTTTCATTTGCATTGCATTCATGTTTTACCCAAGACCGTATATTGGGGACGGGAAATGGGAAACGCAAACCACCTGGGATATGATAAATGATAAAGCCTGTGTGGCGTAATGAAGGAAGATGCCTGATTAAGGGCCAATATATATATATATATATGATGTGGGGAGGAAGATGCCCTTGTGTGGATAGTATATATGTATTTACCACATTATGCATGACATTTAGACATATTATGCCCACAGAGGCCGACATGAAATGATGCCCACAGAGGCTGTTATGGTAAGGAAGATGCCCGATGAGGCCGATGTATATGTATACCGCATTATGCATGATATTTAGGCATATGTATTAGGACCCTCAGAGATACTTACTATTGGTCGGTTGTTTCTGTTTCAGGTGTTGTTATATCCCTGTTATGCTATTGTTCATACCTGACATACTCAGTACATTAGTTGTACCGACGTCCCTTTTGTCGGGGGGGGACATATTGCGTTTCATGCCCGTAGGTTCAGTTAAAGAGGGTGACGGTTCACACTAATAGGTTCTTTGGTTCATCTTATATTGGAGCACTCTATTTGTTTTAGAGTTGCAGTTGATCATGGTACAATATTTTTACATCCGCATATGGGTATGGCGGGGTCCTGTCCCGTTCTTGTGATGTCATGTATCCTTTAGAGGCTTGTAGACAGGTGTCCTGTGGTTAGTTGTCATGTGTGTCCTTGTCGGCCTTGGTATGAGTATGTATGTATGAAAATTATATTTTTGGTTAAGATTATCTTTAATATTTTTTGGCTTACTCCGTATTTAATTATGATTAGGTGTTGGTTGTACGATTGGAGGTACCCGGCGGGTAGGGTCCGGGTATCCCTCGCAGCCCTCCGGTTTGGGTCATGACAAACTTGCACATGACCAATATCTTTTGATTGTTACCCAAATTTCTCAATATCCCTCAATGATAAAAATATCCAAAAATCCCTTGTCTTACAAATAAAGACACAATTACCAAATGCTTGAAGGATCAATTCATGTAGCTATAATTTTTAGAATCCATTACAAAGCTATGACTTCAGCTTTTGCTACAAAATTCAGATACCATAGTAAGAAAGGTGAAACCCTTCTTTTACAAACAGATCTTTCTAGATCTAACACCGTAATACCAAGACCTATTAGGTGGAAAGATATACCCTACCAGACGAATGGATCCTGCAAGGTGTAGTTAAACCCGAACCTTTAGAGACTTCCCAACCAAATACCCGTCTTAGAGAAATAATCCAATACCAGGATGGTAGAGTTAGTCTATCGTTCCATAGAAAATCTACGAGTAGTAGATACGATGATTCTAGTTCCGTAGAAACCCTAGACTTAAGAAGAGTCTCACAGATTCCTTCAGTCATAAATACTCCTTACAAAACAAAACCTAGACATTCTACGCCAAATTTACCCAATCTAAGAAACGTAGACTACTCCAACGAAATACCGAGACCCGTTTATTAAAATTCCACTGTTAGAGAAAAGATAGAGGACCAAGAACCTACTAGTCCGACTTTTTCCTCGATTACAAAGAACATAGTAAACGAAATTGGTGTTTTACAAAAAGAATTCCAAATAGATAAGAAATTCCAACAAAATGTTTTTTATGAAAAATACAACCTAGAAAAAAGAATTTGGTTCCTCAAAACCTTTTCGAGTACTAGGACGCAAATACAGGAAAAATTCTACGATTTTGTTAATGAACATAGGATAAACATCCTATTCTTTGACTGGTTCGATTATTATTCCTCCAAAAATTCCATAGAATATCCCTTTTCTAAAACGGTAAATCCCATTACGACTAGGAACAAAGCACCGGAGTGGGAAATCCTAGATGATTCTAGGAAAGTCCAGTCCAACCACCCTCCTTTACAAGGTATTAAGATAAAAATTCATTGCTGCCCTATAGACGCGATTCCTCTTAAGAATCCAACACAGGATGAAAAAATAAACACAAAGAATATCCTCGTACAAAACAATTTCACCAATATCAGTTTGAATACCCTAGGAAAATAACTCGATAGAGTGGAAAAGCACATGAAAGACCGCCCCTTAGTCACCATAGATTCCCCAGGAACGACTAAGGATACGAAATTGAAAAGCCCTATTTTTAAACCCTTTCAGCTGTCCAAAGATGGTGTCAATAACATCCAATAAAATAAGTCTAAATTTATTCAGGCTATACAATATCAATTGAGTAGAATTGGGACATCCAAAAGTTCTAATACATAACACATTGTTCCAGATACCCTATAATCATCCAATAAATTAATACATTAGAACAATTCCAAAATAATACAAATCCCAAAAGGAATGATTCCAAATACAAGTATATAACATGCTACAAATGCAGCAAAAAGAGTCACACTTCGAGATACTGTAAAATAAATAAAAAATTACAAAAACCAGGTTTGAATGAAGAAGACCCTCTAATAAATTCCTCTAATTCAGCCACCAAAGCAGAGTTTGACTATTTTTCTCTGTCTTCAGATGTTAATAAACCCCTTCAAATAGATGAGTTAGTCACAACTAGTTCATCCGAAAATCCTGATGCTCATAAAAGAATACGCGTTTGTGCTTTAACTAAAGACCAAGAATTTATGTTAGACATGGTTAAACACATAGATGTCCAACACCAAAAAGATTATTTGAATAGACTCCTCAAATCCTTTACAGACGAGAAAAAAGATATCAAAAATATGATTTTGCCAAATACTTCCAAAAATGGCTACGACTTGACCAAAATCCAGAAGAAGGGTAAAAAGATGAAATAATCCAAAGAAACCCAAGTTCTAGAACTCCAGAGAGAGATAAAACAATTCAAAGTAGAGATGAAGGCTCTACGTGAATAACAAGAACAAGACTCTCGGCTACTAAAAACAATCCTCTCAAAAGAAACCTAGGATAGTTCGGAATCCGATTACGAATCCGACGATTCGACTCTGAAAATTCAGAAGGACCTTCTGATAACCAACATCTTGAAGAGATCCCTAAAGAATTCCTTACTGTCTTAAGACAGATCACATCAAAAAAATACCTTGTTAAAATAACCCTTAAATTGCCAGATAATTTTAGAATCACTACTATTGCTCTTTTTGACACAAGAGTAGATTTGAATTGCATAAAAACAGGTCTAATACCTGATAAATTCCATGAAAATACCCAGGAAACTTTAGAAGCGGCTAATAACACAAAGTTAGAAATCAATTCCCAAACCAGTGCGTCTATTATCAACAATGGAGTTTCTATAGCAACATCGTTTGTTTTAGTAAAAGACATTCACAACTCCGTTATCTTAGGGACATAGTTTATAAATATTATCACCCCTTATAAGGTAGATAACGATTTCATCTCTTTTGATTCCAATAATAAGAATTTAAAAAATCATTTTTTGACAAAACCAAAAGCTAGAGACCTCAATCTGATAAAAACTTATTCTTGTCATCTAGGAGAATTAAGAAATAGTTTTTTAGATTAGAATTCTGAGTCCCCTAGAAACCGTGATACCCGTTCCACCAAATCAACTGATGCCCTTGCATACACAATTTTTCTGAAGCATGATTTACATATCAAAACCATTTCCAAAATATTGCATTAAAAATATTTTTTGCAAATTGATTTCTAATACTTTTTACTTTAAAAATCTTTTAACTAGTGATTTCCTAAAAAATAGGAGAGAAAACCCACAAATTTCTAATACTAGTTGCAACGTAGAAATGTCCCATCATTGTCCCTTGCCCTACTGTTTGGGCTACATGGACAAGATATCCAGGAAAGACATGCGAGAATCCGGGCAATACTGTGTCCACGCAATGTGTGGAGCCTTACTCCAAAAGGGAAAGGAAGAGGTTTGTCTGCCAATAAATACACCAGTTGTTGCACCACAACAACAAACAAATTCCATGGCACCCAAAAAACCCATAAACTCCACAACTTCCAAACCAACAAAAGAAGAAAAAGAAAAATTCCCTACAAAACCTCCTACCGAAAAACCCCTGACATGGTATGACGAAGTGATGAAAGAAGAAATTGAAAATATCGCATCATCTGCGCAGAAAACACCAGCAACTCCCGTACATGAAATAGTTGTTGAGATCTTCTGCAACTCCTTGCGAAATCCCCGGAACTACAACATGCATTAATACAACTTCAAAATCCCAAACAAAAAGTTGCTCAAAGCTCAGGATAGGAAAAAACCTCTCAAAAGTTTACAAAAATTGAGAAAGGAGAATCTTCAAAAACCCTTTCTCAAAAACAAATTTCAAAAACTCAACTTGAGAAAGAAAAATCTTCAAAAACCCTTTCTCAAAAACAATTTTCAAAAAATCAACTTGTGGTACCACAAGTCCCCAAAAAACCTGCTCCTGAATTTTTCATAAAACCTTTTTTCCAAAATATTGTGACTCTTGAAAAATATTTTTTTAATGAAGACCCTTTTTTAGCATTGCAAAATTATTTCGGACCAGGATGGTTTTACAAATCATTAGATATTTTAAAAACCCCATATTTTTATCAGGCTATCCTTGAAATATCAAGATCAACAACAATTAAATATAATTATTATAAAAATATCCCAGATCCTTCTTATTATATTTGCAAAATTCTTAACGTAATTGATCCAAGAGATTGGGGGAATGATATGTATCAACTCCTAAATTTCCCAGATACCTATAAAAATGAACCATTTTTTGATATTCTATTTAATTACTGGGATTACCAACAAGCTTGGTTCAATTCTTTTTTTTATTCAAAATACCAACAAACGCCACACTTGGCTTTTCCATTTTGATACCTCATGTAATCCATCACAATTTCCAACATGGTGGAATTCACGGTGGGAACAATTCGGATCCTCCCTTGAAATACAAAATCCCCAAGTTACTAAATCCTTCAGCCTTTTCAAATCCCAATATAAACCCACTGAAGAAGAAAAAAGATTTGTGCCCCTACACCTTTTTCACACCAAATTCCATTTACCATGGATTTTCACATGGTCTGCAGATTATTCACAAAATAAAATTCCGACAACCAAAAGAAGATTTAAAATCCGATGGTGGGACAACTTTAAACTTCCAGCAAGCCTCACACCACAAAAGGTCCAGGAATGGATAAATGCCCGAAATTCCATTCAAATACAAGTGCCTCTACAAACACCACAAGCACCACTACAAACATTGGAGCACACTCACTTCCTTTCACAAAAATCCCAGATGGCCTCAATGTTTGCAGAGGCCAAAAATCCAGAAGAAATGCAGGCCATAATTCTGAAATTTGCACCATCTTCATCAAAAAAGGCTCTTCATAAGAAGAAGCAGAACCAAAAATTGATATTGAAGATAGTCCAATTTTCGGCAACAGTAGATTCTAAAAAAGATTGACAAGAAAGGACAAAATACTCAGAGTAAAAGTCAGACAAAATTCCGATAAAAGAAAATGCCTGAAAAATAGACTTTCAAAAAGCAAATAGTAAAAGCAAAGATTCCAGCAATAATTCAAGAAAATGACAAAAAGGATGATGTCAATCTGCACTCAAATGAATAGTTATTCTCCACTTAGATGAATAGTTATTCTCCACTCAGATGAATAGTTAGATTCCCTTTTATTTACCAAAATACCATGTAAAACTCATATAAAAGGAGAATCCCTCTCCCTTAGTTATATACGTTCTTTTTTTGAAGTTCTCTTTCTTGTAAGCTTTTCCTTTCAACTATTTTCTAGAGAGAAGTGAGAGCGCTAAAGAAAATCCCTTTAGGTTAGATCAAAATACCCTTCATATGATTCAGTTCATATGACTCATATCATATGACTCATATCATACCTTAGAAAATCCCAAGGTATATCTCATTGACAAAATGCTTTGTAAATTTTAATATTTTAAATGAATATGATTATCGACGGTATTACCTCATAATATTTTAAATACTTCATGCTTTTAAATTCTTTAAATTCCTGCATTAAATACTTGGCTGGTTCTACCGCCTATTTGATTAAAATTCCTACAGATCCTTAAGATTATGGTTTCCTTAATCGAAACCTTAATTTGTAAGTTAATCTTTATTTGCTTTCTACATATCTCAATTATCCATTGATTCTTCAATCCTTTATATCTCAATTCCTTCCTTGTCTGTTATCCCCTTTAGATCATCGACCTAAGTTTAAGCGACTTCTTATTTGGGATTTTGAACTTGTATCAATGTCTGCTGTAGTTCCGGGGATTTTGCAAGGAGTTGCAGAAGATTCTCAGCAGTTATTTCATGTGTGGGAGTTACTGGTGTTTTCTTCGCAGATGTTGCGGTAGTTTCGTTTTCTTCTTTCATCACTGCGTCATACCATGTCTGGGTGTTTTCGGTAGGAGGTTATGTAGGGAATTTTTCTTTTTCTTCTTTTGTTGGTTTGGAAGTGGTGGAGTTTATGGGTTTTTTGGGTGTCATGGAATTTATTTGTTGTTGTGGTGCAACATCTGGTGTATTTATTGGTAGAGAAACCTCTTGCTTTCTCTTTTGGAGTAAGGCTCCACACATTGCGTGGACACAATATTACCCGAAT
Source organism: Anisodus tanguticus (assembly GCA_034509755.1). NCBI lineage: Eukaryota > Viridiplantae > Streptophyta > Magnoliopsida > Solanales > Solanaceae > Anisodus > Anisodus tanguticus. The sequence goes on along the minus strand of CM067548.1, from coordinate 15,227,738 downwards.
TCTGGCATGTCTTTCCTGGATATCTTGTCCTTGTAGCCCAAACAGTGGGGCAAGGGATAGTGATATGACATTTCTGCGTTGCAACCTGTATCAGAAATTTGTGAGTTTTCTCTCATGTTTTTAGGAAATCACTGGTTAAAATATTTTTAATGTAAAAAGTATTAGGAATCAATTTGCAGAAAATATTTTTTAATGCAATATTTTGGAAATGTTTTTCATATTATAAATCATACTTCAAAAAATTTGTGTATGCAAAGGCATCAATTAATTTGATGGGACGGGTATCATGGTTTCTAGGGGACTCAGAGTTCTGATCTAAAAAACTATCCCTTAATTCTCCTAGATGACAAGAATAAGTTTTTATCAGATTGAGGTCTCTAGCTTTCGGATTTGTCAAAAAAGGGAATTTCAAATTCTTATTATTGGAATCAAAAGATATGAAATCATTATCTACCTTATAAGGGGTGATAAGATTTATGAACGGTGTTTCTAAGATGACGGAGTTGTGTATGTCTTTTTTCTCATTTTAAAGGATTTGAGGAGTCTATTCAAATAATCCTTTTGGTGTTGAACATCTACGTGTTTAACCTTTTCTAACATGAATTCTTTGTCTTTGGTTAAAGCACAAACATGTTTTCCCTTACCCTTATCAGATTTTTTAGATGAACTGGTCGTGAGCAATTCATCTATTTGGAGGGCTTTGTTGTCTTCAGAAGACAGAGAAAAATAGTCAGGGTCTGACTCGACATTTGAATCAGAGGAATCAATGAGAAGATTGTAGATTTTTTGGGTTACTTCGTCGTCTAGTTTCAATTCTTGTAATGTTTTATTCATTTTACAGAATCTCAAAGTATGACCTTTTTTGTGACATTTGTAACACGTAATGTCTTTGTATTTGGAATCATCTTTTTTGGGATTCGGTCTATATCTGGAATAACGAGTATTTTTGTAATACTTTTCGTTAGTCTTGCTGAAATCTCTCTTTTTGTAACCTCTTGAAGTACTCTTAAGGGATTTATGATTCTTGCTATAGTTTACCTTGCAAATAGAAGAGGATTTTGTGAAATTCGTATCAAACTGTTTGCAAAAAGTACCAAGTTCGCATCTAGTTCTCTTTAGCTCCAATTTGAGGTGTTTTTATAATTTCAGGTCCTGGCAGATCTTTAGACCTTCCTGTTGAGTTATACTGAGTTGTCCGCATGTAAACTCACTGTAGGGTATAATCTATTTTCCACAATTCTCTTTGATTTTGTTCCTAACTTTTCTCCTAAAAGGGTAGGTAGTCCGGCAAGAAATTTCTCTTTCCAAAATGGCTGGTTGGAATCTTTCCTGAGCATAACTCTGGTTAAGAAAGTATTTTTATACCATTGGAAATCACTGAGTTTTTTGCATTTGAGGTTAGAAAGTAAGTCGGCATTTTTATCTTTGAGATGCGAATAATCTCCTATGAAATTTAAAGAGATTATGAGTATCAAGGTTGATACTGCAACTTGTAGGAGTTCATCTTGTTCATCAAGGATTGGTATTCCTTCTTCATCAGTTTTGATGGAATTGATGATATCTTCATTTTGTTGATCAGTGAGATAATTATCCCACCAACCTTTCAATTGACCCGAGAATCCTGCGATGAACAGTTCTGTAATGGTCTTGTCTTGTGTACCATTTTGAGTTTTGTTGGCATTTGCGGCCATGGTCATTTGTTGGAGAAAACTGAGGATATTGTATTCGGTCAACCCATCTATGTTCCAATCATAAATGGAAGAGGCATTGAAATGTGATTGAGCTAGGGGTTTTACTATTCCTAGATCCGGAGCAGAATTATTTGCAATTGTTGTTGTTGTACCTGTTGTATTGGTCTTTGGCAATACATATGGTTAACAAAGGCTTTTTGTTTTGGATTTGTTCTAGAGTATCACTGTCATCGGAATCATTCGTTAGAGTTGTGATTTTATTGGAAGATTGCGGGGTATCTGGAACAACGTGTTCTGTATTAGAACTGTTGGATCTTCTAATTCTAATCAATTGATCTTTTATAACCTGGATAAATTTAGACTTATTTTGCTGGATGGTTTTGACACCATCTTTGGACACCTGAAAGGGTTTAAAGATAGAGCTTTTCAATTTCGTATCCTTAGTCGTTACTGGGGAATCTATGGTGACTAAGGGGCGTTCTTTCATGTGTCTTTCCACTCCATCGAGTTGTTTTCCTACGGCATTCAAACTGATATTGGTGAAATTGTTTTGTGCGAGGATATTCTTGTGTTTGTTTTTTCATCCTCTGCTGGATTCATAAGAGGAATCGCATCTACAGGGCAGCCATGGATGTTTAGCTTAATACCTTGTAGAGGAGGGTGGTTGCACTGGACTTTACTAGAATCTGCTAGGGTTTCCCACTCCGGTGTTTTGTTTCTAGTCGTAATGGGATTTACCATTTTAGAAAAGGGATATTCTATGGAATTTTTGGAGGAATAATAATCGAACCGGTAAAAGAATATGATGTTTATCCTATGTTCATTAACAAAATCGTAGAATTTTTTCTCGTATTTGCGTCCTAGTATTTGAAAAGGTTTTGAGGAACCAAATTCTTTTTTCTATGTTGTATTTTTCATAAAAATCATTTTGTAGGAATTTCTTATCTATTTGGAATTCTTTTTGTAAAACTCTAATTTTGTTTACTATGTTCTCTATAATCGAGGAAAAAGTCGGACTAGTAGGCTCTTGGTCCTCTATCTTTTCTCTAACAGTGGAATTTTTATAAACGGGTCTCGATATTTCATTGGAGTAGTCTACATTTCTTCGATTGGGTAAACCGACGTAGAATGTCTAGGTTTTGTTTTGTAAGGAGTATTTATGACTGAAGGAATCTGTGAGACTCTTCCTAAGTCTAGTGTTTCTACGGAACTAGAATCATCGTATCTACTACTCGTTGATTTTCTATGGAACGATAGACTAACTCTACCATCCTGGTTTGGGTTATTTCTCTAAGAGACGTATTTGGTTGGGAAGTCTCTATAGGTTCAAAGGTTTAACTACACCTTGCGGGACCATTTGTCTGGTAGGGTAATATCCTTCCACCTAATAGGTCTTGGTATTACGGTGTTAGATCTAGAAAGATCTAATTGTAAAAGAAGGGTTTCGCCTTTCTTACTATGGTATCTGACTTTTGTAGAAAAAGCTGAAGCCATAACTTTGTAATGGATTCTAAAATTATAGCTACAAGAATTTTTACTTCAAGCATTTGGAAATTGTGTGTCTTTACTTGTAAGACAAGGAATTTTTGGATATTTTTATCATTGAGGGATATTGAGAAATTTGGGTAACAATAAAAAAAATATTGGTCCTGTGCAGAGACTAGACTCAACAGAACACAATAAGGAATCTTCAAATTTGTAAATCCGGCATCTCTGAGAATAACAAAGATTGAGGTGTTTAATCCTTCCTTAGTCAAGGGTTTTATCCCTACTTGGACTAATCCAATATGGATGTATTTGTAATTTCTTTCTTTGTGTTTCTTCAAGGAATTTTGAGAAAGTAATTGTATTGTTTCAAAAGGTTGAGATAATTGAATATCTCTTTTCTCTGTTTTGATAGTGAAATCGGTTTTGAAAAATTGGTATATGAAATTTTTGTAAATCTGATCTCGATTTACTCTCGGTATTTCCCAATTATCAATAGATTTTTTAAAATCTTGTATCAAGATTTATTCAGTGTTTATTATCTTATTTGAATCCATTGAAGAAGATGAACCAAAATCACAAGAAGTAGATCTGTTGGGAAACGGATCCATGTTATAAAACTCCTATAATAGAGCACCCAAAATCTTCCTACAATCAGAGACGTTTCACGAAGTATATCTGCCTACGTTCGTTGAGGACTTACTGACCCCGGACCATCCTAAGTAAAAAACCTCGGAAGAACTCAAATCTCTAACAAGGAATCTCATCTGATCTGGACACAATTCTCTTTATCTCAACTCTTTATGGCTCTGATACCAAACTTAGGCGAGGTTGTATTTCATTTATCCATTGATTCTTCAATACCTTATATCCCGAGTCCTTCCCTGTCTGTTCTCCCTTTAAATCCTTGGCCTAAGTTTGGTATCAAAGCCATAAAGGGTAGAGATAGAGAGAAAATTCTAAGTTGGTTCCTTTACAACCTAGAATTCTCTCTATAAAATGATTTTTATGAAAAATACAATCTAGAAAAAAGAATTTGGTTCCTCAAAACCTTTTCAAGTACTAGGACGCAAATACATGAAAAAATCTATGATTTTGTTAATGAACATAGGATAAACATCCTATTCTTTGACTGGTTTGATTATTATTCCTCCGAAAATTCCATAGAATATCCCTTTTCTAAAACGGTAAATCCCGTTACGACTAGGAACAAAACACCGGAGTGAGAAACCCTAGCTGATTCTAGGAAAGTCCAGTCCAACCACCCTCCTCTACAAGGTATTAAGCTAAACATTCATGGCTGCCTTGTAGACGCGATTCCTCTTATGAATCCAGCAGAGGATGAAAAAACAAACACAAGAATATCCTCGCACAAAACAATTTCACCAAAATCAATTTGAATGCCTTAGGAAATCAAATCGATGGAGTGGAAAGACACATGAAAGACCGCCCCTTAGTCACCATAGATTCCCCAGCAACGACTAAGGATACGAAATTGAAAAGCTCTATCTTTAAACCCTTTCAGGTGTCCAAAGATGGTGTCAAAACCATCCAGCAAAATAAGTCTAAATTTATCCAGGTTATACAAGATCAATTGATTAGAATTAGGAGATCCAACAGTTCTAATACAGAACACGTTGTTCCAGATACCCCGCAATCTTCCAATAAAATCACAACTCTAACGAATGATTCCGATGACAGTGATACTCTAGAACAAATCCAAAACAAAAAAGCCTTTGTTAACCATATGTATTGGCAAAGACCAATACAACAGGTACAACAACAACAATTGCAAATAATTCCTGCTCCAGATCTAGGAATAGTAAAACCCCTAGCTCAATCACATTTCAATGCCTCTTCTATTTATGATTGGAAATAGATGGGTTTACCGAATACAATATCCTCAGTTTTCTCCAACAAATGACCATGGCCGCAAATGACTACAAAACTCAAAATTGTACACAAGACAAGACCATTGCAGAACTGCTCATCGCAGGATTCTCTGTTCAATTGAAAGGTTGGTGGGATAATTATCTCATTGATCAACAAAAGGAAGATATCATCAATTCTATCAAAACTGATGAAGAAGGAATATGAATCCTTGATGAACAAGGTGAACCCCTACAAGATTTAGTATCAACCTTGATACAAAAATACTTTCTAAACCAGAGTTTTGCTCAGGGAAGATTCCAACCAGCCATTTTGAAAAGAGAAATTCCTGGCCGGACTACCTACCCTTTTAGGAGAAAAGGTTAGGAACAAAATCAAAGAGAATTGTGGAAAAAAGATTATACCCTACAATGAGTTTACATACGGACAAATAGTCAGTATAACTCAACAGGAAGGTCTAAAGATCAGCCAAGACCTGAAATTACAAAAACACCTCAAATTGGAGCTAAAGAGAACTAGGTGCGAACTTGGTAATTTTTGCAAACAGTTTGATACGAATTTCACAAAACCCTCTTCTAGTTGTAAGGGAAACTGTAGCAAGACTCATAAATCCCTTAAGAGTACTTCAAGAGGTTACAAAAAGAGAGTTTTCAGCAAGACTAACAAAGAGTATTACAAAAATCCTTACAAAAATACTCGTTATTCCAGAGATAGACCGAATCCCAAAAAAGATGATTCTAAATACAAAGACATTACGTGTTACAAATGTCACAAAAAGGTTATACTTCGAGATTCTATAAAATGAATAAACAATTACTAGAATTGAAACTAGACGACGAGGTAACCCAAAAAATCTCCAATCTTCTCATTGATTCCTCCGATTCAAATGCCGAGTCGAACACGACTATTTTTCTCTATGTTCTGAAGACAAGAAAGCCCTTCAAATAGATGAATTGCTCACGACCAGTTCATCTGAAAAATCTAATAAGGGTTAGGGAAAACATGTTTGTGCTTTAACCAAAGACCAAGAATTTATGCTAGATATGGTTAAACAGATAGATGTCGAACACCAAAAGGATTATTTGAATAAACTCCTCAAATCCTTTACAGACGAGAAAAAATATACCCAAAATATGATTTTACCAAATACTTCCAAAAATACCTACGACTTGACCAAAATCCTGAAAAAGGGTAAAAAGATGAAAGATTCCAGAGAAACGCCAGTTCTAGAACTTCAAAAGGAGATAAAAAAAAATAAAACTAGAGATCAAGGTTCTAAAAGAAAAGCAAGAACAAGATTCTCTATTAATAAAAACAATCCTTTCAAAAGAAACCAAGGAGTGTTCTGAGTCCAGTTCTGCGTCCGATAATTCTGACTCTGAAAATCCAGAAGGATCTTATGATAACCAACATCTTGAAGAGATCCCTCAAGAATTCCTTATTGTCTTAAAAACAGGAGCAAATTTTAGAATCACTACTATTGCTCTTTTTGACACCGGAGAAAATTTGAATTGCATAAAAACAAGTCTAATACTTGATAAATTCCATGAAAATACCCAGGAAACTTTAGCAGCGGCTAATAACACAAAGTTAGAAATCAATTCCCAAACCAGTGCGTCTATTATCAACAATGGAGTTTCTATAGCAACATCGTTTGTTTTAGTAAAAGACATTCACAACTCCGTTATCTTAGCGACACCGTTTATAATCTTATCACCCCTTATAAGGTCGATAATGATTTCATCTCTTTTGATTCCAATAATAAGAATTTAAAATTCCCTTTTTTGACAAAACCAAAAGATAGAAACATCAATCTGATAAAAACTTATTCTTGTCATCTAGGAGAATTAAGGAATAGTTTTTTAGATCAGAATTATGAGTCCCCTAGAAACCGTGATACCCGTTCTATCAAATCAATTGATGCCCTTGCATACACAAATTTTTTGAATCATGATTTACAATATAAAAAACATTTCCAAAATATTGCATTAAAAAATATTTCTGCAAATTGATTCCTAATACTTTTAAACAGTGATTTCCTAAAAAATAGGAGAGAAAACCCATAAATTTCTGATACTGGTTGCAACGCAAAAACGTCATATCAATGTCCCTTGGCCTACTGTTTGGGCTACAAGGACAAGATATATACGAAAGACATGCGAGAATCCTGGCAATACTGTGTCCATGCAATGTGTGGAGCCTTACTCCAAAAGAGAAAGGAAGAGGTTTCTCTGCCAATAAATACACCAGTTGTTACACCACAACAACAAACAAATTCCATGACACCCAAAAAACCCATAAACTCCACCACATCCATACCAACAAAAGAAGAAAAAGAAAAATTCCCTGCAAAACCTCCTACCGAAAAAACCCTGACATGGTAGGACGCAGTGATGAAAGAAGAAAATGAAAATACCGCAGCATCTGCGCAGAAAACACCAGCAACTCCCGTATATGAAATAACTGCTGTGAATCTTCTGCAACTCCTTACGAAATCCCCGGAACTACAGCAGACGTTGATACAAATTCAAAATCCCAAACAAGAAGTTGCTCAAAGCTCAGGAAAGGAAAAAAACTCTCAAAATTTTACAAAAATCGAGAAAGGAGAATCTTCAAAAACCCTTTCTCAAAAACAATTTTCAAAAACTTAACTTGAGAAAGAAGAATCTTCAAAAATCCTTTCTCAAAAACCATTTTAAAAAAATCAACTTGTGGTACCACAAGTCCCCAAAAAACCTGCTCCTGAATTTTTCATAAAATATTTTTTAATGAAGACCCTTTTTTAGCATTGCAGAATTATTTTGGACCAGAATGGTTTTACAAATCATGGGATATTTTAAAAACCTCATATGTTTACCAGACTATCCTTGAAATATCAGGATCAGCAATAATTAAAAATAATTATTACAAAAATAATCCAGATCCCTCTTATTCTATTTGCAAAATGCTTAACGTAATTGCTCCAAGCGATTGGGGGAATGATCTGTCTCAACTCCTAAATTTTCCAGATACCTATAAAAATGAACCATTTTTTGATATTCCATTTAATTACTGGGATTACCAACAAGCTTGGTTCAATTCCTTTTTTATTCAAAATACCAACAAACTCCACACTTGGCTTTTCCATTTTGATACCCTGTGTAATCCATCACAATTTCCAACATGGTGGAATTCATGGTGGGAACAATTCGGATATTCCCTTGAAATACAAAAACCCAAGTCACTAAATCTTTTAGCCTTTTCAAATCCCAATATAAACCCACCGAAGAGGAAAAAAGATTTGCGCCCCTGCACCTTTTTCACACCAAATTCCATTTACCATGGGTTTTCACATGGTCTGCAGATTATTCAAAAAATAAAATACCGACAATCAGAAGAAGATTTAAAATCCGTTGGTGGGACAACTTTAAAATTCCAACAAGCCTCATACCACAAAAGGTCCAGGAATGGCTAAATGCCCGAAAGTACATTCAAATACAAGTTCCTCACAAACACCACAAGCACCGCTTCAAACACCGGAGCTCACTCAGTTCCTTTCACAAAAATCCCAGATGGCTTCAATGCTTGTAGCGGCCAAAAATCCGAAAGAAATGCAGGCCATAATTCTGAAGTTTACATCGTCTTCATAAAAAAAGGCTCTTCATCAGAAGAAGAAGAAGAACCAGAAATTGATATTGAAGACAATCCAATTTTCGGCAACAGTGGATTCTGAAAAAGATTGTCAAGAAAAGACAAAATACCCGGAGTAGATATCAGACAAAATTCCGACAAAAGAAAATGCCCGAAAAAGAGACTTTCAAAAAGCAAATAGTAAAAGCAAAGATTCTACCAATAATTCAAGTAAATGCCAAAAAGGATGATATCATGGATGAATTGTCATTCTCCACTCGGATGAATAGTTATTCTCCACTTAGATGAATAGTTAGATTCCTTTTTAATTATCAAAATACAATGTAAAACTCCTATAAAAGGAGACTCCCTCTCCCTTAGAAGCATAAGTTCTTTTTTCGAAGTTCTCTTTCTTGTAAGATTTTCCTTTCAACTCTTTTTTAGAGAGAAGTGAGAGCTCTAAAGAAAATCCCCTTTAGGTTAGATCAAAATACCCCTCATATGATTCAGTTCATATGACTCATATCATATGATCCAAAATACCTTAGAAATTCCCAAGGTATATTTCCTTGATAAAATACTTTGTAAATTTTAATATTTTAAATGAATATGATTATGGACGGTATTACCTCCGAATCTTTTAAATACTTCATGCTTTTAAATTTTTTAAATTCATGCATTAAATATTTGTGTAGTTCTACCGCCTATTTGATTTAAATTCCTGCAGAACCTTTGATTTATGGTTTCCTTAACTGGAACCTTAATTTGTAAGTTAATCTTGATTTGCTTTCTGCATATCTTCTTTATCCATTGATTATTTAATACCTTATATCCCGATTCCTTCCCTGTCAGTTATCCCCTTTAGATCCTCGGCCTAAGTTTGGTATCAAAGCCATAAAGGGTAGAGATAGAGAGGATAGTGTCCAAATCAGATTAGATTCCTTCTTAGAGGTTTGGGTTCTTCCAAGGTTTTTTGCTTAGGATGGTTCGGGGTCATTAAGTTCTCAATGAACATAGGCAGTTATACTCCGTGAAATGCCTTTGATTGTTGGAAGAGTTCGGGTGCTCTGTTATAGGAGGTTTATAACATGGATTAGTTTCTCAACTAATCTACTTCTTGTGATTTTGATTCATCTTCTTCCATGGATTCAAAGAAGATAATAAACACCGAAGAAATCTAGATACAAGATTTTGAAAAATCTATTGATAATTGGGAAATACCGAGAGTAAATCGAAACCGATTTATAAAAATTCCAGATACCAGTTCTTCAAAACTGATTTCTCTATCAAAATAGAGGAGAGAGATATCCAATTATCTCAACCCCTTGAAACAATCAAATTACTTTATCAAATTGGTGTTTCACAAATAGAATTCCAAATAGATAAGAATATATATATATATATATATATATATAAATGTGTGTGTGTGTGTGATGCATGAAAGACCTCGGAAAATTCAATATGAACGTGGTAGAGTGACCTAAGGTGGTTAACCCCCGCCTATCATTACGAAATCATATACAACGACCGTGACAATCCAACAAGTGTCTCAGAATTTCTCATCTAACAACTAACATCATAGTATGCGGAAAGTACTCCCGACAATGGGCAAATAAGATTCATATAACAATTTAAAACAAGGATAGATATTCTCTTATGATCAAGAATAGGATTTACTCAAAGGACAATTCAATTTGTGACGTCTTTCCTAAGATCATGCCAAAAGGAAAGAAACGTAGCCTTACATACCTCGATCTCATTGTCTCCTCAATACTTTCAAAGCATCCCACAATACAACTCCATCTACATTAATACAACAAGGTCTATGATTAAAGCCAAGAAGGAACTTAGTTTGAATCTCTAAGTTAGTAACATGTCTATATAAATTCGGGCATCATCTCCCCTATAAGTTTTTACTTCCTCCAATTCCACACATCATCAAAAACAAACAGATCAACACAACAAGAAAAACATCAATAACAAGGTATGATATATCATTAACAAGTCATCAACATATCACGATGAGCGGCAAGCTCGGATTGGAACCCATACAACCCTTGTCACCCCTTGCGATTTTCTTACTTTGAATCAACAATATCTATAACATGATGACAATTATATTCATCCATTTTTCCAGCCTTATATCTCACAAAAATGACAAGAAAACAATCCATAAAGTTCAGCAACCTTAAAACTGATTTTTCAGATTACTAAAACACGTTTATGCCTTGTCTTTTCTTCCAATTCGAGCAACACAACCAACAGTACATAATTAACCCTCTTCTCATACACACCAACCATAAACCCAATTTAAAAATAAGTTCACAACCACCTTGCAGTGGCGCAACAACAAACAACATGCTACTCTTTCGAAACTCGCAAGTTCTAGTCTTTACAATCGAGCTATAACTCGTAAAAACATAGATAAGGGACAGAGAAGCATAAAATTACCTTGGACTGATCAGAACCGGTGAAAACCTAGGCTCCCTTCACCTGGAATTAACCCCCAACATAGCTACAAGAAAAGGAAAGGGAAACTAGCAAGCAATTCAATTTTTTTGGCACTAGAATCACTTTGTATCACTCGAAATCTCCTAGGGTTTGTGTGGGATTTTTGGGAGAGGAGTTTCTCTCATTTTCTTGGCCTTAAAATGAATGAAGGGGGAATAAAGATAAATCAGCCCTAAATATGGCCCTTTTGGCTGCCCCAACAAACCCCTTTTGTGAGGAATTAATCCTGGCCTCTCATTTTTGCAAATAGGTTGTCACGCCCAGAATTCGGATGTGACGGACTATACTCTATATGCAACTACTTTAAACTTGTACAAGTTATATGACCTAACCTGAAAGATAAATATGCAAGTAAATATGACTTTTGTATGTAAATGTGGTCATTGGCCCCTGACATGCAAATGAACCTACATACACTCTCTATGAAGGCTCTATGAATACCTAATATTAGATGACCGATACAAGAGTCGGGACAGGGCCCCGACTTACCCATAATCTCTATGTATGCAAATACTAGACTTGACTCACCTCCGGATAGAGTAGGAGCCTGCACCCTCTTGTTGAGTGTCCAAAACAACTAGCAAGTGTGTCCGCCAACTTGTATATTCCTATAAATATGAACATAGCAAATGCAGCATCCCCGACCAAGGGACATTAGTACAGAAAGATTGTGCCCAATACGCAAGGAAAGCATGAAACAAATACGACAAGAACCGAAGCTCGTAGAAGTGACTATTTGAATTAAATCAATCAAATGCAACTGAAAGCCCTGAAACACCCTATGGAAACTCTTATTAAAACATACTGTACTCAAATCGTTCTGGACGTTCTTCTGAGTCTTTCTGATGATATCTTTGGGTCGCTATGTGGAGCGACGTTCCGGGACGATTCACTGAAACACTTGGGCTAATGGTACATTAGATATATTCTTTACTTCCCTTTATAGTACACGAATCAAATGAGCGCATAACATAACAAGTAATCTATCGAGTCATAACGAGATCTACAATGTATAAGAATGACAAATACTTACTCAGCAAATGAGCCTCGGTAGGCTAGCAGATAAGCCCCTACGGGCAATAAAATAAGCCACTGTGGGCTATCAAATTGGCCTCACTAGTCCAGTAAATAAGCCTCAATAGGCCAACAAATAAGCCATTGTGGGCCAGCAAATAGGCCTCTATAGGCCACGTACTCTGGACGTCAATTATCCTCATCTAGTTATCTAGTGTACACCATTAACTCCTTTTAGATTACTCGTCACTTGGAGGAAGTCTTGCAAATGATTCAACGATACTACAACTTGCAAGTAATACAATTAGGGAATCTAAACACTCTTAAGAGGCAAGTTAAGTATGATACAATTAATTACGAACTTAGCAATCGTGAGTGAAACTAACTGGATGAGCTGGACAATTATCAAATATTTGAACAAGGCTCCTATAACTCATTGCTTCTTAAGGGCTCTTAGCTCACAACAAAGGACAAGTGCTACAGATCTCTATTAAGGTAGAAAAACAAATAGCTGTTATTTACTACTCTAATATGAATGTTCAAGTGCAGACTGATCCATGTAATACTCAAATAGATTACAGATTACTCAAGTAGAGGAACTGCTATTTACTTTAGCCACTAATTTATATGTGGACATGTGTCACGACCCAAATTGGAGGACCATGACATGCACCCAGACATTACTTGTCGAGCTCCACTAGACATACATTCACCACATAATCGTAAATAAGCATGGGCCACGAGGGGCGTCATGAGGTAACTCGTCGACTAATAGGAATAATTAGCTAAAAAGGTGCAAGACCGATAGGGCATATATACATAGATGTTGGAGATGATCGTATGAGAAAATAGGGCTACCATAGATGAATATACAATAAAACATAGGCCGAGGAGGCCAAATAACATCTGACTATATCATAACTGTCTACAAGCCTCTACTGGAGTACGTGACATCATAAGGTCGGGACAAGGCCCCGCCATAAGCATATGCATATCAAAAATACCGTACCAAGACTAGACCACAACTCAGGGACAAGTAGAGTGCTCTAATATAAGCTGAATAGGTACCCTCGCTAGTACATACCATCACCCTGTCTACCTGAGCCTGTGGGCATGAAATGCAGCGTCCCCAAAGAAAAAGGGGCGTCATTACAAATAATGTACCGAGTATGTAAGGCATGAATAATAGCGTAATAAAGGCATGGAGGTAATCTAAGACACGAAATAGTCAACATGTACATAATGCCTCTAAGGGACATAATATGCCAAAGTATCATACATGTGCGTATATAATGCCTGGTCCTACATATACATATGCGCATATAACACCATCAAGCCTCTGTGGGCATCCCATCATATCACATCGGCCTTTGTGATCATAATCATCATCATATACAAGCTGATCAGGTGGTGTTGCGTATATAATGCCATAACCTTTCCCATACCTCATATACATATCATTTATCATACGCATATATAACGCATGTAAGGTCATGGTATTTACATATATATAATACATGAATGATACTAAGACACTCTGAGTCTATCGGAGTGACGTAAGGTCGGTGCCCCTCCGATTAACATTATGGAACTAACATCATCAACATAACTTACTTTGAAGAATCAACAGGCCATAAGATAAGATCACTATCATTATGTAGAAGTCAAGAACATCAGCCTCTAACATATCTAAGAGTGGAGAAATTATGGATATTGTTCATTTACGTTCATTTCATTTTGATCATGCCAAAAGAAGGAAGAGTAGCCTTAACATACCTTTGTTTCTAACGAATCCACATACTGCCTGTAGTACTTCAACCTGCATCAAGGTATTAGAACTATGTTTAATGCCATGGAAGGACTCAAAACACATTTCTAAGCTAGTAGCTCTCTTACGAAAAATCGGGTAGCACTTCCCCTACATTTACTCACTTTCCCAAATTCAAAACAGCACCAAACAACGATATTAACAATATCAATAACCATTCCCATCCATTTAGCCCCTCAACAACGTAAGAAATTTTTTAATAATTCAAACAATAGTATAACGAGCAGCAAGGTTGGTTTACGATTAAACAATTATAGCTATAAAACCCCTTTCTCCTTCAAGAAACTGTTAAAAATATTAACCACAACATATCCACTTACTCCTACTGATTTTCAGTCACAACCCAGCATTAAAACGAAGTCTTAACAGTCCAACAATTTCCACCCAATTTCCAACCCATACTTCACATGTTCTTCACCAAACAACCTAGCTAGAACTTAGATAAACTCTAATACATGAAGAAGGGAGGATTTTCTCACCTAAATCAGATCTTGTAGGGATGAAACAACCTTTCCATGGATGACCATCAACTTGCGTCACTTCAGGTCCTTGAATATTGGAGATAACCCTTTAACATGAATTGAAAGAAGAAGAAGATTACTTAGAGCTTCTTAAGGGTTTTGGAGCTGGTTATTTTGGGAGAATTTCGTGGATCCTCTTAAGTCCTACTACTTGGAAAATGATGAGGAGAGATGAAGCGGATCAACCCCTAAAAAGACCTTCTTGGCTGACCCACACATGTCTTTTTGGGTGGCTTAATTTCGGCCTTTCCTTTTAGCAAGTAGGTGATACACCTACTTGTCACCTACTTGCTTTATTAGTAGGTTTCATATGATGCACTTAATCATTTAGACACATGTCCCATCTTTATTTAATAATCACGACAAGTGTTAAGTAGCTAAAGCTAGTAGAACAGAAGTTAGTGGGTGAAACAAGCACGTCGGGTAAGAAAATAGCTCATTCATTTTTTATTTGCCTAAATCTTATTTCCAACGATTCATAGAATTTGTCAACCTCAACTTAGTTGTGTATATGTTGAATTGAAGTACATGATGTAGAAATAGGCATGTCTAATATCGTATAACCTCAAAGATAATCCTGATGTCCAAGACTAGGAGGACTAACATGTGACGTATCTCAACATACAAAACTATGAGGTGTAACTTCCTTCCCCCATTAGAAACATTCATCCTCTAATAGGAAGTATACATAAGGGACCAATTAATCCTCAAGGTTTTCTGAAAAGTTTTGACCAAATCTCCCCTAGAAATGGGACTATCCGATCCCTGTCAACAAGTAGAAGATATCGAAACTTGCCTTATACGGCCATACAAAAAAAAAAATCACCGAGCCTCATGTGGCTGTCAAACATCAAACATAACTGTCTGATGTGGGAACTCACCTAATGTATCCATACGTCAACTCTTGGTCGGGCTATGCTTCACTCGGAACATCGACTTTAGTCTGAAATAAGTGAGGATACTTATATTTCATCTCCTCTTCCGCCTCCTACATCATCTCTTCTCCATTCTTATTTTTCCCTAGAACCTTCACGGAGGCTACTTCCTTAGTCTTTAGCTTGCGGACTTGTCCATCTAAGATAGCAATAGGAACCTCTTCATATGATAAGTTCTCTATAACTTTCACATCGTCAATTGGTACAATCTAGGAAGAATCCCCAACACACGCTCTCAACATAGAAACATGGAAGACCAGATGAACAAACTCTAACTCGGGAGGCATGTCCAATTTGTAAGCCACTTCACCTATTCATCGACTTATGAGATATGGCCCAATGTACCTTGGGCTGAGCTTTCCAGTTTCCCCTAATTTTATTACACCATTCATAGGAGAAATCTTCAAGAAGACTCGATCCTCCAATTGGAACTCTAAGTCCCACCGTCGCACATCTGAATACAACTTCTGACGACTTTGAGTGGTTAACAACCGTTCTTGGATAAGCTTCACCTTCTCTATGGATTGGTGCACTAGGACAGGCCCACGTAATTCTGATTCGCCTACTTCAAACCATCTGATAGGAGATCTACATTTCCGTCCATACAAAGCCTCATATGGAGCCATTTTGATACTAGCATGATAATTGTTATTGTACAAAAAATCAATAAGGGGTAGATGATCATCCCAGTTTCCCTTGAAGTCCAATACACAAGCTCGTAGCATGTCTTCGAGCGTTTAAAATGCACGCTCAGCCTGCCCGTCTATGTGAAGGTGGAAAGCTGTGCTAAGATTAACTTGAGTGCCCAAACCTTTTTGAAATGATCTCCAAAAATTAGGGGTGAACTGCACATCTCAGTCAGATATAATTGAAATAGTCACACCATGAAGGCGAACAATCTTCTTAACGTACAACTTCGCGTAGTCCTCGGCTGTGTAGGTAGTTTTCACCCGGAAATGAGCTGATTTGGTCAGTCTATCAAAAATCACCCTAATAGAGTCTAACTTATGATAAGAGTGAGGTAAACCCGTAATGAAATCCATATTAATCATTTCCCATTTCCACACCGGGATCTTAATATTTTCAATCAAGCCGCCGTGCTTTTGGTGCTCGACTTTTACTTACTGATAATTCAGAATCCAAGCTATGAACTCCGCAATGTTCCTCTTCATATCATTCCACCAATACATACCTTTGAGACCATGATACATCTTAGTAGATCCAGGGTAAATGAAATATCATGAGCAATAGACATCTGTTATAATCGTGTCTTGTAATCCCGCTACATTTGGAACACACAAATGACCCTGGTGCCTGAGAACCCTATTTTCGTCAATCTCAAAGACTGTGGTCTTCTTTTGTTGCCCTCTCTGAGTTTTCCTAAACTGGGGTCTTGCCACTGACGTTCCTTAACTTCCGATATGAGGGACGACTCTAATGTACCCCGAATCACAAAGCCACCATCTTCTGAACCCATTAATTAGACTCCCAACCTAGCTAACTGATAGAGCTCTCTTATCAACTCTTTCCTCTCATCCCGTACCGATATCGAGCTGACCATAGACTTGCGACTACGCGTGTCCGCTACAGTATTAGCTTTACTTGGATGGTATAAGATGTCCACATCATAATCCTTCAACAATTCAAGCCACCTTCTTTGTCTAAAGTTTAATTCTTATACTGCAGACTCTTGTCATCCTTGAAAATGTCTACATGAACACCATACAAGTAGTGCCGCCAAAGTTTCAATGCATAGACTACCGTGATTAACTCCAAATCGTGGGTCAGATGTGTCAGAGAGTTCTTCTCACGTTTCTTTAATTGCCTTGAAGCATAGGCAATCACCTTACCATGTTACATCAACACACATCCTAAACACATTCCCTAGGCATCACAATACACAACATAGCCTTCTGGACCCTTTGGGAGAGTCAGAACTGGTGCCGATGTTAGTCTGTCCTTGAACTCCTGGAAACTCTGCTCTCAGACATTCGACCACTGAAACTTTATGGCCTTTTGTGAAAACCTTGTTAATGGTGCTGATATGGTAGAAAATCCTGCTATAAACCTCCTATAATAGCCAGTTAAGCCTAAAAAGCTACGAACCTCTGATGCAGTCATGGGCCTCGGCCAATTCTTCACCGCTTCTACCTTCTGGGTGTCAACTCTTATACCTACATCTGATACTATATTACCAAGTAAAGCCACTGAATTCAACCAAAACTCACACTTGGGGAGCTTAGCATACAACCTTCAATCTTGGAGCGTCTGTAGTACTATCTACATGCTCCGCCTCTGAGTTAGAATAAAGTAGAATATCATCTATAAGTACTATCACAAATACATCCAGAAATGGGCGAAACACACTGTTCATTAGATCCATAATTGTTGCTGGTGTGTTTGTGAGCCTGAATGACATTACTAAGAACTCGAAGTGTCCATACCTTGTTCTGAAAGCTATTTTTGAAATGTCATTCTCCTTGACCCTTAGATGATGGTACCCTGACCTTAGGTCGATCTTTGAGAAACATTTTGCACCCTGTAACTGATCAAACAAGTCATTAATTATGGGAATATGGTACTTGTTCTTAATAGTGACTTTATTCAGTTGCCGATAGTCAATACACATTTGCAACGAGCCATCTTTCTTTCGTACAAACAATATTGGCACACCCCAAGGGGACTTAATGTCCCTAATGAAGCCTTTCTCAAGCAGATCCTTTACTTGCTCTTTTAATTATTTCAATTCAGTTGGAGCCATTCTATAAGGAGGGATAGATATCGGCTGAGTGTCTAGCAACACATCTTTACCGAACTCAATCTCCCTTTCGGGAGAAAGGCCTGGAAGTTCCTCTAGAAATATATCAAGAAACTCATTAACCATTGGAATTGATGGAAGAGTAGGCGGTTCAACATCGACATCTTTGGCACAAACAAGATGGTATATACAACCTCTGGATATCATCTTTCTTTCTTTAAGGTATGAAATAAACCTAGCCTTTGGTGTCACAGTATTACCCTTCCATTCAAGGACTGGCTCGCCTAGAAAATGAAATCTAATAATTTTTGTTCGACAATCAACAATAGCATAGCACGACGCTAGCTAATCCATGCCCATTATAATATAAAAATTAACCATTTCTAACTCTACCAGATCCGCTAGGGTCTAATGGCTACAAATTAACACTACACAATTCCGATAGACCCATCTAGCAACTACAGACTCCCCAACTGGTTTAGATATCACAAATGACTCTCTTATCAAATTAGGCTCTATACCAAACTTACAGGCAATAAAAGAGGTGATATATGATAGATTGAAGCCTGGATATAACAACGCATATACATTATGTGACAAGACTGATAATATACATGTAATAACATCAGGTGAAGACTCTTGATCTTGTCGACCCATAAATATGTAAATGTTGTTCTGGCTACCACCAAAGCTAGTTGCTTTACCCCTACCTCTTCCTCGACTAGCTAATATCTGATGACCTTGCCCTGACGGGCGTGCTAAAGATGATGAAGCTGCTACATATTCGGTCGGCTGGGACTTAACACCTCCACCACTTGTCGGATAATCTCGCATATTATGACCGGGATAACCACAAGAATAGCACACATCTGATCTACATTGGCACGACTCCGGTTGGGCTTTACCACACTCCTCACATCGAGTCAAAGGCGGCCTCATCTGACTAGAATCCCCTCTATAATAGGACCCTAATGCTCATGAACTCTGACCTAGTCCAGATTGAGCAAGTCGATCAACCCTCGACATCGAAAATTATGATGGTGCACTAGCTGGTGGGTAGGATGGGCGCTTATAAAATTATAGCCTAGACCCACCTATAAACTCTCATATGTCACCTATAGATCGGGCCTTCTGTGTGCTGTAACCTATCATACTCTTGATCTACCTGCTATTATCTCTTATGATCCTCCAGATTTTGTGCATAAGACTGAATGCGACCAATATCCATATTCGAATTCAAAGAAGCCGTATTACACTCATTAACCAAGTGCGGCCCCAAGCCAGTAACAAACCTATGTACCCGATCGCTCATCTCAGCTTTGATTATAGGAACATATCTAGCCAATGAATTAAACTGCAAGCTATACTCCCGTACACTTATATTACCCTACTCAAGATGTAAAATTTATCCTGCCTGGCCTATGAGAGATCGACCGACAGAAAATGCTGTAAGATAGCCTCCAAAAAATCTCTCCATCCTGCTGGTGGGGAACGATATCCCTTAGAATACTTCCATGTCTCATACCAGGTCACCGCAACATCCTGCAATCTATAAAAAGCAAACTTTACAGACTCCGCATCGGTGGCATCTATTAGCCGCAAGGTACTGCATCTGATCTAGAAAATTATATAGGTCCGCATTCATGTCTCATCCCGTAAATACCAGAGGGTCCAAGTTGATGAAATCCCGAGCTCTCGCACTGACTACTCTATCAAAAGGACCAATAGTTTGACGTTAGGCTTGAGCGGCCACCAATCGAGTCAATAACTGTACAATACTACTTCACATATCAAGATCCTCATCCGGAGTATCATGCTTGTGTGTGTGTGTGTGTGTGTTGAAAGAGTAAATATTAAAATAAATAGAGAGTTTTAGTTCTGAAGTTAGTGTCGCCAACTTGCCTTATTTGGTTTTCCCATATCATTAGATAAGGACTGTGAAGATTTGTTTTTCAAATCCCTCTCACATATGGCTTTAATCATTTTCCATTTACTTTAAATTTATCACCTCCTTTTTGTTGTTGAATTTTAATAGCTCTGTAGGAGTGACTTCAGTAACTATAAATGGACCTGTCCATCTAGATTTAAACTTTCCGGGGAAGAGTTGAAATCCGCTGTTATACATAAGTACTAGGTCTCCTACCTTGAAGTCTATGTCTTTAATTATACTGTCATGCCATTTCTTTGTTCTCCCTTGAAGAGCTTTGAATTTTTGTAAGCTTCCAGTATGAATTCGTCCAGATCGTTTACCTCTAGTAATCTATTTTTTCCATCTGGGTTTAGTTTTTTAAAGCTCATAAACCTTTATATTCAAGTTCAATAGGTAAATGACATGATCTCCCATAGACTAATCTGTACGGGTCGAGGTTGTACCAATAGGTGATTTAAAGGCCGTTAGATAAGCCCATTATACATCATCAAGTTTTATAGGCCAATATTTTCTTGAGTTTCCCATTGTTTTTCAAGAATTCATTTTATTTCACGATTGGAAACTTTCCCTTTGTTTGGGCATGATATGGTGTGCCCGTTTTGTGAGTTACAACATACTTAACCAGTAGGCTAGGCAATTGTTTGTTGATGAAATGAGTGCCTTGATCACTTATAATGACTCGTGGTGTGCCAAATCTTGTATATATATATATTTTCTAAGAAAATCACACACCATTCGTGCATCATTATTTTTCATAGATATGGCTTCAACCCATCGTGACACATATTCTACTGCCACAAGGATATATTCATAGGAATAAGATGGAGGAAGGCCCATGAAATCGATACCCCATAAATCAAATATTTAATGTCACATCCTAACCTTGGGGGGTGGGGGGTGGTTGGTACCCTGTGCCTGGACGACCTGAGCGTACCATCTGGATATCATAACTTGAACATATAACCATCTGGGCCGACAAGGCCTCAGAAGAAAATCGTACAAAAGACCTGAATATAACAACATGTACAAGTGATACCCAAACCAATATGTACATATATCAAAGGGCCGACAAGTCTATAACAGGTACACTAACAGTTGACAAGGAGTCCAACAAGGCCGTACAAAACAAATATACAATGACCTCTAGTCTTCAAGCCTCTAAGATTACTACAACATGTCATCAGGTCGGGACAGGGCCATGCCATACCCAAAATAGCTATAAACATAAGTAACAGTGCCTACTGACTCTGTACAACAACTCTGGAAAAGAGGAGTGTGACAACCAACATTTGAATTAGATAACCTATTGAGGAGGATGTCATTACAAAATAATGTACTGAATATGTAAGGCATGTAAAGAATATAAGCAAAAACTATAATATAAGGAAAGTGGTACAGAAGTCAACCTGAAACTCAGAAAGGCCACCGAGGGCATATAACTGACATAATCATGATCATATGCATAATAGAAATATCGGACCACTCTATGGGCCATATAATATAGTATCAAGCTCTCTGTGGGGAAAATCTCATCATAACATACCCGGTCATAATATGACTCGGTAATGTCGTACCCAACTGGAATGGTGTGCACATATAAGTGACATACCCAGCCGACTATAGCACGACTCGGTAGATATATATATATATATATATATATATATATATATATATATATATATATATAAATATGTGTGTGTGTAATATGCATGAAAGACCTCAGAATATCAATATGAATGGGGTAGAGTGACCTAAGGTCGTTAACCCCCGCCTATCGTTATGAAATCATATACAACGACCGTGATAATCCAATAAGTGTCTCAGAATTTCTCATATAACAACTAACATCATTGTATGCAGAAAGTACTCCCGGCAATGGGCATATACGATTCATATAACAATTTAAAACAAGGATAGATATTCTCTTATGATCAAGAATAGGATTTACTCAAAGGACAATTCAATTCGCGACCTCTTTCCTAAGATCATGCCAAAAGGAAAGAAACGTAGCCTTACATACCTCAATCACATTGTCTCCTCAATACTTTCAAAGCATCCCACAATACAACTCAATCTACATTAATACAACAAGGTCCGTGATTAAACCCAAGAAGGAACTTAGTTTGAATCTCTAAGTTAGTGACTTGTCTATATAAATTCGGGCATCATCTCCCCTATAATATTTACTTCCTCCAAATCCACACATAATCAACAAAAAAGCAGATCAACACAACAAGAACAACCTCAACAACAAGGTATGGTATGTCATTAACAAGTCATCAACATATCACGATGAGCGGCAAGCTCGGATTGGAACCCATACAACCCTTGCACCCCTTATGATTTTCTTACTTTGACTCAACAATATATATAACATGATGACAATTATATTAATCCATTTTTCGAGCCTTATATCTCACAAAAATGACAAGAAAACAGTCCATAAAGTTCAGCAACCTTAAAATTGATTTTTCAGATTACTAAAACACGTTTATGACTTTTGTTTTCTTCCAATTCGAGCAACACAACCAACAATAAATAATTAACCCTCTTATCATACAAACCAACCATAAACCCAATTTTAAAATAAGTTCACAACCAGCTAGCAGTGGCGCAACAACAAACAACATGCTACTCTTTACAATCAAGCTACAACTCGTAAAAACATAGATAAGGGACGGAGAAGCATAAACTTACCTTGGACTGATTAGAACCAGTGAAAACCTAAGCTCCCTTCACCTGGAATTAACCCCCAACACAACTACAAGAAAAGGAAAGGGAAACTAGCAAGCAGTTTAGATTTTTTGGCACTAGAATTACTTCGTATCACTAGAAATCACCTAGGGTTTGTGTGGGATTTTTGGGAGAGGAGTTTCAGGGGTTTCTCTCATGTTCTTGGCCTTAAAATGAATGAATGGAATAAAGATAAATCAGCCCTAAATATGGCCCTTTTGGCTGCCCCAACAAACCCCTTTTGTGGGGAATTAATCCTGGCCTCTCCTTTTTGCAAGTAGGTTGTCACGTCCAAAATCTGGATGTGACGGACTATACTCTATATGCAACTACTTTAAACATGTACAAGTCATATGACCTAACCTGAAAGATAAATATGCAAGTACATGTTTAAAGTAGTTACATATAGAGTACAAGTAGCACGACGCTACCAGATCCGCTAGGGTCTGAAGGCTACAAATTAACACTACACAATTCCAATACACCCATCTAGCAACTGCAGAATCCCCAACTGGTGTATATATCACAAATGACTCTCTTATCAACTTAGGCTCCATACCAAACTTATAAGCAATAAAAGGGGTGACATATGATAGATTGAAGCCTGGATATAACAATGCATATACATTATGTGACAAGACTGATAATATACATGTAATAACATCAGGTGAAGACTCCTGATCTTGTCGACCCATAAATATGTAAATGCAGTTCTGGCTACCACCAAAGCTAGTTGCTCCACCCCTACCTCTTCCTCGACTAGCTGATGTATGATGACCTTTCCCTGATGGGCGTGCTGAAGATGATGAAGCGGCTACAGATTCGGTCGGCTGGGCCCTAACACCTCCGTCTCTTGTCAGATAATCTCACATAATATGACAGGGATAACCACAAGAATAGGACACATCTGATTTTTATTAGCACGACCCCGGATGGGCCTTACCACACTGCTCACATCAAGTCAAAGATGGCCCCATCTGACTAGAAGCCCCTCTATAATAGGACCTAATGCTCGTGAACTCTGACCTGGTCCAGATTGAGAAAGCCGATCAATCCTCAACCTTAAAAACTGTGATGGTTCACTAGCTGGTGGGTAGGATGGGCGCTTATAAAATTATAGCCTGGACCTACCTCTAAACTCTCATATGTCACCTACAGACCAGGCCTTCTTGTGCTGTCACCTATCATACTCTCAATCTACCTGCTATTATCTCTTATGATCTTAGTCGGATCTTTTGTGGGCCACCCTTTGGTCCTTTTGTGGTCCAAACCCTCGGTGTAAGTCTAGTTAGAACTTTTGTGATCTAACTATATCCTAGCCAAGGTTCTATCCGGTCTTGTTACAAACACATTGAAGGTCTTCTCGGCCTACATTACCTTACCCGCACATGAATTTATTTATCAATTTCGTGCCACATCCTTGTCTAAACTGCCTAATTCCTTTCACCCCAATAAACTCCAACACTTCCCAAACTCACACCCAAAAGGTCGTCAACTGATTCCTCCCACAAACACCCGAAACCCCCAACCAATTCCCCACCGTCCCGATCGCACCCCTATT
This sequence comes from Anisodus tanguticus, assembly GCA_034509755.1. NCBI lineage: Eukaryota > Viridiplantae > Streptophyta > Magnoliopsida > Solanales > Solanaceae > Anisodus > Anisodus tanguticus. Next base: position 15,203,272 of record CM067548.1, on the reverse strand, counting down.
CTGCCAACCATACTGTCCCGACCAATTTCTGCCAACTTACCACCACCCAACCACCAACAGAACCTACAATGTCTAGTTCATCCCCTCCAAACACCTTAGCCCAAGAACAGGAGGAGACACAAAGAGAGCAACTATTTTACACTCGATGCAAGGTAAATGACAAGGTATGTAATGTGATCATTGATGGAGGAAGCTGTACCAATGCGGCCTCCGTGGATATGGTGGACAAATTGAAGTTGCCTACCCACAGCCATCCTAAACCATATGCTCTCCAATGGTTGAACAAATACAAAGGGCTAAGGATAATGAAACAAGCTCTGTTAGTTTTCGGGTTGGTAAGTATGAAGATGAGATATGGTGTGACATCCTACCTATGGGGATGCTTGTCATATGTTATTGGGTCGGCCATGGCAATTTTATAGGAAAGTGCAACATGATGGAGAAAAGAATATCTATTCTTTTCAAAAGGATGATAAGAAGATCCGGTTGGTACCATTGTCACCTAGTGAGGTGAAGAAAATGAAGATCCAAAATGCCAAGAAACGCAAGGAAAAGTCTGAGTCCCTATTACTTAATGAATTGGAGATAGAATAAGATTTCAAGAAGTGGAGTTCTATAGGTGCATTGGTGCGTGAGGAGAAGAAGAGTCTTGTGGGATATATGGTTGAAGATGCCGACTCAAAGGAACTCTTGAAGAAATTTGAAGATGTGATTATGGATGATCTTTCACCCGGATTACCACAAATTAGAACCTATAGATACAATACGCAAGAGGCTAAGGAGTTGCAAGAACAAATACAAGAATTACTAGACAACGGCCTTGTTCGAGAGAACCTTAGTCCATGTGCGGTACCCGCTTTGTTGGTACCAATGAAAGATGTAACTTGGCGCGTGAGTATTGATAGCCGAGCGGTTAAAAACATCACCGTGAAGTACATGTTTCCTATGCCAAGATTGGATGATCTTTGGGATGAATTGAGTGGGGCCAAGTTTTTCTCCAAGATCGATTTGAGGAGTGGCTACCATCAAATAAGGATACGAGAGAAAGGTGAATGGAAGATGGCTTCCTAAACCAAGTATGGCTTGTGATGCCATTTGGATTGTGGACTATTCCCAGCTCTTTCATAAGGCTTATACACGAGGTGCTATGACCATTCATGGGGTACATAGTATCATCTGAGGGCATTCATGTGGATCCATCCAAGATGGAAAGTATCCGGAGTTGGCCCGAGCCTACGAATGTAAGTGAGGTAAGAAGTTTCCATGGTTTGGCTCGTTGTTTCATTTTAGATTGTTATACCCTTACGGCCCCTATCACTAAACTAATGAGAGAGGGTGAGTTAAAATGGTCCCAAGGAGCACAAAGAACTTTGGAAACCTTGAAGGGAAGGATATGTGAAGCACCGACTCTAGACCTTGAGAAGCTATTTAAAATTGAGTGTGATGCTAGCAAAATTGGTGTTGGTACCGTGTTGATACTAGACAAAATATCCATTACTTTCTCTAGTGAGAAATTGGGTGGTGCACGGCTCAACCACTATACTTATGACAAATAATTTTGTATTGTGAGATCATTGGTCCAATGGGGACATTATTTGAAGTCAAAACCCTTTGTCTTATATTTGGATCATTTTGTTTGGCCATACATAGATGACAAGAATTTAAGGGAAAATTCTGTTAAAGAAGGGATTATGATGTAAATAAGGTTGTGAGCTTAAGTGTCCAACATGAGCCACGAGGTTATTGGCTAGGAGTGCCAAAGATTTCCATCATCCTATGGTGACATGCTTAATGTGGAATGGAGTGTGGAGTGGAGTTGAAGAAAAGACTTGAAAATGCAAGAAGTGCCATTAATTTTCAGCTTTTATGTAGGTCTTGGACGAGATCATCTTTTAGCTTGATTTTAATTTCTAGCTAAATTACTAGTTTCCCTTTTAGCTTCATTACTAGGCCTTGTAATAAAATAAGATGACTAAGGTGAGAACCATCTAGAAAGAGAAGCTTACAATGTCTCCCAAGGAGGTAATTCATGAACTAGCTAGTTCATGCACTTATCAACATGGATGACACAAAAGGTTGGCCTAGAGAACGTGAAGGGTATGTCGATCATCTCCCCCATTTGGCCGAGATACATGAATGACACAAAAGGGTGGCCTAGAGAACATGAAGGGTTGGTCTAGCATCTGCCCCATTGGGCCGAGATACATGGATGACACAAAAGCGTGGCCTAGAGAACATGAAGGGTTGGTTGAGCATCTCCCCCATTCGACCAAGATACATGTTTATGTCTTTTTTGTTTCCTCTTCTTAGAAGGTCTAGAACTAGTATAAATAGGAGATGTAATTGATGTAAGGGGACATTGAAATTTTATGAAATATATTTGAGTTTTCTCAAACTTGCTAAGTTTTCAACTTTTGTGTTGTTATCTTAGTCGGACCTTTTGTGGTCCAACCCTTGGTCCTTTTGTAGTCCAAACCCCAGTCCTTTTGTGGGTCACCCCTTGGTCCTTTTGTGGTCCAAACCCTCGGTGTAATTCTAGTTAAAACTTTTGTGATATAACTATACCCAAGCCAAGGTTCTGTCCGGTTACTTGTTACAAACACATTGAAGGTCTTCTCGGCCTACATTACCTTACCCGCATACGGATTTTTTTATCAATTCCGTGCCCCAACCTTATGCAAACTACCTAATTCCTTTCATCCCAATACACTCCAACACTTCCCCAACTCACACCCAAAAATTCATCAACCGATTCCTCCCACAAACACCCAAAACCCCCAACAAATTCCCCATCGTCCTGATCGCACCCCTATTCCGCCAACCTTGCTGTCCCGGCCAGTTTCTGCCACCTTACCACCACCCAACCACCAAATACCAACCGCCAAAATAACCTACAATGTGTCTAGTTCATCCCTTACAAATGTCTTAGCCCAACACCCTCCAAATTCACCTGCACACCCGCACCAAACACACACTGCCCGAAAACCCGCCAACCTCCATTTGACCCACATTTTCGTATCCACCTGGTCCCAATCCAAATCCGACCCACCTAACCATACAATTCCCTCCTTATATACATCAAATGCTCCAACAACCTTTATGGACCTAATGAATCGAGTCTTCAAGCCATTCTTCAAACCCGTCCACACTTGGCTGAAAGTGTACTTTTAGTTTGTGTCTCTTGATTTGTCTTCGAGAATGGTACATTATCTACTATAAATAGGACCCTTAGGACTTGTAAATATTCAGAGTTGATTGAGATATAAACTTTAGTTTTACTCATTTTCTAAGTTATTCAACTTGTGTGTTATTTATCTTAGTTCGCTCTGTGTGAGCTAAACCCCTTGGTGTAAGTTGAAGCTAGGACTTGTGACCTATTTAAACCTAAGCTAAAGTTTCTCATTGGGTAAGTCTTTGTTAGGACTTTGTTACCTAATCAATACCCAATCTCGAGGAACCCCCTTAGTGGTAAGCGAACGTTGGAGCTGTATGGACCAACATAGCCTAAGCTTCGGGTTACTAAAATGGCTTCTGATCACCCTCAATTGGCTATGTCATGGGCATTGCACTTAGCAAACCCCGCCTTGGTGTCTAATCGGGCAGTAAAACCCCCGTGTTTCTATCCTTGGGCTCATGAACCACACCTCACTTAAACCATAACAACCGAACCAACACTTAACCAAATTCACCATCCTTCACTGGAACTTGCATCTTGCAACTCATGTTCAATCCTTATCCAATAAACTAAATACTGACCATACCCAAACCCCATAGTACGTCACAAACATCCCCTCCAAAGTTTGTTAACCAAAACAACTCATAAACAACCGTCCAATCCCAATAACATCAAATAGTCCACTACAAACACCAACTGAGAACCTCAATGTTTCAGATAGTTCCCGAGATCTTCCCATAGTCAAACCACCAAACACCAATCACCATATCCACCATCAATGTACCCTAAACAACTCCATAAAATTTCTTGATCCATTTCCCTAAACAACTATCCGAAAAATCATCAACACCACGTTGCCCGACCGTAGCACACCTACCGAGAACCTCACTGGTTCAGGTCTGTCCATTTTATTTTCCACTACCAAACCCCAATATTCACTACAACCCTCAACGTGTCTAAAACAACCCCACCAAACGCCTAAGTCCAACTCTCCCTAAGGATACCCGAAATATCCATCAAACACCTCACTGTCCAGCCAAACCGAGAACCCGAGAACCCTACTTTGGCATCTATTTTCTAGTTAACCCTAATATATCCAAGACCCGACCCACTTACCAAACATCACCCTTCCTTACTTCCATCATATTGGTATTAGAACCAAGCATTCCCGTCCCACGCAACAACGCTATGGCTAACATGAATGAGGAACTTAGGAGGGTTATGTTCGAGTTAGTTGCGGAACATGTGAGAGCCTTGAGAAGAGAATGTGATCTCCCAACCTTTGATGGAGATGTGAACCCAAAAGAGTTCCTTAAATGGTTAAACACCATTGAGGGATTTTCAAGTAACGGAAATGTGATGATCATGAGTGCTTCAAAGTATCCAAATCGAGGTTCAAATCATTTTCTTCCGATTGGTAGGAAAATCTAAGAACCAATAAAAAAAGAAGTGGCAAGACAAAGATTAAATCTTGGAAGAAATTAAAGAAGCATATGATGAGGAAATTTTTGCCAAGGGAGTATGACCAAAGTCTACCCTTCAAGCTCCCCACCCGTCGCCAAGAAAAAGTTGAATAGGCGTCATGCTTCACCTTTAGAGGCATGGTTGAGAAACCACAAAGGATAAGTGCTCCAAAGTCTTACATAATGCCCTCCAATGTCATGAAAATTGGCAGCATGTTTTTTATCAACCCCTTGTATGATCACAAAGTTGAAGAGAAAGATCAAAAGGTAGAAGAGGGTACTACTTCTTTTACTAATCCATCGTATGACCAAGGAGTTGTTGAAAGAGATACAGAGAAGAAGATAGAGGTCACAACGGGAATAGACAAAAAGAGAAAAAGGTTTTTCAAATGTCGAGAATCGAGACACTCTGCACAAGAATGTCCTAACCCCCGACTGATGACCATGAAGATGGTGGGAAATCCTTTGAGGACTCTGAAGCCAATGAGAGTCCCGAGACCCCCTTACATGATGCACAAAAGATAGAGGAAAATATAAGAAGGGGAGTTCTATCGATGATGATTCGGAGGAACTCTTGGAGGAATCGGAAGATGAATGGCCTTGCATCTGAAACACTATCGATGGAAGATGGTGGACTTGCCAAGGGTAAGAATTGTTAGGCGAAGCATGTAATCGAAAGTGCCTTAGCCCCTATGTGGTACCTATCTTGTTGGTGCGAAGAAAAATGAAGTTTGCGTATGTATTGGCCACCAAGTAGTCTACAACATCACCATGATGTCCAAATCTCTTATGCTAAGAATGGATGATTTTTTGGGTGGATTGAGTGGAGCCGACGTGTTCTCCAAGTTGTTAGAATCAAAGAGTGGCTTCCATCTAGTGTGGACCCGAGAGGGAGTTGAATGAAAATTGGCTCTCAAGATCAAGTTTGGATGGTGCGAATGGTTTGTGGAGCCACTTGGGTTGGGTAACGTTCCAAGCTTCTTCATAAGGTTCATGCATAAGTTACTACAACCTTTCATGGACCACTTAGTTCGTCCGAAGTTATTCTTGTGAAATCTCCTAAGGTGGTAACTTCTCGAAGTTGGGTTGAGCCTATGGGTATAATTGCGGCAAATAGTTTCCTTGGTCCGACTTCTTATTTCATACGGAATTATTGTAACCTTGCTGCCCTTATAACTGAACTAATGAGAAGATATGAGTGTGAATGGATCGAAGGAACAACAAGAGTCTTTTAAACATTGAAGGAAAAAAATTGTGAAGCCTCGGTTCCAACCGTGAGAAGTCATGAAAAGCCATGGAAAGTCGAACATGAAACTAAAGTAGGTGCCATGTTTTGCTCTAGCACAACATTGACTAGTGCACCATGCCATTATTCTACCTATGGTAAGACATTATATTTTATAGGATTCGTGGCACAATACGAGTATTATTTTAAGACAAAACCGATTGGCTTGTATTCGGATTCCTATTTGGCAAGTTTCGAGGAAGGCTCCCACAAGATAAAACTTCTGGACTTATCTAATGGTGGAAGTATTAGATCAACACTTGTTGTTGAAAACTTAATACCACAATTAGATGGCACAAATTTGAGGGCAAATTCTTTCAAAGAAGGGGAGATTGATGAAAGAAATCCCACAGACTTAAACTCTCAACCCAAATCGAGAGTTGCTTTACTAAGAGTGCCAATGATGACCCGTCAATCTACACTAATATGCCTCAAATGGCATGGAAAATGGAATGGAGTTGGAGTTGTCACGTCAATCTAGGAAGCAAGTTTTTATTAGGCATTTGTATGTAGGTCTATGACGAAGATCATGTTTTCTTTTAGCTTGTCTTTATTTCTTAGCTTAGCTTTTATCTCTTAGCTTAGGACACAATTAATAGGCCATGTAAAGGGTGACAAGGCCGAGAGTCTTCCAATAAAGTGACTAAGCCAAAAGGTCTTCCAAAGGGATGACTAGGTCATGAGTTGGATAATAAAGTGGCAAAGACAAGAGACATCTAGAAGGTGGGGCTTTCAAGGAAGAATTTATGAACTAACAAGTTCATGAATTGGCTATATTGATGATTTCAAGGTCGGCCAAAGGGAGAGGAAGAGTTGTCCGAAATAGTTCAGCAAACAAGTGCAAGGAATGGAAGTTTCTAAACACATTCCAAGAAGATGAGATTGTTGGAAGAATCAAGTTCACACATTCTTCCACTTGGAATCCACGAAGGGATGTGAAAGAGATTGAGTTCACTCTTGTCTCCAAGTGAAGACCTTTCTATTTCCTTAGTGTGGCCGAAACATCCTTAGTCACCAATTAAACCCAAACCCGTCCACACTAGGCCGAAAGTGTACTTTTAGTTTGTGTCTCTTGATTTGTCTTCTAGAATGGTCCATTCTCTACAATAAATAGGACCCTTAGGACTTGTAAATATTCAGAGTTGATTGAGATATAAACTTGAGTGTAAGTCTTGGTTAGGAATGTGTGACCTAATCAATACCCAAGATCGAGGAACCCCCTTAGTGGTAAGCGAACGTTAGAACTATGTGGACCAAGCTAGCCTAAGCTTCAGGTTACTAAAAGGACTTCCGATCACCCTCACTTAGGTAGTTCACGGGCATTGCACTTAGAAAACCCTTGTCTTGACCTTGTGGAATTGGTCACCTTATCCTTGGTGTCGACTAGGGCAGTAAAACCCCCGTGTCTCTATCCTTGGGCTCATCGACCGCACCTCACTTAAACCATAACAACTGAACCAACACTTAACCAAATCAACCATCCTTCACTCGAGCTTGCATTTTGCAACTCGTGTTCAATCCTTATCCAATCCACTATATACTGACCATCCTCAACCCCCAAAGTACGTCACAAACATCCCCTCGAAAGTTTGTTAACCAAAACCACTCGTAAACAACCATCTAATCCCGACAACATCAAACAGTCCACTACAAACACCAACATAGAACCTCACTATTTCAGATCATTCCTGAGATCTTTCCATCCTCAAACCACCAAAACCCAATCACCATAGCCACCCTCAACGTACCCGAAACAACTTCATAAAATATCTTGATCCATTTCCCTATACAACTACCCAAAACAGTCATCAACACCACGCTGCCCGACTGTAGCACAACTACCAAGAACCTCACTGGTTCAGGTCTGTTCCGTTACCTTGACAATACCAAACCATTGAACCTGACCTTCACTACAACCCTCAACATGTCTAAAATAACTCCACAAAACACCTAAGTCCAACTCTTCCTAAAGATACCCGAAATAGCCATCAAACACCACACTGTCCAGCCAAACCGAGAACCCAAGAACCCTACTTTGGCATCCATTTTCGAGTTACCCGAATATATCCAAGACCCGAACCACTTACCAAACATCACCCCTCCTTACTTGCATCAAACTCGAGGTCAAAGGTAAATCTAAAACCTCATCCCGAACCCCAAGGGTTAAAATGGTAACTTTATTGTGAAAATGAGTTTTATATTTTTAAATAGTGTTCTACGAGTTAATACGAATCTAACAACACCCATATTGCTATAATTTAGTCCAAAAACCAAAAAGTGACCTCGGACCACAAGGGCAAAATCGGAAATTTTAACTTAGAAACACGTTATTCATAATCTAAATAGTCATAATCTAAAGTTTCATGAAATTCTAACCCTAATTAAGCCTCTAATTTTATAACTTTATCAAAACCTTCTTTCTGTCAAAACCCATAAATCGAATGTTTGCAAAATCCGGATTGAAATAGATATTTATGTTAGAAATAGTTTACCCAAGGTTTAAACAAGCCAAAAACCTAGAATTTACTCAATTCCAACCATAATTAATTGAAGAAAACTCAAATTTCACCTTAGGGTTTAAAACACTCAAATTTTTCCCAACCAAACACGGATAAAATTGATAACCAATGTAAATAATCTTAAGTAAATGTCAAAATAAAGATTGGATACTTACCCCTTTGATGAGGCTAGAACAACACCGTGAAAATCACCTCAATAGGAGCTCTAAAACTCAAGTTATGTGCAAAATACTAAATGGACGTAGTCTAATTTTTGATACATAGTGATTTCCACTCTGGAAGATCCGCTCCGGTGCCCGGAAGTCCGCCCCGGCGGACACCAGAAACCAACAATTTTTCTCAAAACTAAAACGGGCATAACTCCCTCATACGGTTTCGAAATTCAACAATTCAAGTTGCTACAGATCACAAATTTCGATACACGTCTATTCTAACAATCAAAACTCAATTCTAACATGAAATGAATATAATGGTATATCTAAGCATCAAAGATGAGCGACTTATGCCAACGACTCAAACTAAACGAAGTTCAAATCCAATTCCAAAAGGTCATACAAGTCACAAATGTTAATATGAAGTTGCTCGAACTCTCAAAATACCCAAACAGATCCATCTTGATCCGATGTTGACCGTGGTCAACTACAAATCATCTCAAAAGCTAGTTTTTCAACCAACCACCTTAATCACATCCAAACCTCTCAAGAAACAAACCAACGACTCAACTAAGTCATAAATCACGTTTCGGAGCTAATGAAATCACCAAAACATTGAAAAAGATGAATTTCCCCCGATGTTGACTTTGGTCAAACTTCTTCATTTTCGAAAATAATTTCCAAAATATCCTTTTCCTTATCCAAAACTCCTCTGAAAGTATCGGGAATTGCTCCACCCATCCCCTAAGTCAAATACACTCTAACGATACTAGGGGAAAGGGTCAACATTGATAAAATAGTAAAATGCCTAAGCGACCAAACTGGTCGTTACATGTTGCCAAGGACTAAAAAGTGGAAAAATAGTATTTTTATGGTTGTTCACCGATTCTCAAATATGGCTCATTTTGTTGCATGTCATAATGTGATGAAGATTTTCATGTTGCATCATTATTTGTTGAGAATCTGGTCAAATTGCATGGAATTCCCAAAACCATAGTGAGTAATAGGTACTCTAAGTTCCTTAGCCACTTTTGGAAGGAATTGTGAGGTACATTTGGTACTAGATTGCTTTTCTCTACTTCTTGTCACCCACAAACCGGTGTCCAAATCAAAGTTGTCAATAGTACAGTGGGTTTTATGCTTAGGGCCATGGTTAAAGGAAAGTTAACATCTTGGGAAGATCAATTGCCTTTAGTTAAATTTCCATATAATAGAGTCATTCATCGTACTAATGTCATGTCATCATTTGAGGTTGTTTATGGTTTTAATCCCCTAACCCTTTTTTCTCAAGATGTTGTTGTAAGTTTAGATGGAATCAATATGGTAGATTCCATGAAGAAATTTCATAAGAAGGTGAGACTTCACCTTGAGAAGAAAAACCAAGAGATGGCCAAAAAGTTAAACAAAGGACGTAGGAGGGTGGTACTGGAGCCAGCTGATTGCGTTTCGGTACATTTTCGCAAAGAAAGGTTTCCTAACAAGAGGAAGACCAAGTTGATATCGAGAGGAGATGGTCCATTTGAGTTGCTAGAGAGGCTCAATGACATTGCTTACAAGATTGATCTTCCTCCGGAGTATCAATTTCACAACACCATCAATGTGTGTGACCTCTCTCTCTTTGACAGTAATGATGAAGACCGCTTGAATTTGAGGATAAATTCTTTTCAAAAAGGGGAGAATGATGAAACCCGAGTTGACTCAAGACCATTCACGAGGAGTCAAGACCATGAATTCCAAGTACATCAAGGGTTATTCATGAAGAGAGTGTTTCTTAAGTTTATTTTGGAGCCATCCCGGGATTTCTAAGTGTTCATGATTGCGTGGAAAGGTGAAAAGGCAACAAATGGTGAAGCAGACACCATCTGTGAATCATAGATAGTGCAACATGTGGGCCTTGTGAACCATAGATTAAGCCAATGGATCGCAGATGATGACACAACTAAAGGGCATGACCTGCGAATCACAGATCATGGGACAAACAACATCTGCGATTCGTATGTGGGATAGCAGACTGCGATAGGATGGCATTTTGGTTATTTTTGCAATCCAAGGTTGTCACTTTGGGGCCTCTTGTGTAATAATTAAGTCCTAAACTATAAATAGGGAACTTAGTGCATTTCATTGGTTAGATTATCTTGAATATTGAAAACTTATATGCTTTTAAAGTTTTGAGAGCCTGTGAAGCTTGTGATTGAACTTTGGTTGGAAAGATATGTTTCTTGGGAATTCAATTCCCTTGATAGAAACTTAATTGGAAACTCTAAGAAACTCAAAACGCAAAAACAAGGATAGAATTGAAATTGAAATTGCAAGGAAGGAAATATAGAAGTGAGACACAATAATTGAAATCAAAGGCAACCAAGGGTATGTTAAACCAAAGAACTCCTATGAATGTTCAACAAAGCACCTACACTATAGAAGATTTCCACAAGTGAACATGTTCATGTGAGAAATCATGGAAAGATTCTTCAACAACAAAGTAATTGCACTCTAACTAAGATTACCACGAATTATATGCCTAAGTAGGATTCTATGGAAAATATTAATTGTCAACCATCAAGCTAAGCATCAAATGAAGCTAAGGCAAGTATTTATAGTCTATGTCAATACAACAAAGGCCCAAAAGTGGCTTTTGCGAAAATAGTGCAACATGGGACCTTCTTTGTCTTGCAATTCTAACCACTTTTTGTGGTGGCCTCAAAATACATGCTCTTCATAGACACTTTTTGTGGTGGACTCCAAATTCATGCTCTTCTCTTCCTATTCATTCCAAGCTATCTCCCACATATTGTAAAGCTTTGATTGAAGCTCTTCAAGTGCATCCAAGGCCTTTCTCTTCATGAACATGGCTTGTAGAGATTGGAGCTCCCTAAGCTTGATTCCTTGTGAAAGGCCTATTTGGGGTCATATCATCCTCTCCTTCTTAGAAAGGATTCGTCCTCGAATCTAAAGTTTCACCTACAACACAATAAGATAGATCACTTACATTGAAAACATTATGAACATTCTACTCACTTGGTAATTCGATCTTGTAGGAATTATTATTGATCTTCTCAAGGACTTTGAATGGTCCATCTCCTCTTGGGCACAATTTACCCTTCCTCATTTTAGGAATCTTTCTTTTCGGAAGTGAACCCAACACAATCATTTGGTTGGAAGTTCACTCTCCCTCGGCCTCGGTTTTGTCTCTTGGCCACCTTTGTGTTCATGTTCTCAATGTTCTCCTTTACATTGGCATGAATCTTCACCATCTCGGTCGCCCTTTGTTTTTCATCTAAAATCACTACAACATCACTAGACAAGGGGGTTAAGATTAAAGGAAAAAAGGGATTAAACCTATAACACACTTCAAATAGAGTCATACCAATAGAGGTGTGGAGGGACCTATTATAAGCAAATTCAATCAAAGGTAAATGGTCCTCCCACGAAGTTGGTTTTCCTCTAATCACACACCTAAGCATGCTACCTAGAGTCCTATTAAGTACTTTGGTTTTCCCATCCATTTGAGGGTGGCAAGAAGTAGAGAACATGATCTTGGTGCCAAGTGCACCCCATAGATTCTTCCAAAAATGACTAAAAATTTTAGAATCCCTATCACTAACAATAGTGCAAGGTATTCCATGCAATTTAAGCACATGAATAACAAACAAAGACGCCACATGAGAGGCATCATCACACTTGTGTCACGGTATGAAATGGGACATTTTCAAAAATCTATCCACTACACAAAAATGCTATTGTGATCCATTTTGGTTCTTGGGAGACCCAAAACAAAATCCACAGAAATATCTACCCAATGACTATTAAGGTAGGAATATGAGTATACATACCTTGAGGATGAGTCTTGGACTTGTCTTTCTTACACTTTAGGCATTGTCCACAAAGCTTCTCCACATTATGTCTCATCTTGGACCAATAGAATTTCTCCTTGAGGATGTCAAGAGTTTTGGCAACCCTAAAGTGACCCATCATGCCTCCACTATGTGCTTCCTTCATGAAAAGCCCCCTCCATGAGCTTTTTTTGACACATACTCTACCATCTTTGAACAAGAACCAATCAACCAATTGGAAATGGTCAGCCCTATTTCCTTGGGCTAACTCTTCACAAACCTCTTTGAAATCGGAGTCATTGGAGTAGAACACCTTGAAACTTTCAAATCCCATCATTTTAGAAGTCATGGCATTCAATAACACAAATCTCCTAGATAAAGCATCCGTCAGAACGTTCTCTTTTCCCCACTTGTAGGTGATTACATAAGGAAAGGACTCAATAAATTCCTCCCACTTTACATGCCTCTTGTTGAGCTTAGATTGACCCTTCAAGTGTTTCAAGGATTCATGGTCCGAATGAATCACAAACTCCTTATGCCATAAATAGTATTGCCAATGAGCCAACACCCTCACTAGTGCATACAACTCTTTGTCATAGGTAGAGTAATTCAAAGAAACCCCCTTTGATATGACCCTAGGAGGCTCATGGGCACTTATGAGGGCTAAGGATTGTAGTAAATCTTTGGACGAGTATTTCCATACCATATGCCCGTTGATGAAGGAGATAGGGTCTTTCAAGTCCATGGAATATCAAGCCCCAATTGTTTACATTGTATGGATGATTGCTTGGAAGGGAGGAAAAGAGAAGGCCACTACAAAAGGTGGTTAGAATTGAAAGAAGGCTTGAAGAGCCCAATTTGGGTTATAATTGCAATTTGAAGGCTATGGTCTCTTTTGGTCCTAGGTTGTAATAATCATGTAGTATAAATACATGCCTTAGTCATTTTCATGGATTTAGCTTGTTTATAAAACTCTTATGAGAGAATAGTATTGTAGTTTATAGGTTACCTCTAGTTCTCAGCATAATTTGTAGTATAATTGTGAGGTTGTTCTTGACCTTGTTCATGGTTCACACTTGAGATTTTCTCACTAGTGGAATCATTCCAAAACTCTTATAGTTTATGTGCTTTTATAGTTCAATTCCATTTAGGTCTTTGATTTCATATATCATTGCTTGCTTTGGATTACTATTCTTGTGTCGATTCTCTATCCTTTAATTTTTTGCATTTTCTATTCAATTTCTTCGAGTTTCATTTAGGGAATGTTATCATTTGGTATCAGAGCTTAGGCTAAAGGATTATATCTACAATTCTTAATAATAGGTTTTTCTATTTTGAAAATCCCAAAAAAATAAAAAAAATCAAAATTCAAAAAAATTCCAAAATTTTGTTGTTGTTTTGGTGGATTTGAAGCCAACTTTGAGTTCCTTGATATAAAAAAAACCCCTAGATTTCAAATTTCGTAGCATTTGGAGTTGTATTGAAGATTCTCCATTGAAGGACCTTGATGGTTTGAAACTTGAAAGTGGTTTTTGATGAAGGAAGGTGTTATTGGCGTCAAAAGTTGGTGGGTTTTGTTCTACTCATCAATGTGAGCTTAAATATAAAATTTGGTGGAAATCGGAGGTCATTTGGACAAGTATTGAAGAATCTACAATTGAAGGACCTTCAAGCTTTGAAGAACTTGGAAGTGGGTCTTGTTGAAGAAGGCAGAATTAGAACTTGAAACCTATTTGGTTTTGTTCTCTACATCAATTCGGGTATCCCATGCAAGTGAACAATATTCTTAAAGAAAATATGGGCAACACAAGTTGCATTGTAAGGATGAGACATGGGTATGAAGTGTGCATATTTGGAAAATCGATCTACTACCACAAACAACACTGTTTTACCCCATGCCTTTGGTAAGCCGTCAATAAAGTCCATTCTGATATCAGCCCACACCTGCTCAGGGAGTGCAAGTAGTTGTAGTAAACCTTATAGGCTTAGGTGCTGAGCCTTGTTGCGCTCGAAAACTGGACAAGCAGCCACATAATCCTTAATAACTGACTTCATCCCCTTCCAGTAAAAATCTTTTCGTATACGTTGTAGCATTTTTTGTACCCCTTCATCCATTATCATGGTACCCTGACAAAATTGTCGAGATCAATTAGGAAGAAGGAAGCAAGTAGATACGACCTTTATAAATTAGTAGATCATCTTTGATTGACTAGGAAGCATCAAGCTCGTGCGGGAGCACTTGTTGGACTAATTCTTGCAAGGAAGCATCATTATATATCTCCTCTCTAATCGCCTCAAGTAATAAAACACGTGGTTGGCTGATAGCACACACCGATTCCTCCATAGTAGGGTGACGGGACAAGGCATCAACAACTTATACTCCACATAAAAATAAAACCCCATAAGCTTGTTAATACAATGTTGTTGAGGTGAAGTGGTCGGTCGTTGCTCCAATAATTATTTAAGGCTATAATGGTCTGTTCAAATTAAGAAGGGGCTGCCCCATAGATAAGGATGTCAATGTTGCACTGCTTTAGCTAACCCAATCAATTCACGTTCATATGCAGCCAATTTGAAGTGCCGAACAATCAGTTGTCTACCAAAATAGGATGGCTTTATGGTGCAACACTGCTCCTATACCACTTCTCGAGGCATCACACTCAATTATAAATAGATCATCAAAATTTGGCAATTATAAAACATGGACAGTTACACGTGCTTCTTTAAGAGCGTCAAAAGAAGCCAAAGCTGCATCATCTCATTGGAACAAGTTCCTTTGGAGCATGTTAGTTCAAGGTGCTGATAGTTGACTGTAACCTTTTATGAACTTTCGATAATAACCTGCTAGCCTAAGAATTCGTGCAAGGTAGTGATGGACTGTGGTTGAGGCCAATCACTAATGGCCTGAACTTTGCTTGCATCTACTGCCACACTTGTTTCAGACACTACATGGCCAAGATATGCTACTTGTATCTCTCCAAGGAGAATTTGTCCTTCTTGAGGTATAGGCGCAATAACTCAAAAATTGTGCAAACATGTGTGAGATGATCGTCCCATGCCTTGCTAAATATTAGAATATCATCAAAGAAAACCAACACAAACCGACACAAGTATGGTTTAAGTACCTCATTCATAAGTGCTTGAAATGTTGATAAGCCGAATGGAATAACCAAGAATTCAAAGTGGAAATATGCGTACGAAAGGTTGTCTTCTCAATATCCACAGGTTCTAATGTCAATTGTGACATTGTTTGCTCATTTGTGCAAAAGATGTTGAGTGAATTCCATATGTGACACCGTTGGGTCATGTTTTGAGCGAATGTCACATATAATATCATTGGCTCGTGCTTTGAGTGAATGTCACCTGCGACACATTTGGCCCATTTATGCAAAAGATATTGAGGGAATTCCACCTACGATAACGTTGGCTCGTGCTTTAGAGAATATAACCTACAACATCATTGGCTTATGGTTTGAGTGAATGTCACCTGTGACACTGTTGGCCCATTTGTGAAAAAGATGTGTGAATGCCACCTACGACACTATTGGCTCGTGCTTTAAGCGAATGTAACCTACAACATCATTGGCTCGTGCTTTGAGCGAATTCCACCTATGACACTGTAGGCTTATTTTTGCAAAAGATGTTAAGCGAATGCCACCTGCGACACCGCCGACTCGTGCTTTGAGTGAATGTCACCTTCGACATGATTGACTCGTGCTTTGATCAAATGTCACTTGTGACACCATTGGCCCGTTTGAGAAAAAGATATTTAACTAATTCCTCCTGTTCGTGATTTGAGTAAATGTCACCTCATGCTACTGTTGAATGTCGCATATGACATTATTAGATCGTGTTTTGAGCGAATGACACATGCAATACCGTTGGCTCTTTTATGCAAAGGAAGTTGAGCAAATTTTACCTATGACACAGTTGGCACGTGCTTTGAGCAAACACCTACAACATTATTGGCTCGTGCTTCGAGCAAATATCACCTTCAACACTGTTGGCATATTTGTGCAAAAAATGATGAGAAATTTCCACCTGCGACACCAACGGCTCATTCTTTGAGCGAATGTCACCTCATGCTTCAAGTGAATGTCACCTGTGACACTGTTGTCCCATTTGTGGAAAAGATGTTGAGGGAATGCCAGCTGTGACACCATTGGGTCATACTTTGAGTGAATGTCACATATGATATCATTGTCTCCTGCTTTGAGTGAATGACACCTCCGACACCGTTGGCCCTTATATGCAAATTATGTTAAATGAATGCCACCTATGACGCAGTGGGCATGTGCTTTGAGCGAATGTAACCTATGAGATTGTTGGCTCGTGCTTCGAGCGAATGTCACCTGTGACATTGTTGGCCCATTTATGCAAAAGATTTTGAGCGAATGCCACCGGCGACACCATTGGCTCGTTCTTTGAGCGAATGTTACCTCGTGCTTCAAGCTAATGTCAATTGAGACACTGTTGGCCCATTTGTGAAAAAGATGTTGAGTGAATGCCATATGTGACACCGTTGGGTCATGTTTTGAACGAATGTCACATATAACATCATTGGCTCGTGCTTTGAGTGAATGTCACCTGCGACACATTTAGCCCATTTGTGCAAATGATATTGAGGGAATGCCACCTACGATAGCGTTGGCTCGTGCTTTAGAGAATATAACCTACAACATCATTAGCTTATGCTTTGACGAATATCACATGTGACACTATTGGCCCATTTGTGAAAAAGATGTGTGAATGTACCTACGACAGCATTGGCTCGTGCTTTAAGCGAATGTAACCTACAACATCATTGGCTCGTGCTTTGAACGAATTCCACCTATGACACCGTAGGCCTATTTTTGCAAAAGATGTTGAGTGAATGCCACCTGCGACACCGCCGACTCGTGCTTTGAGTGAATGTCACATTCGACATCATTGACTCGTGCTTTGAGCGAATGTCACTTGTGACACCATTGGCCCATTTAAGAAAAAGATATTGAACTAATTCCTCCTGCTCGTGCTTTGAGTAAATGTCACCTCGTGCTCCTGGTGAATGTCGCATATGACATTATTAGCTCGTGCTTTGAGCGAATGTCACATACGATACCGTTGGCCCTTTTATGCAAAGGAAGTTGAGCAAATTATACCTCCAACACAGTTGGCACGTGCTTTGAGCAAATGTCGCCTACAACATCGTTGGCTCGTGCTTCAAGCAAACCGGCCACGAGGTCTGATTATTAATTATAAATCATAGTTCAAAGTCTGAATATTAAGTATGAATCATATTTCAAATATTTCTTAATCTATTTCGTGTTCCAAATATTAGAATAAATATCTGACGAAGTAGAACTATCCCTATCAAGATGACATACCCATTCTTTGTACTATCAATAGGATCAATTATAACAAGTCACACACTCATACTCCAGAAATATAGCCTACCTCTCTATCTATCTCTGAGATGTTTGGATTATTCAAAACTCCATGGACATGCAGAAGAGAAATGCTATCCCCATCGGACTAAGATAGAACTTTTACTTGTTCAAATAAAAATTAAGGTGAAGCGAGGGTCGGGAACGACAAATCTCTTTATGATAAACAGATCCATTTTGCAAGTTCGTTATTACGCGTAGTTCCTACAAAGGATCGGACTAATGACGTATACAATACTTGAATTCTCGATGTAGATTCTACATAGTTGGTTCTCATCCTTCAGAGACTGTCACCTGCAACACTGTTGGCACATTTATGCAAAACATGCTGAGCAAATGCCACCTGCGACACCATCGGCTCGTTCTTTGAGCGAATGTCACCTCGTGCTTCAAGTGAATGTCACCGGCACAATGTTGTCCCATTTGTGGAAAGGATGTTGATTGAATGCCAGATGTGACACCATTGGATCATACTTTGAGTGAATGTCACATATGATATCATGGTTTCGTTCTTTGAGCGAATGTCACCTCCGACACCATTGGCCCTTTTGTGCAAAGGATGTTAAATGAATGCCACCTGTGACGCAGTGGGCATGCGCTTTGAGCGAATGTCACCTATGAGATTGTTGGCTCGTGCTTCCAGCGAATGTCACTTGTGACATTGTTGGCCCATTTGTGCAAAATATTTTGAGAGATTGCCACCGGCGACACCATCGGCTCATTCTTTGAGCGAATGTTACCTCGTGCTTCAAGTTAATGTCAATTGTGACACTTTGTTGGACCATTTGTCAAAAGATGTTGAGTGAATGCCATATGTGACACTTTGTTGGGTCATGTTTTGAGCGAATTTCACATATAACATCATTGGCTCATGCTTTGTGTGAATGTCAAGTGCGACACCTTTGGCCCATTTGTACAAAAGATATGGAGGGAATGCCACCTACGATATCGTTGGCTCATGCTTTAGAGAATATAACCTACAACATCATTGGCTTATGCTTTGAGCGAATGTCACTGTGACACTTGTTGGCCCATTTGTGAAAAAGATGTGTGAATGCCACCTACGACGAGCATTGGCTCGTGCTTTAAGGAATGTAACCTACAACATCATTGTCTCATTCTTTGAGTGAATTCCACCTATGACATTGTAGGCTTGTTTTTGCAAAATATGTTGAGCGAATGCCACTGCGACACCGTCGACTCGTGCTTTGAGTGAATGTCACCTTCGACATCATTGACTCGTGCTTTTAGCGAATGTCACTTGTGACACCATTGGCCCATTTGAGAAAATGTTATTGAACTAATTCCTCCTGCTCGTGCTTTGAGTAAATGTCATCTCGTGCTACTGGTGAATGTCACATATGACATTATTAGCTCGTGCTTTGAGCGAATGTCACATACGATACCGTTGGCCCTTTTATGCAAAGGAAGTTGAGCAAATTATACCTCCAACACAGTTGGCACGTGCTTTGAGCAAATGTCGCCTACAACATCGTTGGCTCGTGCTTAGAGCAAACTGGCCACGAGGTCTGAATATTAAGTATAAATCATAGTTCAAAGTCTGAATATTAAGTATGAATCATAGTTCAAATATTTCTTAATCTATTTCGTGTTCCAAATATTAGAATAAATATCTGACGAAGTAGAACCATCCCTATCAAGATGACATACCCATTCTTTGTACTATCAATAGGATCAATTATAACAAGTCACACACTCATACTCCAGAAATATAGCCTACCTCTCTATCTATCTCTGAGATGTTTGGATTATTCAAAACTCCATGGACATGCAGAAGAGAAATGCTATCCCCATCGGACTAAGATAGAACTTTTACTTGTTCAAATAAAAATTAAGGTGAAGCAGGGTCAGGAACGACAAATCTCTTTATGATAAACAGATCCATTTTGCAAGTTCGTTATTACGCGTAGTTCCTACAAAGGATCGGACTAATGACGTATACAATACTTGAATTCTCGATGTAGATTCTACATAGTTGGTTCTCATCCTTCAGAGACTGTCACCTGCAACACTGTTGGCACATTTATGCAAAACATGCTGAGCAAATGCCACTGCGACACCATCGGCTCGTTCTTTGAGCGAATGTCACCTCGTGCTTCAAGTGAATGTCACCGGCACAATGTTGTCCCATTTGTGGAAAGGATGTTGATTGAATGCCAGATGTGACACCATTGGATCATACTTTGAGTGAATGTCACATATGATATCATGGTTTCGTTCTTTGAGCGAATGTCACCTCCGACACCATTGGCCCTTTTGTGCAAAGGATGTTAAATGAATGCCACTGTGACGCGGTGGGCATGCGCTTTGAGCGAATGTCACCTATGAGATTGTTGGCTCGTGCTTCCAGCGAATGTCACTTGTGACATTGTTGGCCCATTTGTGCAAAATATTTTGAGAGATTGCCACCGGCGACACCATCGGCTCATTCTTTGAGCGAATGTTACCTCGTGCTTCAAGTTAATGTCAATTGTGACACTGTTGGACCATTTGTCCAAAAGATTTTGAGTGAATGCCATATGTGACACTGTTGGGTCATGTTTTGAGCGAATTTCACATATAACATCATTGGCTCATGATTTGTGTGAATGTCAAGTGCGACACCTTTGGCCCATTTGTACAAAAGATATGGAGGGAATGCCACCTACGACATCGTTGGCTCATGCTTTAGAGAATATAACCTACAACATCATTGGCTTATGCTTTGAGCGAATGTCACCTGTGACATTGTTGGCCCATTTGTGAAAAAGATGTGTGAATGCCACCTAGGACAGCATTGGCTCGTGCTTTAAGGGAATGTAACCTACAACATCATTGTCTCATTCTTTGAGTGAATTCCACCTATGACATTGTAGGCTTGTTTTTGCAAAATATGTTGAGCGAATGCCACCTGCGACACCGTCGACTCGTGCTTTGAGTGAATGTCACCTTCGACATCATTGACTCGTGCTTTTAGCGAATGTCACTTGTGACACCATTGGCCCATTTGAGAAAATGTTATTGAACTAATTCCTCCTGCTCGTGCTTTGAGTAAATGTCATCTCGTGCTACTGGTGAATGTCACATATGACATTATTAGCTCGTGCTTTGAGCGAATGTCACATATGATACCGTTGGCCCTTTTATGCAAAGGAAGTTGAGCAAATTATACCTCCAACACAGTTGGCACGTGCTTTGAGCAAATGTCGCCTATAACATCGTTGGCTCGTGCTTAGAGCAAACTGGCCACGAGGTCTTAATATTAAGTATAAATCATAGTTCAAAGTCTGAATATTAAGTATGAATCATAGTTCAAATATTTCTTAATCTATTTCGTGTTCCAAATATTAGAATAAATATCTGATGAAGTAGAACCATCCCTATCAAGATGACATACCCATTCTTTGTACTATCAATAGGATCAATTATAACAAGTCACACACTCATACTCCAGAAATACAGCCTACCTCTCTATCTATCTCTAAGATGTTTGAATTTTTCAAAACTCCATGGACATGTAGAAGAGAAATGCTATCCCCACTCGGACTAAGACAAAACTTTTACTTGTTCAAATAAAAATTAAGGTGAAGCAGGGTCAAGAATGACAAATCTCTTTATGATAAACAGATCCATTTTGCAAGTTTGTTATTACGGGTAGTTCCTACAAAGGATCGGACTAATGACGTATACAATACTTGAATTCTAGATGTAGATGCTACATAGTTGGTTCTCATCCTTCAGAGACTGTCACCTGCAACACTGTTGGCACATTTATGCAAAACATGCTGAGCAAATGCCACCTGCGACACCATCGGCTCGTTCTTTGAGCGAATGTCACCTCGTGCTTCAAGTGAATGTCAGCGGCACAATGTTGTCCCATTTGTGGAAAGGATGTTGATTGAATGCCAGATGTGACACCATTGGATCATACTTTGAGTGAATGTCACATATGATATCATGGTTTCGTTCTTTGAGCGAATGTCACCTCCGACACCATTGGCCCTTTTGTGCAAAGGATGTTAAATGAATGCCACCTGTGACGCAGTGGGCATGCGCTTTGAGCGAATGTCACCTATGAGATTGTTGGCTCGTGCTTCCAGCGAATGTCACTTGTGACATTGTTGGCCCATTTATGCAAAATATTTTGAGAGATTACCACCGGCGACACCATCGGCTCATTCTTTGAGCGAATGTTACCTCGTGCTTCAAGTTAATGTCAATTGTGACACTGTTGGACCATTTTTCCAAAATATGTTGAGTGAATGCCATATGTGACACTGTTGGGGTCATGTTTTGAGCGAATTTCACATATAACATCATTGGCTCATGCTTTGAGTGAATGTCAAGTGCGACACCTTTGGCCCATTTGTACAAAAGATATGGAGGGAATGCCACCTACGACAGCGTTGGCTCATGCTTTAGAGAATATAACCGACAACATCATTGGCTTATGCTTTGAGCGAATGTCACCTGTGACACTGTTTGCCCATTTGTGAAAAAGATGTGTGAATGCCACCTACGACAGCATTGGCTCGTGCTTTAAGCGAATGTAACCTACAACATCATTGTCTCATTCTTTGAATGAATTCCACCTATGACACTGTAGGCTTATTTTTGCAAAATATGTTGAGCGAATGCCACCTGCGACACCGTCGACTCGTGCTTTGAATGAATGTCACCTTCGACATCATTGACTCGTGCTTTTAGCGAATGTCACTTGTGACACCATTGGCCCATTTGAGAAAAAGTTATTGAACTAATTCCTCCTGCTCGTGCTTTGAGTAAATGTCATCTCGTGCTACTGGTGAATGTCACATATGACATTATTAGCTCGTGCTTTGAGCGAATGTCACATGCGATACCGTTGGCCCTTTAATGCAAAGGAAGTTGAGAAAATTTTACCTGCGACACTATTGGCACGTGCTTTGAGCAACTGTCACCTACAACATCATTGGCTCATGCTTCGAGCAAATGTCACCTACAACACTGTTGTCACATTTGTGCAAAAAATGCTGAGCAAATTCCACCTGCTACACCATCGGCTCGTTCTTTGAGTGAATGTCACCTCATGCTTCAAGTGAATGTCACCTGCGACACTGTTTTCTCACTTGTGGAAAATATGTTGAGTGAATGCCGTTGTGACACCATTGGGTCGTACTTTGAGGGAATGTCACATATGACATCATTGTCTCATGCTTTGAGCGAATGTCACCTCCGATATCATTGGCCTTTTTGTACAAAAGATGTTAAATGAATGCCACCTATGACACAGTGGGCATGTGCTTTGAGAGAATGTCACCTATGAGATTATTGGCTCGTGCATCGAGCGAATGTCACATGTGACATTGTTGGCCCATTTGTGCAAAATATTTTGAGTGAATGCCATCGGCGACACCATTGGCTCATTCTTTGAGCGAATGTTACCTCGTGCTTCAAGCTAATGTCAATTGTGACACTATTGGCCCATTTGTGCAAAATATGTTGAGTGAATGCCATATGTGACATTGTTGGGTCATGTTTTGAGCGAATGTCACATATAACATCATTGGCTCGTGCTTTGAGTGAATGTCACCTGCGACACATTTGGCCTATTTGTGCAAAAGATATTGAGGGAATGCCACCTACGACAGCGTTGGCTCGTACTTTAGAGAATATAACCTACAACATCATTGGTTGATGCTTTGAGCGAATGTCACCTGTGAAACTGTTGGCCCATTTGTGAAAAAGTCGTGTGAACGCCACCTAGGACAGCATTGGCTAGTCCCATACAATTCATCTAATAATTCATCAGAATTGGAAATTTATCCTTCAGTGTCTTGGCATTCAATTCACGGTAATCAACACAAAAATGCCAAGTTCCATCATGTTTACGAACCAAAAAATTGTGGATGAGAATGGTAATTTACTAAGATGAATGATCCCTTGCTGTAACATATTTTCACATTATTTTTCTATCTCATATTTCTGTAAATGAGGATACCAGTATGGTCAAACCACCATTGGTTCGGAACCAGGTAACAAACAGATGTGATGGTCCCAATTTTTCATTGGAGGCAACCCTGTAGGTTCTTGGAATAAGTCAACAAGTTCAGCCAAGAGTTGTTCCAATTTGGTCGGATTCTCACCTGAATCACGCAATAAATGAAAATGCAATTTCGAACTGATTTGCTGCCCATGAAAGATAACTTAGTTTCCATTTGAAGTAAAACTCATTATGAGTGAAGCGAAGTCCCAGAGAATAGGGTATAGCATTTGTAACCATATTACCCCCAGAACAATATCAAAGCCAGCTAATGGAATAATAAAGAAGTCGGCTTTAAAATTGTGATCATCAATGTTGAAATACATAGCTGCGCAAATTCCTTGGTTGTAAGCTTTTTCTCCATTAGCAATTGAAACATTGGCACTAGTCCCAGGTTGTACTTGCAACCCCAAGTGTTGGATACTGTGTAACTAATGAAATTGTGTGTGCTACCCGAATCAACCAAGCTCAATAGTGCTTGACCCTTCATAAGTGCCTGTAACTGCATTGTTGTTGCACTCTTCTGTCATGTGATGGCATGCAAGGAAATTTTAGGTTCTTGCACATCTTTATGGTCAGTATTTTCATCATTTGTCTCAGTTCCAACAAATAAAACATCTTACATTGATGTCCAGTCGAATACAGTTCATCACATTTATAACACAATCCATTTGCCCTTCTCTCCGCCATTTCCGCCATTGTCAATTTTTTTATAAAAGGAGCAGATGAACTTACAATTTTTGTTCGATAACCTTCCTAGTGCATTATTGCTCTTACGAGTTGGAATTGTTGAAGTTTCAGTAGTACTGAAATAACCTTTAGTCTCTTGCCAGATCTCCTTTGAGAAGATGTTGCCCCCATTACCTTTTGTTTTTTTCTTGAATGCTCGAGCTATATTCATGGCATGAACCGCGTCTGGTGGACTCTGCACCTCAACATCAAGCCGAAGGGAATATATTAGGCCGGCAGTAAAGAGACTACCTTGATGGTCTACACAAACATACTTGTTGGCCCTGGCTAACCATTCTTGAAATTGGCACTAATATTCCTCAATTGAGCCCATTTGCATCAACTTTACCGGATGACCTAATGGATTACTTCCCAATGGAGGCCCAAACCTGAGAGTACAATATTCCTAGAATTTCGACCAGTCAACTGAGTGATACTCTTGTTCTACTTGGTGATACCATAAATGTGCCTCACCTAGAAGATGGAATGCAGCCAATCCCACCTTACCACTTCAGTTGTTACTCCAAAACGCACACACAGACCATGTAATATAGTTATTTTGTAAATCGGATGTCAAACCCACAGGAACATGTGATTAACCGTCAACTAAACTAAACTAATTATAATTATCTAATCAAGAGATGAAATTCGATGATTATAATTATAGACTAACTAAAATAAAAGAAAACAAGAATGAACTTTAATATGAAAGAGAAGGTTTTTATGTTGTCAATGATATGAATGTTCCAAGGTTGTGGTTGTTTCATCAATCCTATTGAGATCTCGAACTATTTCTCCTTAATCCAAATTATCGATGATTGCTAATTAATCAGATTATTAATCGTGTAGCATTCTCCCGAACTACTACCCGCCGATTCAGAACAGTTCGCCACCTATATTCCTATGGAATTGACCTGTTAAGAACGCAATTCATCCACGATATTTAATTGAACACGGTGTCTCGGTATATTCCTATCCTAGACACAAATCCTAGCCCTAATTTAGGAATAATCAGATCACGCTCTCTTTAATCCTTCTCTAATCTAATATGGTCTTTCCTAAGCACGTTATTAAATAGTCGATAGAACCTAACTGTTGGCCAAACAATCAAGTAATTATGCACAAAATTAAAGAAACAATCAAGATGAACAACTCGTATTGAGATAGGAAATAATCATCAAACATCAATATTCATGATTTACCACAACCCTAGAACAAGAAGTTTAGTTCCACATAGACATGAAAGAAAAACAACGAATCATCCAAAGAACAAACAAAAACTAGTAGTGAGTAGAAGAAAAGGTAGAAACCAATAATCTTTGGCCTCCACGATGGCTCCTGACTCTCCCTCCATCAAAAGTACACAAAGGATTGGGGAGGTGCACACAACCCGTTCCCAAAAATATTATCACAGTGTGGCCACAAATGGGGTCCTCCACATATCACACAAGGATCACCACAACAAGAACAACCACCATTTGACTAATTTTTGTTCCAATATGTCATGTCAAGAAGAATACTCAAAATATTTAATAAAAATAAATAAAATAATTTCTTTGAGTAGACGACAAGAAGAGTATAATATAGATAAATAGTTAATTTTTAAGTCCCCGACAACGATGCCAAAAACTTGTTGATCCCAAACACACACGCAAGTATACGTGGCCGTACAAGTAATATAGTAATTTTATAAATCGGATGTCGAACCCACAGGGACTTGTGATTAACCGTCAAATAAATTAAACTAATTCTAATTATATAAACAAGAGATGAAATTCGATGACCATAATTATAGACTAACTAAAATAAAAGAAAACAAGAATGAACTTTAACTAAGAAAGATAAGGTTTTTATGT
Source organism: Anisodus tanguticus (assembly GCA_034509755.1). Lineage (NCBI taxonomy): Eukaryota > Viridiplantae > Streptophyta > Magnoliopsida > Solanales > Solanaceae > Anisodus > Anisodus tanguticus. The sequence goes on along the minus strand of CM067548.1, from coordinate 15,176,815 downwards.
TATCAATGATATGAATGTTCTAGGGTTGTGGTTGGTTCACCAATCTTATTGAGCTCTCAAACTATTTCTCCTTAATCCGAATTATCGATTATTGCTAATTAACTGGATTATTAATTGTGTAGCATTCTCCCAATCTACTACCTGCCGATTCTGAATAGTTCGCCGCGTATATTCCTATAGAATTGACCTGTTAAGAACACAATTCATCCATCATATTTAATTGAATGCGGTGTCTAGGTATATTCATATCCTAGCCCTACTTTAGGGATAATTAGATCAAGCTCTCTTTAACCCTTCTCTAATCTAATATGGTCTTTCCCAAGCACGATATTAAATAGTCGATAGAACCTAACCGTTAGACAAACAATCAAGAAATTATGCACAAAATTAAAGAAACAATCAAGATCAATAACTCGTATTAAAATAGGAAATAATCATCAAACATCAATATTCATGGTTTACCACAACCCTATAATGAGAAGTTTAGCTCTACATAGACATGGTGGAAAAATAATGAATCATCCAAAGAAAATACAAAAACTAGTAATAAGGAGATGAAAAGGTAGAACCCAATAATATTCGACCTCCACGGCGGTTCCTGTCTCTCCCTCCATCAAATGTTCTGAACTCGCGGTCATAAGTTGTCTGAAATTATGTAAAAACCTATTTTATGAATTATTTATTAGTGTAGAAAAAAATCCCAAATAAAATAACTCAGTCTAAAATAAATTGGAAGAGTTAATTTTTGAAACTGTGGCCTCAGTGAGTGAGCAACACAGCAAGGCAGTGCCTGCCTATGGGCTTCGCCCAGCGAGGAAATGTGCCAACTACTTTAAACTTTGCTTTTGCCAATTCTAATGTCTCCATCTTCAATTGTTGTCACACGTTATGATTATTGATCTTTTCATTTACAATTCAACTAATCATTAGCTCATCATCATTCTAATCATTATACCATCATGATGTTTTCCACTTTATCTCTTCTTCTTTATCCTTTCTTTTTATCTTCCACATTTGTTACACCCCGTAGTTTCATGTTCCACCGTGTCGTCAATAGATACCGAAGTCCTTGGAAGAGGTACGGTATTTGGGAAGGATAATAAATATTTACAGCTTATTTATGAAGGTACCAGAGTGTTTGGGAGTTAAACGGATCGAATGAAGTACATTTCGATGAAAACAAGAAATTTGGCAACTTGACGGGATGGTTGATGGACCATCAAATGTTTGATGGACCGTCAAATTGCCCACCCTGAGCTGTCAATTTTCATGGAAGTTTGAAGGGAAAATTGACGGCGGTACTTATTTGATTACGAGTTTAAATTGGATCTTCGGCCTAGAACCCTCATTTTTGCCCCAAAATAGTCCCAAAAACCTCTCCTTAGCTCTCTCTATCATACCACATCACCCCAATACGAAATCAAGGCCATAATCCGTAAGAAGTTCGTGACAAACCACGTGATCATCTTAGGAATTGCCATCTTATTGAGGAACTAATTTCAAAAACCCTTCGAGTAAAGTACTCAATTTTGTGAGGATTATGATGTGTTAAGGTATGTTTTATCATCTTCTACTTATGTTTACACTTAATTGATGATTTGGAGAAAGTTAAGAAAGGAATTTCATGATCCAAACTTTGTAAACTTATGAATTCTTCATAGTAGAAGTTGTTGGACTATTTTACTCTATGTATGAAGGGAATTGGATAATTGGATTGATTGTGCACGTTATGGATTAAGAAGAGTATGGTTTAAAGGGTTGTGAAATTGAATCACATAAGACTTTCATATAAGAAAAGCTTAAAGAGTCGTTTATGCTTAGAGTTGTCAAAAAACACCTAAATGAGTTTCTATGGAAAGGGTATTTTTGATGAAACCGTGAGACTGAATTACATGAGTATCCCTTGTAAAAGAATTTAAGATTCTGAGGTGTTCGAAGTTGTCGATAAGATACTTACATGAATCTTTCTATGGAATTTGCATTCAATATTGATATCGATTTTTATGTGATATAGGTAATCACCCATATGAAGTGTGAGGACTGGTAGGATGATTGTAGCATCATGGACAAGAAATGTAAGGCTCACTTCTTTCTCTTTGGCCTGATCATATTGAAACGATTATTACGAAATGAAATTCGATAAGCACTTTATTCTAAAGTCCTTACGAAGGTGCTGGTAATTCTCATGTGAGTGTGTTGTTGTGTATTACCATTCTTCGTCAAGATTACGTTATCGTGCCAAAGCATTTTTTTGACTCCTTATTTCTTCCTAAAAGTTAAGCTTACAATGTGATTTATGGTTCCTATAGAGTCATTGAAAGAGTAATCAAGCGATGTATTAACCCTCATAAGGGAGTCGGAGGTGCAACGACCTTACGTCACTCCGACAGATTCAAAAGAGTATTTTATATTCCATAAGAGGTCATCATATGTATTCATTATATATATATATATATATTGCCCTCCTACGCTTATGGCGTTATATACGTAGTTATACATATATGAGATTTATGATATTGTCCAGAGGCCTATGGTGTTATATACGCAGTTTATACATACATGAGACCGATGATATAGCCTATAGACGCCTACGACGTTATATATGCAATTACATTTCATTTATGCATATTCTGACACACAGAGGCACTTAGAGTATGAGTTGTATTTCCACAGCTTTATCTTATAGTTGTATATTCAGTTACAGTTTCAGTTCATGTTTCATTTATAGCATTGTACTTATTTATAGCTTCAGCCTTACATATTAAGTACATCTTTCGTACTGATGTCTCTTTCCGGGGATACTGCATTCATACTGCAGGTACAGATAGAGCAATAGATGATTTCCTCACAGTAGGACTCGACTCAGCTGGAGGTCGACACGCTCCATTATTTTTGAGTTGTACAGTAAGATGATAGGTATGATAGATATGCATATATATATATAGTTGGGTATGGCAGGGCCCTGTCCCGACCGATTGTAGTCAGTATACTCTTTAGAGGCTTGTAGATAGTCATGTTGTGTATTATGGTCGTGTGAAGCCTTATCGGCCTCTCTAATATATGTGTTATGTTTATGTTGGCCTTTTTATATACATGTATGGTTTGGGCCTTGTATGAGTGTAGGTGTCTGTAACACCCCGTATTTTTGGGTAGAGGTTGAACTCATAACGTAGGTGAGTAGACCCGGACCCGAGAAAATTTTCGTTGTACTTGTGTATATTAATAAGAGGATTAGTATATAGAAGGACGTGATCCCGAAAGAATTTTTGATTTGATAATGTGGCGGCGTTGTGTAATAATAATAATTGTGTATCCCCGAAGAGATTATAGACTGGTATTTTATTACAGGGATTATATATTGACATGAGAGGATTTTATTAATCGTCGGGATTTAAATAATAGGAGACCGAGAATTTAATTGTGTGTATAATTAATTAATTGTGGGATTAATTAATTAGGGAGGGGACAATTTATAGTGGGATTTGGTACGTGTACTCTTATAACCGATTTGGGAGTGACAAGACCCCAAATCAGTCGACCAACTCTCTCTTCTCTATAATGAACAACCATGGATCCTTTAGTGTTCTCTTCATCTCTACCAAATCTCCTCCATTAAATTCTTTTCTGGCAGAGGGAACAAGCTCGGTTGATGGGTTTTCTAAAATTTTTGACCAAAATCGATGGATTTCTGTGAGCTTTCTTATAACCAGCGAAGGGAGAATTCTTGGTGTTCTGGGTTTAGATTCTAGTAGAACCGAAACCATTAACAAGCTTAGAAACTCAGAAGCTTTACAAGAACCTTGAGTACGAAAGAATTCTGGCGCGAATCGATTTTTGGTTCTATTTCTGTTTGTCGGAATCCGGTGCAAGCGTAAGGTTTTCCGGTGATTCTCGTCACTGCGTCTAACAGAGAGGTAACCTTTCTTGTTCTTAATAGTTGGTACAATTTTCAGAAGTCATTTCTTGCTGTTAGTTCTAAAGACGATTGTCGAAAATGTGAATTTGGGTTGGGTGTTGTTGGGACTGCCATTACTGAGAGTTACTGGAAATTGCATGTGAAATTATTGTACTGTTTTGAAGATTGTAGTAGTATAAGAAGAAGGATTAAGGGGGCTGGATGTTTCGCTTTATGTTTAGATTTCGATGTAGAAGGAATATAGGTTCTACGCGGTTAAGGTGTTCGTTAGAATATCCCTAAGAATCTATTTTTAGTATGTGAGTTGATTATGATTTAAATCATCCATATGATGTAGATAAGCATTCATAGGGGCTTACAAGGACCCGCGGAACTTAGATAAATTCGACAACAAGGTTGAAGTTCTAAAACGAGACGTACTATAATATTGAGTTGATTAGTTCGTCTAAGAGGTATGTGAAACCCTTACTTCTTTCTTTTGGCATGATTTAATGAAAGTACGGCGGACGTACTTGATTCTTATATAGTTTAATTCCTAAAGAGGATTGTTATGAGAAGTGCCTATGATATTTTAGCAAAGAGTTTATTATGACATTATTATAATGATTTTATTGAGAGTCAAATGATAATTTTTACTTGCATATGGTTACTCATGATATCTACTCGTGCTAAGTGTTACTACTTCACCTCACCGAGTCCCGGGCCGGGTTATGTTCATGCACAGCCTTGCATTTTTTCACCGAGACCCTCACTAGAGGGCGGGTTACGTAGGATGGATCCATAGATGAGATATGACTTTACCGAGTCCCAGCATGGGCCGGGTTACGATATGACTTTACCGAGTCCCAGCATGGGCCGAGTTACGATATGACTTCACCGAGTCCCAGTATGGGCCGGGTTATGATATGATTCCACCGAGTCCCGCACTAGTGTGCCGGGTTACGTTACAGATATATATATGTATATGGATAGGCACTCATGTTTTCTTGACTTGACTCTCATTTTTATAAGGCAACTAACTTTTATTGTTTATGGCACAGTTGGATTTGGATCCTGATTTTTATACTGATCTCTTATTTTTCGTTGGCTACTTATGATCTCTTTCACGGCTTCATGTTTTACATACTCGGTACATTATTTCGTATTGACCCCCTTTCCTCGGGGGCTGCTTTTCATGCCCGCAGGTACAAGTTTTCAGTTTGGTGAACCTTAGGCCTAGGTTCCTACTCAGCAGGTTGGGAAGCTCATTTGATTCAGAGCTTTGTCATTTTGGGTACAGAACCCTATTATTTTGAATTTTGTATATTTAGGGGGCATGACGGGGCCCTGTCCCGTCATATGTCATTATCCTTCTTGTAGAGGTCTGTAGACAGTTGTGGGTTTCACTGGTGTAAGGGTCGAAATCTATTTCGGTCAGCCATATTATTGTACTCTATGTTGGGGGTGTTCCCATGTATATGTAATATTATCTGTTGGCAGCCTTGTCGGCTTACCTGTTATATTATATGTTGGGAGCCTTGTCGGCGTGCCTGTATATTGTGTTAGCTAGTTGTGACTCCTCAAGAGGCAGGTACATTCGGGGGTAAAGGCAGCCTTGTCGGCTTGCCTACCCTGGCATATGTTGTTATTGCAGCGTTATGCTGCCGGATTTCAGACTCATTAAGTGTTAGTTTGATTATGTGTGACAGGTTAGTATAATGACGTCATTAGGGCGGTTAGTCGCTGCCCGTCGGGTCGGGTCGTGACAGTGTCTATGTCCTTATTCAGTTGAGTAGGTTCAGAGGCCTTGTTGGGTCATGAGTTATTGTATATCTCTTAGGTGTCGTGATCGATATGCTCAGGCCTTAGGACATCGGGTGCCAGTCACACCCCCAAGGTTGGGGTGTGACAAAGTGGTATCAGAGCAGGTCAATCCTAAGGGAGTTTACAAGCCGTGTCTAGAGTCTTGCTTAGGGGTGTGTCACGCACCACACTTATAAATAGGAGGCAACAGGGCATTTAGGATGTTACCTTTCTTGAAAAATCTAAATTGTGTGTTAGGATCAAAGTCGTAAGTCACTAAATCCTCATCTTTTCATCTTGATCTTCCTTTTCAGTAATGCCAATATCTAAGGAAAGTACTAATAACAGGAATTGGGTCAGAAATGTGGGAGAAGGTACTAGCCGATAGCCACCCATTGACATGGATCCAAGAAATATAAGATCACACGAAAGAAATACTCCATCTATTTCAATTTATGTGAACCCTTTACTATTTGGGGAATCTATGAGGTGGTTCCTTGACGATATTGTTATTACATTTTTTTTCTAAATTATTTTAATTATAAATTATCATGACTTATAGTGCTTTTAATGTAGTTTTTAAATATATAAATTACATTTTTTTACAAAATTGAAAAATCTATGTCAAAATTTAAGGTCAAAGTTATAAAGTTTGACCCTCGTACTTTGAAAAGGTTCACATAAATTGAAATGGAGGGAGTATGAGTTATTCAACGGAAGAAGACCCGTCCATGGACGAAGATCTGTCTATGGAGGAAGATCCATCTGAGGATTCATATATGGAAGAGGACCCATCGGAGGCCCCAGAGGAATCACCCTTTCAAGTGCACTCAATTCTAGTTGTAGTGCCAGATTATAGGAAGGCCCGCACAATATAGAGGCCATCAGCGCAACTTCCATTTCCGTTTGGGTTAGGTGTGAGTGGTCTTGTGTATGCAACAACACCCCCCAGTTATTTTACCTGAGCAGGGTCATATTCATATGCCCCCACAAGATAGACCTTTTGAGAGATCGAGAAAAAGTAACCAGTAAACAAACCAGAAGGTTTGGGATGGACGCATATTCTGAAGAATTGACATTGAGTGAGGCATTAGATAAAATTTTCTGGGTAATAATCAGGCAAGAGCTAGAAGATGTCGGAAGTAGTAGAGCACGTTGTCAACAATGCAGGGAGAGGCATGATGGATCATGCTTAATCGATATCGAGAAATGTTGTGGATGTGGAGCTTTGGGCCATAGGTCCAGAGAATGTACCGAGAGGTATCAGTCGATGTGCCATCAGTGTGGGTAGGTACATTATGGGCAATGCCCGGGTGATGCTGAGGAATGTTATTGGTGTGGGAGCAGAATCCATTGAGTGTATAGATGCCCGAGATTGAGTCAGGGGAAGTAGCAGGTCCCGATGCTACTCATAGCTATGCAACTAATTAGGTATGTTGATAATTTCATTAAGGATACTTGTGCTTATGCCTATGATTGGTTGGATACCATTGATATAGAAAGAGTCTCATAAAAATATATATAGACCATGGATAGATAAAGGAAGTAAAGAGGTAGTGAGTGAAATGGCAGCTACGTTCAAGGTTCTAAGTAAAGTGATCTAAAAATCAACTGTATCTCGGTTACATACATACCCATTACCTTTAGTTTCTATTGCGTAAGAAATACTGGAATCTAGAAAATATATAGACATATGAGGTGACCTAAAGAGGGATGTTTATGAATTTAAAGAAGTAAGGGAAACTCCAGAAGAATTATAAGGAAAATGGATTTCCGGGAATGGGTTACCTAAAGCTTTGTTCAAAATGTAGTTGAAGGACGAAAAGGAATGCGAAAAGTTATACATAAAGTAGTAATCCCAATCTCTCCACCAGGGTAAACCCTGTAGAAAGAACCGTCAAACGGGAAGAGATTTGTTAATTAAAGGCAAGTAATAAACCTTCTTCACTGTAAAAGATGGCAGGATTCTCGACATTAAGTGGAAATAATTTGCGATTATGATATGATTAAGAAAGAAGAAAAGAAGAAAGATAAACGGATGCCTGGTAAACACAAGTAAGAGCGTTATGACAACTCAACAATGTCAGAGAATACATCTCATAAAAAGATTGACGGAAAGCCGGAATGGTAAGAAGATTGACAAAGAAATTAGAGTGATGCCTTCAAACAACAAGAGCACCAATAAAAGGTAGGCGTACATGTAAAAATATGGTATTTAAGTTTCCAAAGCTAAAGATTTAGATTACGACGTCTATAAGTAACGATATCAGAAGTACGCTAAGATGATGAATCTTTGAAGGAATTCCAATTGGTAATATCCAAGTTGATTTAATGAGCGACGGATAGAAAGGATTCTAATACCAATTTAGGAGAGGAAGCCTGGCTCAATAATAAGGATTGTGTCCAGTTATGATCTAAATTTGAACATATCAAACTTTAGTCCTGCCGTAAATATCGATAAGACATCCAAGGACATATGAGTACAAGTAAGGATAAATGAAACCCGGTGTGAGTATATGATGAGGTAATTAAGAATGGTCTAAGCAAACAGTAAGGAAAAGAGCTAAATAATAAGAACAAGGAAGTAAGATGTTGACTAGCCGAACGAACTTGAGACCTCACAAGAAGAATAATACTATGATCATAAGGGTAAGGACATCAGTATAAAGGAAGACAAATCGAGGAATAAAGATGACAACGTTGACTAAAATATGGTAAGTACGAAGGGAATCCAGTGGATCAACACCTTGCAAAAATAAGGCCTTTAGTTAAAAAAGAAAGGGGATAACTCCTAGCATGAATGATATTGGAAGATAACATGAGTACGTCAAAGTTTTCATCAAGGAAACAATTGCACAAGAAATACCTAACAAACGGAGGATCATAAGAATCTTGGAGTTATAAAAATTGAGTATGCGCTTCTAGCATGAAGGGAACACTAATTATGAAAGATCATAAGTCTGGAGCCAGTAAATATGGCAGACCCTCAAGAAATAAAGTCGACAAAAGAAGAAACAACGATGGACAGGAAAGAATGTCTTACTTTGAGGAAGGATGCACCTATCTTGCAAGTACACAACATCACTAGGGGAGTAGGTAAATTTGAGACGTTATGAAAAGTAAGAAATCCTGATGTAATAAACAGGATGATAACGGACCATAGAGTCATGTACTATTAAAATGAGAGCCATTAAGGGAATTACTATAAGGAACCACCCAGAGAAGTAACAAGTGGCTAGCCATAATAGAAGTCGGATGATACCTCTCTTAAAGGTGTAAGTAAAGGGATTCTTTCTTACATTATAAGAATGAGGAGTGATAAGATGAAGCACTCTATCTAGAGACCATTGGAAGGTACGGTGATGCGTAGTGAAGGTAATAATGGAAAACTTATTAGGATCCAAAGATTAAGAATATCGATTAATGACACAAAAGAAGATTTGCCCCTGAAATTCACATATCATATAAGGATTATTGAATGATCTGAAGATCAATATGGACTATTACAGTATCATTGCAAACTATTCTGGTTGGGAATATTTGCGCCTAAGTGACTTCTCAGTCTATACTATAATAACTGAGTTTGTCTATAACATTAGAGTTGATCGAAAATTAATAGTGCAAAGCTTATCACAAGCCATTATACAATTGCTCATTATGGCAAGCAAGCTAATAGAAGGATCAATTGAATAAAGCTCTATATAGTCAGGATATTCTTCACCTTGTCCTAGGGTGATCAACAAGGAACTCGGTTTAAGCTACCGGACACAGGCAAAGAAGAAATGTATGGAACTTGCAAAGAGTCCGGAACAAGGATCGATGACTACTAATGTGATGTATTACCAGGGCGATAAACAAAGAACTATACATGGAAAGAGAGTAGAACTTCTCTTAAATCACAAAAAAGGAATGTAATCCAAAGTAACAGTATCATATTTGAAGAAATAAATTATGAGAGAATATTTAGAAGAACAAGGAAATGAATTAAGATATTTGATGTTAAAAGCAGGAGTTAACTTGACAAGGAAGGAAGATTCCATCTATGCATGATCAAGATCATAATATTGAATTCAGTTGAGGAAGGCAGTATATGCGAACAGAGTCTAGTCTCAATCAGAAACACTTATTTAGAATTTGCTTTACGCGAAAATGGAAAAGAGATTTATCGACAAGAGATTTTTAGACCAGTGGGTTGCTTAAAACTCATGTACTATATAAGGATATATCGAGAAAAGAAAAAGAAGAACAGAGAAAGAAGTGCTTGGATTCAGCCAACTCCATATTTTCACTTTCTCGACTTTGGCATTCATCATTCCCCAATCCTTCACTATCATTTTACGCTTCTTTCCTACGAACTTTTCTATCTAAACTCCCTCATAGTATGAACATTATAATACAGAAAATAAAGATGTAGCCCGGATATCAGAACACAACGGCTTAGACAAAGTACCACTGTCAGGTAATTGTGTAAATGAAAGATACAATTATCTGAAGGTGAGGATATACCAACAATATATGTCATTGTAATCTAATCGAATGACACGACAAGACTATCCTTTGTCCACAAAAAACTTTATCAAAATTAATGAAAAAAAGGGTTTGAACTTCACTTCTCAATTTAAGTTATTAACCAAAGGATAGAGGGGGTCAAATATTGGCCATCAACCCATGGTTAAGGGCCGAGAATGGCATAGATTGTGGGGAGTATTAGGCGTCATAACTTAATGGTCTTATAATGACAAGTTTTATTCGGCCTTATGTGTTGGTCTTGGCCGAGACCTTGCATTTTATTTTGTTGTTTTTAATTTATAGCCAAGCTATTAGTCATCTTAGGACATATTAAAATCATGTAATAGTTCTTAGCTTGTCTTGGGACACATTCAATGCTTGTAAGGAAATGATTAAGCCAAGAAGATGACATGGCCAAGAATGCCAAGATGGCACGTACAAGAGGTTATTTGGCCGACAAAGTGGCGAAGACAAGAAGCTTTCAAGGAAAGACATTCAAGAGCCAAATAAGTAAAGTCAAGTTCGGCCTAAGGAAGTGGAAGAGTTGGCCGAGAACCACTCTATTGTGCAAGGAATGGAAGCTTCTAAAATGATTCCAAGGAGATGAAGTGTAGAGAAGCCAAGTTCATCCCCCTCTTCAACTCAGTTACTACAATGGAGGTGTGAAGAATATTGGATTTATCCTTATCTCCAAGAAAGGCCAAACTCTTTCACATTGTGCTCACAATGGCCGAGGGACCACTTGGTTCCCAAGCCAACCCAATCACATTCCCTTGTTCCCATTTCGGCAGAATGGCCTTATATTTTTGTCCTTTTGTTTTCCTTCTAGAATGGTCTCTATGGTACTATAAATAGGGCCTTAGGATATTGTAAATAGACAGTTTGAGTTTGAGTTAAATATAAACTTGTGTTTTCAACTTGTGTGTTGAAGCGTATCGATCATGTGTGGGTCACCCCTCCCTTTAGTGTAAGTCTTGGTTAGGACTGTGTGACCTAATAAATACCCAAGCTCGAGGAACCCCCTTAGTGGTAATCGAACGTTGAAACTGTTTTGACCAACCTAGCCTAAGATTCGGGTCACTAAAAAGGCTTTCGATCACCCTCACTTGGCTAGTTCACGGGCATTGCACTTAGCAAACCCCGGTCTTGACCTTGTGGAATTGGTTACCTTATTCTTGGTGTCGACTCGGGCAGTAAAACCCCTGTGTCTATATCCTAGGGCTCATTGACCGTACTTCACTACAACCACAACAACTAAACACTTAACCCAAAACCGTATCAACCAACACTTGGTGTGTGCCCGGATTACAACTCGCATTCCGTGTTCAACCCTCGTTCAAACAATCTCAATCCTTTCACCACCACGTCCCAGAACACCTCCCTAACATCCACAACAAAGGTCTCCCCCGAAACAATCCACAAATACCCATCCATTCCCGACAACAACAAACAGTCCACATAACACACCTTACCGAGAACCTCACTGTATCAATTCTATTCCGTCACCTTGCTACCATCCATCCACAAAAGCCCGACCATCAAGAAACCCTCAATGTGTCTATAATAACCCCATAAATTCATTGATCCAATTCTTCTTAAATCTATGTGAAATTGCCATCAAACACCACACCGTCTAGCCAAAATGAGAACCCGAGACCCCCATTTTGGCATCAATTTTTGGGTCATCCCGAACATCACTAACACCCGACCCACTTACTCACCAACACCCCTCATTACTTGCATGATATTGGTATCATAGAGAGACAATCCCATCCAACGCTTTGATGCTATGGCACAAGTAAGTGATATACTTAGGAGGACATTATCTGAAATGGTTGCGGAATGAGTAAGGAGAGAATTCGCCAATCGTGTAGTCATCAATGATGTTGAATCAGGGGAGGAGGTTGCTCAAAACAACCCCTTACATGTGAAACATGATGAACAAGATGAACCAAGAATTGAAAGAAAGTGACCGGACGTTACAGTTCGACCTTCCAACATTTGAAGGGAACTTGGACCCCGAGGAGTTTCTCGAATGGATAAGGGCCATAGAAAGACTCTTTGAATTTAAAAACTACGATGATCACCAATGCTTCAAGATTTCCACATTGAATCTTAAATCTTTTTCCTCCGGATGGTATGAAAATTTTAAGGCAAGCCGAAAGAGGCATGACAAGTCAAAGATTGATTCTTGGGAAAAGTTGAAGAAACACTTTAAAAGGAAGTTCTTGCCCCAATATCATGAACATGATTTGTACCTTAAACTCACCAAGATTCATCAAGGTGTTCTTAAGGTTGAAGAGTACATTCGGGAATTCAAGAAGCTCACAATGTTGTGTGACTTAGAAGAAAAAGAGTTGCAACGCATTGCACGGTTCATTGGCGGACTAAGTGCGGCAATTAAAGAAAAGTGGAAGTGTCCGCTTACACAAAATTTGAGGATGTGTGCCATTTGGCACTAAGGTTCGAGCGGCAACAAAAAAGGGTTGTCACAAGACCTTACACTAAGACCTCAAGTGCTAAGGAGAAGGTTGGCACATCCTATTCTAATCCCTTGTACAAACAAGATGATGGAAACAAGGACAATGGAAAAATGGAAGTTACAAGTGCCAAGGACTCGGACATTTTTCCAAGGCATGTCCCAACCCGAGGACCATGACACTTGAAGAATATAAAGAAAGTGGCAATGCCTTTGTGGTAGAAGAGACCGAGATAGATGAGAGACAAGAAGAAGACAACGCTCTTGTAGAGGATGGTGTGAGTCTAGTCCTTCAACATGTGCTAAGTTCACAATTGGAGGAACTTGACGAAAATTAGAGGAAGCAGATTTTCTACACACGATGCAAAGTAAAAATTAAAGTGTGTAGTTTGATTATTGAAGGAGGGAGTTGTGCAAATATGGTATCCATAAGATTGGTTGGCAAATTACAACTATCAATTCATGAGCACCATAAACCCTACAACCTCCGATGGGTAAACAAGGTGAATGGGCTCAAGGTTGCCACCCAATTCCTTATCAATTTTCGGATTAGAGGATACGTTGATGAAATTTGGTGCGATGTCCTTCCAATGGATGCATGCTATATCTTGTTGGGTAGGCCATGGAAATATGATTGGAAACCCATGCACGATGGAAAATATAACACCTACTCCTTTCACAAGGACGATAGGGACATTCGGCTAATACCTTTGCCACCAAGTAAGGTTAGGCACATGAAAATCCAACAAGCACGAAAATGCCAAGCTAAGTTCGAAATACGGAAGGAGGTGGACGAGTCTAAGAAGGGGAGTTCCATGAGTGTTTTGGCATATAGAGAAGAAGTCGGTTTGAGGGAAACGTTAGAGGTTTTGGAAATGGCCAAGACACATGGACCAATAGCCGAGCTACTACCTAACAATAATATTGATACTAATTGTGAGGTATCCCTCGGAAGATCCCTCCCTCCATGTAATGATCCGAAGGCAACAACCGAGCCAAATGTTGAAGAAGACTTTATTCCACGCCAACCCTCTAGCCATGACAATGAAAAAATAATACAAGGTTGGACCCTCTTTACCAATCCATTGTACCAAGTTGAAGGTATGGGTAGTATCTTCGTTAACCCACTATATGAACAAACAAGGATGGAAGACGGAATTGGCATGGAGTTTTCAAATAACAACACGCCAAGCATATTGTCAAAGGAAGGTGATGAAGTCACTCTTGATTTATTTTTAAGAAGTTCGTTATATACTCACCAAGCCTATGGACATGGAAAGCAAGAAGTATTATTCGAAGAAAATGGCCAAAGGTACCTTAGCTCCGACATGGCATATGTCTTATTGTTACCGGGCAAGGTGAAGAATGGAATGTGTACATCAACAATCAATTCGCCTACAACCTCTCCATGAATTACCAGTCTACATGGCCAATGTTGAGTGCTCATTTATATAATTTGTGTGGAATGCCATCTGAGAGGAAATTGAGCATGGGAAGGGCTCCAAGGAACTACATGGTAGATATGGATGTCTTATGGTTTGTGACATCCAAAGAAGTAAATCTTATGATACCCTGATCACGGTCATGACAATACAAGAGCTTGGAAGGGTTGGTGCCACCCTAGGCTAAGAAAAACAAGCTGAGGATTACGATAATGAAAGGTTGTAGGGTGCACAACTTAGCACCTTGACTTACGACTCATTGGTCAAATGGAGAGAATACTTGAGGGATGGTCCCTTCCAGTTTCTAGCCAAGTTTCAAAAAAGTTCATGCCAAAAATAACATCCGAGTGCAATATGTTATGTCCCTAAGATTCCTTCATGCTTGAACCCCTCGAATTTGAGGAAACATTCTTTCCAAGAAGGGGAGATTGATGAAAGAAAGAGTCCGAACTTCGCTTCTCAATTTAAGTTATTAACCAAAGGATCGATGGGGTCAAAGATTGGCTATAAACCCACGGTTAGAGACCGAGAATGGCATGGATTGTGGGGAGGATTAGGAGTCATAACTTAATGGTCTTATAATGACAAGTTTTATTCGGCCTTATGTGTTGGTCTTGGCCGAGACCATGCATTTTATTTTGTTGTCTTTAATTTCCACCCCAGCTATTAGTAATCTTAGGACATATTAAAATCATGTAATAGTTCTTAGCTTGTCTTGGGACACATTCAATGATTGTAAGGAAATGATTAAGCCGAGAAGGTGACATGGCCAAGAATGCCAAGATGGCATGGACAAGAGGTTATTTGGCAGACAAAGTGGAGAAGACAAGAAGCTTTCAAGGAAGGCCATTCAAGATCAAAATAAGGAAATTCAAGCTCGGCTTAGGGAGGTGGAAGAGTTGGTCAAGAACCACACTATTGTGCAAGGAATGGAAGCTTCTAAAATGATTCCAAGGAGATGAAGTCTAGAGAAGCCAAGTTCATCCCCCTCTTCAACTCAGTTACTACAATGGAGGTGTGAAGAATATTGGGTTTATACTTATCTCCAAGAAAGGCCAAACTCTTTCACATTGTGCTCACAATGGCCGGGGGATGACTCGGTTCCCAAGCCAACCCAATCCCCTTCCTTTGTTCCCATTTCGGCCGAATGGTCTTATATTTGTGTCCTTTTGTTTTCCTTCTAGAATGGTCTCTATTGTATTATAAATAGGGCCTTAGGATATTTTAAATAGACAGTTTGAGTTTGAGTTAAATATAAACTTGTATTTTCAACTTGTGTGTTGAAGCATATAGATCATGTGTGGGTCACCCCTCCCTTTAGTGTAAGTCTTGGTTAGGACTGTGTGACCTAATCAATACCCAATCTCGAGGAACCACTTAGTGGTAAGCGAATGTTGTAACTGTGTGGACCAACCTAGCCTAAGCTTTGAGGCACTAAAAGGACTTCCAATCACCCTCACTTGGCTAGTTCACGGGTATTACACTTAGCAAACCCCGATCTTGACCTTGTGGAATTGGTCACCTTATCATTGGTGTCGAATCGGGCAGTACAATCCCCGTGTCTATATTCTTGGGCTAATCGATTGTACTTCACTACAACCACAACAACTAAACACTTAACCCAAAACTTAACCAACCAACACTTGGTGTGTGCCCGGATTGCAACTCGCATTCTGTGTTCATCCCTCATCCAAACAACCACAATACTTTCACCACCACATCCCAAAATACCTCCCTAACATCCACAACAAAGGTCTCCACCCGAAACAGTCCATAAATACCCGTCCATTCCCGACAACACCAAACAGTCCGCATACCACACCTTACTGAGAACCTCATTGTCTCAATTATCTTTCGTCACCTTGCTACCATCCATCCACCAAATACCGACCATCAAATAAACCCTCAACGTGTGTACAACAACCCCATAAAACTCCTTGATCCAATTCTCCTTAAATCTACCCGAAACAGCCATCAAACACCATACTATCCAGCTAAACCGAGACCCCCATTTTGGCATCCATTTTAGGTCAACCCGAACATCACCAACACCTGACCTACTTACTCATCAACACCCCTCCTTACTTGCATCACGAATGGTCACGAAACCTAAGAATTTCTCTACTCGAGTGATCCAGATCCTAGCTTCATGTTAGTATTCGTGCAATATAATTGCTCTATTCTATTTGATTTATCAAGTTGGTCCCTGTACCCTCTGTAACTAATTCTTTTGAAGCAAATGTAATGAGTGCAGCTTGCATGTCAACAAGAAGATGTTAAGGTAAGTTATGGATGAACCCTCTTTAATTTCTACAAGTTTAAGCGGTCATGTGAGGCTGATTAATGTTAATTGATATTGTGTTGCCCTGTGTGGCATTGGATACATGTATGAGATTCTTGACAGGTTTTGGATTGTCCTGTTTACAAAGGAAACTTTGCCAAAATTTCTGAAAAACTTAAAAGTTAAAATATTTTCAACATTCGCATATGAATGTCTCTAAGGGGAAAGGATGTTACACCCCGTAGTTTCACATTTTGATGCGTCATCAATAGATACTGAAGTCCCAAGAAGAGGTTCGACCTTTCGAAAGGATAATGAAGGTTTACAGCTTGTTTATGAAGGTATCAGAGTGTTTGGGAGTTAAGCGATTGAAGGAAGTACATTTCGACGAAAATAGGAGACTAGGTAACTTAATGGGATAGTTGATGGACCATCAAATGTTTGATTGGCCATCAACTTGACCACCCTAAGCCATAAATTTTCCTTGAATTTTGATGTGAAAATTGACGGACTGTCTAAAAGTTTGATGGTCCGTCAAATGAACCTTCTTTTTACGGCAGTTTAGATTTGATTATGAGTTTAAATTGGGTCTTCGACCTAGAACCCTCATTGTTGCCCCCAAATAGTCCCAAAAACCTCTCCTAAGCTCTCTCCGTCATACCCCATCACCCCAATACGAAATCAATGCCATGATCCATAAGAAGGTCTTTACAAACCCCGTGATCATCGTAGGAATTGCCATGTTCTTGAGGAACTAATTTCGATAACCCTTGGAATAAAGTACTCCATTATTTTGTGAGGATTATGATGTGTTAAAGTATGTTTTATCCTCCTCTACTTATGTTTACTCTTAATTGATGATTTGAAGAAACTTAAGAAAGGGATTTCATGATCAAAACTTCATAAACTTATGAATTCTTCATAGTAGAAGTTGTTTGGCTATTTTACTCTAAGTATGAAGGGAATTGGATAATTTATTGTGTACGTTATGGATTAAGAAGAGTATGGTTTGAATGGTTGTGAAATTGAATCACATAATTCTTTCCGTATAAAAAAAGCTTAAAGAGTCATTTATGCTTAAAGTTATCAAAAAACACTTAAATGATTTTCTATGGAAAGGGTATTTTTGATAAAATCGTGAGATTGAATTATATGAGTATCCTTTGTAAATGGATTTAAGAATCTGAGGTGTTCGAAGTTGTCGATAAGATACTTACATGAATCTTTTTATGGAATTTGGATTCAATATTGATACCAATTTTTATGTGATATAGATAATCACCCGTATGAAGTGTGAGAAATGGTAGGACGATTGTAGCATCTATGACAAGGTATGTAAGGCTCACTTCTTTCTTTTTGGCATGATTATATTGAAATAATTATTATGAAATGAAATCCTATAAGAACTCTATTCTAAAGTCCATACGAAGGCGCTGGTAATTCTCTTGTGAGTCTGTTGTTGTGTATTACCATTCTTCGTCAAGATTACATTCTAGTTCCAAAGCATTCTTTTGATATCTATATAGGCCGACTCCTTGTTGCTTCCCAAAAGTGAAGCTTACAATGTAATTTATGGTTCATATAGAGTCATTTTAAAAGAGTAACAGGCGTGTGTATTAACCCTCATAAGGGAGTCAGAAGTACAACAACCTTACTCACTCCAATGGATTCAAAAGAGTATTCCATATTCCATAAGATCATTATATGCATGCATTATATTTATATATATCTTACCCTTAGAGGCTTATGGCGTTATATACGCAGTTATACATATATGAGATTTATGATATTGCCCATAGAGGCCTATGGTGTTATATGCACAGTTTATACAAACGTGGGATTGATGATATAGCCCACAGAGGCCTACGACGTTATATATGCAATTACATTTCATTTATGCATATTCTGACCCACGGAGATTTATTTCCATAGCTTTATCGTACAATTGTATATTTGGTTATAGTTTTGGTTCATGTTTCATTTACAGGATTGTACTTATTTACAGCTTCAGCCTTCCATATTCTGTATATCTTTTATACTGATGTCTCTTTCTGAGAACACTGCATTCATGCTCATAGGTACAGATAGAGCAACAAATGATTTTTTCACAGTAGGACTCGACTCAGCTGGAAGTCATCACACTCCATTCTTCCAGAGTTATATACTAAGCTGATAGGTATGGTGGATATACATATGTATAAAGTTGGGTATGGTGAGGCCCTATCCTGACCAGTTATTGTCAGTATACTCTTTAGAGACTTGTAGACAGTCGTATTTTGTATGACCAGTGTGTGGCCTCGTCAGCCTCTCCAATAGATTTGTTATGTTTATGTCGGCCTTGTTATATACATGTATGGTTTGGGCCCATTCTGAGTACAGGTGCTATGTACTTATTCAGTTGAGTAAGTGTTAGAGGCCTCGTTGGGCCATGAGTTATTGTATATCTCTCAGGTATTAGGATCGGTGTGGGCCTTAGGACACCAGGTGCCGGCCACACCGCTTTATTCCTACACATTAAAAATATGATATTAAGTACAAAGCACTATAATAATACTCAAAATCCGATTAAAAGTACTAAAATGCGAGGCAAACAATGGCTAAATATATGATTTTAGGTTGAACATCATACATCAAGGAGATCTTAGATTTACAATTTGGTGCAATTTGGAGTTTATTTGAGGTGGGTTGAAACATTGGGTGTTCTTCATGTTCTTGAGTCATCTTCATATATTCATGATGAAGAAGACACCTAAAAAGGGTTTTTTATCCAAAAACGTTCAAGTTAAGTGGTAAAAGGTGTTTGTAGGGCCAAAAAAGGAAAGCTCTAGGTTTCGTAGGCCCACAAATCAGCTAATTTTTGGTTTTTTAAACTTTAAAATTGCGATACATTTTTTCTTTTGGAGACTTGGGCCCACAAACATTTTTCAACCTTTTGACTTTAAGATTTTTGGATCAAACACCCCTTTCTTATGAACTTCAAGAACACCCAAAACTCAATCTATGCCCAAATCAACTTGTTTTTGCTCCAAATTTCGGATTTAGGTCCTTCTTGACTAGGAGAACAAAGCCCAATATAAATCAATCCGATTTCACCCAAATTTCTCCTAGTTTGATTTCTTATCCTCTTCCTAATACTTTAATACTTCTAATTAATTAACAACAAGTAATAAAACCTACGTGTTTGTTAATTAATTCTTGAATTTCATCACTTTTCATCGCAAATTTCTGGAAAAAATCTAAGTGTCAAAAATTGAATTTTCTTCTTTCCTTCTATTTCTTTAATCCTTTAAGATATTTAAAAATTAGTAGTTGTTCTTACTTGATTGTTAACTAGTTATTGCATCCGAATTTTCATTTTCTGCTAATTCATTTTAAGATTTTCTCTTTTATTTCATTGAAGGTACTTGACTCCGTCCGTTAGATTTTGAGTCGTACGTCTTTCTATCTAACAAGAATATGTTCCTCCACTAGGCTAAGGGGTGATTGATTGAACTTAGGTTCATTACAACCTTGCAAGAACACTTGAGTGACGTGAGGAGTAAGTAGACAGCAAGAGTGATGTGAGGCCTTTTACTTCTAATGTGTTTGTTGAGTTTTGTAGGTACAATGACTAACTCCGGAGAACATTATCATGGTGGAGAGGATCCGTTGTCTCTCACACTTAAGGGATTGGCGAGGTTAAGTATGGAAGTAGATGGGATAAAGGAAAGAATGAGAAGTTTCGCATCTAGGATGTCCCGTGGTGAGAATGCAAACCGAGGGGAAACATCCCCACCACCTCATTCTAACTCTTCTAACCATTCTACTTATTCATCTTATTGTGAATACTCTTTTGTAGGTACTCAAAGTAATGAATGGCTAAAGAGGTTTTCATGTGAAGAACCCTTGATACCATCCGGCTTCTGGAAGACACGGATTCAAACAACAAATATGCGAAATTAAAGATAACAAGAAATAAATAGGTGAGAAGAGAAGAGAAGAAAAGAGATGAGAATAGAAGCCCAATTGGTATTGAATTTATGGGCAAACTTGGAGATATGAAATCCAAACCCTCCCAATTGAATTCAACCAAAAGAACCTATACTAATTGAAATCAAACAAGAGATTCAATTGAATCCACAAATGTACAACTCTTATATGAAATCAAAGGATAATGGTTTCAATAGCCAACAATGGAATCCACCATAATTAACTATTTCTAACACCATATCTAATTAAACAACTATTAATCTCAAAGGAGTATCTCAATTCTCAATTTGTAACGACCCGTTTGGTCGTTATGGCACTTTTGACTCATTTACCCTTAGTGACCCTTCACCAGCCCTATTAGTACAACTTTGACATGCGGGGATGGGTGATATAGTTCTCGAGGTGATCGAGCTAGATTTTGATGACTTTTGTGAAATAGAACCTTAAGGTGAAAAATGTTAGACCAATAGTTGACTTTTGGGTAAAAGAGCTTATTTTGTGTTTTTATAGGTTCCATTAGCTTCGGAGCGATGTTTATGAGTTAGTCAAACCTTTGGTTCAGTTCCCGAGGTAACCCAGTGAGTTTTGGGAGTTTGATTGTGAAATTATGAAATTTTTAAGAGTTGCCTTTAGTCAAACCTGAGCCTTAGTGACTTTTCTAGGAATTTCGAGTGCACGAGCATGTCCGGAGTGTGTTTTATGATAGGAATGCATATTTGGTTTGTGTTATTTGGCTTCCAAATGATTTCTGATGGTTGATTCGAAGTTGGAGAGGAAATAGCAAAATCTAGTTTCTTTGCATTCGCGATGGAGGGAGCGTGATCGCACGAGCCTTGGTGAAACCAAGCTCTCGCAATCAAAAGGATCATGGTCTGTTCGCAAGGGCACGCGCTTGGAGGGGTGCTGAGTTGTGGTGCGTTGCAACTGTGTGGTCTCGACCGCAATCGTTTTTTGTCCAGTTGGGTGGGGTCGTGTTAACTCTCCATAGTCGCGAGTGGAGTCTCGCAAACGTGAAGGAGGCACTGTAGAAGTGGTATTAAAAACCTTAGACGAGTTTTTAGGCTTCATTTTCATTTTCCCAAGTTTCTAATCTCAACCTTTGTGGCATTCACTGTGTATATTCAAGGCTATTCATATAGGTAACTTCTAAAACCCAATCTTAGTCATTTATATTGATATATTCCATTCTTATATGCTTGAATCCATGCTAGAAAATTCTATAGAACTTTAGAAGGAAGATGGGTTTTGTTGTATATTTCACTAATTGAGTTTTAATTGTCCTAAATGAATATTGTTGGTGGAGTTGACTAATATAAGTATGGATTTGATGATTTAGTAACTAATAGACTTGAATCTTCCTTTTCTGTTGATGAATTGAAAGCTTGAATCCTCCTTTTCTATTGATGAATTGAAAGCTTGAATCTTCATTTTCTGTTGATGAATTGAAAACTTCAAATCTATGGTTTATATTAAAATTGAGGGTTTTAACTTGAATAATGAAATTGACATATTATTGAGTTATTTTAGCTATTGAATAGTAGAATTAGACTCCTAGAACGTTGGATTACAAATTTCACTTTCAAATTACCCACTTTACCCTTGTAGGCCCGTTTTCCCTTTTTCCATAGTTGATATTGATTCAAAGGATAGGATAGAAATATGGGTATTGTTAGTTTCCATTTCTAACATAGATTTCAATGATGACTAGACATCGAATATAACTGAGACCCTCAGAAAGGAAAGGCTCCAGTGTGACTATTCGGGGCACTAACTCAATATTCAGGTAGGTTATAGCTTACCTTATGGTTAGCCTTTGGTTAGTGAAGCATATGTAGAGTTAGTTGATTGTCGGAGAAAGCATATTACACCTTCGGGTATAAAGTTGGGATGGAATACTTAGGTTGGTACTATTGCTTGATTTTGGTTGTTGCCTTTTTTGATTTAGTGGCTCGTCGCCACGTGTGTGATACTAGCCTTGACCACGTATAGAAGAAGGATTGATTCATTATTGGCATGATGTTAGGTTTCCATGCGTGACACGATGGGTTTGATATATTTCCACTAGTTTTGATATATTCTCATTGGCATTTGATATCATTCATACATTTATGATCATACATTTGGACCGGGTTGCGCGTCGCAATATATATATACATATATTGGACCGAGTTGCACATTGTGCAACATATACTTATATTGGATTGGATGCGTCACAGCAGATACATAGACTTTACGAGTCCCTCATGAACCATAACTATCGAGGTGTAGAGGTAATCCGCCTGAGGCATGCGTGTATTACTACATTGCATATGTATTCGGTGGTTGGGATTACTTTATTGTCGGCCAATGATACTTACTGGTACATAGTGTTTGTACTGATACTACCTTACCGCATTATTTTATGAGTGTAGAGTACGTGACAGGATCTACTTCCTCTCTTCGTGACTGATCCCCGAGGCTTGCTGATGAGCATCTATGGTGAGCACATGGACATATCTGCATCCTAGATAGCTCTCTTATTTACTTGTCTTATTTGCTCTTCTAGGACAGTATTGTACTTGCATACTTTGTATTAGTATTCAGAATTTGCACTTTTGTAGTAGTGGCTCTTGTATGACCTTAGACCAGACTCCTTGGGATTAATGTATTACTTTCGCATTGTTTATTTAAATATCATAGATTTATTATATGTATTCGGTGGTTGGGTTTACTTTATTATTGATTAATTTGTGATTAAGGGACGGGTTCACCTATCGGGTGGGGAAAAGGTAGGTGCTCGCACATTTCCTAATTTTGGATATGATAAGTTGGTATTAGAGCCCTAGGTTACCCGGTCTATAAGTACAATAGCATGTCTAGTAGAGTCTTGCTGATTATTACGATGAGCTTCGTACTTAACTGGGACAAGCTATGGGACATTTAGAAAACTTCAATTTATTCATTCTTTCATGATACTTTATTCAAATTTGTATACAGAACATTTGAATTGCTATCTGATTTATTTCTATTCTCTCACAGATGGACAGGACACGAGCTGATATCACGAGGGACGGAGTGCCTAAGCCTCCAACTAGGGCCGACATGAGAGGACGAGGATAGGCTACAGGTCGCGGCCTAGCTAGAGGTTGTGGTGCTGCATCGGCTAGTGGCGGGGCCTGTGTGGATGCACAGAGGTGGGCATAATTAGATTCTACAGAGCATCAGCCAGAGTGATAGCCCGAGAGAGTATATACAACTGAGAGATGTATGGGGCTAGCCCAGACACACCCCGAGGTCATGTCTGACCTAGTATTCTAGGACACCTTGGCCCGTATACATCTCAATGCCCAGTAGGCCTAAGGCGGTGCCACTACTCCATGTGAATCTCATACTAGAGCAGAAGTATAGACTCTTGAGCAAGGGAAGACACTGAGGATGCAGCCTGCTGCTTCCATAGCCCCATGCATTTATGGTATACCAGTCCCTAAGAGTGTCCCTAGACCAGTAGCATCCCAGACTTTGACATTTAGGGATCAAGAGCTCATCGACAGGTTTTCAAAGATGGAGTCGCTTAGATTCTATGGAATGCATAGCAAGAATGCCTGTGAGTTCATTATGGATATGTATGAGAGGCTTTACAAGATGGTTATCATAGAGTCTCATGGTGTGGATTATGTGTCTTTCAAGTTTCACAGAGTTGCAAAGACGTGGTGGAGGTATTATATTGAGGGAAAATATGTTAGTTCACCTCCACTCACCTGGGTACAGTTCCACCAGGCCTTCTTGGAAAAGTGCATGTCGTGTACTTTGAGCGATCAGTGTAGGGAAAAGTTCACCCATTTGCGGTAGAGAGGTATCTCCGTGGTAGAGTTGTAATGACCCATTCGGTCAGTTTTAGCTAAAGACACTTATTTGACTATGTTACCCTTCTCGTGATATTTATGCAGGGTTTGTGATGCGTGGGGATGGGTGGCATGGATGCCAAGGTCCATTTATATGAATTTCAGATAAAAAGCCCAAGTTTGAGAACTTACAGTTGGTTAGTTAGACTCAAAGTTGAATTTTTGCTAGATGAGTTCATTTTTAGGTCCCGTCACTTTTGGTAGTTCTGGAGGGTCATTAATGACTTAGTCGAGTCATTGGTTTGCTTCCCGAGGTAATCAGATGTAGTTTGTGGCCTTATTTGTATGTTTGGATTTTTTTTTGTCTTTAGATGATTCTTTTAAAAAGTTTCCCTTGGCTTGGTTATTTGTGACATTCGAGGGTACGAGCAATTTTGTAGCACTATTTACCCTAGAGAGCATATTTGGTTTGTATTTGAGGGGGTTCTGAGAGTATTTCAGGTGTTCAACTGAGGTTTTGGGCTATTTTCCATCAGCTGATGTCTGGTGTATTCTACGGCAGAACTAGCATCCGCTCCGAAGTTGAATTTGGGAGTCGAGAGAAGTCTGATGAAGTGGAGTCATATCTGCCGCAGAGAGGGGTGAGTTTTCAAGTGACTCTCGGCCCAGCGAGGTATTTTCTACTTTAGCAAGTTTGCTTCAACAAAGTAAATTTAGCTGCAGTAGATCACTATTTAGGTGTCCTATAAATATTTTTAGGTCAGATTTCTTTTCCCCAAATAACAAACCCTCGAAACCAGCGCTGCATAAAGGTATATTCAGAGCTTTAGGAGCATTTCCAACCTTGAGGTAATAGATTGTTTCTCTCTTATCCCTTAAGTTATGATTATGGGTTCTTTTAATGGTGGTTTAGCATATAATGTGAGTTGGAGAACATGAGTTATGCATATTGAGAGATTAAGAGAATTATATGATTGATTTTAATAAGCATTTATGGATCAAATAGTGTTAATATCATGAATTAGGATTGGGTTATGTTAGATTATAATGTTTTAAAGCGTACTTTGATTATACAACTTTGTTTTCAAAAAGGGAAAAATCTAGGGTTTCAAATTGGGGCTTTTTTATTATTGTTCAACTATGGATTCAAATGTGTATATTTTTTAATTAATTTAAGGATATGATTAATTATTATGTAATAGAGGTTTTTGAGTATTAAAGTTTGAGACTTGGTGACATGGGCTCTAGATGAGTATTTAAAATCTTATTTTTATTGTGATTAGCTTTATATTGACGAATAATATGTACGTGGATATACTTCGACTATCGCGAGGTGTATCGGAAAGGCAAGGAGATCACTGAGGCTTAATTTGTTAGCGCTCATGTTCTTCAATGAGGTAAGCTACAATTTAGTTTTTTAAGACTCTGATAGAAGTACGTAGTAGTTATAAATGTTGAGGGATATTGGGTGTGTTTTTGGGTCCGACTCAAATGGTTGTGATGAACGTTTGAGTGGGTACTGGTGTTGAACTGTGATGATAGGTGATTTGGGGGGTTAGCCTTATGCTGATTCTGAATGTTGTTATTTGGGCTTATAGCCATTATGTAGGCTCGTCGACATATTTGATATTTTTGTGTTTATTCATCACAATCCTCACCGGGTTCAACCTTTGTACCTTACTGTCCCGACCAATTTCTGCCACTTTACCACCATCCAACCACCAACATAACCTACAACGTGTCTAGTTCATCCTCTCCAAACACCTTAGCCCCAAACCATGTAAGGGCACCCATACACCTCCTACAAACCTAAGATGTCTGAAAACCATCGTATTTCACCAACCTCCATTTGATTCCCATATTTGTGTCCATACAGCCCCAAACCAACTCCGACCAACCTAACCATATAATCCCTTCCTTATGTACATTAGGAGGAGCATAGTCTAGCCAGAGTGGTCGGGGTGGTACACATTGCTATGGTTTTCCTAGTAGGCTAGAGGTTGAGGCTTCTGATGTTGTGATCTCATGTAATAATTATGTTCGTCATTGGCCGGCTACGACCTTGTTTGATTACGGGTCTACTTTCTCTTATGTGTTTGCTTATCATTTGGTTGGTTAGTATTTGACTTGTGACCGTACCGATATGCCTATTTATGTGTCTACTCCGGTTGGAGATTCAATATCAGTCGATCGAGTCTATCGATCTTGCTTAGTTACTTTTATGGGGTACAACAAGTGGGTACCACGTGATCTTGGACATGGTACAATTCGATATTATTTTTGGATTGAGTTGGTTGTCACCGTACCATGCGATTTTGGACTGTCACGCCAAGACAGTCACCCTAGCTATGCCTGGGATTCCTAGACTTGAGTGGAGGGGTACTCCGAGTCCCGCTCCAAAGATCAATTCTTACCTCCGCGCGAAGAAACTAGTCAACAAGGGGTGTTTGGCCTACTTGGACCATGTTTGTGATACTAATGTTGTTTATTTGCCCCTTTAGTCTATGCCTATTTTATGTGAGTTCACGGAGGTATTCCCTGCCGATTTTCCGGGTAGGCCACTTGATCATGACATTAATTTTTGCATCGATTTAGTGTTGGGCACATGCCCTATTTCTATTGCACCGTATAGAAAGTCACTTACTGAGTTGAGGGAGTTAAAAGAGGAGTTATAGGATTTACTGAGTAAGGGGTTCATTAGGCCAAGTGTCTCCCCTTAGGGTGCCCCCATTTTGTTCATAAAGAAGAAAGATAGTACGATGAGGATGTGCATAGATTACCGTCAATTGAACAAGTCACCATTCGTAATAAGTATCCGATTCCTCGTATTGATAACTTGTTCAACTAGCTTCAGGGTGCTTCGATATTTTTGAACATTGATTTGAGGCCAGGCTATCACCAGCTGAAGATTCGAGCTGAGGATGTTCCGAAGATAACCTTTAGTACTCATTATGGTCATTACAAGTTCCTTGTGATGTCATTTGGGCTTACGAATGCCCGACAACTTTCATGGACTTGATGCGTGGCATTTTTAGGCCATACTTGAATTCCTTCGTCATTATCTTTATCGATGATATCTTGTTTTATTCAAAGAGTAGAGGGGAATATGAGCATCATTTGAGGATTTTCCTATGGTTGTTGAGAGATAAAGAGCTTTACGCCAAGTTTTCAAAGTGTGAGTTCTAGATTGATTATGTGGCATTCTTGGGCCACGTATTGTCCAATGATGGGATTATTATTGATCCTAAGAGGGTTGAGGTTGTTAGGGATTTGGCGAGGCCCACTACTATGACTGAGATTCGTACATCGTGGGGCTGACAGTTACTACCGTCGGTTCGTGAAAGGATATGCTTCTATTGTGTCTTACCTGACCAGATTGACTCATAAGGAGGTTCCTTTTAAGTGGTCCGATGCTTGTGAGGAGAGCTTTCAAAAGCACAAGACTTTGTTGACTTTGGCTTTAATTTAGCATTACCCCTGGAGGGTAATGATTTCTCTGTTTATTATGATGCGTCCCATGTTGGTTTGGGAGATGTATTGATGTAAGTGGGCAAGGTGTGCTTAATGAACCTCAAATTGGTGATAATATTGACAAAGTTGATCATGTGGATATTCATTAAAAGAAAAATGCTTTGAAAATGATGATTGTCTTTATGAGTGTGAAATTACATGTTTTCAATCCTCATCATTCATTGATTGTTCTCTCTTTAATGATAATGTCTTATTTGATAATGACATGACTAGTGAAAAGGAGGTTCCTAGTGGTATGTGTTGTGATGTTGAAGTGTAGCCACTTTTGCAGACTACTTGATATTTGAAAATCCACTATGGAATGATGACACTTCTCCCTATGATAAAGATCTTCCCTTTGTGGATGATAATATACTTGGGGGGAAAGGAGTGTTTTGAAAAGGAAGATAATACTTGTTTCCAAATTGCAACTTCCTTCTTGAGTGTCCCAAATCCTTGTAGTATGCTTGCTTGTGTCGGTGAACCTAATGGAAATGCTACATGTGAGGATACCATGGATGAAGTCATCTTGAGTGACACTTTTCTTTACAATTTGTTTGCTTATGATGAGTTTCATTTTGAGAGTGCATGTCTTGTTGAGTTTTCCAATGTCAAGGTGAGTAGTTCCTTTTCCTTATCTTGTAGCTATGCCATAGTGAAACTACTAGATTCCATGACCTATGTGCTTTTGAGTGTTCCTAAAGGCTATGTCTACCCCTTTTACTCCGGAGAGGTATTAAACTTGTATGATTGGTCTTGTTTGGGAAATGAGGATTGAATGTGATTTTTGTTTTCTAGATCCAATGTAGTATCACATGCTTGTCTTTTTGAATCCATTGGTCTCTTTACTATATCCTCGATTCATGATATTTTCAGGAATCAACTTCTTGATATCTTATGTGTGGAAAATATGTTCTTGGTGCTCATTGGTACATGGTTGTACCACAAGTTTATACATCTTTGGCGTGAGAATAAGATTATTGCTATTTGTACTAACACTATTGTCATGAGGACCATGCTTGTGTATTTCTTCCCTTGGTTTTTGCAAGGTTCGGATTCGAGAACGAATCCTTTTCAAGAAAGGAAGGATGATATGACCCTATGAGGCTCATGGGAACTTACGAGGGCTAAGGATCATGGGAAAGCTTTGGATTAGTATTTCCATGCCATATGCCCGTTGATGATGGAGATAGGACCTTTGAAAGCCATGGAAGATCAATCCCAAGGGTATACATTGTATAGATGATTGCTTGGAACGTATGGAAAGAGAAGGGCACTACAAAAAATGGCTAGAATTGAAAGGAGGCTTGAAGATCCCAATTTGGGTTATAATTGCAATTTGAAGGTTATGGTCACTTTTGGCCCTAGCTTGTAATAAGCATATAGTATAAATAGTATAAATACACACCTTAGTCATTTTCAATGGCTTTAGCTTGTTTTGATGATGAAACTCTTATGAGATATTAGTATTGTATTTTATATGTTATCTCTAGTTCTTAGCATAATTTATAGTGTAATTGTGAGGTTGTTCTTGACCTTGATCATGATTCACACTTGAGCTTTGATCACTAGTGGAATCATTCCAAAACTCTTATAGTTTAGGTGTTTTTATAGTTCACTTCCATTGAAGTATTCGATTTCATATATCATTGGTTGCTTTGGATTATTATTTTTGTATCTATTCTCCTATCCTTTAATATTCCACATTTCCGATTTGATTTTTTAGCATTTCCTTTAGAAAATCTTATCACCTTTTAACTTTTCACTAAAGTAGGCTAATGGCTTCCCTTCTTGCATCAATACTCTACCAATGCCAACACCTGAAGCGTCATATTCGATCTCAAATGTCTTCTCAAAATCCGGCAATTACAATTATGGAGAAGAACTAAATTTTGACTTCCACTCTTTAAAGGACTTCTCTTTCTCATATCCCAAAACAAATGTCATATCTTTCTTGATCAATTGGGTTAATGGAGCGACAATGGTACTAAACTCCACAAATCTCCTACGAAAATATATCAACACATGGTAACTCCTCACACCAGTTGCATTTTTAGAACTTGGCCAAGTTCTAATGTATTCGACCTTCTCTTCATCAACCTCCACGCCATACACACTTACCACATAACCCAAGAATACCACTCCGTCAACACAAAAGGAGCACTTCTTGAGATTAGCATACAACCTCTCACACAATAAGACATCAAAAACTTGCCTCAAATGGCACACATGATCCTCAATAGTCTTGCTATAGACAAGGATGTCATCAAAATAAATGATGACAAACTTGTTGATGAAAGACTTCAATATGTGGTTCATCAACCTCATGAAAGTACTAGCTACATTGGTGAGAGCAAACGGCATAACAAGCCACTCATATAGCCCAAACTTGGTTTTGAAGGTTGTCTTCCACTCATCACTGGGGTGCATGAGAATTTAGTTATATCCACTTCGAAGGTCAATTTTAGAGAACACACTTGAGCCACGTAGCTCATCCAACATACCATCAAGTCTAGGGATAGGATGTCGATACTTTACCATTATTTTGTTAACGACCCTACAATCAATACACATCCTCAAAGTGCCATCTTTCTTGGGAACAAGTATCACAGGAAGGACAAATGGGATAAGACTTTCCTTCACTAGCCCTTTGTCAAGTAGCTCTTCAACTTGCCTATGCAACTCTTTAGTTTCTTCCGGATTTCTCCTATATGCCAGTTTGTTGGGAATTTGGGATCCCAGCATAAAATTAATTTGATGTTCAATACCCCCTTAATGGAGGTAATCCTCTGGGCATCTCTTCCGGAAATAGGCCATCATATTCCTGCAAAAGAGAAGAAACATTACTAGGCAAAATGCTAGTGTCTTGGTTATCATGTAACAAGAGATCTTTCTTTAAAATTCCCATAGTAAAATGGCCCTCATCAACTCCATTCAAATAATTGTTTGGTTTGACAAGTGTACACATCTTGGATTCCCCTTTGTTACCCCTTGTTCCTCTTGGTTAAGTAAAGACTATTTCTCAACCTCCTCCTTTTGAACTCTTTCCTGAAGCTCCTTCATGATTCTATAGTCCTCACTCACTTGATAGTGTGTCAATGGGGGTGAGAATATGCTTTCTACCCTCAAAGACAAAGGAATACTTATTGGACCTCCCACTATGTTAAGCATCCCTATCAAATTTTCATGGTCTTCTGAGCAATATGTGACATGCTTGCATTGGTACCACATCACATAAGACTTCATCTTGGTACTTTCCAATGATAAACTTCGCTACAACCCGCTTGATGACCCTCACTTCTCCACAATCATTGAACCACTATAGCTTGTAGGGGCTAGGATGTTTCCTTATGGGAAACTTCATATGATCAACCAATGTTGTTCTCAACACATTTATGAAACTCCCACTTTATCCATGATTTGCAATGAGTATGGAAGAGATTTTCCCTTTGATCAAGTTCCTATCTATTCATTGCACTCATGATCCTTCGCAACACACACGCAAAATTAATATTCTCCTCTAGTCGCCATTCATCCTCCTCCTATTCAAATTCTCCTTCATGATCACCTTTTGGTTCACCATCACTCCCCTCCTCACCACCCTTCTCATCTTCATCGGTTTGATAACCATCAAGCATGGCCACAATTAATCTCCTATTAGGACATTCACCTACAATGTGGCCTCTACCTTGGCATTTAAAACATTGAATGGTAGAAGGACAAGGAAAGTTAGTTTTATCATTGTTACTCATTTAGCCTTGTCGTCACCCTTGGGAAGTTCCACCTTAATGGTATGCAAGTTGTCATTTTGGAATCCCATATCTTCATAGCCTTGCCATATTTCCTTCTCTTCTTGAACATAGAGCCTACCCATAACTCTTCATCTCCCTCATCCCCTATGGGAATCATACCCATGTCTCCCTCCACATCTAGGCTCCTATCATGATATGACCCTAAAGAGGCCTTTCACAAGAAGTCAAGCTCGGGAGTTCCAATCTCTACAAGCCATGTTCATGAAGAGGGAGGCCTTGGATGCACTTAAAGGGATTCAATAAAAGGTCTACAATGTGTGGGAGATAGCTTGGAATGAATAGGAAGAGAAGAGCATGGATTTGGAGGCCACCAGAAAAAGTGGTTAGAATTGCAAGACAAAGAAGGTCCCATGTTGGATTATTTTCACAAAGGCCACTTTTGGGCCTTTGTTGTACTAGACATTGACTATAAATACTTGCCTTAGTTTTAGATTGTAATTTCTTTGTTGTTGAAGAATACTTTCCATGATTTCTCACATGAACTTGTTCAATTGTGGAAATTTTCCATAGTGTGGGTGCTTTAGTTGATTCAATTGAAGGAGGTCTTGGGTTTAGAAGGAAGAATTTATGAACTAACAAGTTCATGAATTGGCTATATTGAAGACTTCAAGGTCGGCCAAAGGGTGTCATTTCGTCCATTTATTGGTTGCGACCCTCTTGGTCGGATTGCCATTTCGTCCATTTATCGGTTGTGACCCTCTCGGTCAGATTACCCTTTTATTTATTTGTTGGTCATGACCCTCTCGGTCGGAATTCCATTTCATCTATTTATTGGATATGACCCTCTCGGTCAGTGTCACGACCCAAATCACAAGAGTCGTGGTGGCACCTACACAATTCCCTCGGTAGGTGAACCAATCTAGATGAGTAAAATTACGGACAAATATCAATTCTTTAAATTGTTTACATAGTTGCGCTCGTACAATAAATTCTTTCCCAAAACCTAGTATGATTTATAAAAGGATTCTACAATACAACAACTGAAAGAAAGATATAACGACACTACTCTAAATGAAGGAGATAGTCTATATAATATAGAAGCTAAGGCCACCTAGTATGCCTCAGCTTCATGTACTCCAATCTGCAACCTGATAGACCGAATACTTGTATCCATGAAAAAGATGTAACAAGTGTAGCATGAGTACACAACCTACCCCCATAGACATCATAGGCCAATAACGATGGAAGCTACGCAATCAGAGATAAATACCAAGTTGACACCACATAATCCTATTATTAGCAATTCAATTAGTCGAATAAGTCAAATAGCTTATGCAATAGTTCATGGAATTGTCAAGTCAATCTAATCAAATAAGGATTCACTAGTCCAGTTAAGAATTATAGTACATAAGACTACCATTCCATACGTAAGTCATGGAACACTCAAGAACAAATAAGTTCATAAGTTCCGGGACTCTCCTCAATACACATATAGGAATATTAATGACATATAACATTCTAGACCTCACTATTCCAGTTTGACAACACATGTGAGTTAGACACACGGTGCATTACACCGCCACCTTAGACCTTCCCCAATATAACCCTTAGGATGTAGATTCCTTGTTTACGGTTATTACCACTAGTCTCAACCCTAAGTATAGCCAATTCAAATTACAAGCAAGACACATTTTATTACATTAGACTCGTCCCACAATTATTAAGTAGCTCTCTATTCCTTACTATTACCGACCAAGCCACAATCACACACTTGAACACTATGTAAGCAAGACCACACGAGAATGACCCAATAATTATACACATAATCCAAGCTAGACCATTATGAATTAACCCGATCACCCACAAATCAATACTAGTTAATGAAGTCCGCGAACACAGACAAGTCTTACAACAAGTACCAAACCCGTACATGAGTAAACATGACCACTCTACATAGAGCAAGCCAATCAGGACAACCATATAGGTCCACATAACCAACTCCACCAATGCACTTACTTAGGAGTCAATTACTCATATTCCAATCACCAATCCAAACCATGTCATCAATAAACAATTAGGTATTAGTTATAACCATAATGAATCAATAATGTAATGAAGTATGATATAAATGCAATGCACATGAACTTTGATATTCCGTATATAGTACATCAAGTTTATATTATGATTGTGTTCCCATGGAGGACCTGCGAAGTCCATATACCCCATACGCTCTAGAAATTCTCATCAAATCACGGAGCCCAGCTATTGGCTGTAATAATATATGTTGTAGGCGTGCAAACCCGATCCCCGTGTATCATCATTATCTCAGTGTTGCCATAATCTCAATAGTGTTCTTCCTTTTCCTGGTCTCTTGGACCACATCAAATCATACCACTCCAATATCAATGTCAGCAGAACCATGAATGTATGAATGCAAATGACATATATCAGGTAGGAATCATTATGTAATAAAGTGCAACCAGTATAGAGATGAATATCACATTCTTCCAGAAACACATCAAATAATCCATGTACAATCAGAGTATCATATCAAGTATGGTTGATGAATAATCACAACAATAAAAAGTACGACAACGAGCCCACATAATGGCGACAAGCCCAATTAAACTGAAGTCGGAATCAGCTTAGGGCTACTTCTAATGAAAAAATGTACAAACACAAATAATGAGCAGACCAGCCCACTTTTATATGTGGGTTCATTTCAGAATGTTTTTTTGTTTTGAATAAATACCCACTCAAATGTTCATCACAATCACTTGAGTGGGACCCCAAAACGCACCCAATACCCCTCAATATTTATAACTAATTACGTACTTCTATCGATGTCTCAAAAACTAAATTGTAGCCTACCTCGATGTCGAGCAAGAGCCATGAATGGTCAATCCTCAATGTGCGTCTCTGAACCTTTATGACTTCTCATAGCGAATGTAGTCTAACATGCAAGTTCTAAATATTAATATTAACTCAAGCACATACAAGGACTAAATCCCAAATCAAACGTAAGACGACTAAAATCCTTCTCGGGCCCACAGTGTCCAAATCCATACTTTATTACTACAAAAGCTACTAAATGTGATTAATAGATATAACCTAAAGTTAATTTGAAAAGAAACCTTATTTAGACCTTCAATTCCATAATTCAATAAATCTCCAATTTACAAACCCTAGGTTTCTTCACCAATTAGGAAAAAGGCTTTCATAATCAAGTCAAACTCTACAACATGGTCATTTTATCAACACCATAATCTTGTTTAAAGAATTCAAGGTTCACCACATCCTTTTACACTCTAAATCATGACTTTAATTAGTTTTATCTACCAAGGAGTTTTCAAATCATTTTTCTCATTTTATCTTATACCCCAAACACTAGTAACATGGAAAAAACAATCAAAAGTGATGAAGGGTTTACCTTCCATGATGATCCCTTGGCCAAAACTATAGGAATACTCCTTAGGCCAGCCCCAAATTTGAGATACATTGATTTGGGAAAGTGGGGATATTTTAGGTCATTTATTCCTATCGGTCAGTCAGCGCTTCCGCCGTGGTGGACTCGATTCCGCTGGTGCGGATGCGCTATGGTGAAGAATGGGAACATTGAGGAACATACACTTAACACCTCGCCTTATTGCCAGGGTAGACAAATGCTTCACTAGAGCGGATTCCCCACGTCTGGTGGAGCGGACACGATTTCACCGAGGCTGTCCTGACTCTTTTCAGCAACACTTCACTTTGATAAGCCTTCTATCCGAACTGTAGGAGTTACCTGACCACAAACTCTGCAAATAAAGTCATCGACAAATGCCTGGATGAGAGATGTAATAGAATTTAGACGGAAGGTTCATAATGACCGAATGGGTCATTACAGTTAGATTATCGTTTCATCCATTTATTGGTTGTGACCCTCTCAATCAGATTGCCATTTCATCCATTACTGTGACATTTTCGGTCAAATTTTTGTTTCATTCATTTGTTATCCGTGACCCCCTCGGTCGAATTTGCCTTTTCATTAATTTATATAGCCCTTTTGTCTTGATTATGATGCCCTTGTGGTGCTTCATCCTTGGTAGCCCTTCGACCAAATTGTGTCTTCCTTGTGGTGCTTTGCCGACTTGGAGATTCTCTGGTCAATTGGATTTGTCCTATTTGACATCAATGAACAAACATGTTAGTAAAATAGGTCGTTGCCCTACTCGCGGCATATTGGAACATACATCCGCAGAAAATTCATCAGTTTTAAATGAGGTTAGCTTATGTCATTGATTCTTTTTCTCTCCCCTCATCGAATTATTGTGTTTGCTCCATCCTAACTTCTGGCTCTGTAGCATAAAGGGATAAAGTTTAAAACATTGTAAAATCTTTTTCAACTATAATATAAGTTTAAAAATGTGTTGATCAGAAAAGATAAAGGAGTATTTTTTTTAAAATCTTATTTTAATGTCATGACATGTGCATTCAGAGCGACACCCTTCTTCTGGATTTGCGATGTCTTGTCTTCGCTTTTGCTCTTGCGGAATTTTTTAGATCCCCTCGAAAATTCTGTCCCAGTTGAAGCTGTGACAACAATCATCTTCCATTGATTCTGAATTTGGGAATTTTTGAGATCTTCTAAAAAAATTATGCCACTGTGGCTTCCTACGAGTTTCTTTGTTTTTTCTATTGATGCGATCGAGCTCTGAGAGTTCCTACATATCCTGTCATAACAGGAATCACATCAAACGTATTTTAGAATAAAACGTGATTTTTTCAAATAATGTGATCGAGTCCTAAATGGACTGCCTACGTATCCATCCTTATGAAATCAAGTCATCGCGTAGTTCATATTACAAAGAAATATCATTTGGATTTTCTTTCTATTATAAGAAGAAAGATCGAAACTCGATAGAGGTTCCCATACGTATCTTTGTCGTAAGAGATATGTCTTGACGTAGTTATTACAAGTAAAGGGAAAATGTGATCACATGTGTAATGTCTCTTGATTGCATCAGAGTCGATGGCTTTGGTTCACTCTTGACCATCTATTTCAGCTAAGATCACTGCTCCTCCGGAGAGTACCTTGTGGATCATGTATGGACCTTGCCAATTTGGTGCGAAGTTTCCTTTATATTCAACTTGGTGGAGAAATACCCTCTTGAGTACCAATTGACCTATTTGGAAATGTCGAATTCTGACCTTTTTGTTGAAGGCTCTAGTCATTTATTGCTAATACAACTGGCCATGGCATATGGCGATTATTTTTTTCTCACCAATTAGGGACAACTGCACATATCATTTTCTGACCCATTCTGCATTATCTAGCTCTGCTTCTTGGATAATCCAAAGTGATGGTATCTCGACCTCAGCCAAGATGACTGCTTCTATGCCGTAAATAAGCAAGTATGGTGTGACTCTAGTCGAGGTTCTGGTTGTCATTCTGTACCCAAGAAATGTGTAGGGAAATTGTTCATGCCAACATTTGTAGTTATCTATCATTTTTTGCGATATGTTGATATTCTTGTTGGCGGTTTCTACGGCTCCATTCATTTGTGGCCTATATGCCGCGAAATTTAGATGAGTTATACAGAATTGGTCACCAATATCCTTCATTGAGTGACTGTTCAAACAAGACAAACCTATTCATGTGAGATCCAAAGGCCCCGGAGTACACTTCTTCCAATAATTTTGTGTCCTCTGTAGCATCCACATATTTGGGTAGCCTTAGATCTAGTGTACTTCTACAGAGCATATCCTTGCTCAGACAGAAACTGTTGGCCATTCTTCGAAGGGTTTTCTTCTGATTGCTTGTAGTACCCTTAGGATATTCACCATTTTCCAAGTAATCTTTCAGATCGGTGTACTATAATTTGTCGTCAGGTTCTGCTTCTACATGAGAAAAGTAAGCGTGTTCTGCCTTCAGAATTATCTTGAGTGGGTTGATATGACTACTTTCTGGATGTTGTATCATAGAATCTATAATAGCAAGAGCATCTGCGAAGTCATTTTGTGTTCTTGGCGTGTGTTTGAACATGATCTTCATGAACCTTTTGCTCAATTTTTGGATGAATTTGACATATGGCAGGATCATAGCATTCTTGGTGAATTAGCATATATGAATAACCTATACCAATAACTCATCTATGTCTTTATCTAGCGCTATCCGAAGACTCAAAATGCAAGCTTCATATTCTACCATGTTATTGGTACACCAGAATGTGAGTTTACGGCTATTGTATAATGTTTCCCTGTTTATGATACCAACACTACTCCGATTCCTGAACCTTGATAATTGACGGCACCATCGAACAACATTTTTCCAGCCTAAATAAAGCTTGTCCTCGTCTATTATAAGTACATCTTCATCGAGGAAGTACGTTCTGAGTGGCTCTACATCATCATGCATCATACTTTCAGCGAGAAAATTGGTCAGTGCTTGCCCTTTCATAGCTTTCTAAACCACATACACGATTTTGAATTCACTTAGTAGTATTTTCCATTTGGCTAGCTTCTCCACGGGCATAGGCTGGCGGAAGATGTATTTCAACGGATCCATTCTGGAGATGAGATAGGCAGTGTAGGATGACAGGAAGTGTATCATCGTCTGAACTATCCACGTTAATGCACAACACATCTTTTCTACCAAGGGATACCATGCTTCACAGGCTGTGAACTTCTTGATTAGGTAGTAGATATCATGTTCTTTGATTCCAGCCTCGTCATGTTGTCCTAACACGCATCTGAAAGTTTTGTCTGATACTGATAGATACAGTAGCAGGGGACTTTTCGGCCTTGGCGGTACCAAAATGGGAGGGTTGTAAAGATACCTTTTGATAGTATTAAATGCTTTCTGACGTTCATCATTCCATTTTGTCATTGCATCTTTCTTTAGGCGCTTGATTATGGGCTCCACAATCACTATAGACTGAGCTATGAAGTGACTGATGTAATTCTACCTTCCCAGGAAACTCATGACTTCCTTTTAGTCTGTGGAGGGGGAAATCCCGTATGGTTTCTTGATTTTAGATGGATCCAGCTCTATGCCTCTCTAGCTGACTATGAAGCCGAGCAGCTTCTGGGCGAGTACCCCAAATGCACACTTGGTCGGGTTTAAATTCAGATTAAATTTCCAGAGTCTGTCAAAGAACTTCTGCAAGTGCGTGATATGATCAGCACTTTCATTTGATTTAATGATGAAGTCATCTATGTAAACTTCAATTTCCTTATGGATCATATCATAGAAGATGGTGGCCATGACTCTCATATAAGTAGCACCAGCATATTTAAAACCGAATGGCATTACCCGATAATGATACATTCCCCATGGTATGATGAAAGTTGTATTTTCTGCATCTTCCTTTTCTATCAGAATCTAATGGTATACGGTGAAAGAATAGATGAATGACTGCAACTCTTGATTTGTGCAGTTATCAATGACGATATGGATATTTGAGAGTGGAAAATTATCCTTGGAACTGGCTTTGTTAAGGTCTCTATAGTCGACACAGATTCAGATCTTTCTGTCCTTTTTCAGTACTAGCACGATGTTGGCTAACCACGTGGGATACGAGGTCACCTCGACCACTTCCCACTCAATCCGTTTTTGAACCTCATCTTTAATTTTCATGCTCAACTCGGGTTTTAACTGTCTGATCTTCTACTTTACCGGCGGGAAACTAAGGTTAATTGAAATGTATGTGCCACTATATCTGTGCTCAAACCGGGCATATTAGCGTATTACCATTTCCTCATACGCTTTCAACAAATCAATTAACTCTTCTTTTTTAGGTGATGAAAATGCGCACTGATTCACGTCTCCTTGATTGTCTCTTCACATCCTAGGTTGATCACTTTTGTTTCATCCAGATTGAGTTTCTGTTCATTTTCAAGGTGTTCCATTTCCTCTATGAGACCCTCCGGTATCATTCTTTCCTCATCGTATTCCTCGTAGTCTTCCTCTTTCTCAACACTTGACTCACTCATTTTATGACAACTGGCTATGTAATGCCGTGTAAATCATTCATGAGTCCTTTTCCGGGCTCAAAGCCATTTTGTAGCATTATGGATGCAACTATTTTATACATAAATGACATTGAATTTGTTCCACGACTTCTTCATATGTGGCTCCCACTAGTTCGACCACATGAAAGTTTGTCCCTTTGGGAGTCCCCTCAATCACCGAAACATAATTGTTGGGGGTAGTTATGGATGCTTCCTTCCCCATGTATTACCACTTAATGTCCTTTCGAGACAAATTTCAATGACCAGTGCAGCGACGATGGAACGACTCCATCGCATGGATCCAGGGTCTTCCCAACAACAAGTTGTAGTTGGCGGCGATAGACATGACCTAGAATTCAGTTGTGAATTCAGCGGGTCCTATTTGGATACAAACATCGACCTCTCTCACTAGGTCGCTTTGAGCTCCAGCAAATTCTTTTACATTGGTGCGACTCTTCCTTATCTTTCCCACATCGTATCCCAGCTGTTCCATTGTGGATTTAAGACAAATATTAAGACCAAACTTGTTGTCTATGAGGACTCATGCTATTACTTTGCCTCTGCATTCGAAAATAATGTACAATGCATTGTTGTGCATTATTCCTTCATTAGGTAGCTCTTCCTGATTGAATGATATATGATCATCTCCTATAATGTGAGCCACCATATTGGCCAAACATTTATTGCTCATACCTGCAGGAACATATGATTCATCCAGCACTTTTATTAATTCCAGGCAATTTTGGGAAGAATGCAATAGTAATGCTAGCACTGATATCAGGGCCGACATCTTCTTTAGGTGCTCAATGATAAAATATTCTTGGAGTTGCATCCATCGCCAGAAATCTTTAGCCTCACTCTCTGTGGTTGTTATCCTTTGGTTGTTATCTTTTATGGTGCCTCTTTGGGTGAATTCCTCAGGTGTGTAGCACCGCCCTGATCTGGTCATGCCATGGGAAATAGTAGCCCCGATAGTGTACTCTTTTTTGGGAGGCTTTGTGACACCTGAAGCTACCTTTCCTACCACGTGTGCTGGAATAAGTACTTTGAATCTGGGGTGATTTTTAGAGTCATAGATGCCACTGTTGTTCGAGGGCTTCAATGGGTGCTGGATTAAAGGCTTGAAGAACCCCCAATCTTCCCCTTTTTCAATCATATGGATAGTAGCACCACCATGATTAGGTAGCGGGTTTGTTTTCACATTGGGAGTGGTTGTTTTTAGGATAATCTCCCTTTTGTTGATCATGTCTTGAATCTTTTTCTTTAGGTTGATACAATATTCAGTGTTATGTCCGGCCCCACAGGAGTGATAGGTGGCACATGTTTGGTCAGCCTAATAGAAACGATTTCCGTGATCGGCTTGCTTTGGTGGAACTGTTTGAATCATACTAGTGGCATTTAGTCTTTCAAACAATCGGGCATGGGTTTCCAGTAAGTGTGTGAACGTCCAAGATGGTTTTGTTTCAATCTTTGCATGTGGCGAATTATATGAAGCTGGAGGTGGTTGGTTTTTATAATTTAGAGCTTTGTAGTTTTATGGACCTTAGGGAGCAGGTGTAGGGGTTTGAAAAATGAGCAAGGCAATTTATGGGTTAGGTGGAGGGCTTTGGATGGTTGGATGTGTTTGATAACTTGGTTGGGTGTAATAGACAGGGACCAGGCAATATGGTGGAGTTAAGTAGCTGCTGATGGGAGGCGGTTGATATATTTCCATGGGTAAGTAAGGTTTTTCTGTCCCTTTGGTTTGGGGCTAGATAAGTGGGTTACCTTCGCCACGTCCTTTATTTTATTTCATACGCTGCATGTGGGGTTTGATTGAGAACCTCTATCGGTTACGCTAGTGATCTTTCCTAATTTGAGGCCATCTTTTATGGATTATCCCAGCTCGACCAGTTCTGGGAATGGTCGCCCGACCATAGAGAGCATCATGTCATAATAGTCATAATATTATGACCGGACAAAAGCGGCAACAAATTCTTTTTCTGTCATGGGTGGTTGCACTCAAGCAGCTTCCATTGTCTACCTGCTTACATATTCCCGATAGTTTTCTGTGGATTTTTGCCTGTTTTTCTGAGTAGTATTGGCCAGGGATGATTTTGACATTGAACTAGTATCGTTCCATGAAAGATTCGGCCATATCTTTCCAAGTAATCCATCGGCACATGTCTTGCGCAGCAAACCACTCAGAGGCCTCCCCAATTAAACTTCGGCTGAACAACCTCATAATCAGGGCAAGATTGTTTCTAACTCCTACTAATTAGTCACAGTACGAGCGCAAGTGAGCTCTTGGGTTTCCTGACCCATTGAAAGTTTCAAATTTGGCCACATTAAAGCCCTCGGGCAATTCTAGCTCTGGATGTATGCACATATCATCATAACCTAGCCCAGTAGATTTTCGAGTGGCACACGCAGTGCTTGTGTCCATCTCTTTCAGTCTCTACTTCATATCTTGAGTTATCTCCAGTTTCATTTCTCTACGAGCTTACTCTACACGAATTTCCAAGCCTTCTCCATTTCTTCGTAGTGATCCAGTTCAGCATAATCTGGTGAGAGGTGATTTGAGAGACTAGGGTGTGGAAGGACACATTTGGTCATGTCGGGTGGTTTTGGAGGATGTTTGTAATGGCATTTTGGTGTTTGGTAGGATCGATAGTCAATGGAACTTGGACAAAATAAGTTGTTCCAAGTATTTGAGTAGTATTGGCGGGCAGAGGGTTTTGGTATGAAGTGCCCACATGGTGCGGGTTGGAAGTGGCTGGTGTAACACCTCATCACTTTGGACTAGGTTTGAACCGTATGATGAGAAAATGATGGAACTAAGATAAGAAGTGTAGGAAGTGTTTTGAAAACTAATCAAGGAATAAGAAGAGTCTTAAAAAAAATTAGTCAGAAGCTACTCTACGGAGCATGTTTTGAAGTGAGTTTGCAATAGGCCTCACTTAAATAGAGTTTCCAAATAAATCTATAAGAAATCTGGGAAAACATTCTTCATGAACATTT
The DNA here is from genome assembly GCA_034509755.1 of Anisodus tanguticus. Lineage (NCBI taxonomy): Eukaryota > Viridiplantae > Streptophyta > Magnoliopsida > Solanales > Solanaceae > Anisodus > Anisodus tanguticus. Next base: position 15,134,362 of record CM067548.1, on the reverse strand, counting down.
TATCCCTTTGAAATACCTTTATATCAATATAAGTCCCACGTCTGACGAAGTTCTGTATGAAAATCTATGGCTAATTTACTGAGGATGTATAAAATGGAAATCCTAATTCTTGTAGGATTAGGTTTTAATTCCCAAGCCTATATGATAACATATAAATACAACCCTAAAATGTTTTATGTAATGATTTTTTACTAGAGCGTCTATCAAACACCTAAGGTGAGTTCTTATTCAAATCGCTATGTCAGTTATATTAAGTTAATACTAGATTAACATCGAATCATTATTTGGAATCGCTAGATTTTGGAAAATCCATTCAAGGTCGAATATGAAATGAAACTTTGGGATTTCTTCAAAACGGTAAGCCCCTCAATCAGTAATAGATTATATGGAGTTATTATTATGTTTTGTACATTTAATGATTCATATAATCATTAAATAGGATTGATTTAGGTGCACTCCATCAAACGCAAAATCCTAGTAATTTTGCTGTAGATTTTCCTTCCGACTAGCCAGCTTCTTTTGGTGTTTTTTGATATTTTAACCATTGGATCGAGCCCAAATTTTAACTGAGTTGTTACCACATATAGGTATTAAATGTGCATGGTGGAGATCAGATTTGGAGGTCTGGATCAGTGTGACTTGAGCTATGAACATTAGCTACGAAAATTAGTGAAAACTCTTCTCAAGGTTTCAAGTTCAAAGCTTTGGGTTTCTTCTTCAAAGGTTCAGACCTTTTCTTCAAGTTTTGGAGACACTAAGGTTTGTAAAAGTTCTATCCATATGTGGAAACATCATTGTTATTCACCACGCTAAATTCAGTCCATGAAATAACCCTAGATACATGTACAAAATATATATCATGCTTATATCATGTCTCCGTTATTTTATTCATGACAGGTCATTGTGATTATCATGAACCTGCCCATAATTCATGAACACATATTTTGAATTCCACGAGTTCATAAATATAAGTTATAACCATTGTTACTCAGTTCATGAAAATTATACATGTTTTTCATGTTTTTACACAAGTTATATTATATATTTATTTACATGCTAAATTATAATGACGAATCATATTTTTCAAGTTATTTTCATAATATTCATGGACTTATAAGCAAACTATATTCATGTTCATGTTTTTAGAGCTGCACAGATTACCGAGAAGGCTCAGATAGCTTGAAACTACATTTGTCTGCGTTGGATAAGGATTGCTCCACCAGAGGATGATGCGTTCATGTTAGCCCTTTGTGGGATTATTGGATCCATTATATACATGTTCATGTCTCGTACCCCAACAATGTATGAGATGTCTTAGCTGATCGGGCAGAGATCAGATGCCATGTTTATGCGTGTTGGTTTCATGTCGGTTTTGTTAATGCTCTACCACAGATTTATAAGTACAAATATATAGATATACAGATATACATATACACACACATACAGATTTTATACATGTTTTTACATTCATGTCAGATCATGTTCATGTTTAGTTTCATGTTCATATTATTTCATGTGCCTGCTTATTTTTTCAGTCGCTTCACATACAATACAATCCAAATGTACTTACATCCCTTTTTCCCGGGGCCTGCACTTCACGGTGTAGGTATTGAGTTTTAGGACAATGGATATGCTTATTAGGATTTGCCTCAGTATCAGCTATTGGTGAGCCCCATTTCCTTCATAGTGTCAGTCAATTATTTTACATTTTATGCTTTATAGTAAAGGTAGTCCAGGTCCTTGTCCTGGTACAACAATTTTGCAGTCAAACTCATGTTCAGAGGTTTCATAGACTATACTAGTTTAGCATATCACGCCAGATAATCTGTATTTTAGACTTATTATGTTTTTAGATATTTCCGTAATATATTTTCATACTATATTTCAGTAATCAGTTTTATATGTTTCAAATCATTATTATTGCATGTTTTGATTCCCATATTGATTCAGCAAGCCATGTGGTTCACTCGGTCATATGCAGTCGGGCACCGACTGTCATGTTTCGCCCAGGCCATAGTTCGGGGAATGACAAAACTTGGTATCAGATCCAAGTTTAATTGTCTTAGAGAGTCTACGAAATTGTGTCCAGTGGGGTCATTTGTATATGTGTGTGCGCGCCACACATATAAATGGTTGACCACCAAGACATTTAGGGTTGTCTCACTTCTTTCATACTCTAGATCATCTAATTAGACCAGTACTTCCAGGAATTCTTCTAACTCGTTCCATGAAGCTTAGAGCCGTAAATAAAAATATTTCTAGTGAATGCCGAATGTATCAAATGCGTAAGCCACGAGAAGAAAATTCAAGGTCTAAGTGAGAATGATTACCCATTGGGGTGTAAATTGTAATGTACATGTTAGTAACAAATAAGACCTGAGAGGATATTGAAAGTGGGACAAAGTGCATAGTTACTACAGACTAGAGTATAACCCATAACAAAAAATGCAAAAATAGTTATCATGATTTATGGTTATCAGTTAACCTCAGTTACCAGTTATACAACATTTTAGTTAGCATGATTATGGTTATTCAGTACACCAATGTTCAGTTATGTTGTTATCACATTTCCAATTTTCAGTGTATCCAGATTCTTATGACGTATGAGTATATAGTGATGTCTATTAGTGCTAAAGGAAAGTGTAAGTGACGATGACTATAGCGAAAGCTTCGCATATTTTAAGTCCTGGTTAATACCCAAGACTCGCCAAATGGGGCATGAAGTAATTTATCAGGTGATAATACCCTCCGAAGGACAAGTTGGTGCATGGTAGTATATATATGCCTTATACTTTACAAAATAATTATATTTTTATTTTGTGCGGAGCCACAAGTATGAGGATGTTAGCTCAAATTTAAGACCCTACGGGATAATATGTTATGAAGTTATCCACAGCCGGCATAAACGTCTCACGAGAGTTTTGAACGGAAAAGAACCTAGCGGCAAAATACCTAGGAGTCAAAAACATTTGATATTACAAAAGATGTTTTTTTTTCGTATGACTCATGCACATGACTAAGAACATATGATGTACAGAATGAGAACCAAGAGTAGACAATATAATATTGAAATTTCTGAAAATAATTTAATTTGTTCAAAGTATATTTAGATCGGAACTAGAATGTACTATGTTAGTAAGTTACTACAAGGAGCAGATATTACTATGAGATAAGAAGATATGGCAGTTTCCTATTAGGTTATGTGATTAAGTTTTTACCCTAGATGTGTATAGTCTGATATGATTTTGAAGTGTATAGAAAGTATGGGGTTAGTTGTTCCAATTTTACGTTTAAGACAAATAAAATTCCCCTAAGTGTGATCCATGTTTATTGTTCAGAAAAGATAGTATGCAACCGTAGAATAGGATCGAATGATGAGCGAAGTTATAAATAACCATATGTTTCACTTTAGTTATTCAAAGCTAATAAGAGAACATGATGCTAGCAGATGGTTAGTAGAAGAATATTAAGTAAATTTTTAGTAGATATAGTGAATTAGCAATTTCAGCAGAGCTAGTATAGGTATGATTTAATTTTCTTAGTCAGGTTAACAGTGGTGAGTTAGTAGCAGTTTGAATACACCGAATGCGTGTTAGAACACAAAGAGTTAACATAAATATGAAGTACAATGATAGTGGGAGAAGAAAATCAGCTAAGGAGTAAGAGAGGAAATTACAGAAGAATGGTCTTTTAGAGTTGTCAAAAAGGGGTCTCCCAAATACTAACAGTGTGAGCGAAGTTATGTCATTAAGACAAAATATGCCAATAATTCAGTCCACCTAAGAATTTAGTTCCCCGTCCATGTATAATTCAGTTTTCCCCTAGTAAGGTGGATTGTTTAGAAGTGAGTTAAAAGATGAGTCGTCAGTGACGTAAAGTGCAAAGAATTACAGAAGTTGAGGAAAGTTGGTTAGATCACAATAAGAGAGATGGATCCCCAAATATAATATATTAACCTTTGGACCCCAAAGATGGTAGAGTTGTTGTACAGAACAGAGTTAAATCCTCCTTAGTAGTTGAACAAAAGAGGAAAACAATTTCATGACCCCTATATATTACAGCTAAAATAAGGGATTCGCAGACATAAATCCATGGCTTCCAAACAAAGGGGAGATGATGGTACTCTAAGGTGCGAAGAAAAATAAATGTGCATCCCGGATGTAGATCGATGCAAAAAGAGGGTTATGATAGAGGAAAACAATTTCAGATATTCTACCTACCCAAGCTCCATGAAAATGTATCATGACCTTGAGAAGTTTTATTGGTGGAATGATATTTCGTGGCTAAGTTTCCAAATTGGTAGCAAGCAAAAGACGATTTAGCAGAAGATTACTCCAATTTATATATTCAAGAAAGTTCCATATTTCATGGGGCTCCAATGTCCATTGGACCTTATCGAGATGTCAGGCAGAGTGCACTATACAGACACTCGAAGATATGTTGAGTTCATGTGTCCTAGACTTTAAATGTAATTGAGATGATCATTTCCTTCTCATTGAGTTATCTCTAAATATTGATATCATGCTAGTATCAAGATGGCACCATTTGAAACCTTGTATGGGTGAGGGTGTATTGCTAGGACAATATTAGTCCATTTGGCTATTGAAAAATTTAAACTAATTCAAGAGCATTTGAAAATGTCTAAGACTAGCAAGACTCCTATGCGAATGTGCGGTGCAGAGATTCAGAGTTTCATATTAACGATTAGGTATTTCTAGAAAGTTTTGCCTATGAAATGCGTCATATGATTTGAGAAGAAAGAGAAGTTAGTCCCAAATATATTAGACCATACACGATCCTATGAAAGATCGTCAAGTTGAGGACGAAGAAAGTCGCTCCAGTGAAAGTGTTGTAAAGGAACCAAAATGTGAAGGAGGCTAAATGGGAAGCCAAAAATGACATAAAGCCCAAATATCCACACTTATAGATGGAAAAGAAGAAAAATTCTAGGGTAACTACCTCAAGTATTCATACCTCATGTCAGTCCGGTGTTCATATCTCACCTCCGCTCAACATTCAGATCTGATGTATTATTCATGTTTTCGGCATTTAGATTTCATATTATGATATTTATGTTTCAAATTGCATGGCAGTTTAGCACTCAGGAAGTCTTCATGTATTAATATCTCATGTGATGCTCCTCACATCCATGTAATCATGTCATATTCATACCTAGGTTCCAGTACTCATGTCATTCGTGCCTACAAATTCTTTTCCAAATCCCATGTATAGTATTCATGTATATATTCATTTCAATATCCATGTGTTCATGCCATACTGGTATTTATGATAGTTGGTATTCACGTATTCAACCTAGTTTAGTATTCATGTTAGTCACGTTCATGCTCCAGTTACCATGTTATGTTTTCTCATTCGTATCAAGATGCCCTGTGAGGCTTGTGTTGTGCTTTGGTCAGCTGGCAAGTGTTTGAAAAATGTTTGGATAGTCCTATTTCAGAGTTAGTCATACTCCTAACCATGAACCATCTTTCTAGGACAAATGATCCCAAGGGGTAGATATTGTTACACCTAGTAACTTTGGGCTATGGTTTGAACCATATGATGGAAAAAATGATGGAACCAATATGAGGAGTGTATGAAGTGTTTTGAAAACTAATCAAGGCATAATAAGAGTCTTAGAAACAAATTTGAGTCGGAAGTACCATACGAAGCATGTTTTAAAGTGAGTTTAAAGTAGGCCTCACTTAAACCGAGTTTACGTACATATCTATTAACAATCGGGGAAAACATCCTTCATGCTAGTTGTATACGTTTGAAATACCTTTCCATAAATATATGTCCCACATGAAATGGAGTTCTATACGAAATGATATGGCCTATTTACTGAGGACGTGTAAAATGGAAATTCTGATTCTTGTAGGATTAGGTTTAAAGCCCAAGCCTTATGATAACCTATAAATACAATCCTAAAATATTTTATGTAAGGATTTTTTATGAGAGCTGCTACCAAACACCTATGGTATGTTCTTATTCAAATCCTTATGTCAATTATATTTTGTTAACACTAGATTAACACTGAACCATTATTTGGAATCGCTAGATTTTGAAAATTCCATTCAAGGTTGAATTTGGAATGAAACTTTGGGATTCCTTCAAAACGGTAAGCCCCTAAATTATTAATAGATTATATGAAGTTATTAATATGTTATAGACATTTAATGATTGGTATAATCATGAAATAGGATTGATTTAGATGCACTCCATTATACGCAAAATCCTAGTAATTTTGTTGTAGATTTTCCCTCCGATCAGCCAGCTTACTTTGGCATTTTCCATTAATTTAACCGTTGGGTCGAGCCCAAATTTTAATTGCATTATCAAAAACATATAGGTCTTAAATTTGAACGGTGGAGATCTGATTTGGAAGTCTGTAGCAGTGTGATTTGAGCAATGAACAGTAGCAACGAAAATTGGTGAAAACACTTCTATAGGTTTAAAGTTCAAAGCCTTGGGTTTCTTCTTCAACAGTTCAGACCTTTTCTCCAAGTTTTGGAGCCACTACGGTATGTAAAAGTTTATATCCATGTGTGGAATCATCATTGTTCTTCACCACGCTAAATTTAGTCCATGAAACATGATTTCCTCAGACCTAGGTTTTGCTCTAATGCATGATTACCCTAGATACATGTACAAATATATATACATGCTTATATCATTTTTCCGTTATTGTATTCATGACAGGTCATTGTGATTATCATGAACCTGTCTGTAATCCACGAACAATCAAAATGTACTTGCATCCCTTTTGTCTGGGCTTGCACTTTACGATGCAGGTACTGAGTTTCAGGACGATGGATCTGCTTATTAGAATTTTCTTCAGTATCAGCTATTGGTGAGCCCCATTTCCTCCAGAGTGTTAGTCAGTTATTTTACAAGTTATGCTTTATAGTAAAGGTAGGTCAGGGCCTTGTCCTGGTAAATAAATTTTGCAGTCAGACTCATGTTCAGAGGTTTCATAGACTAGACAAGCTTAGCATGTCACGTCAGAAAATCTATCTCAAACTTATTATATTTTCAAATATTTCCACAATATATTTTCATAAGTTTTACATATTTTAAATCATTACTATTGCATGTTTTTTTGCCTATGTTGATTCAACAAGTCATGTGGTACGCTCGGTCACATGCAGTCAGGCACCGAGTGATGTATTTTGTCCAGGCCATAGTTTGGGGCATGACAGTTGGGTTGAACGAATTAGTTCACGCAGGATAGTTGAGGAAATATTATGGCACTAGGGAGGATAGATATGGGAAAGATGGTGGAGGCCTTCTTTCCTCAATTTGCTTTTCTTTGACAGTCTGTTACTTCTCCATTCTCATGGTTTTCTCCTGAAGGTCCTTAACCTTCTCAAACATAATTTTGATCACATCTTCTTGATGAGTTGTTTCTCACCATTCAGGAGATCCTGAGTTCTCGATATTGCCTTCGTCATTCGAAGTACTTGTCATTATTTCTGTTCTTTGACTTTGCTTAGACATGGATGTTGTTATTTCTTTTGACCTTGTTAAATATTCCAGTGTCACAACACGAACTAACCTTCTCTTTAAGAAATGAGAAACTCAAAGGCAGACGATGTCAGTACGTTAGTAAAATAATAATAAAATGCAAGAATAAGCACATAGCCTTGAGGTAAACACATAAGTTCACTTATTCGGATACGAATATTCAATTGATTATTTGTTCTGTGTGTTTTCTGGTGTTTTGGGGCTTTTTGATAATTTTCAATTTGGTTGACTTTATTCATATGATAGCCCCAATGATTGGTCCATCGGCTGGATCGAACTGCTTCGAAGAAAGAGGGGGAGAAAGAAAAAAAAGAAGGGGGAGAGAAGTATATTGTAACACCCCGATAAATTTGGGTGATAGTTTGAACAGCTAGACATATGAAAGTATACTCAAGCCTCGGAAAATTTTTGTCATATTCAAGCATGTAAATAAAGGGCTCGTCGTATAAGAAGATGAAGTCCCGAAATGATTAACACTTAAAAGTGCGATGGCGGTAATTAGAAATAATATTTTGTGTATGCCAAAAGAGGTTACGGACCGGTATCATATTGCATGATCATTATAAGGAGTATACTCGTATACGAGGTGTGTCAAAATGATCTATTATTTAAGTGAATTGAGATTAGGAGATTAATTACGTGGGTATTTGATTAGATGTCGGGTGTAGTGAGATGTAAAGGAATTTATTAAGAATAGGTGGCATTTGGTTATGTGGACAAGTGTTCATGTTGGCGGATTCTATGGTATAAGTGACTAATGTGTAGTCATATAGGTGGCTGGATATATAAGTGACATCTAAGGAAAAAGTTGGTAATATAGTGATATAATGAAGAGGTGGGTGGACCCCACGGTCCATGATGGATGAAACACTTCCTTTGGACCCTTATTATTAGGAACATTTTCAGCAAATATGACCCCTTGTCACTTTAGCTAAACATAGTGTTTCACAAATAAACTACACATCAACTATTTTGGTTCTTTCATTTCACGAGAAGTAGAGAAATTTGGAGCAACCTTTATCCTTGGATATTATTCATAGCACAAAGTATTTTGTGCAGCAACGTGTTCCAATTTAAAGCGGATTGGAGATTACTTCGTAGCGAAGTAAAGAAATGGGATTTCAAAAAAAAGGGCGACTAAAGTACGACTCACCATCTACGAGCTCGTATGAGCATCTAAGGTTAAGCGTATAATGGAAGGATTGACTAGCCGTAGTCATTCGAAGGTATGTTAAGGCAGAGCATTCTTTCTTTTGGCATGTTCTAAGTACAAACCGTAAATGTAATATTCATGTTATTCATTCATGTTGTCAAAGCATGTCTAAATATGTTTTTAAATCCTTATTGAGGTTTATGAGAAAGATGTTGATATTTCCAATGTTAGCCGAAGGTACAAGGATGTTATGTAATCCGATAAGTTTAGAATGTTTCATTGTCATTCATGCATTTTCATTTGCATTATATTTATGTATTACCCTGGACCCACATGTGTTATATACACTACTATATGGTATGAATTATATATATATGTAGGGGTGGGGAAAGGAATGGCGTTATATATGCAACACCACCTGCAGCTGGTACAGACTATCACACAAAGGAAGATGCCTAATGAGGCCAATAAGATAATGATTATGACCACAGGGACCGAAATGAAATGATGCCACAGAGGATGTTATGGGAAGGAAGATGCCCTTGTGAGGCCAATATATATATATATATATATATATATATATATATATATATATACACCGCATTTGCATTGTGCATGATATTTAGGCATATTATGGCCCTCAGAGGCAATTCACTACTGGTCGGCTGTTTCTTTCGGCTAATTTTGTCGGTTGTTTCTATCTAAGTTTATTGTTATATCCCTGTTATAATATTGTTCATGCTTTACACACTCAGTACATTAGTCGTATGACGTCCCTTTTGTCAGGGGATATTGCGTTTCATTCCCGCTGGCTCAGGTAGACAGTGGGACGGTTCGCGCTAGTAGGTTGTTGGTTCACCTGATATTGAAGCACTCTACTTGTTTCAGAGTTGCAATCTGGTCGTGGTATGATAGTTTGCATATGCATATGGGTATGGCGGAGCCCTATCCTGACCTTATGATGTACATATTCTTTAGAGGCTTGTAGACAGTTGTCCTGTGTTTAGTAGTCGTGTATAGCTATGTTATCCTTGGTGTGTGTGTCAGTAGCTACTTGGTGTGTGTGTTAGTAGATACTTGGTGACGGTCCTTGTGTCCACGATTGATTACGGTTAGCTGATAAATATGTAAAGAATGGTGCCCAGCAGGTAGGGTCTAGGTGCCCGTCATGGCCCTCCGGTTTGGGTCGTAACAAACTTGGTATCAGAGCAGGTCTGTCCTAGGGAGTCTGCAAGTCGTGTCTAGTAAAGTCTTGTTTATGGGTGTGTTGCGCGCCACACTTATAAACAGGAGGCTGCAAGGCATTTAGGGATGGTTTCTATTCTTTCATATCATAGATTGTGAAGTAGAGCTGAGTCTTAAGAATTCGAGTTTAACTCGTGCCTAATATTGTTTCGGTGATGACAATTACCGAAAAGACTTCGGTTAGTTCATATTCGTATCCAGTAAATGGGTAACTTCTACCAGACGATTGATACGCCAGAAGAGCAGAATTATGTTAAGAAAATCGAGATTATGAGAAATTGTCTCACTCATATACGAAAGAGATAATGCAAGTCTGGAAAGCAAAATGTTAGCTTTGGGATACAGAAGAAAAAAAGGGTTTAGTAAAGGAAGTACTAAGCACCTGAATGCAGAGGATTGTGATGATTCTCTCTGTAGACCTTACCGTGTTTATGGTCAAAGCAATGCCTCATTCCAGTAGGGCTATGATTAGCAGGGAGATTGAAGTTTTATCGGATGTAAATGCGAGTAGTATGCTCTCTATTGGGACAGATCTGTAAGAGGATATGAGTAAGTTGCTTTCCCAAGAACGACTTCATCCTAGAGCATCTGATAGATATAGACCCTTGAGGGTCCAAGAAGCTCATAACCGATGAAGTTCGTTAGTCATGGATTGCCGATAATTAAAGGGTTCAAAGATGCAAATATCTCAAGGTCAAAGTTGTAAAGGTCAAGTGAGACCGCCCCGACCATCTTGTATTCGGTATGGTCAAGCACATACCGGATAATGTCACAAAGGTACAGGGGGTTGGTTTAGTGTGGCAGCCATGTCCACAGCATTACGAATTTTCCCAAGTTGATGTGCAAAGGTAAGGATAATATGAATATGAGTTGCACAGATGAAAAGCAGAAGACATCATTGGAAGGTGTAGTAGGTTATGAAAAGCTACATGTTTTACTCATGCGGATTAGAATGTGGGAAGATGTTGTGTACGTGCGACCTAAATTGTAAGGTCTTACCTAGAATAGATTGGGAATTGTCCAAGGATATCATTAACAAGAATGGATTGCCACAATCGAATCGTCTGAAGAGTGACCATCAGTAAATTTAAGAAGATCATGTAAAGTGACGTACCCAAAATAGTGAGCCAAAGTCATATATAAGGATCGGGTTATCCATGGTAGTGGAAGGGGACATAAGCCTCGCGTCCGTGTTTAAAGGGCCATACCGCGTAGTATTGAGAATTACATATATCGATGTTAGTAAGCCTCTATATGTATTGGACTGGTAAGGTCTTCAGTTTCATTGTGCAGCATGTTACAATTTTAAATAACCTTTGGATAACAATAGCTTTTCGGGGATAATTGAGGACGAAATCTATGGAGCAATCAAAGAATGATTGTAAGAATAAGAAAATAGTTAATAAGTATGAATGGAATGGTATGATTAAGTATCAAGGCAGAAATGTTTTACGTTTAATGACGAGTAGAAGGAAGGATTATGACAAGAAGGATAAAAGTGAATGAGATTATAGTATGCAGGTTTCACAAAGGTATGATTACTCTAGAACAGCATAAGGACCAACGTTAGAGGAAGGACAGTAAGAACTCATCGGCAAAAGGTGATGAACCTATGATGTTCGAGAAGATAATATGAGAAATACTTTGAGATAAGACCCCCTCAAGGCAACTTGAAAGGGAAATGTAAAGGTAAGATGAAAAAGCACACGGTCAATAAGAGATCTAATTATGATAAGACAAGAAAGCTTGACAAGTCATGGGATCATATAACACCATAAATTGGATCTACACATACGAAGCGTCGATTCCACAACATATGCAGTCATACCTCTCAAAAGATAGGAAAATGAAGGTAACAGTAAGTAAAGCTCGGAGATTAGTGCCTAAACAGGTAGAAAGGGGCCAATGACGCCTATGGATATAAGGTAGACATTGAAGATATCTGCCAAGAGATAATGACATTATAATGAAGATAAAATGTCAGGAAAATACAGATGTCTATGAGCATTTATGAACTGACCAAAGGTTCTACGAGATAGATAAAGTAACGAGTTTATAGCTTAACGAGACCAAGGAAATCTTTTCCCAAAAGAGCCATTGACAGAAAGTCTTAGCAATGAGGCTAGTTAAGGAATTCAAATCTATGTAAAATGACTAGGTTTGGATAAGTAATGTAAATTCTTCAGAATCTTCCACATACTGAATGAAGGAATAAATTAACAGCTCATCCGTAAAGGGTAGTAACGCCAAGGATTAGAATCAGTAGCAATATTTAAGATTACGTATGTATACGGAATATATTGGAACTAAGAGGAGTACAAGTAAGAAGATGAGTGAACAAGTATCAAATGAAGTAAGAAATGAGAGTTGTTTATAATTACGAGTAATGAGAAAGTACAGATTCCTTTCAGACCATGAATGAGAGTTAACTGCGATGATACGCGCACTTCAGATTCGATTATATTGTCCATAAAATATTCATGATTGAGATACTATAGATATAAGAGTTTTCAGCACACCAGTTAGTAAACAAAGCTAAGTTGACAACAGAATTATTCACCACGAATGGCTTGACTAATGTAAAGATTAAGAAGTGAAGTTGACCTAAGGGAATGCATAGTTAGTTAAGTGTGAGTCCAATTGGAGGATTTAAGTTGTGATAGCCCTATGACTCAAAATACAGCAGGGCCATCCCTCATACTGGAAGAAAATGAACGTCATGATGAAGATTCCATCTTTAAGGAAGATCGGGAAAGATGTTTAGCAAAAAAAACCACAACCTTCGAGTATAATAGGAGAGGGACCCCAGGTGGAAAGTCCATTTGTATATTCCCAATGTAGCGGGATTACAATATATGATTATGACAGAGGTCCAGTGCTCACAAAATTTCATTCACCCTGGATCTACTAAGATGTGTTAGGATCTCAAAGGTATGTGTTGATGGGACGACATGAAGAGGAACATTGTGAAGTTTGTAGCTTAGTGTATTAACGGTCAGCAAGTAAAGATAGAGCACTAAAAGCCTGATGGCTTGACTCAGAACATTAAGGTTCTGATATGGAAAGGGGAAATAATTAATATGGACTTTGTTACAGGTTTACCTCATCCTTATTATGAGTTTGATTCTATTTGGGTAATCGTTGATAAACTGACTAAATCAGCTCAATTCCTCGTGGTCAAAATTACCTACACAACTGAGAACTATGAATGTACGTTAAAGAGATTTATGCCTATTTCTATTACATCTGACCAAGATGCGCAGTTCACAGCTAAATTCTGGAGATCATTTCAAAAAGGGTTTGGACACTCAAGTTAATCTTAGCACAATTTTCCCACCCTCAAACAGACGGGCAACCTGAGCGTACTGTTCAAACGCTCGAGGACATGCTACGAGCTTACGTATTGAACTTCAAGGGAAGTTAGGATGATCATCTACCCTATATTGAAATCGCATACAATAATAGTTATCATGCTAGCATTAAAATGGCTCCATACGAGGCTTTGCACGGACGGATATGTAGACCTCTTATCAGATGATTCGAAATAAGCGAATCATGATTAATTGGGCCTGATGTAGTGCACCAAGCTATAGAGAGAATGTGAAGCCTATCCAAGAACGGTTGTTAACCGCTCAGAGTCGTCAGAAACCGTATTCAAGTATGCGGCAGCGAGACTTAGAGTTCCAAGTGGATGATTGGGTCTTCTTGAAAATTTCTCCTATGAAGGGTGTAATGAGATTCGGGCAAAAAGGGAAAGCTCAGTCCAAAGTACAGTGGTCCATATCACATAATTCGATGAATTTGCCAAGTAGCTTACAAGTTAGATTTGTCTTTGGAGTTGGAGGTTGTTCATCCGATTTTCCATATTTCTATGTTAAGAGCGTGTGTTGGGGATCCTTCTCGGATTGTACCGATTGACGATGTGAAGGTTACGGGGGATCTATCATATGAAGAGGTTCCTATTGCTATCTTAGATCGACAAGTACGCAAGTTGAGGACTAAAGAAGTAGCCTCCGTGAAAGTTCTATGGAGGAATAAGAATGTAGAATAAATGACATGGGATGTGGAAGAGGAGATGAAACACAAATATCCTTACCTATTTTAGACCAACGCCGAGGTACCGAGAGAAGCATAAGGTGAGTTCTATTTAAAATTATTATAATTAATGCTTGAGGACCATGTGAGGTCTAATGTAATGATATATGTTATATTATATGGCCCTATGAAAAGAGGGGGTTATGTTTTCAGGCTACGTGATGGGGACTAGATACGTCACCCCAACATTCGAGGATGAATGTTTCTAAGGGGGAAAGGATGTAATACCCCATAATTGTGGGCAATGATTTGAATAGCTAGACGTATGAAAGTAGACCCAAGCCTCGAAGAATTTATCATATTCAAGCATGTAAATAAAGGGTTCGTCGTATAAGAAGATGAAGTCCCAAAATGATTCAGACTTAAAAATGCGATGGCAGTAATTAGAAATAATATTTTGTGTGTACCAAAGAGGTTATGAACTGGTATCATATTGCATGATCATTATAAGGAGTATACTCGTATATGAGGTGTGTCAAAAATGATCTATTATTTAAGTGAATTGAGATCAGAAGATTAATTACGTGGGTATTTGATTAGATGTCGGATGTAGTGAGATGTAAAGGAATTTATTAAGAATAAGTGGCATTTGGTTATGTGGACAAGTGTCCATGTTGGCCGATTCTATGGTATAAGTGACTAATGTGTAGACATATAGGTGGCTGGATATATAAGTGACATCTAAGGGAAAAGTTGGTAATATAGTGATATAATGAAGAGGCGGGTGGACCCCATGGTCCATGATGGATGAAACACTTCCTTTGGACCCTTATTATTAGGAACATTTTTAGCAAATATGACCCCTTGTCACTTTAGCTAAACGTAGTGTTTCATAAATAAACTACACAGCAACTATTTTGGTTCTTTCATTCCACGAGAAGTAGAGAAATTTGGACTTTGTGCAGCAACGTGTTCTAATTTAAAGCGGGTTGGAGATTACTTCGTAGCAAAGTAAAGAACTGGGATTTCAAAAAAAAGGCGACTAAAGTACGACTCACCATCTATGACCTTCTACGAGCTCGTATGAGCATCTAAGGTTAAGCGTATATCGGAAGGATTGACTAGTCGTAGTCATTCGAAGGTATGTTAAGACTAATAATTCTTTCTTTTGGCATGTTCTAAGTACGAACCGTAAATGTAATATTGTCTCATAAATGATTCTACTCTTAGTAGTTAAGAATATTCATATTATTCATTCCTGTTGTCAAAGCATGTCTATATATATTCTTAAATCCTTATTGAGGTATATGGGAAAGATGTTGATATTCCCAATGTTAGCCGAAGGTACAAGGATATTATGTCATCCGATAAGTTTAGAATGTTTCATTGTCATTCATGCATTTTCATTTGCATTATATTCATGTATTACCGTGGACCCACATGTGTTATATACATTACTATATGATATGAATTATATATATATATATAGGGGATGGAAAAAGGGAATGGCGTTATATACGCAACACCACCTGCAGCTAGTACAAACTATCACAAAAAGGAAGATGCCCAATGAGGCCAATATAATAATGATTATACCCACAGGGGCCGAAATGAAATGATGCCCACAGAGGTTTTTATAGGAAGGAAGATACTCTTGTGAGGCCAATATATATATATGTATACCGCATTTGCATTGTGCATGACATTTAGGCATATTATGGCCCTCAGAGGCAATTCACTACTTGTCGGTTGTTGTTGTTGACTAGTTTTGTCAGCAGTTTTTGTCTCAGTTTATTGTTATATCCCTGTTATGCTATTGTTCATGCTTGACACACTCAGTACATCAGTTATAATGACGTCCCTTTTGTCGGGGGACACTGCATTTCATGCCCGTAGGCTCAGGTAGATAGTGGGACGGTTCATGCTAGTAGGTTGCTGGTTAGCTGACATTGGAGCACTCTACTTATTTCAGAGTTGCAGTCTGGTAGTGGTTTGATAGTTTGCATATTCATATGGGTATGGCGGGGCCCTGTCCCGACCTTATGATGTACGTATTCTTTAGAGGCTTGTAGACAATTGTCCTGTGTTTAGTAGTCGTGTATAGCCATGTCGGCCTTGGTGTGTGTGTCAGCAGATACTTGGTGACAGTCTTTGGGGCCACGATTGATTACGGTTAGCTGATAAATATGTGAAGAGTGGTGCCCGACAGGTAAGGTCTGGGTGCCCGTCATGGCCTTTCAGTTTGGGTCGTGACATATATATTTATACAATATAAGGACGGAGTCTTAGGTAGACTGCCTACGTATCCCGCAATGGGAAGTCAGGACCATTTGTAGTTCAGTTTACATGATATAAATACCCTTGCTCTGCCAATTCTTACTTACCCAAAAACCCTAGACCAGACCCGATATGGGTTTCCTACGTATCCCTTATTGAGACATCAGGTCGGACATAGTTTCTTTTACAAATAAAAAGGAAGGGATAACATTTGATCCACAAGGGTGCGTAAGTCTACCCAAAAGTTGACTTCTCCTCAAATCCCATGGACGGTTGTCACTCTAACAACCGCACGTTCGGCACTTGGCTTAAATTACTCAATAATGGAGAGGGAGAACTACTCATATCTCCCCGTTGCCGATAAGATGTTCCAACTCAAAATTGAATGCCTCGCATTCTTCGATGTTGTGACCCGCGTGGTACATACAACCTCAATCCCTATTGACTTTGCTAGGTGAGAGTTTCCACATTGTCCCTATGGGATAGATCTTGTTAGCACCAACCAATTTCTCAAAGATATTAGCGTAAGAGTCCTCAAAATGGTGAAATCATATTGCCAAAGATGGATTTCGAGGACAATGCCTCTCATCGGAGTGATTGGGTCATGTACTAACATAGAATGTGGTCCCCAAATATGACGGATGGTCCCATTGTAGATTAGCTTCACTATTCTCCTTTTTAAAGATACACATTCTTCAGCAGTGTATCCCGTGATTCATCTGGAACACACATCTTTTGTGCTATGTATGGTCCCCATCGCCCTTATTATTTTGTAGACCTCTAAAGACAACACGGGCATTGGGGTAACCTGAAAAGGACAGGCATAGGCCTTGAAAGAAACTGCCCACTATATTAGGGAAGACGTATGACATGGTGTCAAAAGAGTCTCATTGCTTTCGGGAACAACGGCAGAGGCTACACTAGTGGCCTTCTTGGATGGCTAGCTTTCAGATTCCACCTACAGTGTTTTGTTCCTTGATGTCCCCATACTTTTTGAGAGGGGTACATAGCTCTTTACCGTTTCTTTCACTCGATCCTCTATATACATTTATAACGGAACGTGCAACCCATATATGATCATGATTGTATGCATGATATCATTGCCAATGAAAACTATATCAATACCAGAGAGGCTAGGGGGTGTGAACAATAAAGAATAATGACAACGACTCTTTAGCCCTCTTTGAGACTCATAAACTCCTTAACTTTACACTTAAAATTGTATTCATGTAATTTAACCCCACGATTCTTCGAAACATTCCCTCTTAGGTTTACAATACTAACAATCAATATATTAACCAATATCAACTTACAATTCAAACAAAACAACCCATAACTCAACATATCTTATCTTTATAAGTTTATTGGTTTCAGATTTAAAAACATTTCATAACTTATCCCAAGTCATCCATTAATCGCATATATAGATAAAGGAGGATAGTTTCTACATCAACGCAACCAAACCTTTTCCAAACAATAGTTTGCCCCAATTCCTAAGGTTTCTAAATCCGGGTTAATACGAGGAAGATGATTTCTATAGTTACCCAGGGATTATCACATAAATCTTGCATGATTTGGCTTTGGATTAACCTTGGGTTGAAGTAATATATTAGAGAGCTTTTTGAGAGCAATTGGACGACTGTTCATATAGAAAATGAAGCCCCAAATCGTTATACCCGAATTTAAACCCATCAAAAAATTTCCACCGCCGTACTTTGATGTTGGGATTTACGGTCCGTCGAATGATCAACGGTCCATCGATCCTAATCGTCAATTTACCTCCTGAGAGCAGAAAATCTCAGGGCACTTTGATGGTGCACCAAGGCAGTTTGACGGTCTATCAATTGTACCGTCAAACTTCCACAGTCCCCAATTTCGGCGAAACATATTTCCTTTAATCTGTTTAGCTTCCATATACTCCGAAACTTCCGTAAACAAGCTATAAACCTTGGTTATCCTTTTGTAAGGTCATACCCCTTCCCGGGACTTATGTATCAACAGACAATCTGACGGAACACGAAACTATAAGGTGTAAAATTCTTCCCTCCTTAGGAACATGCGTTCGCGAATGTTGAAGATATCCTTAGCTTTCAAGGGTTCTAAAAATTTTGGCAAAATTTCCTTTGTAAACAGGACTTCTCCAAAAATGGGTAAACAACCCAAACATATATCCAATGTCACACATGGAAACATAATCACAAAAATAAGAACTTGGCCTCACACGACCATCTATATATGCAAAAATCAAGAGGGTTAGTCATAACTCACCCTAACTGTCCTCTGTCGTATTCTGAGCTGCATATGTCATATCTGCCTCAACATTAATACCTAAACAAGACATTGGACTTAGAACTGTTGAATAGAATAGGAATGAGAGAATCATATCACACGAATATGGGTATAAACCTGAAGACAGAAATAAGTAGGGATATTTTGACTTCATATCTTCTTCGGCCTCTCACATCATCTCTTCATTATTGTCATTCCTATATAAAAGTTTAACGGAGGCAACTTCTTTAGTCCTCAACTTTCGAACTTGGCGATCTAGGATAGCTACCGGAGTTTCTTCATATGCTAGATTCTTAGTGATATGTACATCATATATGGGAGTAATATGAGAGGGATATCCTACGCACTTACGCAACATCGACACATGGAATACCGGTGAACTGCTTCCAACTCTGAGGGTAACTCAAGCTCATAAGCCACTTGACCTATCCTGTGGATGATCTTGTATGGTCCGACATATCTGGGGATAAGTTTTCATTTCTTACCAAACCTCATAACCCCTTTCATAGGAGAGAGGCCTTTAAAAACACCCAATCGCCAACTACGAATTCTAAGTCACGGCGTCTAACATATGAATATGATTTCTGTAGACTCTGGCAGTCAATAAGCATTCTTGAATTAGCTTCACCTTCTCTACTGCCTGCTAAACTAAATCAGGGCCTATTAACTCAGCTTCTCCCACTACAAACCAGCCAATTGGGGACCTACACTTCTGCCCATACAATTCTTCATATGGACCATCTTGATACTGGAATGATAGATGTTGTTGTAAACAAACTCAATGAGGGGAAAATAATCATCCCAACTACCTTTGAAATCCAATACACAATCCCATAAAATGTCCTCGAGCATATAGATTGTGCGCTTAGCTTGACCATTGGCCTGTGGATGAAAAATTGTACTAAGGTTCACTTGGGTGCCTAGACCTTTTTGAAACGACCTCCTAAAGTGAGCCATAAACTAAGCACCCCTGTCAGATATGATAGAGACTAGAATACAATGCAATCAAACTATTTCTTTAATATACAGCTTGGCGTAATCCTCTACCGAGAAGGTAGTACGAACAGGTAGAAAATGTCCAGACTTCATAAGACTATCGATGATAACCCAAATGGAATCAAATTTCTGATAAGAATGGGGTAAACAGGTAATGAAATCCATATTAATCATTTTCCACTTCCAAGTAGGGATTT
Source organism: Anisodus tanguticus (assembly GCA_034509755.1). Classification (NCBI taxonomy): domain Eukaryota; kingdom Viridiplantae; phylum Streptophyta; class Magnoliopsida; order Solanales; family Solanaceae; genus Anisodus; species Anisodus tanguticus. The sequence continues at coordinate 15,114,643 of CM067548.1, read as the reverse complement.
CAACGTTCTATAATAAACCTCTAGGCTTCTGATGCTCGATCATAACTTGCTAACGATTTGGACATTGAGCTACAAATGTTGTGATGTCTTTCTTCATGTCATTCCACCAATAAACTATAGAAGGTCATGATACATTTTTGTCGATCCTTAATGAATGAAATATCTAGACTGATAGATTTCTGCCATAATCTGCTCTCAGAGTCCTCCAACACTTGGTACATATAGTCGACCTTGATATCTAAGGACTCCGTCTCTCATAATTTCCAATATCGGCTTCTTCTATAGAGGAATTCCTTCTTTCATTCGGACCAACTTGGGGTCCTCAAATTGTTATGCCTTTACCTCAGTTATTTAAGATGATTATGCAGTATACCACCACTCGTCTGTCATCTGTATCCACAAGTCGCATATTTAAACCGGATAAGCGACATAATTTTTTGGTCATTTCTAGTTTGCCAGCTTCAATACCATCCAAAGTTCCCATAGACTTGCGACTTAAGGCATCAGCTACGATATTTACCTTTCCAAGATGGTACAAAATGTCTACATCGTTGTCCTTTAATAACTCCAACCACTTTCTTTGCCTTAAATTCAGCTCTTTTGGCAAAATGTATAATGTAGACTCATATGATATGTGAATATGTCAACATGGACTCCGTATAAATAATTATTCCATATCTTCAGGTCAAAGATTACCGCTGCTAACTTGAGATTGTGAGTCAGATAATTCACTTCATGCTTCCTTAATTGTCTTGATGTGTATGCTATAATCTTTCCATGTTACATCAAAACACATCCTAGGCTGACTTTGGAGGCATCACAATAGACCACATACCCATCGGTACCTTCAGGAAGAGCTAACACATGTGCAAATATCAACCTGTATTTCAATTCTTGAAAGATGCGCTCACACGCACCCGTCCATTGAAACTTAGCTTCCTTGTGAGTGGTGTGGTCATAGGTGCAGAGATAGAAGAAAAACCTTCCACAAATATCCAATAATACCCTGCTAGACCCAAAAAGCTATGTACTTCGGTAGGATTCATACGCCTCGGCTAATTCCTTACAGCCTTAATCTTCTGAGTGTCCACCTTAAAACCTTCTAAGGAGACAATATAGCTCAAAAAGGCAATAAAGTTTAACCAAAACTCACATTTAGAAAATTTGGCGTATAGTTTATGGTCTTGGAGCATTTGTAACACCTCTCGGAGATGATTTGCATAATCTGCCTCAATCCGTTAGTATACAAAAATATTGTCGATAAACATGATCACGAAGATATCCAAGAATAGCGTGAAGACTCAATTTATTAGGTCCATAAAGGCTGCTGGCGCATTAGTGAGTCCAAAAGACATCACTCGAAACTCAAAATGTTCATACCTTGACATCACGGAATATATTTCTCCTTTACCCTTAACTGGTGGTATCCCGACCTTAAGTCAATATTCGAGAAATACTTTGTGCCTTGAAACTGGTCAAATAAATCATCGATTCTCATAAGTGGATACTTATTCCTGATGGTAACCTTATTCACTTGCCTATAGTCAATACACATCCTTAGGGAACCATCTTTCTTGCGAACAAACAATACTGACGCGCGCCCCATGACAAAGTACTAGGTCTGATGAAACCTTTTTCCAGTAAATCCTTCAATTGTTCCTTCAATTCCCTCAACTCAACTAGATACATTCGATAAGGAAGGATAGATATCGGCTGCATATCTGGAAGTACATCAATAGTGAACTCAATCTCTCTCTCTCATCTGGAAATACATCAGGAAACTTGTTGACTACCGAAACAGATTGAATGGTTAGGGGTTTTGTATCTGCGTCCCGGACCCGAACCAAATGATATATATAAATATATATCCTTTGGAAATCATCTTTCTTACTTTCAGGTAGGAAATAAACCTACCATTAGGCGTAGCTGCACTGCCTTTCTATTCAAGGGTTGGTTCACACGAAAAACTGAACTTGACAACCTTTGTCCGACAATCGACATTTGCATAGCAAGAAGCCAACCAATCCATACCCATAATAACATCAAAATCTACCATAGGTAACGGCTAAATCATCCAAAGTAGGGCGATTACAAACCGTTATGGTACAATTCCTATAAATTCATCTTGCTACAATCGCCTCACCAATCGGTGTAGCCACCTTGTATGGCTTAGATAATAGTTTTGGTTTAAATCCAAATTTGCTCGCAACAAAGGGCATAACATAGGACAAATTAGAGCCTGGATCTAACAATACATAGACATCATAGGTGAAAACGGATAGTATACCTGTGACAATATCTAGAGATGACTCTAAATCCTGATGATCAGATAAAACATAGATGCGGTTTTGAGCACCGGCTGAATAGAGGCTCCTCCTTGGCCCCTGCCCCTACGTGCTGAGGTTTGTGGTCCACCACTCTATGGATGTATGCTCGATGAAGATGTTGTCGATCCCGCTGGTTGAGCTGCATTATCTCTTCCCCTATTTGGACACTAGTGTATGTAATGACCAGGTTCACTACACGTATAACATACATCAACACTTTGACAACACTGTCCTGAATGCCTCCTACCACACTGGCCACAAGGCCGCAATAGTGGTCTCATCTGGCTTGAACTCCTTTACTCTTGAAAACATGAAGCTTTCAATCTCTGCCCCGGCCCAAACTGAGTACACCTGGCATATCTAGGCCCTTAGAACTGTGATGGAGCACTATTGGCAAACAGAGGCAGGCGTCTAGGAAATTATTGCCTGGAGCTACTCGATGATCCTCCAAACAATCCAATTGACCTAGCCTTCTTGATCAATTCTCTTTCTAAAGTCTTATCCTCTTGAAGCTGCCTCTGGATTCTAACAATGTCCATATCTCTGTTAAGTGAAGTTATAGTACATTCTCCAATCAGGTGCGGATCCAAGCCTGCCACAAACTGATAAATTCTAGCCCTTATAGTATCCATGATATTTGGAGCATATCTAGCCAGCGAGTCGAATTGTAAACTATATTCCCACATTTTTCCCCTCTGCTTGAGGTTTAAGAATTGCTCAACTTTGGCATCTCATACTTCTAACGAAATGTAGTGGTCCAAAAAGGCTTCTGTAAACTCCTCCCATACAACTGGGGTGAATCTGGCCCTCGAGACTGCTCCCAGGCCTCATACCATCGAATAGCTATATCACGTAACCTAAAAAAGGCCAACTCTACTGTCTCCATCTCTGAAGCATGCATCACTCGCAATACCTGCAATTAGATCTATCCAAATGAATGCTGGTGGATCAACCTTAGAAATTCTCAAGTCCTAGAACTCCCAAATACATCAAAAGACCCAGCACTTGTAGAAATCCTTATCTGACGATGTTGGTTAGCTACTATCTGAGTTAATGGTTGTACAGCATTTGCTACCCCAGTACCCAAATAGTTGTTCAGATAACTCGGGTGGAGGAACATGAGGGACCGAATTCTGGGGAACTGGATGAATTATGTCCTAAGGAGCTGAAGGTACTGCACTTCCTCTAGTCTCCTCTTGAGGGGGTGGAACTGGTGATACGTGGGAGTATGACTCTCCCTGAGCTTCAACTCTTTCAATTTTGTCGGGCGAGGCATTACTGGTACCTTCACCCCTGTCTACACCGGCTCGAGTACTTAGCAGTAGATCTTGTAGTAACTGGCATGATTACTAAAAAAGGAATTAGAGCACGAATTATACTCATAGCCATATAGCTTAGCTCTACAACACGATTTAGGAAGTGAAAGAACAGTAACCATACCTAAATGTCTGGCAACCTCCTGTTTATAAGTATGGTGCATGATACACCCATAAACAATACTCTACTAGACACATCTCACAAACTCCCTAAGACTAACCTGCTATGATACCAAGTTTGTCACACCCCAAACTAAGGTGTGTGGCCAGCACCCAGTGCATTGCTAGATCGAGCATACCACTCTAATGATCAGTCTTCTATCCAAGTAGAACTTCCAGTTGACAAGGTTGTACTGGAATATATCACAATAACAACTCTGATAAAAAGGGACTAACCTAATATATATATATATATATATATACAATCAGACTGATAAGGTCACAACATGGTCCAATAAAAGACAACTTAGCCGACATGGCTATACTTCACATTGTACATATCAAAAGAAGTTTGTAAGCCTCTACTAGTAACTGAACTGACATATGGTTGGGACAGGGCCCCAACCTACCCATACTGTACATAACTCTACAAAATCTCCATACATATATAACCAGAAAGCTCTAGGAAGACGAAGCTCACTTACTAACAGCTGGACTCAACAGCTCCTACTGATGTGGCCTGACAGAGTCCCTATTAGAACCTGTGACATGAACATATAGTGCCCCCAGCAAAAGGGACGGCAGTACGAAATAATGTACCGAGTATGTAAAGCACGAATAACTATATACATCTGTAAGTTGTAAGGAAAAGCATATAAGCAATATGAAGAGAACAATTGTAAGGGAAAGCATAAGAACCTGAGCCACATAAGCGAATAATGAAACTCTGAAACTTAATACAACCTGTCTGGATAAGTCTTTATTGTATAAAATTATCATCGTCTTACAGTGTGAGGTATAACTTCTCATTAACCTTTGGTATATGTAAGAATATGCAATGCAATATCCACACCACCTCATGTATGAGTTATGGAACACAAACCAATCTATGATATGTATATGTAGCAGAACGTGCAACCCGATCCTTCATGTGTATATGTTGTGGAATGTGCAACTCGATCCTCTATATATATTTGTTGCGAAACATGCAACCCGGCCCTCTAGATGATCATAATTGTATACATGAAATCAATGCGAATGAAAACTATATAAATACCACAGGGGTTAGGGTTGTGAACAACAGAAAATAATGACAACGACACTTTAGCCCTCTTTGAGACTCATAAACACCTTAACTTTACACTTAGAATGACTCCTTGGTCAATTCGATGATGACTATATCTTAGAAAGTTTCCTTTAGAAGACTTATGATATGACTAGTAACCAACGAAGATCTTAAGAACTTGAATAATAGTGAATACTTCTCAATATGAAACTTTGATAGACAATAGAATGGGATTCTCAACGTTTCTTATTGAAAACGATAATCTTTTAGATTTCATTCTTTTGAAAGAAAGGGATAGCCTTTACATACCTTATCCACAAAGTTATACGTCGTGTTATAAGCTCTCATACTCTTCACGGTCAATTATCTATAACAAATAAAGGATCGATTTAAACAACTTATCCATATTCCATAAGAAACCTTACTTAGGTATCTTGGTGATCACCTTGACTTAAAAAGATTCTTAGTCTTGTATAACGAAAGGGGTATTCATGTAATTTGGCCCCACGATTCTTCGAAACATTCCCTCTTAGGTTTAAAATACCAACAATCAATATATTAACCAATATCAACTTACAATTCCAACAAAACAACCCACAACTCAACATATCTTAACTTTATAAGTTTACGGGTTTCGGTTATGAAAATCCTTTCACAACTTATCCCAAATCATCAATTAATCGTATATATAAGGAGGATAGTTTTTACATCAACTCAGCCAAACCTTCTTTAAACAATAGTTTGCCGTAATTCCTAGGATTTCCAAATCTGGCTTAATACGTGGAAGATGATTTCTATGGTTACTGCAGGGATTATCACATAAATCTTGTGTGATTTGGCTTTGGATTAACCTTGGGTTGAAGTAATATATTAGAGAGGGGTTTGAAAGAAATTGGAAGGCTGCTCATAAAGAAAAATGAAGCTTCCAAATCGTTATACCCGAATTTAAACCCGTCAAATCTTTGCACTGTTGTACTTTGACGGTGGGATTGACGGTCCATCAATCCTGACTATCAATCTTCCTTGTAAGAGCAGAAAATCTCAGGGTACTTTGATGGTCCACAAAGGCAGTATGAAATTCTATCAATCCCTTTGACGGTCTGTCAATTGTACCATCAAACTTCTATAGTCCCTGATTTCGTCAAAATATATTTTCTTTGATCTGTTTAGCTTCCATATACTCCGAAACTTCTGTAAACAAGTTATAAACCTTGGTTATCCTTTTGTAAGGTCGTACCCCTTCCCAGGACTTAAGTATCAATCGACAACGTGAAGGAATGTGAAACTACGAGGTGTAACAATTCTATCATTTGAACATGATTGCGCCAATTTATTAAATCAAACCATTGACCCATAATCATAAATTTCATTAATAATATTTCATGAAGGGTTATAGTGGATAATGAAAAGCATAAATCAAAAGAAATGTCCTCCAGTGGTTGATAATTATCCTCTGTCTGTCTGAGCTCTCTTAGCCCTTTGAAGGGCGGTCTGGATCCGAAGTTGCGTCGATGTAAACAAGGCACTCAACATATACCCTCTCTCGCTAAATGGCAAATGTAATGTCTCACCCATAGACTGTTTCATTCGACTATCGATATCCTCCAAGCACTCGTGGGTGATCTCTAAATCTTGATTCATGCTAGCTATGACGGTCTTGTCGTGTTCCATATTGTCCAAGTACCTACCATCTCTATTGTTACACCTTGTATTTGCACATTGACGTTATCGTATTACTAGCCGACATAGGTTCGAATAGGGTGATATCTCTCTAACAGACTAATAAAGCTTTACGAGAGTGTCAAGTATGTTGTGAATGAGTTTAACACTTATTAAATTGATGGGAGTAAGTATCAACAAAACTAGCCTTCAGAGGACTCTACGGAACAAAGAGCATGATCTGTGAACCATGTCTGTGAACTGCATATGGTCCGTAGAGTGTGATAGGGATTTGGGTGGCCTGAGGCAAGGTCTGCGACATCACCTGCATTTCGCAGGCAGTTTCCGTGAATCGCAAATCGTGCCGCATGTGGTGATCGGTGCATCCATATATGAAATGTTATATAAGACCCTAGCTCGACTTTTACTTCATTAAGTCATATTTTCAGATCATATGAGCCCTAAAACTCTACCAAATACTCTCAAAGGAATTCTCCATCATTTAAGATCAAATATCAAGTGAACAAAGTGATTTCTCTCTTAAGGAATGTTAAAGATTCTCTTGTTGATCTCTCTATCTTGTTGGATAAGATTAAGAGTTAATTGAAAATTGAAGGGAAGATTGTTATAGGAGTTTTCTTGTTGCTAAGGTAAGATTGTATCACTCCCTTAATGTCTTCTAATCCCTCTACACCTGTTAGCAAGTTGAAGAAGATAACGTGCAAGTTATGAAAGTATGGGAGACAAGAACTTGTGAAGTAATTCTTGTAGTAATAGAAATGATGTGGTATGGTTATTAAGATTATACATATTGAAATACGTGTTGAATCTTGTTATTTGGATTAAGAAATCATGGAATAGAGTTGGTTGTTGATGTTGTGGTTATTGAAGAAGAGGAGTTATAGTATTCCAACTACTCTTGTAAAAGGTTGCTTAAGATTGTTCCTACAAGGTGTTTGACATAATGCCTAAGATTTCTTCTAGTCTTTGACCCAAATTTGATCCAAGTTGTTTCTTTATTGTAGACTATCGCTCGTAGAACATTTAGAAGCTTGTAAGCTATCGACAAAAGGTATGTAAGTCTATCCCCTCCTTTAAAAAGCACGAAATCCAAGTGTTTTTCATTTTCAAAAGAGAAACGTCAAAAGAATCACTCAATTCATATTTGACCATCCCTTGTTGGGAGTAGTTCTCTTATTATTATTGTATTATATTCTTGTTGGCTGTTGATTGTCTTGAGCCGAGGGTCTCTCGAAAATAGTCGATATGCCTACCAAGGTAGAGGTAAGGTCTGTGTACACTCTACCCTCCCAGATACCACATTGTGGGATTTTACTAGTATGTTGTTGTTGTTTTTGTTGTTGGTTGATTGTTTATCCGAGTTTCACATGCCTCCAAAGAGGGGTGTTCCAAAAGCTAATCCTCGAGTCGATCAAGAGTCATTCTAAAGTAAACTGAAAGAGTTCTGAACTCCAAAGAGACCATAAGTGCCATTGTTATCACAGTACAATATCCATACCATCGAACCTATCCCGGTGGGAAGTTGTACATGTACATTATACACACCGCGCCGCGCTATAGTCAATCAGGTAGGCACTTGTATGTGCATCCATACATACATCTCAAAGTATACCAGAGGGAAGTGACATATTACACATTATTCACCAAAGTTGCTATACAAAGAGTTTAGTACAGTTTTAGAGTTTCATTATTCACCCAACGTAGTACACAGGTTATCAGAGTATCATATTGCTTTATGTATTTCTTTACAACTTATAATTTCATATTGTTATTCATGTTTTACATACCGGTATATTTCTTTCATACTAATGTCCATTTTTTTGTGGGCGATGTGTGTTCATGCCGCAGGTTCTGATAGGGGCTCTACTAGACCACCTCATTAGGAGCTATTGAGTTCTACCATCAGTGAGTATGCTTCATATTTCCCAAAGCTTCATGTTCAGGTGTTGAGTATGTTTTACACATAGATGTACATAGGGGGTAGGTCGGAGCCCTGTCCCAACCATATAACAGTACAAGTACTCGTAGAGGCTCATAGACTTGTCTAGTATGTACAACAGTTGATGTATGGCTTTGTCGGCCAGGTTATCTTTTGTTGACTTATATTGCCACCGTTTTAGTCTTGTTTATATAACTATGTCGGGTTTACCCCTCTCTGTTCACCCTCAGAGGTTGTATTACAACTTGTCTTATAGATATAAGCATTGTTGTTTTGGTTATATCCTAGTATGGCTTTGTCGGCCTAAAGTTCTACTCGTACGATAACCTGGTTATCAGAGTGGTACGCTCGGGCCAGTACAACACCAGGTGCCAGCCACACCCCCTAGTTTGTGGTGTGACATCTATCGTCAGCTTGCCTCTTATCATCAACTTGCCTCTGAATCATTCGAGCTTTGACCTCGGCCTTGGACTCCTTATCCTAAACATGGTATAGTAGTTAATTCCTGGAGCGACAGTACCCAGCAAGTCTGCTCTCAACCAATATTCGTAATCCTCATCGCATCTTGAGTGAAGTCTATCATCAATAATTGAACTCGGCCCCCATATCAGATGGATGTTCTACTCTCGGATGTAATCTCCAGCATCTCAAATTCTATTTTCTTCATAATCAATCACATATCCACCCATGTTCCCGACCTGGGGTACTTTTTGTTTCTCCTAAGTTGTCTCAAAACCCGAGTTGGTGAATAAGGGCGAACCACTCGAATATCCATAAGTGGCAAGAATGGAAACTTTCTACCCTGAACCATAACTCATTCTTAAATGAAGTCTGCAAATCTCCATTGTATGTTTTCTTCATTGAGACTCGTGAATAAAATAGACCACTCTTTTTTGGTTCTATCACCAAATTCTGGAGAATGATTTTTTAGGTCATCTTTTCTACTATCACTGGGTAGGCATAGAGGTCCTTCGGACTTTCGAAGGTGCTTTAGGATCCACCATTGTAGCAACAGGTTACACCTCTGAAAGTACCTAAACTGATTTCTACATTGACCCAAGGCTCGGTATATATCAGTAAGGATGACTGGGACTAGGTCAAAGTATTTGGTTTCCCTATTTGTGGTTATGTCGTATAAGATGGAATGGGTGATTGAGATAACTCGGGTGTCTATGGAAACACACACATCTTGAGGGAACACCATGGTCCCTAATAGGAAATTAGCGAAGGCTAAAGGTCGGGTAGCTTCTCAGTCTTTGAAAGTGTGGAATTCTAAAGAATGGGATATGAATCCCTCTTTGTTCCCAAAGTGTCAGTATAAATCCCGGAGAGCTACTAAATTTCCAGATGTCCAAGAGACTTCGGCTAGGGACAATATTTTCATGATTTCGACAGGACTGGCCTTGTTTGGAACTAAGAGGTTATGGTTGGTTTCTTCCTCCTTCTCATCCAAGTCTCATTGGTATCTATGCAGTATCGGATTTCTTCTAATGTCAGGGTCATCTCTATCTACCCGAATCTGAATACCATCATATCGTTATCTCAGTATTTGGTCAAGACCTCAATGAGTGCTTTACAACCCTTCATAGACATGAGAGAGGGTAAATGATCTAGACAATAAGTAATTTTCTTGCGTTCCCCGACATCTAAATCAAACCACCATACACTCAACATATCGGGTGCTTTGAGAACCATATCAAAATGGACGTTGGTAGCCATCTAGACAGAAAAAGCACAATTAATCCCCACCCACCGGACAATGGTTCGATACATATGGAGTAAAACATGTTCACAATTAGCACGTAGTTGGATGAACGTATCCTCGGATTAAAGACAATATGGACACGAAAGGTAGTCTTCCAATGGTCTCAAACACCTCTCAAATGTTCAAAGCCCTTTCCTGGGTCAATATGCGCTATCAATAGGGATTTGACTTAGCTCTACCCTAAGTTGATTAGAGTGGGCTTTTCAAATAACTTGGGAACCCGAGTGGACTGCCTGGGATGATCCGTTGTTCCTGTTGGACGACAACGAATCAACTACGTCTTCAACAAGTTCCAAAAATGTATTTGGTTTTTAACTGGAGGACGATTGTGAAATCGCATAACCGTCTTTGTGCACTAATGCGAGTGTGTGTGTGATTCAACCTTCCGTATACCTTCATAATACTTATATAAGTCATACATGACCCTCATGAAGGGTCTCAAATTGCCAGAGCTAAATTCGGCTAACTATGCTCTTATTCGTATGCGAGACTTAGGGGTGTAATACAAAGCATGTCCATTTTTCGTACTTGATTAGTATGACAACCTTGTTTAGGATATGTGCTTATACTGAAAGTGATTTGATTCCCTTTGATTGGTTTAGTTTTTCCCTTGGCTTGTTTGACCTTCTAATAGTTTAGTATAGGTACTTCACCTAGTATAGTTACGTGTAAAATAGTGATGACTTGTCTGGAATATGGAATTTTGAGTGGTCAGTATGGGAATAAAAACCTAGTGATAAAAATGGTTGGCTATGCCAATACTTGTTCTGAAGAATGCTAATTATTGCCTATAGAGTCTATCTTAACTTGATGAGCTAATATGAGTTTGGTTAGAATTAATGAATTTGAAGTTTAGCTACTAGATTAACAAGGAATATTGAATGAACATGGGGTAACATGATGGTGTCTCTTTTAGGATATAGGCTTGGACTTGCTATATGTGTGGTATGTGCTAATTCTATGTGAAGTTATGGTTGTTTCAGACTTTTTGAATTGAAAATCTTGCTTTATGCACTATACTCTCTTCTGTATGCTTGAGTTTCCATTGTTGTAGATGAATAAACTAATTCAAATAGAGAATAGGTAGGTATTGAATGCAATATTGATTGTATATAGTTAATGACCTATTAGTTGATGAGTTTGACTCTATGAGATTGAATGTTGTGAATCTGTGTAAGTCTAAGTTGAGTTCTAAACCCCTTTTGTGTGCATGATCCCACATCCTTCTTCACTTCTTTCATTTATTGAACCTCGACTATTTGACTAAGAAATAGAGTTTAGTTTGTTTGTCTTCTTATATGTGCTTAGTATAGCCAAACGGGTATTCTTGACACCACCTATGAGACTGTGAGGACAATGTAAAATATGGAAATCTTCACCACCTTGACCATAAGATAATAAGATGTAAGAACTTGACCACTTTCATCTATCCTAATTATTGCTTGATAGGCACAAGTATATATAGGATCTGAACAAGAGAATATGGTTTCTTGTCCTTGATTGATTGCTATGTTGAGTGGAAGTGAGGGGTCACACAGTTTAGGGAGGGCATGGAGTGATTTCCTTGAACTATGAGTTCAAGAAGAGACCTTGAGTACCTCACTCAGCTTCATTATGGTTTGCTCAGGTTTCGGAGCTCCTCTTTATGATTTTCTCAAGTTGTGGCAACCCCCAGAATGTGTTCTGTGACTGGTATATGTTAACCCTAACTAGACCTGTGTGAAATTTAGACCTCAGAAAAGTTTGTTAAACCACATCTAAGTTATTTGGTCAGATCTGAGGGAAATGTCTCACATGTATATGTTGATTAACCTTTTTTTATAAATATTCAGTAGTATGTATGTATAAACTTTCTTACTCTTATGTGTAGCCTGACGGTATCATTTAGTCCTATTACCTATGTTGTGTGCCTTTATGTCGCTATCATGTATAAGATTGTTTATATTCTTGCCTTTAAGGATTTCAGGACCCTTATTTTATCTTTCATGTACGTAAGATCAAAAGTATGATATATAGCTAAATTTCCACTGGACAAATCTGCATGCCAATGATATCCATCTTCTTTTCCTTGTGTGATTTCTCCTCTCTCATTACTCTTAAGTTGATGTGCTAGAATATACATTGGATATGTAGAGGTATACACTATTATCCATGTTCAAGTGTATAATGGTGTATAAAATGTATATCTAGGGAATATCAATATGTATCTGAATTGTGCTAATATACTATTGAGCCTATTTTTATTTGTTGCTTTCCTTCCTGCATATTTAGATAGTACATGGGTCTGGACATTTGTAATGTGTTGTGTGTATTCTCATATATACTTAGTATATGTAGAAGTATACCTAAGACTGTTTAAGTGAATTTATATGACAAATATTTCGTGATTAAATTAGTTGCTAAGCATAGATACCTTCTAACTTCAACTTTCCTTTTGTTTTCAATGAACTACACTGTACGACCCCAACTTGGCCTATTTCTTTCCCTGCCACTTCTGTTGGGCCCAAGGGCCAACCACTGTATTAGATCGAGTCAACCCCTTAAATGTGGGTCCGCCTCTCATATAGACGAACATAGGGAGGATGTGGGCCTGTACATGCTTGAAGGCCTAGCAATTGGCAAAAATTGCATATTTTATCTCACAATGATGGGCTTAGTACACCCATCAGCCTGCATTATTTTTATCTTATGTCCAATTACTTGTATTTGTAAGTACGCTAATGTGTTATTGGAATTCTTTAGAACCTAGTTGGAATCACGATGCGGATATCATTAGAATGAATAGGAAACTCCATTTAAAAATGATGACCTAACACAAAAGATAAATGATCTTCTTTTCTTTTAACAAAAATACAACTGCAAATAATTCTCTAAAATTACCTTGTTTTCTTTAATAAATTTTGGAAATTGGATAAGTCACTATGAAATGATATATTTTTGTGAAAATACTACAAATTGGCCTTACTCAAGAATCTCCAAGAAATTGAAATTATTTAGAAACAAGTGGGTTGAAACAGTTTTGGGCCTTGGCCCGTCTGAAATAAAGCCCACAAAAATGATTCTTAAAGGAGTATCATTTTTTCTCAAAGGTTAGAAGAATTTTTATTTTAAAAAGAGCTTTCAAAAAGAGGAACTTGTTTGGAATTTTTTTAAAGTAAACTAATATAACTCTTGCATGAACTTCCAAAACTAATGGCTTTAAAGTTAAAACAAAACACACTAAGTTGCTTTCTTGAACCAATTCAAAGGAAATAAGTGGGCTTATACAATTTTGGACCAAATCTAGGTAGAACTCTACTATAAAGATAATTTTGGGTGAGTTTTGGTCTAGGAAAGTAGTAAAAGCAAATTTAAATCATTCGGATGAGTTTGAACCCATTTTATCAAATCAAATAATTTTTACAAGTCTTACTAAATATGTCATGAATGAACAAGTAAGGCAAGACTTTACTTCTCACTTTATACATATCTCTTAAATATTTTTAAGAAAAAAAACACCTTAGCCACAATATTTTTAACCCATAGGTAAACCGCATTGGGCGGATTTCTTATGAGGTGTCCAACACCTTCCTTAGAAATCACCAGAACCTTTACCCGAACTCTTGTACTCTTTTTAAGGGTTTTCAAACTAACAAACCTTAAAATAAATAATTTCCATAATTAATTAGATGACGACGTTAAACCAACATAGATCCAAGTTATGATAGTCCTTTTTACGTCCGCATATAAGTGAAGCATAATAACAACACTACAACTTTTTTCAAGAAGAAGGAGGATGATGTGGACAACTCTCGTTCACCCCTAGTCCCAAACTTAGATGGTAGGTAGAATCCAATTCCTCTATAAAATGCACATATCAATCCCCTCCTCTAAATACTTACCCTTAGCCTCATACGGCCCTCCCCCTATCTTTTACGCCTAGCCAAGTTACCAAACGCCTCCACCCTTCTATCAAAATACACAACTTAACTACTAAACACCCGCACCAATTTACCAAATCTGAACACCTAATCACCAAGCACAACTCCCTTTTATGACACTCAGCCAAAATATCAAATAGTTGCACCCGTCTATCAAAACAATCCACCACCACCAAATGCCTATAACTTACCTCGTCCCGACATCGAAAGAACACCAACCCGACTGTTCACATATCTAGTTGACACCCCGACCAGTATACTCGAATGACTAAAAGCGGCTGGCATGATTCAATCCATTAACCAAAAATCTCTTAACGTAGTGACCCATTCTTTCAAGTTGACTAATGTTTTTCTTACCACTCAGGGGGAATGGGTATGACACTGAAGGATGAATCAAGCTAAAACACAAGATTCAAGATTTGATTGACAAGAAGGAAATCACCCTCCAAATAGGGCCTTGTAATGTGAATAGTAATTTATTACCCAAACATGAAATGCAACTATCCACATGATCGAGAGGAAGAGGATTGGTCAGTGTGCCCCACCTTAGCTAGAAAAGTTCCTAAGATGATTGTACAAGTTATAGCATCCCTGAACATCAACACACATCCTGAGTTTAAGGTTTTGACCGCCCCTCCGATTGTTGCTCGAGTCTCAAAATGAATCATTGTGGATCCCAAGAAATAATTTATTGTTGAAGAGATATGGTATGACATAACATGGGAGGTGCAAAATCCCATCTTAGTTGGCCCAAGAGGGTAAAGAAAAGAAGGAAACCAAAGAAGATCGATCACAGAAGGTGAGGCAGAAGTCATCTGGTGAAGAATTCAACCGATTGTAGAACATCTAAAAAGACCCCTACTTAAATATTTGTGCTATGTCTCCCATGAGTTCCCATCATCACCAACTGGCACTAATGAAAGTACTTGTCGAGGCTCATGTGCCGACCAGGACAAATAGTGAGAATTTGGCCAATATAGTGGGTCATGCTATCGGGGACCACCAAATTTCCTTCTACCGAGAGGAATTATGAAGAGAAGGATCAATACATAACAATTCTCTACATGTGACAGTGAAGTGTAAGGACAAGTTTGTAGCTAGAGTATTGATCGACAATGGATATAAACTTAACATTTTCCAAAGTCTACTCTCGTCCGATTGGGCTATGCCGTAGGAAATATATGGCAGAGCCATATAAATGTGAGAGCCTTTGATGGGGGTAACCGAGATAACATAGAAGAGGCTGACCTATGCATCCAGATGGGGGCCACTAAATTTGTCACCGAATTTCTAGTCATAGTGATAACCACTAGCTATAATCTATTATTGAGAAGGCTATGGATCCAAATGGCCAGAGCGATAGCCTCTACTCTGTATCAATTAAAGTTTTCCTGGGAAGATCACAATATAGTTATTCATGGAGAAGGAAGCAACCTTAGTAACACTAATCATTCTATTCTGATGATTAAAGGAACCTCTTAGGGTATAGATTTTCACACCGTAAAGATAGTCGGTGCTACTTACGATCTTAATTCACCCTAAACTCCAATATCAGCGGTTTACAAGATGTTTGTTATTGTTATACCCTGAAATGGGTTTGAAAGAACGGCATGCTTACTATTCCCATATAGAAGCCAAGTCGGACAGAAAACCTTGGTACTCCAATTTGAAGAGGTAGTTGGAAATGAGAGACTTTCCGAAGGGCACTACAAGCAATCAAAAGAAAACAATTCGGAGAATGTCCAACAACTTCTTCCTTAGCAAGGAAATCCTTTATCGAATGACTTCTGATCTTGATCTTTTAAGGTGCGTGGATGTCGTGGAAGCTACGAGTAGGCCACACATGAATGGGCTCATTCTAGAAAAAAGATCTTGCGAAAGGGTTATTTTTGGATGATGATGGAAATCGATTGTAGTAGGTACGTGAAGAGATGCCACCAATGATAAATCCACATGGATTTGATATGGGTCCCACCAAATGAACTCAATGCAATGAATTTTCCATGGCCGTTCGACACTTTGGCATTGATGTGTAACGACTCGATCAGTCGTTTTGAAAACTGAAGCTCTGTTTTGCGTGTCATGTATTCTAGAATCTTCGCAATAGTTATTTTGACTAGTTTGAAAAATTTGAAGTCACAGATGTTATTTGGTTCACTTTGGGAGAAGGTTTTATTGTCAAAATCCCGATATTTAATTATTTGGATTAATTGATCGTTTGGGGAAAATATGTTACGGATGGCGATCTAAAGATTTTGTTAGATTTGTACTATTATTTATGACTTGTAAAAATTGACGGAACTAATTATAGAGTTCTTTTGGTTAGTTTTTGATAATTAAGTCAGTTTTAATATTTAATATGTCTATTCATGGCAAAGAGATGGTCACGGGGAGAAATAAGATCTAGATTAGAAATTTGTTGGTTCCATTAGCTTCGAATTGATGCTTATTACTAGCGGGAATAGATAGCATGATTCCAGAGGTAATCGAATGAGTATCGAAGAAGAAATAGTAAAATTGGAAGTTCATAAGTTAAGAAAATGGAATGTTTGACCAAAGATAATATCGGGGGTAAATGAGTATTTTTTGAAGTTTCATTGATTCTGTTAGGTCCAGAATATGATTTACGACTTAGTCGAGTCATTGATCCCGAGAGGTTCGGGTATGATATAGGTGGTTGGTTGAGAAACTAGCTTTTGAGATGATTTAGAGTTCACCACGGTCAACATCAGGTCGAAATGACCCCGTGTCGATGGTTTGAAAGTTCCAACAAACTTGTATGATGATTTTGGACATGTCCGCAAGTTTTTGTGAGATTTCTATGAGATTCGAATGGATTTGGGTTGTTTTGTGCTTGTGTTTAAAGTTTTAACATCGTTTATTTTGACATAAAGGGTACCATATTTTAAAAACTACCTTTTATTTGTGTTTCAATTTAACCATTAGATGTGTATCAAAATTTATGAGACGTAGGAACTTGAATCATCGAATTTTGACATCGTATGATGGAGTTATGCCCATTTTAGTATCAGAAAAGAATTATTGGTTACTGGTGCAAGCATTTGAGCATCGCAAATGCGAGGAGGGTCCTGCAAACAGGAAGAAGGATTCCTGGGTTGACAAGTCAACACAAAATATTGCTCTTCGCTAAGGCAATGATGTCCCACGAAGGCGACGAGTTAAAATCACCTAGACAATGTTATAAATGGACAGATTGAACATTTTAATATTTTGAGCATACTTTGAGTTGTAAAGCAGTGTTTGAGATGATTTTCGCGGCGTTGTTGATCGTTGGTTATTATTTTATCCAAGTTTGGTAGTAAAATTTGGGGTTTTGAACCCAAAAGTTGAAAAGTGGCTAATCATGGATTTGAGAATCAAGATGATGGATTTTCGAATGAGTTTTATGAATTTAGACTAATAAAGCTATGGGTAAATCAATTTTAATATAGAATTCCAGTTCTGCCCTTGCAGACTCGGGTTACCTTTTTGGGTTAATTTTTGAATTTGAATCAAAGTATAGCAATATGGATATCATTGGACTCATTTTAACTCATAGAGTACTATTTTGACTATATTAGACTCGATTTTGCAATGAAATTACAGTTTTGAACTCCGGGACTCAGAATTGGGTTTTTGGGTGACTTTTTGGGCCCGAATTATTATCATGGCAATATGGGTGTTCTTAGATTCATAATTAATATAGATTTTGTATTTGGTAGACTTTGATCGTTTGGAGGCATTCCAGAAATGAAAGGTTCTTGCTTAAGGGTTTGTGGCTCTTGCTCGGCTTTGAGGTAGGTTACAGTTGAATTTTAGACTCTGAAGGGAGAACGTATAGAGTTTGTAAATGTTGAATGGGTATTGGGCGTTAATAAGGGTCCCACCTAAGTGGCTACGATGAACACTCGGGTGGTACTGATGTATTTATTTGGGGAATTTGTTGAAAGTAGAGTATTGTGACGGGGATCGCATGATAGGCCTTCGGGCATTGTTGTGGTGATAAATCATCTTAGGTTGGCATGACTGCTAAGTATGTGGGCCATGAGAGGCATATTTGACATGTAACTGCCAAGACTGATTAAATCACTTCATCGCACTTTATCTCGTATATTGTGGAAGAGAACTGACTGAAAACATGATTTACACATGAAATTGAGACATCATGCATCCATAACTTAAACATATGATACTACTGGCATGAGTAATTATACATGTTGCATTCATGTCATACTTTATGAACATATGGATGATTCACATTAAGTGGAGATGTGCGATGAGTTATGGATCGGGTTGTAAGCCGTAAAATAAATTTACTATGGATCGGGTTGCACGCCACAACATATATACTTATTATGGATCGGGTTGCACGCCGCAACATATATATAGTTATTAGAGCACTTGTACCTTTCAAACCAGATTTTGGGAATTTGTATTGGTTGACTTCCTAGTATTTATGACATTTTAAGACTTAATATAATCTTCTCTAACTTTCATTTTGCTTATTTGAAAAATCATATCTTATAAAATGGGGGATGGTACGCCTACCGTTGGGATAAGTGTAGGTATCATCATGACCACAATTTAGGTCGTGACATGATGTCATCGGGCCAATTGAGCCCGGCGTCTCTAGTGAACATCGATACATCTTGGTCGTCATCGACTACTTCACCAAGTAGGTAGAGACACTTTACATAAATCAGTAACAAAGAAAGTAGTAGTCGACTTCGTGTACAGCAACATTGTATGTCATTTCGGGATACCCGAGTTCATCATAATAGACAATGGGGCTAATCTAAACAACCATCTTATGAAAGAAACATATGTAAACAATTCAAGATCACTCACTGAAATTCCACAGCGTATCGGCCACAATGAACGGAGTTGTTGAGGCCGCCAACAAGAATATCAAGAGGATATTGAGGAAGACGACGAACAATTACAAGTGTTGAAATGAAAAGTTTCCTTATGCCATGTTATGATATCATAATACACTCCGAACTTTAACAAGTGAAACCCTATACTTACTTGTGTATAACACTAAAGTAGTGATACCGGCCGAAGTAGCAATACCATCACTCAAAATCATTCAATAGGTCGAGCTAAGTGAAAATGAAATGGGCCCGCAACTGATACGAACAAGTGTTATTGATGGATGAGAATAGAATGTGTGTCGTATGCCATGTGAAGTTATACCAACAAAGGATGATCCGAGCATTCAACAAGAAAGTTAGAGCTCGACTTTTCAAAATAGGGCAGCTAGTACTGAAGCGTGTGCTCCTGCATCATGATGAGTACAAAGGGAAGTTCACGCCAAATCGGCAAGGCCCCTATGTGTTTTGCAAATTTCTCTCAGGAGGTGCACTCATACTTGCAGAAATGGACGACCAAGAGTAACCAAAAGCTATCAACTCAGACACAATCAAGAGATACTACGCCTAAAGAGTAATTTCCTATTGTAATCGCACTATTTGCTTGTAATCGACTACTATCGACATATCCCTTACGGTGTGACATGTAGAAAATCCACATAGAATTGACTCTTTCTCTCATAATAGATATCCAAATGACATTCCATGTAAATTAACTTCGTGATGACCTGATTTCCAAAGGTGGGATACGTAGGTAGTTCATGTAGGACTCATTCGATTTATTAGAAAAATTCTATTTGTATGCATGAACTACATTTCATTTGATTTCTATCTCAATAGGATATATGGGTGCCTTATGGTCTTGGTCGCATTGCTCAATCAGCTCCAAATATCCCTTACGAAGAAACTGGGCATAATATTTTAGAAGGTCTCAAAAATTCCAAATTTCGACACGAGAGTTTATCGACACATCTTCAACTAGTGTAGAATTTTTGAGGGGTCCTCAAAAGTTCCATCACAGAACTCGACACGAGAGTTCATCAATATATCTTTAACTGGGGTAGAATTTATGAGGTCTCAAAAATTACCTTATGATATGCCAAAGACGATGGATTTAGTAAAGGGTCTTCATTCAAATTACGCACGACATGACATTGATGGGCAAATATTTTTAGAAAGTTATTTTATTTTATGTGGACTAATGTATATGAACTTTACTTATTTAATTTTGTCTTCTAAACTACCATAGTTCGGAGGATTGTGCGATTTTCTAAAATCAAGCCAGGTAGGAGGAGCAACTCAGCAATAACAATTGACGCAAGTCAGCCTCACAAACTCACATTTTGTCTGTGGATACATCTCTACCACGGTTGTCAGGAGGATGACAGTTTACTTAACTCGTTTGCTTCATAATGTAGAAAACAGGTAAATATGATCTGGAAAAGAGGACCATGTACTGGGTAAAGCATCAAAGGATGACATAATGTGGCCAAGAGGGTCGTATATCGAGTAAGGCGTCGAAAGGATGACATGATCTGCCGAAAAGGCTACACTAGATAAAAGCTTAGGTGTGACAATATTTATCCAGCTGAGGAGGTCACACTTCAATTCCGCAACATCCGACATGGATGACATTTACATTCCGAGGAGGTCACACTTAAATTACACAACATATGAGGTGCATTATATTTACATGTTGAGGGGGCCATTAATCATTTTCAAACCTCCTAGGGAGCGAACTTTTTGAAAACCTTTCAAGATGATTGTGCTAAAAGCATCAAGGTTAAATCATTTTAAAAAACTGTCAAGAGCACAGACTATTCGAAACATCCAAGGAGGATGAAATATTTATGCCAATGTGGCCATTCATCATTTTCAAATTACTAAGGAGGCAAACATTTCAAAAAACCATCAAGGTTACGGTGCTATAAACATCAACAGGATATTGGTTTTAAGAATTGTTAAGGGGATGGACTTTTATAACAACTAGGAAGGATAAAAGATTACTAAGGCTACGAGTTTTAAAAAATGTTAAGAGACATTCATTGTTTAAAATGCCAAGGGGGCGAACTTTTCAAAAGTCCGTCAAGGTGACGGTGCTAAAAGCATCATGGTGATGTCATTTCAAAACTGTCAAGGGGACATAATTTTCAAAACATCTAAGGAGGATGACATGAAAATTCCAAGGTGTCTATTCATCATTTTCAAATCGCCAAAGAGGTGAACTTTTCAAAAACTAGTCAAGGTGACGGTACCAAGAGCGTCAAGGGGATGTTGATTTTTATGACCGTAAAGAGGAGACTTCTCTAACATCCGGGGAGAATGACATTTGTATGCATATGGGGCCAATCATTATAAACCACCAAAGGGGTGAAATTTTTGAAAACCGTCGAGATGACGGTACCAGAGCATTAGGGTGATACCATCCCACCAGAAAACATAATTTTGCTGAACAACCCAAGAGAGATAATTTTTTACAAGTCAAAGAGACCATCTACTCATTTTCGCTGCCAACCTATCAAGAGTGTTAATCTTGAATTGCCAAAAGGGTGAGTTTTTATGCAGGTTGATGCAGAGCAATGTGGAACTCTTTCTTAGCAATCACTCGAAATAAAGCGCTGAAGAGAGTCAAGCTCTCTGGAAAGGAGTTGGGGATCTCCTCGCACCACACTCAGGCCATGTCTTGTATTCTAACATTTCACCAAAGAGGTGCATCCGGTCAAGTTCGTACATAGGCATTTTCGTCTTTTTGAAATTGGATGATAAAATACTCAAAGTCTTCACAAATTATGATCTTGTAAACTCTCATGCATGGGTGTGAAGTTCACCACATTCAATAGATAAAAGGGTGCTAGCTTCTATTATGTATTCAAACTTTACATATCATTCGTCTCACGCTGCAAGTGTTTCCCGCATAAGGCATACCCCTTTCAACTAACTGAGTCATACTACAAGTGACCTGATTCTCGACAGCAGGGATATGTTGGCGAACTCAATACCAGAGATTCAGTCATGCTACAAACATCCATGTTTCTTATTCTGGAACTTGTGAGTTTCCTCATAATTCGATGCTAAGGTAGTTCCAAAAGGTTTTAAGTCGTGCATTAAAATTAGGTGTGTCGTGAACTACAAGTAGTCTGAATTCTCATATATCCTGAGATATGTATGAATCCTGATACTGGGGTCCGACCATAATTCCCTTTCAACTAAATGCATTTGGTATTTTCAAGAGATGAGTCCATTTGGGCTGATATAATCGAGTTTGATAATTTTCTTTGCCCATATTCTCTTTCATTATTCCTGGACAATAAAAGGGGAAGTTATTGACACCTAATTTTTTCCCTTTATAATTTTATTCAATTTGTTGGATTTTTTGAATTACAAACGGAGTAGAATATGTGTTTTTAAAAGCCAAAGGAATTTTACAAAAATACTTTGGTGACATTTAGTCATTCCATTTGACAAAATATAAAAAGGTATATATTTTGTATATTTTACTATATAAATCATGGTTTTAAAATACATTTAAACAATTATCTAATTAAATGTTTATATTAATAAATGTTAATTGACAAGTATTTATTTACCCCATTAAATCAAGAAATTAGATTGATTGAATTGTTACATTTCAATTTCTAATTCAAATTGACTTTACTAGCAATTGATTTTCAGAACAGGCTGTAATTGAAATGTGTAAATTAGTTTTCACAAAATCTAGTTATAATTGAAATGACTTTGGTTATTAAATTGAATCGTAGCCACATTTTGCAAAATTAACTACCTATACTAACCCCTTTTAATTTCTTCAATAATGGCTGAGACCAATTTAATTTTGCATTACTGGTCCCAATTTTGGGTGACCTGGTCAAAAACACATTTTAAACATCCCACCCCCTTTTTCTTTTTTTAATTTTCGCGATTTGCCGTTTCCTAGGGGAAAACTCTAGCCGCCATGTGTACCATTCTCTCTCTATTCGTCATAGTGCCAAAAATGGGATCGCCACTGCGGCATCTCAGCTTTTTGCATGCCAAGCATGGCCGGGCTAGGAAAGGCAATTAATGAATTTGTCCTTCCATCGTGTCTCCTCCAATACGAAGGAAGGCAAGGTTTCCACTCTTTCTTCCTTTTCTGCGAACACATAATGAATCTTGTTTGTTTACTATTTTGAATCCAGAATTTTCATTGGTTCTTAGATATTGGATGCGATTCAAGGTGAATTCCCTCTAATTTTCCAAGTCTCACATCGGTTTCCAAGCTTGAAACACTAGGATTTGGGGTTCTATATAAAGAACCCATTTCCACCGAATAATAAGGGTGACTCTAGCTTTCATTGAAGCATAACCCTATTAAGCATAACCCTGATTGTTTAGGGATTCGACTATATTTAGTTGGAACCCTCGAGTTGATTTTTGGTCCTTTAGTTCAAAACTTTCTGCTTCTTGCTTTTTGTGGCTGAGTTCGTGTCGTGTAGGAGCCAAGGAGGATTCCCCAACTTCAGTATCGACAAAGGTTGCACAACAAAAAGGTAATTACCTTCCATCGTTTATTTTCTGTTTTCTGTTTGTACGCAATTCTTGTGTTTTTTTTTTGTTCAGTTAGTAATTTGTGTAGCTTAATTTGTTAATTCTCATCTTGTGTAGACGATGTAGCTTAATTTGTAATGATCAGTTTGTGTGTACGCAATATTTGAGGCATTAACTTAGCTTTCACCTCTTTTTCTTGAGAAATGGATGTCTAGCCAACTGAATGGCTTGTTTCTAGTACAACTTGCCTTGTTTTAGTTGCTTATTATCTTCTGAACTATTGTGGTGTTATGTGGAATGAAAGAGGTCACTCCTATGAATGTCAAAATAGGAGATGGACATCAAAGTGTCCATCCCTCTACTTCCCTTTGAATTTCCTATTCTTATTCAATTCCTTTTCCTTTTCCTTTACCCCTTTGTGTGCTAAGTGCATTATTTGAGTCTCACAAAATGACTCCCCTTTTGTCTATTGTTTTATGTGTAAAGAACATGTACTTTTCAAGCATAAGTTTAAGAGGAGAATAATTCCTTTCCCTGCCCCCTTATTTGCTAAGTGTCATGCATTTTAGAGTTAGGAAAGTGTAATGGGTAGAGTCTAGGTGTAGTGAGCTCAAAGTGAGGATTTGAGTATCCCAATTCAGCCTTGCTATGGCTGCTCCTACACTGAGACTCCCCATTGCCCTTATCTGGGAACGTTTACTTTGATAACATTTGTTTTTATAGCCTGTGCAAGTGTGACTGGTTTTCTTCCCTTTTATCTCCTTTGTTTCTTTTCTTTTTTCTTCAGAGTGTACCGGTTATGTACCATGCGTATACATGGGGTGTATATTAGGCAACGATAGTTGGAACAATATGTTTTGTCGTTATGTGCATTTTGACTATTTTACTCATATCGACTCGATTCTCGAAGATAACATACGATTCTAGTAGAAGTTGAGAAATTAGAACTTTAAATAGTGTAAATGTTGACCAATAGTTGACTTTTGTGTAAACGGACCTTTTAGAAATTCCGTCGATTCCGTGAGGTTCGAAAGGTCAATTATGACTTGGTGGGATAGTTGGTTCGGTTCCCGAGACACTCAGGAGCATTTTTGGTATTAGGTTGGAAAGTTAGTTTTGGCCATTGAGGGTTCGCTTGGTAAAATAGACCTCTGATGGAAATTTCGAGACCACGAGTGAGTCTGTAGTGTGTTTTTATGTGTGGTTGCAATTTGGTTTGTGTTATTTGGCTTCCGAATGATTTTTGAGGGTTGAGTCAAAGTTCGGGAGAAAACAGAAAAATCTGGTGCTGTTGTTCTTATTTCCTTCTTCGCTATCGCGAGGAAGGGGGCGCGATCACGAGCCTTGATGAAATCAAGTTCTCGCGATCGCGGTGGTGTTGGATGTGATCACGTGGACACGCTGTTGAAAGCTAGATCCACATGAGGTGTGTAATGCATAGCTAAAAAACGCCAGTCACTATCTGAATGACTAAACAAATACCAGCTAACGAACCGAACCCCCACCAATAACTAAGATTGCTCGGGGTTGGATAATCTATCAAATGCTGATTAAGTGTAGAGGATATAGGTTGTTTAAGAAGGGAGAGTTGAAGTGCTTCACAGTCGCATGGTATCTCTCGCGATCACGAAGTGTATTTATGGGTCGGGTCAAGTTAACCCTTCGTGATCGCGACGGGGTCTCGCGAACGCGAAGGAGCCACTGTAGGTGCAGGATAAATGAGCCCTAGCCGACTTTTAGACCCCATTTTCCATTTCCAAAGTTCTTAGTTTGGTTTTGAGGAGATTCAAGGTGTTTCTCATAGGTAATTTCTAAACCCTAAAACTAGTTACTTCTATTGTTATATTCCTCTATTTTAGACTTTAGTCCATGTTTTGGAGAGTGAAAAAGAGGGTTGACTTGTTGAGAATAAGAGAGCTTAAATTTGAAGAATTAGGGGTTGTGAATTGGTTTATGGAAATGGGTGTTATATATTAGTGATGTAATGGACTAGTAGATGTTAATTTATTGATCAATTTCATGTTTAAAACTATTTGGCGATTTGGGGGAAATTCTAGGGTTTATACTAATTGGGGTTTTGAATTTGAACAAGGTAATTGACCTATTATTGTTTTAATTACGCAATTGGAGAGTAGAATTGAACTTCTAGAATATTAGTTTACCAATTTCATCTTTTAATTAATGTTTTACCCTCGTGGGCCCACTTTTCTATTTTTTCATAGTTGGTTGGATTCGAAGAACAGTCTAGTGTTATGGGTGTTGTCCGTTTATGTTCTAACTTGGATTGCTATAATGATTAGACTCCGAGTATTACCGAGACTCGCAGAGAGTCAAGGCTCTTTTGTGATCGTGTGTGGATTCTGCTTGGCATCCAGGTAGGTTATGGCTTACCTTCTGGTTAGACTTTAGTTAGCAAAACGTATGTTTAGTTAGATACTGTTGGAGAAAGCATGTAAGCCTTAGGGCATGAAGTTGGGATGGATTACTTAGGTTGGATACTATTGACTATTTGTGACTTGTTGCCTCTTTGTGATTGGTGGACTTGTACGTAGTTACCATACAGTACTTGTGATATATTTATCTGTCATTCATCTTAGTATTATCATAGATAGAGAAACAAACTTAACTTGATACTGATATTGTGATATGTGTCCATGTGTGGCACGATTGAGATTTGATTATGATTCACACTTAGATTGATACATGCATATCATTCATACACATTATACATGAATCATTGTTGTGAACTATGATTTGACATTAAAAATGGTAGAGGGAAAGTGAAATACCAAAGGCTTCCTATTATAGTGTTTGCTACATGCTTATTTCGTATGGCCTCTCTTGCATGTATAATTGTTGTTACCGATGTGGTCCGAAGGGAAAGTGTTCCGGACTTGGCATTGTACAAATTTAGGAATAAGGTCAGATTGGTAATTTTTTTACGGATGTTGTTATATTTATTTATCTCATGATTAGTGCTGAATTTGACATTCATACATGCATTCATCCTCATTTCAATGATGCATTGACATACATGTGATTGGCGTGATGGTGATGCCACGATATTGATATTACCTGTGATTGGCGTAATGGTGATAAGTGAGAAAGAAACAACATTTATTTTTATGACATAATATTTATGTAGCCATTCTATGCTGAATGATATGGAATGGCTAATGGTGTGGTGGGTGGAAGAGTCACTCTAGGTTGTGTGATACAGAGTGACTGGTACATGGACTTCGCGGGTCTCCCATGGTTCATGACTGCTGGGACGATGATATATTCCGCCCCGAGCATGTATGTACGACAGGAGACAGTTGTCCAGTACATTTTCACATTACATCCACTCATACCTCTGATTCTGGTTGTTATTTTCATGGTATTGTGTGATGCGGTTCAACCTTGATTCCTTAATTGTTAATACACTTGAGATGGTGGTTGCTTGTTAATCTCTTACTTAGGCACTCGATGGATTTGAGGACTAGAGATTCCACCTACGCTATGACTGTAGACTACTAGACCTAGTGTAATTCACCTTGTTGCAAGTCTTACGTGGGTGTGCTTATTTTCATATTCCTTGGATTCTGACTGGATTTGTACTTGATTGCGAGCATGTCTATTCTTCAGTTTCTTCCTTTATATATGTTAGCTAACTGTTTTCGGCCTATGATACCTACCAGTATAGTGTGTAAACTGATACTATTCTTGCTACATCCTTTTCGAGGTGTAGAGTTGTTGCAGGAACTTCAGCGAGGTTCGATTAGCTTTTAAGGATCTCATGGAGTTCATCTAGATTTCTCTGTTTAATTCTCTTTCTAAACAACAGTGTATTCTGGTTGTAGTTGTAATTTTCATTCAAGTTGTATACTTAGAAGCCCTTGTACTATTCAGATCAGATCCCTTGGGTAAGTTAGTGTGTTCCGCATTTTTATGTATCTATGTTTTTAGACATCTATTGTTCTTCTTATGTATTTATGTTTTGGGTGAATCTTTAAGAAATTGGTTCGCTTACCGAGGTGGAGAATGCTAGGTGTCCGCATGACTTAGTCATTTGGGTCGTGACATTAGTCCTTCAGGTCATAGGAACATATTAGGAAAGAGATGTTTGGATGCAAACGTGCTCAGCCAGGGTCATTACATTGTTGTCTCAGGTTTGCGAATAGAAAGCAACACAAATCCTCCTAAAAGAGAACACCGAAGAAAATGCTTTAGAAAATTTATCTCCCGCTTTCGATCTTACAAAAGAAGAAACACAATAGTGGGCCTAGTCCACCCAGTCATTGATCGGTATGTGGTGAACTCTCTTCATCAAATATGGGATTGGCGCAACTTTTTTGTTAACTATTTGCAGCATGGAACATTTCCCAAGGACAAGAAATCCTGCAGAAAACTTAAGAACATAACATCTCACTATTGCATTGTCGAAGAAATGGGGGATTTATATAGTTGGACCACTACCAACTGCCCTATGTCAGGTTCAATTTTTGCTCATCTTGACTGATAACTTCAACAAAGGGGTAGAACCAGGATCTTTCTCCCAAATATTGGAAAGAGAAGTCATCAACTTCATAACAAGAAACATCATTAGTTGATACGACATCTTGAAGAAAATAGTCTGCAGAGTCATGCCCCAGTTTGTTTATAAAAAATGAGCAAGTTTTTCAAAGACTGGAAAATCAAGGGAATAACTTCAAATTTGTACCATTTGACAATAACCTACACGTTCGAGCCATCAGAGCTCCCCCACTGCCCTCTCATAGGGGTTGGATTGGTTATGTATTCTCCATGGCATACCTCACGGGAGCTCCACTAGCAAAACAACTGCTTGTACCGCCGTCAACGGCTGCGTCTTCATTGTACAAATAGAAATCTCAATCGCCTGACATATTTCGCGTTAAGGCATGGCAACGGGTAAAGGTACCAGTGGAAAGTGGAGCAAGAGCGTTACCGATCTTGATGAGCTTAATGATGGTATTGAATTAGGGTTTGGATTTGATTTGGCTAAAATGGATCAATGATTTTCTGATACTTTCCCGACGTAAGGCTTATTTTACGTTGTCAATAAACAATACGACAATACTCTTTCTAAGACCTTTTTTATTATCGGTCATCTCCAATTGTGATTCAACCCCTCCTCCTGGCAGTCCCCACACCATTGTCGATCCATGAGATAATCCCCAGGCAGTGAAGATAAAGTTGCGGCAATGGGCACAAGTGGTGGCATGTGTGGTGCGTCAATCTTTATATTAATGAATGCTGGAATTAACATAATGACAAAAGGAAAAGCAGTCAAGTCACACATATACTCAGAGAGGGGAACACCTTGGCAGATTTTTTCACTAACCTGATTTTAAACTTTACAGGTAACTATCAGTTCAACTCTTTTCAGGAGATAGCTACAGTTGGGAAAATAATAAATCTGGACAAGCAACACACTCCAAACATCATATCAAGAGTACTCAGAAAAAGATCACCTGACTAAGACCACTTTAACAGAATAATCCGGTTGTGAACTAGATGCCTGATCCAGATAAGTAGCTGGAATACATGTTAATGTATGGATGATTTGATTATCTGCAGGTTTGTTCTAGTGGTGGTATTAACATTTTGATGTTCATTCCATTGGGACAAAAGTGTGGATGATTCAGATCATATCTTACAGTTAAAAAGTTAGAGATGATATCATATGGAAAGCTACTACACAAGGATTACAAGCTGAAGTTGGAAGAATGCAAAACTTTTTTGATTACCTAAAGAAGGTTCAATTGGATTTAATTACATTGCACCTGGTGAGAGCTTTGAGGTGTGCAGACATGGCATCAATCCGAGGCATTGAAACTGCTTACACAACTCTACTGCTGCTTTCATTTTTGGCCTGTTTTTGTTACTATATTCTTGTTTTTGTTTCTTTTCTTTAGTTTTATACTGCATGTTCAAAGAAACTGTAAAGGCCATGTGATTGTATATTAAGGGTCTGATTACGACCAGTTTTTCTTAAATCAGTTCAATAAGCCAAATGAAACAAAAAGAATGTGTAACTAGGGGTGTTCACAAACCAAAATAGATCCAAACCGCAATCGAATCAAATTGATCAAATAAACTGATAGTTGTTTGTGTTTGAGTTTGGTTTGGTTTGGTTAAATTTTTAAAAACTAATAATATTTGGTTTGGTTTTGATTTCATGAAAAACAAACCGAAGAAAAAAAACGAACCGAACCGACAAATCATATACATAATTTTTATAATTGTATATATAAGATATATTAATTTTTATAAGTATAAATATTTTGATTATTTTTTTATCAAATTTTCTTTATCTCTAATGGACTAATCAACTTCTCATTTCTAACTAAAAGAGATCCATGAAATCCAATCTCATTAATTCACAGAAACATTTATGAGATTTAGCTAAAAAAGATTGTGTTTCTTATAAACTTTATTCACTTGATTAAATGTTATAGATCTTAAGATATTTTCTCCATAATCCAGATAGTGAGCTTAGTTAGCCCAACATAGGTTGTTAACCAAAAAGAGGAAGTTCCCGTGAAAACAGAAAAAGAAAATTATAGCTCTTACAATAAAAAAGTAATAATAACAAATTATAGGTTGAAAAAAAAATGAAAAAGTCTTTCTTAATCGTAGGAAGAAAAATGAAAGAGAGAAATACTATTAAATTTCTTAAAAAATGAAAAATCGAACCAAACCAACCCAAACCGACAACAACCAAACCAATAGATATATATATTATACTTGATTTGGTTTGGTTTTAATAATTAAAAAACCGATTACAATGGTCTGATTTTGGTTTTAACCAAAAACCGGACACCCCTATTCATAGCCTCACAGTGGCTGATACTTATTACAAATTAGTACCTTTCGAATTTAATATCCGGTTATGTACTCACTTCATAGCACGACCATCATCTATCATAATAAAGTCCTTGAGACTCTTTATGTATTCTCAGATTCAATTTCCTTTCTTTGATTTGGTATAACAACACAAGTATGTTTATCACAATCTAGGTCGCATTGTCCTTTTCTTCCTTACATTTACCCCCAAGTGGAAAACAAAATAGACATAAGAGTTACATTATTATAAGGTACCATTTTAACAATTTCATTCAAATGGACTCATATCTTCATTTCCAATAGACCGGTGTTCAGAGAGCAGTACACGTGTAGAAGCAGGACTAAGAGACCATTGAACTAAGATTTAATTATGACATTCTGTCATCTTCACTATTTGATTTGGAAGGTGTGATAATCCGATGAATGAGCCAGAGAGAAAATAAAGTGTAGAAATAACTTTTCATTTCAATAATTAAATCACTAAACCACTACATCTTTTCCGAAATCTAAGAGGGGAAATGTGCCTAAACAAATGAATTTGACTGCATCCTCCAAAATTTGCAAGCACAGATTTCCCAGTAATGAAAAAATTAAGCAGCCTACACTCCTACTTACATGAATTGCTAACTTTTTACATTTCGTATGCAGAGCATCCGTACGTCTTTCACGTCCACCAAATACCTCTGACGGTCAATGTCCATGCATGAAAACTGCTTCATCAGCAAACCAATTGTCTCTTCATCGACATCTAACAAACGAGATATTTCCTTCCCTTATCGAACCACCTTCATGATTCCAAGCTCGGTGCCCGAGATGTTTCTTGCCTCCAATATTAGAGCAAATTGCCAACTTAGATGCCCAGATGATGATATCATAGTTCACATTTTCATAGCTACCCAATATCTGTGAACTCTGGAAACACTGACCAATCGTCAAGTCCTGATATAAAGTCAGGAACATATTCATGTCGGAGTACATCCTCAACCCCTGCATTAAATTCTGAGTTTAGGTCTAACAGGGTCCTGTCTTCAAAACCATTTCCACTTTCTGTAAGGAATGATAATCCCACATCAGCTGTTGGACAGGAATCATCAGACACAGATGGTATTGGTGGCAACACTAGATCCTTGGTCCGACCAACATCACTAGATTCTGTTGATATCTTTCTAGACTTAGATTTCGAAACCTTCACCAAATCAGAAGGCTTATGCTTCCCTAGAAATTGTGATTTCACTGGAGTACGTGACTTGGCATCTCCAATAGGGAAAGCAAGGGAAGCCCAATCTGAACAACCTTCACTACTTGATGCAGCCCTGAAAGCAGAAAATTAGCATGTAAATACTACTCCCTGCATAAATATGGATTTAAATGGGAATATTGATTAATCTGGATCAATGTGCCCATTGAATTTGAAGTACTACCAACTTCAACAGTGCTTCCAAAATTACATACAGTATATCAAGGATAAAGCTCCGTTTGAATTTATCTTTTCAAACTCAAGTATGTAAGAGAATATCTATAGATTATTGAGCTTGAAATAGCATGGATGAACGTTGCACTTTCTTTCAGCACAACTTCCTGCCTTGGTTGGTTCTTAGAAGAAAAATGTGAATGGTCTCTAAATGGAGAATTTGGAGCACCCGACCAAAATAAAGTACTAGAATGTGAAAGACCTAGAATCTTTTCCAGTTCTTATATTTCTAATTAAAATGTGAATTTCATTTCTTAATTGTATGATCACGAAAAATAGATGAAGACTATCAAGTTTAACACCATGATATAGAAGAAAATTAATTGCCCAAAAGTCATTATAATGACTCAAAACTTCCGGGATTGCATATACTTTTAAAAACTAAAAGTAATTTCTTATATAATTTAACCTAAGAAAGAGGTCTGTGTAACTTCATTGGACAATTCAAACCACTTAATTAAGTTGCCATTTGACTCTGTTCACTTAACTGAAAGCATGCAACAAGCTAGAGTTGCATGATTACATACCAGAATCGGTTTTCAGCCATAATCTGGGAAGACTTGAAATGATGATGCTCAGCTATTCTCATTCTTGAAGGCAATGGAGATTCAGGACCAGGTATTTTGACAGTTATGGGATATGGCAAGGAAATTGTCTTATCATCTTTCTCTGGCCCAAATTCCAGTGTAATATCCAAATGCTCAGCAGGAAAAGAAGCTTCTTCTCTCTGGTCACAAATGGAGATTCTCTCATCACTTTGTGCTTTCTTCTCGTCAGAGAGAGCAACTGCTACTAACTTGGCGCATATACTTAAATTAGAAAATCTCTTTACAGGTGGACCCATTGAGTAATTTGTCGAAACACGGTTCATAATTGGTGTATATAAATTTCCAGAATGGCAGAATCCATTCTGGGAAGACGAGAATGTATTTGTGTAGCTTTTCCGCACTTTCCACACAGAGGAAAGAAGGGCAAAGAAATGGTTTTGAAGAAGCGGCTCACGATCTGGGATCTCTGTTGCAATATCCAACACCAGTCGGACATTATCCTGAAAAGAGGACCAGAAAAGTTAGCCATTTATAAACATTACCCTTTTCTTTCCCAGGGGGAAGGCAGTTTGATTAAGCATTACACTGCTATGGCAAAACTTAATTCTTTCAAACTTCAAAAAACTACTCGAAGGTCTTTTACAGCAGCTGATTGGCTTGGCCAGCTACAGAAAGGTTGATGGGACCCTTTCACTCAACAAATTCACCATTCAATTATCAAATAGAAGCTTGAAGTAAATTTTTCTACTTTCCCTTGGTATCCTAAAACCACCCCATCCCCAAACACCACAATTTGCCAATTCGGTGTCAAGCGAAGTCCAGTTTTACAACTAAAGAGCATATCTGCAGAATATTTGAAAAATACAAGGATTAAATCATTCCGTTAAGCATACAAGACTTCCACACATATATATTGGTCTATAGCGTCTGTGTACAGAGGAAGCGCGATGTCAAATAACTTACTATCATACATATATTAAAAGATGCTTGACCAAAAACTCAGAAAAGAAGAAGAAAAGAACATGCACAAAAAAGCAACCAAGCAAAGGAAAAAAAAAAGATATTGACTAAATGGAGAGCCTAAAAGCAAAATGATTTAAAAGCCATTAAGAGAGATTCTTCTGCCAAAAGAGTTTTTTTGATGTAGGATATCATAAAAAGCATCAAGAAGATGCTGAAAAGATTACAAAAGGAAAAGTTTTGTTCAGATTATTTACAACTTGAGTGCTACAAAACTAGAGCTGACAAAATCCAAAAGTCAATCAGAGTTATTTACAGGGCAGAGTTTAGCTCAACTAAAAAGATTAACTAAGCATCTAGCCTTTAGATAGCAGTTTGAAGTTGATAACCCATCAAAACATTTGCGATTCATTTCCATCCAAATATACCAAGATATGCTTGCAGGTACCGTAATCCAGATCTTTTTGATGGCAAAAATCCAGCTCACATAGGCTCTGGCAGTGAAGGGCATAAACCAGTTCAGTCCAATAATAATGAGAAACATGTTCCAGATGTCTGCAGCCATTGAGCAGTGAAGAAACAAATGGTTGATGGATTTTGTGTCTGATTGGCACATGAAACACCTGTTAGCTAGTTGAAAAGTCCTAATTAGGTTATCCTGGGTGAGGCAAGCACCCTTTAAAACTAACCAGCTGAAGCATCTCACTTTGGTTGGCAATTTTGTCTTCCATACTAGTTACAATGGCCATAAGTCAATCACCATTTTATTGGAGCACCTGTCATCATATCCTGCTTTAACTGAGTAGAAAGCATCCTTGAGTTCCCCATTTCATTTTGTCCCTGTACTCTCTGTTAACAATACATTCTTCCAACATTTCAGCAAATCTATGAGTTCATCCACCATTCAATCTTGCAAATTCCTCTTAAGATTTAGATTCTGTGAACTGCACTCTCTATTGTAAGCAATTTTGGATTTACTACAATTAGAAAGAGACTGTTTATTTGGCAGAAATGCAAGCTAAGGCTGTGTACAATAGACCCTTGTGGTCCGGCTCTTCCCCAGACCCCGCGCGTAGCGGGAGCTTAGTGCACCAGTCTGCCCTTTTAGATTTGGGTGGTTGGAGACTTGGGTTCGAACCTCCGCCTCAAGATTTTATTTAGCGGGAGCTTAGTGCACCGGGATGCCCTTTTAGAAAGAGACTGTTTATGCTCTTCCATAACCCTATATCGTCAGGTGCTCTGACAACTTTAGTACTTCAGTGCTTGAGTCTCCCATATTTTGCTATGGTAATCTCCTTCCATACCCCAACATCCTCTTGATTAAATTTCCAGTGCCATTTCATCGGCATGCTTTTGTTGTGTAAGACTTAAATCTTTGACTCCAAATCGTTCTTCAGGAAGCAAGACTTTAGACTATTTCATAAGATGTTCTTGTGACCCAGACTGTTCGCTTCCCATGACTTTAGACTAATTGGATTTACAACAATTAGAAAAAGACTGTTTATGCTCTTCCATAACCCTATACCGTCAGGTGCTCTGACAACTTTAGTACTCTAGTGCTTGAGTCTCCAATATTTTGCTATGATAATCTCCTTCCATACCCCAACATCATCTTGATTAAATTTCCAGTGCTATTTCATCGGCATGCTTTTGTTGAGTTAGACTTAGGTCTTTGACTCCAAGTCCACCATGTTCTACAGGAAGCATGACTTTAGATTATTTCATCACATGGTTCTTGTGACCCAGACTGTTCGCTTCCCATATCCAGCTGCTCTCGAATCTTTGTGAGATAGGTACTATTTCTGCCATTCAAAGTGAGGTACCATGGTGTATGTTGTTTGCAGATGACATAATACTGATCGACAAGACTCGCGACAGAGTTAAATCTAGGTTGAAGGTTTGGAGACAGACTCTAGAGTCTAAAGGGTCCGAGTTGAGTAGGACGAAAATCGAGTACTTGGAGTACAAGTTCAGTGATGTACCGCATGAGGTTGACGTGGAAGTGAAGCTTGATACACATGTCATCCCTAAGAGAGGAAGTTTTAAGTATATGGGATCTTTAATCCAAGGTGATGAGGAGATCGACGATGATGTCACATACCGTATTGGAGCAGAGTGGATGAAATGGAAGCTCGCCGCCGAAGTCTTGTGTGGTAAGAAGATACCACTTAAACTCAAAGGTAAGTTATATAGAGTGATGGTTAGACCGACTTTTTTGTATGGGTCGTACTGTTGGCCAGTTAAGAACTCTCATGTCCAGAAAATGAGAGTTGCGGAAGTGAGGATGATGTGGTGGATGTGTGGGCAACAAGATTAGGAATGAAGATATACTAAACAAGGTGTGGGTGGCCTTTGTGATGGACAAGATGAGGGAGACGAGACTGAGATGGTTCGGGCATGTGAAAAGTGCAGATGCCCCGATGGGGAGGTGTGAGAGATTGGCAGTGATGGATTTAAAGACAAGTTAAGGTAGGCCAAGAAGTATTGGGGAGCGTGATTAAACATGACATGGCGCAACTTACCGAGGACATGACCTTAGATAGGAAGATAAGGAGGTCGCGAATTAGAGTGAAGGTAGTTGAGTGTTGTCTCACTCTCCTGGGGATATGTGTGGTGGGTAGATAGTATTAGCATTATTCTCGTAGTTTCTGGCATTGGATTCTTGCTATTATTGTTTGTTTCGTGTGCTTTGGTTATCGCTCTATTTTGCTCGAGATGCTATGTTGCTTTCTCTATTGTTGGTTAATGTCTTATTTGCTATGCCTTTTTAAATATGTATTGTATTTTTTTCCTTATTATGTGTTATTTGAGCCCCCGCCTTTCGGGAACCTCTCTATCCCCTCGAGGTAGGGGTAAGGTCTGCGTACTTTCTACCCTCTCCAGACCCCACATGTGAAAATGTACTGGGTATGTTGTTGTACTGTTTCTGTCATGTGGCAAGGTTTCTCGAATTTCTCAATTACTACTATCCAAATCTCTGTGGACTTGTTTATGGCACCTAGAGGCAGGCCCAAATAAATAGTGAGGAAGAAGCTTGTGCTACAGCCCATAATTTCTTCTAGCTCCATCAGGAAACCATATTCACCAGTAGATAAAACTTTTGAGCATATTGAAGTGTAGACCAGGCATTGCCTCAAATATCATAAGAGTGAGCTTTAGATAAAGGACTTGAGAATTGAGACCTTTCTGGTCAACAAGCGGTGAGTATCATCTGCAAATAATAGGTGTGACACGGAGTGTTCCTTACCCACTATGAACCCTTCAAGCCATTGGAGTTGCTTGGCTTTTTCAAACATCCTACTAAATCCTTCCATATCCCGTATAAAGAGAGGGAAATAGAGGGTCCTCTGCCTTATCCCTTTCTTGGGGAAAAAGAAACCCAATCGAGTTCTATTAACAAGAGCTAACTAAAGTAGTGACAAAAATGCTCCCAGACACTCTTTCCTGGAAACTGCGAAATTGGTATGGCCATTAGTGATACCAATTCATCCCACAATCTTGTTCTTTTCGGTTGGAGTGTGGCTCATAACTCTGATGAAATACCATCTGGTAGTTACCTTAACCCCTTCAAGCATTGTGGAAATAGAATAAGAACCTAGTTGCACATCAGTGCATGTCCAAAATCTCTTTTCCCAGAAGTTAGTGATCCCATCACCGGAACAATTGTCTTCAAATTCTGCCCAATCTAACCGGAACAATTGGCTTCAAATTCTGCCCAATCTACTTATCTAGAACCCCAAATGTCTTGTTAAAGCCGGTGTAAGTCCTTAGTTTTTGTTTCCTGCAACAAAAAATGTCTGCATCAACTTGTGTACCATAAATTTGATAACACATCTCTTACTACTATTATTTAGCCCTTGCACGTTCCAGCTAATAGCTTTGACTTTCGTTCTGAGAGAGCTTTTTGCTTCCTACCCCTTATAGGTCTTTTCCTCCTTTTCATAATTGACTGGGCTTTTGAGATTCTTTACCTCATTTTTCCTTTCTTTTTTCATTTTCTTCCCTGCACTCGTCCTGCTTCATTGGTGTAGAAGTTGTTCCCTCCTCAAAATCATATCAAGGATTTCTTGTTCAAACCCAAAGATATTCACTCCAAAAGCTTTGCAAGCTTTTTCCTTAACAATTTTGCACCGAAATTGTCCCATTATAGTTGGATTGGCGATGTGATCGTTCTGTGGACTATCATAGTGCCAACGTAATGGTAGATGGTTGCCTGGAAGATTAGAGAGCTTAGAGTTAGAAGCACTAACCCATGTAAATGTGAGCTTTATGGATGAAGTGAGAAAATTGTCATGCATTGAGGCTGGTCTACTTCATCATCAACCTCGTGTATAACTTCATCGGCAACTTAGGCGGAAGATTCTATAGCCTGCTTTTTCTCATACTGAGGGGTCTACGACGAGCTGGGTATATAACTTGACATTCCTGGATTTAAATTATTAAATTGCGTTGACCTAGTTGGTCTCTGTTCCATTTTCCGTATTCTCTTACCAATATTTTCCCTTTTTTACTTTTTGGTCCCTTCTAATAATAGGTATATTGGTACATAAAATGAGCATGATTCAAAAGTTGCTTGGTATTGAGGAACCCAACAGATCTTTTAAAAATATTTTTGAAGAGGCCAAGTGTTTAGTGGCAGGTCGGTCAACGACTAATTCTACGACGCTCGATGAAGTCATAGGCTTTGGGATAGACCCCTGATCCATAACATATATCTTCTAAGCTTTCCCTACAATTGCCAAGCTGGAATGACCATTAGTGATAATGAGAATTTCAAAAACACAAACATTTACCTTCAATTCATTCCTCTCGGGAGGTTCATGTTCCAAATTCTTCACATATGTGAGCCCAGAGAAGGTGAGACCTTTCTCTTGGTATCTTCGGCGGTGCCGATATATCCCCTACACCTCTTTGATGGTTTTGAGGGCATTTTCTGACCATGCATGCATAAGAATGCCAAATGCTCTGATCTATCGATGATCTGCTCATTACGTAGTGTGTTTAATACTGGCCACCGGCAACCACCATTCAAGGTCAATCATCCTCCACTCCAAAAAAAATCTCCGACCTGGACTTTTTTGCCTCTAGCCTAATGGGAGTTCAAAGAGATTTTGATTTTGAAAGAGAGGTTTCACTTGAGGTTTGTTGTTAACCTCCACCTACGAAGGAACCAGCTGTGGATAACTCTCGTTTCCGAGCTCGGATGGAAGGGATCACTGAAGTTTCTGTTATGGCAATAAGATAGGAATTGAAGGTTTTCATATCGAGCATTGTTGTCCTCCTATGTAGAATGAAGTGTCAGCTTCGGTCATTTTTTATGTTAGTTGCATCTACGTAAGACCTTTCGCTGCTAATGAACCGATTTAAAGCTAGATTGCAAGGTTTAGTTAAAAACCTGAGAATCTTCTCTGCCACTTCACCCCAACCGCAGTTGTAATCCACCTTACGAAGTGACCATGAATGTTGAATTTTAGATAAACTCTACAAAGGTAAAACTGAATCTTCCTTCCCCATATTTTACATATGTTTCTTTTGTTCCTTGACACTGATTTGAGTGCTTCACTAATCCATCATAGTTTTTATCGTCTATCTTAAGCCTACTGGTAAATCAATGTCCTTTCTTGACTAGGATGAAACAACGTGTATGGCCTTCTCTAACATCGGTTAATTCAAAGGATTTCTTGTTGCCCAAGAAGAAAGTTTTCTTTTCCATCAGAGAGTTGATGATAAATTCACCGGAAACTTCTTTGTGATGGCACAACTTTCAAGAAAAACAAGTTAAGAGAGTCTTAATCCAAAGGAAGAAGCTTTAAGTAAAAGGTCGTATAAGATAAAAAAGAGCATCTTATCATATTCCAACTAGAAGCACATACTAATCAGGGTGGAGTGGAAGAAACACTCACTACACAATATATTCTTCTCTATCATTAGGTCAAAACAATTTGCCATGTTTTTTACAGTGTTGTCAAAGGCGCTTAAGCCCTGAAGCGAGGCTCAAAACATGTTGAGCGCTTCGCCTCGCTTTATGTGCGCTTCACTGTCATCATCAAGGCCCTAAGACATACATTTCCTTGCCAATGAGCCTCTCTTGAAGAGGTGACACTAGATAATTGATATTTCACTTTATTGTTATGTTTTTACAATTTCTTTGTCCATATATTTGTCATTCATGCTTATTATTAATAATCTTGGACTAAACATACATATATTTGTATATTTTCACCCTTGCGCCTTTTTCATTAAAGACTACGCTTTATTTGCGCTTTGCACTTAAAGCCCAAGCTGACCTTAGAGCTTTTTTGCGCTTTTCGCTTTTGATAACACTGGTTTTTTATAACTCTCCATGCAACGTTGATCATTTGTCAATCATGCGTCTCTAATAGAAGTTACAAAATTAATCCAAGAAAACATTACCCGCTAAGCTAAAACTTGGCCAATTTAAGCTAAGTACATAAGTACATAGCCCAAACTGACCCATGAGAAACCTTGTCAAAATATTTTTAAAAAAGAATGTCTTTGTTTGATATATTATATAACCTTAATAGAGAAAAAGTAGTAGTAGTTTTGTTTGGTGATTACACAAATTGCAAGAAAACAAATAACAAAGAATTAAAACTTGGTAAAAGTTTTGGGGGGAGGGGTGTTAAGCTATGACCCATTGCTTTGCCCATCTTGAACTAACCCAAGTAAACGTTTGGGTGGGCCTTTAGCCCAACCCGCTTGTTTGACACCCCTAATCTCTTGACACATATATCAATGTCCCCAAATCAGAAATAAGAATGCAACATAAAGCACAAAAAATATGAGAAGTGATAATTTAATCATAAACAGTTGTGTTCAAGTTAAATACAACTTCGAGTGGGACCTAAAAGTTACCATCCAAAATAGTTTCTCAACCTCAGTCATTCTATCTCCTGTGGTTTCATTATTTGTGAGGTCCCTACCCTCAACACAAGAATAGAGGAAGAGGCACTGGAAATTCTTCTTAGTTTTAACCTTTTGTTCTACTCTTTGACTAATGATGAGTCTTTGTTTCTTTTATTCTTTTTTTTAATTTAATAATCTCCCCCAAAAGAAAGGGAGATGAAATAGAAATCTAGCTTACCTCAGTCACTTTGAGAAGACCTTTTATAGTGCCAGTATTGTTGGATCTATCATTTACACTGTCTGCGGCAGATAACACATATCTCTGTATGAGTTCCCTAAACCTCTCACAACAATGAAGAGGGTGACGGTATCTTCCTCTATAAACTCCACCAGCAGTCATTCCATACAAGATATCACTCACCAAGCTCCAGTGAGGACCATACTCATGAACAGAAGCACAAAGTACAGCGTCTTCTTGTGGCAACCATGAATCAGCTGATGGAAAATAATCTTTAGACCATGTTTTACCTTTCCTAATCGGCCTTTCTGATTTAATAGTAAGAACTCGTTTTACAGGCATTTGACTGATCGAGATTTTCCCTCCCATCTTGCTTCTGCTTATTGGTCTGAGTTCGATGTCCATTGTGCCAACATCATACTGCTTCAATTCTTTAGATTCAACCTGCCGCTTTCCATGATATGTTGAATGTATTACCAGAGAAGATACCTCAGAGTACTTCAGTTTTTTAGACTTCTTGGCGCCTTTCACCTCCTCATCATATGTTGCTGGTTTACGCTTTCTCTCTTGAGCAGAATCCGGCGTCGTAACTGGCTCACTGGATAGAATATCGTCATCTATAGGCATCAACTCTGTTGAAGACCCTTCCTTCAAAGCTTGACGTTCAGAAGCTAGACCTCCTTTTTTCAAAGATTTGAACTTTGTTTTCTTCGCCTTCTTCTTTGACTTGGTTTTTGGAACAGAAGATGTATGCCT
Organism: Anisodus tanguticus; assembly: GCA_034509755.1. Taxonomy (NCBI): domain Eukaryota; kingdom Viridiplantae; phylum Streptophyta; class Magnoliopsida; order Solanales; family Solanaceae; genus Anisodus; species Anisodus tanguticus. The sequence goes on along the minus strand of CM067548.1, from coordinate 15,073,387 downwards.
GCAGAGCATATTGCAGTTGAAAATCAGTAAAAAAACATAGTCAAAGTCAGTTAGCTTACTTTCGAAGGAGTAAAAAATAACCGAAGCGCAAGGAAAGCTACTCTAACCTCCATTCCAACACAACGGATTAAAAGAACATAAAAAGCAACTGACATGAATGAGAGACAGACAGCACCTCCAAATATTAATACCATTCACTCATATTTTAATTAAGTGACGGCAACCAACTAGTAAACTTGATTTTATTATAAGGAGCTAGTAAACTTGATTAGTTCAAACCGTAACATTACCAGCACAGAAAATCAAAATCACATATAATCCAGGACGGGCTAACTAGCAGTAGTACAAATTATTGACGCCATCAGCATAGTAACCTAAAGCAACCATGTTCAACTTGAAGATAGCTGTACGACAGAGAATAAGGACCATCAATTCATTTTCAAAAAAACAAATAAGGACCATCAGTAATCTACTTAATCACATCGACACCATTTTAGGAGAATTTCATATGTTCTTCCAACTTCATGAAATTTTAAAATAACCCATGCAACTTTTCACAAGTTGGCACTTGGCAGTAAAAGAATCAAATCCTCAGTTCCAACATTTCTTAAAGAAATTAATATTATCTTTGTATCTGGAGATTTGTCCACTCCATACGGACAGTTATTGGTTGATGCAGTGTTTAAGATCCTTGCACTTGATCTAACCAGTATAGTTTCTTTCTTATCTCTTCTTCATCGCAGATTCTATCAGCACCAGAAAGAAAAACAGACTACTAGACTTTCCTTCCTAACAGATCTAGGAAATCCATTAGTTGGTTCAGACTTCCTATTGAACTACTTCTACACCAGAAGAACAAATTCAAACAACTATCTTTTAGTCTAGAAATAGGAGATCTATGTCCTTCAAAATAGGCCTTGTTCCTTTCCAGCTGTATTGTCCAGAAAATGGACAATGTAATAGTCCTCCATATCTGCTTACAAGTTACCTGTTGTTGCCAACTTTGTAATAAGCGCCTCACATTCTGAGGCATAACCCATGTAATACTACAGATACTTAGAAATAACTCCCGGCACTGTTTGGCAACTCTGCAACAGATAAACAGGTGCTCCACTGTTTCTAGATCTTCTCGACACAGGTAGCATCTATTGCATAATACAAGACCCTTTTTTTGCAGATTATTTTGTGTTAAACATGCCCACATGCCGCTTTAATAGGAGCCTTAGTCTTCCATAACATCTTCCATGGCCAAGAAGCCTCCCCTTGACCTGACTGCTTTGTTTTTTTTTTTTAAATGGTACTGTTGAACCTGACTGCTTTGTTAACAAACTGTAACAATTCCTAACTGAGATTTTTTGTCCTTGCTTGCTATCCAGATTAGGGAATCCACTATACAATGATCAATATGAACTGATTCTATTTGTTGAAGCAACTGACAAAATTCTTCTACCTCCCAATCATTTAAATTCCTTCTAAACTCTAGCTGCCAACCAGAATTTGAGTGAAAATCTGCCACATTACCACTCTTCTTTTTTTTTTTTGACCAATTGAATAAGGCAGGGAATTTGTCCTGTATAAATCTAATAAAAATCCTGTATTGAAATTGGTTTTTCCTCTGCTTTTCCACTGTAATTGCAACTTCCTTCCTTTGATTCATCGAGCAGATGATTGTCATCACATCCTCTTCATGACTATGGAATAAATCAGATGATCGTCTTGAGAATCATCTTCTGGCATCATAGAAAGAGCAACCGTTGACTCATTTATTGACCTTGCTATTTGGTACGACTTCGATGACAATGGGGCTAATTGCATAAGTGAATCAGTAATATTTTCTTAAGCGGCGTTGGTGTTCTCTACCCAAATAATTGGATTTGGGTCCAAATTAAAATTATCAGTATTGGGCCTGAAATACATCTCGGTTGGGTAATTGCAGCTCTTTGGCTCCTTAAAGACACATGGGCTTTTAGTTGATGGTTGCCCAAACATTGTTTCTCATTACCCACACTTGGTAATTCAAAATTTGAATTTAACATTGTTTCTCATTACCCACACTTGGTAATTCAAAATTTGAATTTCCCCGCCACCTATACGAAGCCATGTATGCTTCTAATTGTTGGACTAAAGGATTTCTGTGCTTCATTGACTGGTCTATGTAGTTGGTGTTCAAAATTTAGAACACTAAGACCCATATGCTTGGTCTCATCTGAGTCAATAACTTATGGGTAAAACTCGTGTTCCCCTGTTTTAATGTTCTTCGACATCCTCTTTCCAGCATCATCTCCATAGCCAATGTCAGAATCTACTGGAGTTCTTGATTGTTGTTGTCTTCATGGTCCTTTTACTTGTTCTCTGTTCTGACAGTTGTGTTACCATCCAAATAGGTATGGTAAAGATAATTCCTTCAGCTTCATGTATGTCTATGGATCTGGGGATCTTTTCTGGGGTCCTTTCACTTTAATTCTCGTCCATTGAAGGTGATTTCTGAGACTAGTTACCTCATACGTTTCAAGCCACCTACCAAGTCTATTACCAGCTTCTTCAAAAATATTTTGGAACCATAAATGCAATGGAAGACCGAGGAGACAAACCGATATCCACCCTTGACGCTTCTAGCATACACCCGACAGTCGGTTACCACCATTTGAGCTTCAGTATGTCATTTCGCCATTTTCATTCCCCCATCATTATGCGTTCAGCCTCGGTTCTCGAAGGGAACTCGAACAAGAATTGAACACCTGCTGTTTCAAAGACTTGCATCCCAGCTGGTACTTTCTACTTGTTATATATCCATTTTCTAACATCATTGCAAGTGGGTACTTCTTGGATGTCACCCTCAAACCTTTGGACTACACATTTGCCCAGTAGGTAATTATTCTAAGATTTTGATTTAGTCCCCTGCATGGCCCGTACTGCAAAAAAGATGAATTTTGGGTAACTCAACACCAAAAACTAACCAGTGGATTGCCCAGACAATATAAGGAGAGAACGACACATTTCCTCAACCAACGCGGGACACTTTAACACCCGCAATCCCTGGACAGGACATCTGGTGCATCGATAGTATAACATGGGGGCTCAATTATTGGATAAATCAAGAATAAGAATCGATCTGGCTTTGGTACCATGTTAAGAAATGGGCTTCAGGACTAACCCAATCACACAAGCTAACTAGTAAGTTGAGAATTGTCCAAAACCATATATAAGAAACAACCCTTTTCATGATGTAAGACACTTACAGGTACAATAACCAATCTCCTATAAGTAGAAAATACTCATTTAAAGTGCATTTCTTCAAACCACAATGATCCATTGAATAAAATCAACACATGTATTGCACGAGGATGGAAGAAAAAGAGTTATCTTACTATGTACGGTCTAACTACTAGCAGTACAAATTGGGTACATGGAAGCACAAATGACATCAAAAAGCAAGGAGCTAGAACATAGATAAAGTCAAGTGAGATAATAGACAATCAAGACTCCAAAATAAAAAATCAGGAATAGTGAACTCTTCATAATAGAAGAAAGAAATGCAAGACTCTTAATTATCTCAGAAAGAAACAAAAGAAAAGACATGAAAGAAAGAAAGGAAACAGTTCTTATTATTACAGCAATCACTTACCCCATGGAGTTCTCATATTCCGCTAGCTCTTTCTCTCTAGCTTCAGCTTCCAGTTCTTCCATCAACTGCCACAATAGTTAGTTATTCTACGAAGCCTACATCCAGTTTTGTTTATCCTTTATCCCTTCTTTAGTTATATTAACTCCCCTCCCCTCAAGCTTTTATAAAGGATAAAAGGAAAAGAAGGGTGACAATGACCCAAAGTATCACAAAAGTGCTGACCTGATGCTGAGCCAAAGTCTCAACCTGCTGTCTGTATACCTCAGTTGCAAAATCAGCATCCCATCCTGACATTAATGGGAACGGAATTCATTTTAAAATACATGCATAAAAGCGCTAATAAATGTTTGCAGCCTTAAATATCTAAGATCATATTTTGTAAAACTACCAGTAAAACATTTTCCAAATCTCAATGTCCATCCAATTAAAGACCAGCGTCTAAAGCCAAATTTGAGTATAATTCCTCCAAGGGTGGCTCAACTATAAGGACAATGAAGCAATGGCTTGGGGGCCCAACTTTTTGGGGGCCCCATTTTTTTCTAAAAGATGTATTATATAATTTTTAAAAAGTGTACTGTTAAATAGGAAGAAATTTTTGTGGAGAGAAAATGCAATAGCTTTTTACATTTTAATATGGAACCCTTGTAATAATTGGAAAATGGAATAATTTTTAGGGAATTGTTTCCTTATTGGATACCTATTTTATTGTCTAAGTTACCTCCTAATAAGTAACAACTTATATGGGCCCACATTATTATTCCTATATTTATCTTTTTCACTCTCCCTTTTACTATTCCTATTCTCAATATTGAAGAGTTTCTCAAAGGCAACTTACTATGGCTTACAAGTTACAGATAAAAAGACTTGATTCTTTTCAAATACATAAATTACTTATATAATAATGTTAACAATTCCTATAACTGTTGCCTCAGCCGAAAGAAGTTTTTCAAAATTAAAATTGATAAAATCTTACTAAGATCAACAACGTCTCAAGAGAGATCGAATGGATTAGCTATTTTATCAATTGAAAAGAATTTGTTAGAACAAATGGATTATAAAACAGTAACTAATGACTTCGCATCTAAAAAAACTAGAAAAACTAGAATTTAAATAAAAATATATATGACGATCATTCCTTTAAAAAATTAGGGTCTCTCTATGAAGTTTGACTTTAGGCCCCAAATCTTGTTAGACAACCCTGAATTCCTCGCATGTGAGTGAAGCTACGAACTATTTCTGTGTGAAAATTATCTTATACAGATAGCTAGGTCAAATATTTACTAGAAATAAATACATAGACGAAAAGTTATGAAAGGCTAAGATAAGCTTACTCTCGTAAACTAAAGGCTCTTCATCATCATCAATCTCTGCTTCCATATCTTCCTTCAACTTCTCGATTCTATCCAATTCCCATTCAGTTTCTTCAAAATGACCTTGTGACTCAATAGTTGTCTTGTCTATGATAGGGTCCCATAACTCCAGAAAACGTACAGCATACCGATCGATTGGACGTAACTGACTCTCGAAAGACAAGATAGCTTGTCCTGCAGCTGCTGCTGCTGCTGCCATCTGTTTGACATCGGCCAGCATGTCAATGTCATCTTCTTTACCAGCAAAAGTAATAGCTTGTTCTTTTAATGGATTGCTAACATTTGACATTGCCACAAGTTCTTTACTTGATGTTGTAACAAGGGCTTCATGATCATCAGGCTCATCAGCCTTTGTCTCATCATCATTACCAAGTTCATCATCTTCTAACCTGACAATTGCTTCTTCAGTGAACTCCTGATTGTCTACTGCCTCTTCCTCTTCAACTTTCTTCAGAGCCATGTAATCTGCCTCATCTTCTACATTTTGCAGAGCAGCCTCCACGTCAGCATTAGAAAGCTGAACCTCAGTGACATTGCTATTCTTCTCTACTTCATTATTCTTTAAGGAAACTGTTCTATGGCCCGAGAACAATTCCATTGGATCCAGTTTCTTGAAGAATTCAGTGTTGTAACTTCCACTCTGTATAACCAAATTATCCAGAGCACGCTTCTGGTTTGCCTTTTTCAAAATATTCTCTTCAATGGTGCTCTCACTTATCAATCTGTAAATGTGTACTTCACGGGTCTGGCCTATTCTATGACAACGATCTTGAGCTTGTTGATCCATAGCTGGGTTCCAGTCACTGTCATAAAAGATGACTGTGTCTGCACCCACCAAGTTGATGCCAACTCCACCACTACGGGTTGATAAAATAAAAAGGAAAATCTTTGGATTCGTGTTGAAACGCTGCATCAAAGTTTGTCTCTCTTCTGGTGGAGTAGAACCATCCAGACGCATGTAAGTGTAACCATACAAATTAATGAAAGCTTCTAAAACATCCAGCATCTTTGTCATTTGGGTGAAAATTAATGCACGGTGACCTTCTGATTTTAATCGCCTCAACAAACCTGCAAGCTCCTGCAGCTTTCCACAGTCAAATTGAATAAGCCGCCTATCTGGAAAGTAGACTTGCCTTCTAACAGTCGCTGGACGAAAAGGGGTCAGAAGAGGAGATAGAACCTCAGAACATGTCTCCTTAAAGGTTGGACTGAAAAATACGGAAGTTCCTGGTTTACTGCACCAGCAAGCAGGTGCTGAGGAACGTGCAGCAGGGATTGCAAACATGAAAGTCTCAACCTGATCAACCATTTGTTGGAATCTCTCAACTGGTGACAGTATTGATTCTGCAAGCCTAGCGGAGTACAAGAACGACAAGGGATTACTTTTTTGACAGTAAATGGCATGGACTGGATGTTTCACAGTAACAATCTCCCGAAGACTTGTAGAGTATACAGGTTTCTGCTTACACTTTATGGAATTCCACCATGCAATAGTTGCTGCTCTCTCCTTTGCTTCTCTCAGTCTCTCCTCAGCAAGTGCCTTTTGGATCTCTTCAAATATGTTTGTTCCATGAAACTTCTTATGCCGTTTAAGTCCTTGTGAAGTTTCTTCACCATGAATCATAGACACACGACCCTCAATCAAGCTTGATGGGGTAGCAATGGATTGAACATCAGTACTCTCCCAAGACGTCATTGAAAAATCAAGATGTGTAAACAACAAGCCCAAAGCCCCAAGGTTGACAGTTGAAAATATACCAGGTGAAAGCATCGAGCAAATGGAAGAGCTCAAGTGCATATCAATACCACTCATATCAAAGGAGCTCACTATTGGACGTCCTTCAAATAAGTCAGGATGATTGCACACTTTGCGAAGTTGCATTATAACACTTATCATCCCAAAAAAATTTGAACTAGCTAGAGTGGCTTGTGTCTCCGAACTAGCAATAAAGTCTTCATACAAGTTCCGCTGCCTCCTCGAGAGCTTACAATAAATTACATGCTCATGTTTTGAGGGAAGCTGCTTCTCCACATCCCTTTTCAAACGGCGGAGAATAAAGGGACGAAGGACATTATGCAAGCGATCAACAACTTCCTTATTAACCTTTTCTTGTCCCTCAACCATTCCAGAAATAGGATTACAGAACCAATCCTTGAATTCTTGATGAGATTGAAAAATATGCGGCATCAAGAAATGCATTAGAGACCACAGCTCCATGAGATCATTCTGCAATGGTGTACCAGTCAAAAGAATACGCCGTTTTGAGTTAAAATTGAGAAGCGTCTGCCATCTTTGCGATTTCCAATTCTTTATTAGATGAGCCTCATCTAGAATCAGGTATTTCCACTTCTTACGCTTGAAAACTTTGGAGTCTTGTATAACGAGTCTGTAAGTTGTGATACATATATGAAACGAGTTTGGCTTCAACCAGCCTTGCCTTTTAATCTTTCGCTCTTTTGCACTGCCAAAGTATGTCAAGATTTTGAAAGCAGGACACCATCTAAGAAACTCAGTCTCCCAGTTTAGCATGACACTAGTTGGAACAACAATAAGATGAGGGCCCCATATTCCTTTTTCACATGCTAGGTGAGCAAGAAGAGCAATTGTCATGATAGTCTTCCCCAAACCCATTTCATCTGCTAGGATTCCATTAAGTTTCTTCTCATACATGGTTACAAGCCAGTCCAAACCAATATGTTGATACTCACGAAGGGGAAATTTTAGAAGGAAGGGGAACTTAGTCCGCACTTTGGTTGTTGAAAAGGTGCTACCCGTTGGTTGTGCTGATCTGGCAGCAGCCGCTGCATCAGCAATTATATCCTCACTCTGCCTCTCTTCCCCTGTTTTATCCACACTTTCAACTTCCTTTTCTTCCTTCTCAGCGACAGTAGTTGCCAGTACATCACACGATCCATCATTTACTCGACCGGGTTTAGATTCATTGTGTGCTGGTGACTCCAGAAGATCCTCAGAAGCAGAAGCATATGATTCAGAATCATCCCCCATATTTTCATCAGAATCAAAACCCTAACAAGAGAAACATGACAGTGGTAAGAATTAAATGTAACATCAAGTCCCATAGAAGAGCAGAGCACCACATACCTCTTTATACCTAGCAAGGAGCTCATCTAAAGGAAGTTCGCTCTCCTTTTGCAACAATGCAATCTGAAAATTGAGAATTTACCTCATTGCGACAGCAAATGGAATGTTCAACCATTTTGAAACTCTATTATACATTAGGGGAGGGGAAAACTGGGGATCGGGTCTATGTATAACAGAATGCATCAGAATTTCGGATAAGAAGGTCAGAAGACTGAGCTGTTACCTCATCTGCAGCATCATTTTCCTCTGCCTTTGCCAACTCCTCCTCCTCTAACAAAGTTGTTTCATCATCCTACCAATACCACGCAAAGTAATTAATTTTATGATCAACCTCGAAGACTAGATTACGCAACAGATGCTATTACTTCAAATTCATCTTGGAAATAGAGGACACAACAAAACAAACTGTAAAAATGATGAGATTTTTCCTCAGACAGGTTGACACTCTGTAACCAACTGAATAATGTAGCAATCATTGCCTTACCATATTGCACCCTTTATCTTCACCAACAGCAAGGACATAATCATCATCATCCTACATAAAATGGAGGAAATTCAGAGGAAGGTATGAAATACTGAAGATACTCATCGTGAGGCATACTAAGGAACCACTTCTGATAGAAAACACACTTCATTCCATGAAAATGCGAGATGAAAATTTGATTTTTTCTTCACAAATGATAGACACTCGAATTTTCCACCAAAACCTTGATCTTCAAAAATCAAATGTTATCTACTGGGCCTGCATTGAAAGAGGACCACAGAAGTGCAGCTCCTCTATGACAAAGCAGTAAATCATACTTGATGGTCATGCATCAGTTAAAATTCCAAAAACAAACATCCATTATGCAAGGCATAATTTTTCTAATGATGATTAATGCAAGCTGTAAATTCAATTGAACTAAGTTTTCTTGGGTGTTAGCTAAAGAAAACAATTATCTATAAAGTCTAAACCACCCTTGCAATTTTGATAATAAGTGGTTTCAATTAAAAGAAAGTTGTAAGATGAGCATCTTCACCTGTTCATCATTAAAGTCACCTAACAAATTAACTTTGTCCAACTCCTGATACTTCTTTGGAGGACTTCTTAGCTCGTCTTTCCCTAGGTCAGAATAATGATTATTTTGAACTGATAAGACGCCATTACATTCAACCTGCATGTACCAAAACGCATATATATCACCGGACCACTTACCTAGCTATAGTAGTGAAAGCAGTAACCATAAACACATACAACTTACAGAACGACGACCAGAAATTGCAGGTGAGCAGCCTTTGTCAGTCTCAGTAGCAGCATCAACGTCTCTACCTGTACAACATGATTACTCGAATTCAAGGAGAATTCCTTGACGTTACAATTAGCAATACACAGAGGCTGACTGCTTACTCACATTTATCGCCGGCCTTGCCAGAACAAACTGTAAGATCTGCACCACTCTTCTCGTGGCTACAATCTCTTCTAGCTGAAAATTCACAATGGTTAAACTAAATCAAACACATACTTTAGATGATACTTCCCCAAAATCATGTGATTGTTCGAAAAAACGAAGAGACTCGACTGTCAGATGATACAGGGACTTGTTTGAATAGAGGCAGGAAGAGGCATGAATGTGAAATACTCTATAATAACTCAATCAGCCATATAGTACCTTCCACAACTGCATAACGCTTAAGAAGCTCTTCAAGAGGTAGATCCATTTCATTTTGTAAAGCAGCCAACTCTTCTTCCCTTTCTTCTTTAGTTATAACAGCCTCATCTTCCTCAATAGTATGCTCGTCATCTTCCTAAAGCAGTATCAACATAAATGACAACATTGTTTACAGGACAACATTAGCAGAACTGCAACAGATTTATAATATCCCCCTCTAACAATAATTTTCAGATGGTTATAACCCAAAATCGGAGAAGTTGATAAGAAAGAAAAACCACTCAAAATTAAGCCATAGGAACAGATACAGGACCGCGTAAATATTTCAGATGACTCAAATGAAATACTCCCTCTGTCCCAAAATACTTGCACATTATGCTTTTCAAGAGTCAAACTGTATGAACTTTGACCAACATCTTGACCTATATTTTTTTACCATATTAATATGAGAAGAATTGCAACTTATAGTACTTTTCGTACAGTTTCCGAATATCTAAATTTTAATTTTAAAATTGAATTAATATAATCTAATTTAACTTTGAAATTTAGTCAAATTGACTTTTAAAAAGAAAAACATGACAAGTATTTTGGGACGGAGGGAGTAGCTATGAAGATAAGAGCCCCCTCTGAAACCAAACCCGGGAAGGAAGTGGGAGCCAGATTAGCTTCATTACTACAAAGACTGGTAACTTTAAAGAGACTCCTAGTCCTAGTCCTAGTCCTAGTCTAGGACAACTTGCAACTACAGCTGTCAAAGAAAAATGGCTTTGTTTATGTGAGAAATTATGGGGAAAAAATATATTATTGAATTGTTGTATCTACATGATTACACTGAGCCCTATTTATAGACACTACATTACAATTCTTTTCCCAGTAGGATACTATATATGAAATCCTACTCCTATTCTAATACTCCCCCTCAAGTTGGTGCATACAAGTCATATGTACCGAGCTTGTTATAGATGTAATTAATACGAGGACCAGTGAGAGACTTGGTGAAAATATCTACAAGATGATCGCTCGACTTCACAAATTTTGTAACAATATCTCCGAAGATAACCTTTTCCCTGACAAAGTGACAATCAATCTCAATGTGCTTAGTCCTCTCATGAAATACCGGATTTGATGCGATATGAAGGGCCGCTTTGTTATCACACACAAGTTTCATTTGACTGATTTCTCCAAACTTTATTTCTCTAAGCAACTGCTTAATCCAAACTAGCACACAAATTGCTACAGCCATTGCTTGATATTCTGATTCAGCACTAGATCGAGCAACGACACTCTGTTTCTTACTCTTCCAGGACATTAAATTACCTCCTATTAAAACATTATCCAGATGTAGAACGTCTAACGGAGGGTGATCATGCATAATCAGCGTTTGTATATCCAATGATCTGCTCATGGCCTCGATCTTCGAAGAGCAGTCATTTACCTAGAGCTGACTTAATATATCGCAGAATGCGGACAACTGCATCTCAATGACTATCACAGGGAGAATCCATAAACTGACTTACAACACTCACAGGAAACGAAATGTTAGGTCTAGTCACTGTGAGATAATTCAACTTACCAACCAGCCGCATATATCTTCCAGGATCACTGAGTGGCTCCCCCTGACCTGGGAGTAGTTTAGCATTCGGATCCATAGGAGTGTCAATGGGTCTACATCCCATCATTCATGTCCCCTCAAGAATGTCTAAGGCATACTTGCGTTGCGAAATAGCAATACCTAACGTGGATTGGGCAACCTCAATACCTAGAAAATACTTCAATCTGCCGAGATTTTTAGTCTGAAAATGCTGAAAGAGATGTTGCTTTAAATTATTGATACCCTCTTGATCATTGTCAGTTATAACGATATCGTCAACATAAACCACCAAATAAATACTCAAATCTGGAGCAGAATGTCAATAAAACACAGAATGATCTACTTCACTACGAGTCATGCCAAACTACTGAATTATTGTGTTGAATTTACCAAACCAAGCTTGAAGAGACTGTTATAAACCATAAAGTGACTGACGTAATCGACACACTATATTAGACTCCCGTGAGTAACAAAACCAGGTGATTGCTCCATATAAACTTACTCCTCAAGATCACCATGGAGAAAAGCATTCTTAATGTCCAACTAATAAAGAGGTCAATGGTGGACAGTAGCCATGGATAGAAAGAGACGGACATATGCTATTTTAGCCATGGATAGAAAGAGAAAGAGACGGACATATGTTATTTTAACCACGGGAGAGAAAGTATCACTGTAATCAAGCTCAAACTTTGACGGCATAAATCCAACGACAACCAACAGTAGATTTACATAGAGGAAGAGGAACAAGCTCCCATGTACCACTCGTGTGTAAAACAGACATCTCATCAATCATAGCTTGTCGCCATCCGAGATGAGAAAGGGCTCCACTTGTAGACTTAGGAATGGGACAGAGGACAGTGATAATACAAAGGCATAATGGAATGATGATAGACGATGATAACTTAAAAGGGTATAATGTGGATTAGTGTTACGAGTGAACCGTTTACCTTTCTGAAGTGCAATCGGCTGATCAGAAGGAGACAAGTCGACAATAGGTGCAAGTCCGACGCAGGACATGAATCATTCGGGCTTGATGTTGGGTCTGATGCTGGACGCGGTCGACGATGATAAGTCAGAAGTGGTGGCACTATGACCGGAGATGTAGAAGTAACTGTAGATTCCTCAAAGGATGGTATAGGTAAAACTTAAGGTGTGGATAAGATTTCAGAGATCAGGATAATTAGAAGGAGACCTAAAGTAAGGTTGAGACTAAAAAATATGACATCAACCGACATAAGATATCAACGGAGATTAGGTGAGAAGCAACGATACACTCGAAAATAACCAAGAAAGATACATTTAAGAGAGCGAGGGGCTAATTTATCTATCCCCGAAGTTAGGTTATGCACAAAACATGTACTCCCAAAAACACGAGAAGGAAGAGAGTATAGAGATGACTGAGGATATACTAGAGAATATGGAATCTGATTTTGAATAGAAGATGAGGGCATTTGATTAATTAAATGACAAGCTGTGAGGACTGCATCGCCCCAAAAACGCAGCGGAACATGGGATTCAATGAGAAGAGTGCGAGCAGTCTCAATGAGATGTCTATTCTTCCTTTCTGCTACCCTGTTATGTTGAGGGGTGTACGGAGAAGATGTTTGATGAATAATTCCTTGGTGAATCATAAACTATTGAAACCGGAAGAATTTGTATTCTAAGGAATTATCTGATGTATATAAGGAGGGGTGTAAGTGTGTCAGGTCTTGGTTATATTCGGATCGACCCGAAATTGGACACAAAAGTTTGGGGGGGGGGGGGGGGGGGGGGGTTCTCGGCTTATCGACTACTGTCGGTGTGGTGTTTGGTGGATGTTTCCGGTGGTTTTAGGGAGAATTGGGTTTAGGCGTTTTATGGGGTGGTAACGGGTGCGTTGGGGGTTGTTGTAGTGGTCGAGGTTCAGTAGTTTGATGGTGGCAAGGTCTCGAAAATGAATCAAAGCAGTGAGGTCTTGGTAAGGGTGGTTTTGTGGAGTGTTTCTGATCGTTGGGATTGGACGGGGAGTTGAGGGTGGTTTCAGGCAGTGAGCTTTGTTGTGGGGTATTGTGGGAGGTGAGGGTGATCAATATCTAGTGGGATGGGTAAGGGTTGCACATGAGTTGCGAGTAGCAACCTCGGGTGAAGTATAGTGGATTTGGTTAATTGTTGAATCGGTCGATATGGTTTGAGTGAGACACGGTCGATATAGCAAGGATAATGACACGGGGGTTTTAATGTCCGAGCCGACACCAAGTTGAGAGTGGCCAATTTTACAAGGACTTGATCGGGGTTGCTAAGTACAAGCCCAAATACAAACCAAGTGAAACCTTATGATGTTTGGTTGTTTGATGGATCACAAGTTCCAACGTTCACTTGCACCGAGGGGGTTCCTTAAGCGTGGGCTTAGCTAGGTCACACAAGTCCTAACCAAACTTACACCGAAGGAACCTTAGCTTGGGTTTAACTAGGTCACACAAGTCCTAGCTTCAACTTACACTAAGGGGTTGCTCACACAAGAACCGACTAAAAATCACAACCCCGGGTTGAAACACTTAGCAATGAGTAAAACTAAACTTTTATATATCAACAAACCCTCAATATTTACAATGCCCTAATGGGTCCTATTTGTAGTAGTAAATGGACCATTATAGAAGACAAATTAAAAGACACAAACTACATGTAAACTTTCGGCCGATTATGGATAAATGGGAACAGGTTTTGGGTTTACTTGGTGACCAAGGGTGTTTCGGCCAAACCAAGACAATGGAAAAGGTCTTGGCTTTTCTTGGGGACAAAGGATGAACCCAATCCTTTCACATCCAATTTGTGGATCCCATGAAGAAAAATGCATGAACTTGGGCTCGTCATAAATGCCATCTTCTTGGAATAGGTTTGGAAGCTTCCATTCTTTGTATTTGCTTGATGAACCATTCGGCCAACTCTTGATCCCCCTTTGGTCGATTTTGAAGTCTTCAAGGTAGCCAAATTCATGAACTAGTTCATGAATTGTCTTCTTGTTAGTCTTTTCTTCTAGATCATTCTTGCCCATTGTCCTCTCGGCTTGATCACTTCACACGGCCTAGTCACCTTGTCTTATTACACGACACATTAATGATGTCTTGAGGGGAACTAGAAGTTATTACATGGCTCCCCTATGTCCTAAGGCAATATAATAGTTAATCTAGGAACTAAAGGAAAACAACAAGCTAAAAGAAATACATGGTCTCAGCCAAGACCAACAAGAAGGCCGAATAAAAACATGTTTCTTCTTAAAATCTTCAAGTCCAATTTTAAATCCCACTCCACAATCCATACCATATTAGACACATCTTCATAGGCCGATTGCTAATTTGTGGAACTCCGAGCATATCACCTCGAGGATTAAATTGGAACTTTGAGCTCACGGGCTTTCTTACATCATTATCACTACGAAAAGTACGAATAGAAACACCAAATTGATTTTGTATTTCAGCACAAAAACTCTTGAATATAGAAAATAACTCAGAACGATCTTTCATTAAGAATAACCAAGTGCATCCGGAAAAATCGTCAATGAAACTAACAAAATAACGCAATCCTAAAGGTGAACCGACTCTACTAGGACCCAATTATCATAATGAACTATTGAAAAAATAGACTCTGCACGACTCTCAGCACTACGTGGAAAGGTAGTGCGAGTGTGTTTCCCAAGTTGACACGACTCACAATCTAATTTGGACAGACTAGACAAATTAGGCACCATCTTTTGTAGCTTGAACAGACTCGGATTTCCCAATCGTTTATGGATCAAGTCCGGAGGATCTGTAACTAGACCTGCTATGGAGGATTTAGGAGTAGAGGTAAGGTAATAGAGGTCATGTGATTCATATCCTACGCCAATCATTTGTCCCGTACTGCAGTCCTGCATAATAAAAGAATCATCAAGAAATAGTATGACACAATTTAAGGCACGAGTCAAACGACTGACGATGCAAGATTAAAAGGACAACCATGGACATAGAGATCAAAATTTAGAGTGACCGAAGATATGGGTTTAGCTTGCCCAACTCCTTTTGCTTTTGTTTGGATCTCATTGGCTAAAGTAATAGCAGAAAGAGACGGTGAATAATTAATATCCGCCAAAAGTGATTTATCACCAGAAATATGATCAGAAGCGTCAGAGTCTACAACTCACGATCCAGCGGTATTAGATTGTGCGACTGAGGCTGCTTGTGGAGATGTATGTTTACTTGCTCAATACTAAAGGTACTCATTATATTCTTTGGATAAATAAACACGTTGGTTACCTGTAGTGGTAGTCTGAGCAATATGAGTATTCTTGGGTGGTCGACTATGTAGAGAATAACATACTTCATGAGTGTGTCCAAATCTATTACAATAACTACACTTAGGTCAATATCGGCACACTTCACGAGTGTGTCCAAGCCTATAACAATAACTACACTTAGGTTGAGATCTTCCAAAGCGGCCTCTTCGTCGATTCTTCGTAGACTGAGATGTTCAAATTTTTTATCTCTTTATTAAGGGTTCTGAAGTAATCATAGGACTTGAATTTTCAATTCCCGTATTTTTGGAGTTAAACATATCAATTCCAAAATACATAGCAAAATTTCACTAGAACAATGGCTTGGAATCTGAAATCTGAAAGGACAGTCGCAAAAAAACTCATCGAAAAAGTCAAAAGTGAATTTGAAAATAAAGGTAATGGTTGTAGCAGCTCCAGCCGAGGTCCAAAGCAAAGAGAGAGATTTGAAACAGTGAAAAATATTGTTGGAAAACTATAGATTCACCGGGAAACTGACAAATTTCGCCGGATTAGGGTTCTAGTGACCCGAATCTTCAGAAATGTATCACAGGTGAGTCGGAATTGTCGGGCGACCCCAAGGAAAAAGATCGACGTCAGAATCTGGCCGGAATAGAGCTCATGCGCTCGGCGCGTGGAACAGAGGCGTCGCCAGAGATAGAGGTCTTACCAGCGCGTGACAACACGTGAGAGGGGATCTGACGGAGTGGTTGGCTGGGGTTTTGTCTCCGGAGGATAGGGGGACCTTGTGGTGGTGTTAGTTTTCGCACAACACTGACGAAAAGTGGTAGACTACACAACTCAGATATAGAAGTCGCTGGAATTTGATGCACAACGGCTTTCTTGACCTAATTTTCTTTCCCCGAAGTTTTTCACCTATGCTCTGATACCATGTGAGAAATAATGGGAGAAAAATATATTATTGAATTGTTGTATCTATATGATTACACTGAGCCCTATTTATAGACACTACATTACAATCCTTTTCCTAGTAGGATACTATATATGAAATCTTATTTCTATTCCAACAGTTTACTTAACCAGTGCACTAGATAATATACCATAACACAGTACTCTCTATGATGTCTTAGGGTCAAATCCTAGCTGAGACAAAAACACTAGGTGATTTCTTCCCTATTTGACCAAGCAAGGTAGCCCGAACACCACAATTATTAAAAAGAATTCTCTAGTACATCAGTTACAGAGCAGAATGATATCCTACCAATAATGATTTCACAGAGATCAGCTGATTGCAATCGCATTCTTATCCAAAAAAATGATTGTAGTCAAATTCCTGTTCAGTTCTCAACCTAACAAATGCCCTAACTAGAGTGAAGTTACACAGAAGGTAGAACTGAAGGACAAGCGTCAATAACAAATCATATCGTCATTATGTGTGAGTCTGCAAAACAAGACATTGTAAGTATATTGAATTTTCTAAATACTCCTTCTGTCCCAATTTATGTGACACCCTTTCCGTTTTAATCAGTCCCAAAAAGAATGACAGTTTTCTATATTTAGTACTCTCTCCGGATCAAAAAGAGTGTCCACTTAGCTATTTGCACACCCCTTAAGAAAATACTAACTCCTAAACAAAAAGAGGTAATTTGACTAAACTACCCCTAATTAAATAGGTATTGAGATTTGAACACAAAGCACTTAATAGGGGCAAATCTAAAAAGATGAGATTAATTCTTTCTTGATTTGATAAGTGGACACTCTTTTTTACTCAAGAAAAAAAGGCTAAGTGGACACTCTTTTTTATCCGGATGGAGTAACAATTAAACTTTAAACTTCTCATTTACCCTTAATGAGATGATTTATAGCCACAAAAATATATATATGCTTGTTTTAGACCACAAATTTCATAACTCCATGCTCAGTCAAACACCATCACATAAATTGGGCCAGAGGGAGTACCAATTTCTTGCTTTTTGATGTTTAAGGCCAAAAGATAGTACTCCCTCGGTTTTAATGTATGTGAGAAAAATGTCCTCCCTTACTTTCTATTGAAAGAGAAAAATAGAAAAGTTCAAATGACACTTGAGTTTAGACTTTTGAAACTTGTGGTAACAAACATGCCAAAACACTTAGGTGGCTTTAATTTTGAAACTCATGGTCTTGATTTTAGAAAAGGTAATTGTATTATAACAAACACACCAAACAAGTGCTGAAATATGTACAAAAGTGCAAAAACAAAAAGATGAATCCCTTTCTAATCTGGTAAGGATTCTAAGAGGCGAAGTATTGATTCTACTTCATTTACAAATTCCTCTCTGCACCAAAAAGAAAGCAAAAGTGTACAGTTAGACTTGATTTGTTGTACGGAGTTTGCTTTGTCTTCAAAACATCTAACGTTCCTTTCTTTCCCTACGGTCCACCAGATGCAAGCTGGCATTATGTTCCACCATAGATTCTTTTTTCTCCCCTTTTGAAACTTGTGGTCTTAAACATTCCATAATATTTGTGTGGCTATAAAAGCTTCTCAGCAAAGGTATAATTGGGAAGTTTAAGTTAACTTGTTTAAAATTTAGAAAGCTCTCATTCTTTTTAAAATGGACTAAAAAGAAAATGTTGCCACAAAAGCTGGAACAGAGGGAGCGCCATTTTAATTTTGCACATTATTTGGAGTAGTTGGAGGTAAGTTCTTGACATTTGAATTCTGGAGCAAAAAGACTCAAATCTAGTATTTAAGAAGGTTTTATCCTTGAATCTTCATGAAAACAAGATCTATGATGAAAATAATGAGTGCTTAAAAAGTTCAGCATTACACATATGACCTTGGACATCAATCCGCAAAACTGCTTCTAGAAATTGAAGTTCTGAAACCACTGGTGCCCCATAAAATAAAATTATTGCCTGCCATTTGGATTAGATGATTGCATCAACATGTATTTATCATGTTATACTCTGCAATGTCATCTAAGTACATTTTAATTCGCTGTAAAGATCAAAATATTGATTTGAAGGTCTTATTTCAAATAAATCACAGCTCATTCTGGGCTTTGATATTTAATTGTGCAGTGCATACCCCACCCCTTCCTTCAGGACCTAAAAAGGGGGTGGAGAGGAAGAAAAAGTGTCGTCGCTTAATTGCGGCTCTAAGACATACTTTTCCTTGCCAATAAGCGTCTCCTAAGGAGGCAACACTAAACAATTGATATTTCACTTTATCGTAAAAAAAAATTCTCAATTTCTTTGTTCATATATTTGTTATTCATGCTTATTATTATTAGTCTTGGACCTAACATATATAATTATATTTTTTATCCATTTGCGCCTTTTTTCACTATAGCCCCTGCTTCATTTGCGCTTAAAACCCCAACAGACCTTGGAGTTCTTTTGCGCTTTCTCTTTTGATAACACTGGGAAGAAAGTCTCCTAACTTGTTTCATCAGAAAATTTGCCTCAAAGTTAGTTTCTTAAAATTAGCTCAATATTGAAACCACACCGGCTTTATGATCACCATTTTAGCTCAAGTATAAATAATTCATACTGCTCCACGCATTCAAGCATTTCAAGAATACATGTCAAACACCTTTTCAATGGAAAAAATGAATGGTATGTAAGACTTCGAGAACCTACTAACATAAATAAGCATGGTATCATAATCCACCTCTGCTATTTGAAAGCTTACCATTTCGTCTTCAGATCGAACACCAAAGTCGTCATCAACATCACTACCAGTTGAATGAGATTCTGAAAATTTCAGTTTTAAGTAAGAAACAGAGGGAAAATTATTGTCAACAAGTTTCTCAATATTGGTTAGCTATCTAGTTAATGTACTTACGATCTCCACCACAATCACAATTAGTTACATCCCCTTCACTACGTTCTTCACACTGGATTCTCAATGCTTCAGGTGCAGACAAAGAATTGGTTCGTTTGCAAGTACTTGGTGAACTTACAAGGTTCTCTGCAAGCATTGTTGAGTACCTAGGATAAACAAGGAAGAATGCCTAATCATATTATTCATTAGGTCAACCGATTACTCAATCAATCAACTACATAACATCTTTTCATTGCAAACAAGTTGCAGGCGGCCCGTGCTAAGCCTGGGCCAAACCTCAAGACATAAAAATAGAAATTTTAATTAAATAAGCATAATTTGTGTCACATTTTTCTACTGCATAATTAATTTAATGTAGTTGCACGTTAATCATGTTTTGTTGATAAGGTTTTCATAATTATTAAAGTTTCTTAGTCATATATTTGGATAATATTTACAGAAAAAATTATTTATGAGGAAGCAAGTTTGGCAGGAAATATTAGCAAATATTAAAGGGACACAAGTGATTCAGTATTCTATAAACTAACATCATTAAGAATGATAAATACAACTCGGCGAAGATCATAAACTGAAAAACAATTTCGTATTTTTATGAATTTGTGAGCATGTGAATTTTAGTTATTGATATATTTCTTTTGATATCTATTAACTTTTCACTCATTAATTTATGATCAAGGGTTTATGCTACTTAAATGTGGTGATGTAAGCTTAGTTTAGACAAAATTCAAGAAAAAAACTAAATTCATAAAAAAGAACCTCAAGAGTTAAGTTAGTTCTTCATATATACTCTATGCTTAAAAAGATTAATTCTTAGTTAATCAAACAAGATACTGAGACAATTCGATTGACTTATAAGAATAAGACTATCTTTATTTTCAACACAATATGTTGCAGGTCAATAATATTTCTACTTTCAGTATTTGTAATGCATCATAGATAATTTCAAAAGCGACGAATAAAATTGTTCATAAAGATTTATATTCAGTTCAGGAAAAAATAAGCTTGGAAAAAAGAATTATTTACACGAGAATCATACTTGGTTCAACATAAACAATATATAACCTTATACAATAATCAAAATTCAGGATGTATATAGCCTGCTTGGCCAAGCTTATTTTTCTCAAAGAGTGTTTTTTTTCTCAAAAAGTGCTTATTTTAAAAAATTGAGGTGTTCGGTCAAGATTTTGGTAGAAAATAAGTGCTTTTGAGGAGTAACGAAAGTTGTTTTTAAATTACTCAAAATTGAGGAGTAGCAAAAGTTGTTTTTAAAATTGAGGTGTTCGGCCAAACACTAATTGTTGCTCAAAAGTGATTTTTAAATTAATTGGCCAAACACAAACCGCTTCTCACCAAAATTACTTTTTTGAAAAGCACTTTTGACAAAAAACACTTTTCAAAATAAGATGATTTTAGGCCAAACAGGTTGTTAGCCTCTCTCCTTTTTCGTCTTCTTCATCCCCCAATGTAATTTAACAATTTTAAAAAAAAAATCATGTCTTCTTTTTTTAAGATGCTAATTTCTTAATTCTTCAAAATATTGAATAGACTCTAGGTTAATCTACTAAAAGTCATTGCACTAACCTTTTTCATAGGAAAATCTAGATTTAATACAACTACGAAAGAAAAAAAGTTTAAAAAAACACTTAACCATGAAAGATCTTAAGTGATGTCAAATATTTTGTACCAACTATTTTTTTTATTAAACCCATAAAAGAGTAGGTTTTGATTATTTTTTAAGACAGACATGAAGTAAGGTGCATCAAGAAATTAGACGTAAAGAATCTCATATAACAACTAAAATTTCAAATAAGTATGTTACCAATATATAAAAGCAAACTTCATTTTAAGCCTTTAGAATTTTAACTCGCTGTTGATAGAACTATTTACTTCAAACTCACTTGTACATATATTGAACTCATTTAAGATTTTAATAATGTACTTCATTTTCACGTGTAAAAGGGGAGCCTTGGAGTAACTAGTAAAGTTGATGCCATGTGACCAGGAGGTCACGGGTTCAAGCCGTAGAAACATCCTCTTGTAGAAATGCAAGGTAAGGCTGCATACAATAGACCATTGTGGTCCGGCCCTTCCCCGGACCCCGTGCATAGCGGGAGCTTAGTGCATCGGGCAGCCCTTTTACTTCATTTTCACGTGTATTAGCAAAAACCAGTTTTTTCATCGTCTAGAATCATCTAAATAACACCGTAAACTTTTCAATAACTTCAAGTTTATACTAATATTTATAACCTTAGTTTAGAGTCTTTACACAAATTAACCTAATAAACAAATAAGGATATTAATAGATAATAATTCAAGTACATTAATAAAGTAAAAGATTTTTAAAACTATAACTGAAACTGATTCTAGGACAGATCTAAGCACATATAGCTCACTAAAGAAGTAAAATTTGGAGGTTTAAAACAAATAGAGGGAGAAGAGTATGGAGAGGAAAATATGAAGTGGGTCATGTTTGAATGTAAAGTAAGACCTAATGAATGCTTCAGTTGGAAAAAATTGGCTCCAAAGTTCCATATATTTTACCAAAATGTATAAGGATAAATAATGTAAAAGGTAACCTAATAAGTGGCAAGTAGAGATACTTAAAAAGTTACGCTGTACAGTACACTAATTATAAAGGCTCAGGCGGGAGTGGTTTCAAGAAAATGGATGAGGGCAAAAATGGGAATATGCAGGGAACAGCCAATTGCAGCAGCCACATGTAAGCATCAAATAAGTGAAATTCCTATATTACCCATGAGGATGACAAAACCTTGTTCTCGTTCATATAGTAGTAATAAGAGGGTCTTCTTAGCAATATAAACAACCTCAGCAAAATAGGAAAGAAAAAGGAGGGGAAAAGAACTGAACCTTTCTGTTTGTCCAAGAAGAAACTCTAGGTGCTTGTCAAGTTCTTTCTTCTTCTTCTCATCTAGCTCCAACTGATGCTTGTAAAGAACCTGAAATACGAAAAACATGTGAATAATCTGTGTCAAAGCTCAAGATTACTTGGAATGGAAAAAACAACTGGGTTCGAAAGTTCTCCAGAAAATGAATTTTACCAGCTTCTCTATTTTCAACCAAAACTTTTTAATGTCCTTTGAGATATTGAGTGCAACTTTACGCAGACGTTGCTCTTCTTCCTGATGAAATATTATAGAAGAGAAATAAGTACATTTTAGCAATGTAGTTAGTAAAAAAGCAATACTTACTGAAGTGCCGGTCACTATATGAAAATATTCACGTGCAGGAAGAAGAGAATAAAACAGCAACCTTGACTCTCTTTTCTCCCCGTGTCGCCTGATCAAGCATTCCCTTGCTAGCTCGTATAGCAACCTTCTTAGCTTGAGCCAACTTCCACTTCCTCTCTGATTCAAAGTCCTGATAAATAAGATATATTTCCTTAGAATAACTTCATTAACATTCATCTAGTAACTTACATTATTGCTCCTGAAAGAGGGGAATGATTTTATATACCTTCGACAACCAGACCATTTCCTCAAGAACATGATCCCAATGTGTTTTAGGTCGTTGAGGTTCTTTAGGTGCTTCAAGACCCTAAATACAAATCAAGAAAATAAGCAAACAGAAAATGTAGAACACAAGAAAGGAACAAGGTACCCCTTGATTATTCATTCATGTAGCTATTGTAAATTATCCTATAAGACTATGAAAAGACAATTGTTACCAGCCCGTGATTGAACAAATTCCATCAGTATATCCTTCATCTATCTACTAATTAGGTAGATAATTGTTACCTACCTTGATTGAACAAATTCCATCAATATATCCTTCATCTATCTACTAATTAGGTACATCCTTTCTATGGGAATATCCATATACTGGACCTAATAATTAGGAAGCAGAAAATAAAATGACCTATATCACAATTGCTAGGACAAAAAAAATTGGTCTTAGATTCTAAAACTAGTGATTTGTATTATGTTCTATATTTTATCTTTCCATATTGCTCCATCCTTATAGCTGGATCAAGAAAAAACCTCCTCTCTTAAAGAATATTCTTAAGCTTCCTTTCTTTGGGAGTAAGACCTTTTCCTAGGAGCTCATAGAAAGATAGCAAATTTAGATAGTTCCTTCATGCTTCGCTTCTTTTTTGGACCAGGCTCTCATGCTGCCCTTCTTTTTTTGAACCGGCTATCGTGCTTTCTTTCTATTTCAAAGCGTACGTTTTTGTCTAATTCTTTATTGAGTATCACTAAATTATATTGCATTGCATTAACCACAATTAGTTAGCCATGTGACAAAAGAATATGCAGATCACAACACTAATAGGCCAGATGGCCAATTTGTAATCATTAATATGATGCCAGAGTTCAATCTTGTAACCTTCTGATTCTAGCATGTTCCAGTCAAGTATATTAGCGAAGAAGAAAAGAGAAAACAAAAGAAGGTGAAACAAGTATAACGAACTAATGCACCAAAAGGATCACCTTGCAACTTTGGATCAATCAATGGAGAAGTCCAAAAAACATTAACGAACTGTATGGACATGAATGGTAATATAAGATTTATATAATTCCATAATCACAGGTATCTTTGTCTTTCTCCAAGAATGAGAGCATTGGCATCATCTAGGAGGGTATCCAAATTGCTTTCAAACAAAAAAAAAAGCATCCAGACATTGATAGACATCAAAGCAGCAGCTAAATGTTCTAGTTATTAACTCTTCTTTATATGACAAGGGAACCCACAACCGCTACCTTCGGGTGCGCATAGGGTAAACACCGCTCGGAGAGATAACCCCCACTAGGCAAGCCCCGTGCGATGAGCTCAACACACAAGGCAAATCCCCTGCTATCAGCAGGGGGTTTTGAACCTGAGACCTCCATTATGGAAGCCCCAAGTTGTACTTATTAACTCTTTCACATCAACTGCTGATACATTCAAGGGTTCAGCCCAAACAAAATTAAGAACAACCCCCATTCTATATAAGACCCTTCTGGCCTAAATTATCTTGTACACTTGATTCCCTTGTATGAGCTTTTAATTAAGATACCATTCAGGAATAAAGACTTGAGAACATATTTGGCGCATGACTGATTCCCATAGATTTTGTTTTAGCATGGCAAGGTGATTCTCATGGCGTGGAAACAGCCTCTTGCAGAAATGCAAGGTAAGGCTGCGTACAATAGACCCTTGTGGTCCGGCTCTTCCCCGGACCCAGCGTATAGCGGGAGCTTAGTGCACCGGGCTGCCCTTTCCTTTAAGGTGATTCTCATGGCATATCATCAATATGTCGATGCATAATAGTGTATTCCACCAGCTAGAATGATTTCACTATAGCGCCATTCGTGGCTGGAACTAGAAATAACTGTTTCAGAATCCTTAAATAGGCCCATTTTGGCAACCAAGAGAATCCTGGATTATTATGGCTGAAAAACACTGCCAAGGTTTGACCTATCACCCACCAACCACAATGCTTAGATTGATCTAGGCTCAACACACCAATCCATTAAATTTTACGCATTTTTTTCTTTAATATGTTCATTCACGTTCTAAGTATATTGCTATGCTATTATCATGGATACTTGCTCAGCCTAAAAGGAATAATGCATAGATCAAAGTAGTCCTACTTGCCAAAAGATGAAGGAAGAAAAAGAAAAACAACCCCATTCACCTTGAGACTGCTGATATAAAAGAAAATGGATAGAACAAAAGAAAGGAATTAGTACAGAAAAATCCTAACCTCAGATGATAGCTTCTAAATATAAGAATGACTGCAACTAAGATGTAATTCATACCTTTTGACGTCGGACGCGTGTTTCATGGTCCGGCTTACACTTATACCCTTTAGAAGCCATGATAATCTCAAGATACATACACCATGATTCCGGCTTCTACACACGAAAAAAGAAATATTAGCTACAACCACAAACTTATCTCCGTAAAAAAGGGGCAGCCCGGTGCACTATACTCCCGCTATGCGCGGGGTCTGGGGAAGGGCCGGACCACAAGGGTCTATTGTACGCAGTCTTACCTTGCATTTCTGCAAGAGGTTGTTTCTACAACTTGAACCCATGACCTCCAAGTCACATGACAACAACTTTACCAGTTACTACAAGGCTCCCTTCAAACTTATCTCCATAACAAGGATGAAAATAGGAAACAAAAATGAATTCAAGAATATAGGAACACCTATCTTAACTAGATCAAACACATTATGTAGGTACAGTTTATAAGCAACTGCCAAAAGAGGAATGTCCAATAAGTACGTCTATCCACTGCATAAGAAGTCATTGTCATTATTTTGCTTCCCCTTCCCCTCCCCCTCCCCCACCCCCCAAAGAAGTAAACATCCCAAGTATTTTCAACATACATGAAGGGACTGTCAATTGTCTGGAACACATTCAGATCCTATTTAATGGATCAAGTCCTGGCTAGTAAAATGGTACATGAAATTGCAAGGCATATGAAACAATCCTCACTTGCACCTTTCAGGCGGAATAATCTGGTGGTTATGATCTTATTGAGGACAAGGGAGGCTAGTTGTTTTTGTCAGATGAGCAAAGCTAGGGAAGATGAGATGGATGCTTTCTCATTATTCATTATGACGCACGGACTTAAGGAAAATCAGGTTTTGGCATGATCCAAGGCTCAGGCACTCTCCCAGACGATTCCCCTATTTTCTACTGTTGTTCCATTTCTCAGAATGCAGTGATTGTCAATTTCAAACAAGACCAGGGATGGTCCATACCTAAGTTCTCCATTTTGGGTGCCGTACCAGTCTGGATACGGGGAGATACGGGTGCGGGTGCTAGATACGCACGGGATACGGTCAACTGACTTCGGATATCAACTTTGACCCAAGTACATCGACAAATGGGGGAAAATTTGACATTTTGATTTCTCAAAATTAAAGACAACGAATTTAAGATAAGGGAAAATACATACCTTCAATATTATAATACTTTTGACTTTCTGCTTCGTGTTTCAGAGAAACCAAGATGTGAGGAAGACAACCTAGAACCAGTAGCAGCGAAGCAGCAATATGCAGTAGCAGCGAAGGAAGAAGACGAACTCTTAATTGTAATTTGTAATAATATAACAAAATGACCTCTTTATTCTTCAATATATGCTACTTAGTCCCCTTTATTTTCCATTATACACTCTTGTGACATGTCATGTAATTGAAAGACACCTTATTATATTATTTATATATGTTTCTTTTCATACAATATAGGGATAATTTTAAATTAATTATTAGTATGTTGATTTTTTGGTAATTAATTTATATTTTTAATCACACTCGAAATTGCGGACAAATTTACTAGTTGTATAGAATAAAATTGACCCTTTTGTCAAACAGATTATTCTTGGAACGTAATTATTTCATGCGCCTTTTAAGTAATTTAAATTATTACTTATTGTAATTTATAATATTTTTTATATAATTTTCAAATATGTAATTTGAGAATGAATTGAATTGATAACATTCAAAATATTTGAAATATAATTAATAACAATTAAGGTTATCGAAATATTTGAAATTATTATGTAATTGTACATATAACCTTAAAAAGAGGAATATGATATATCTCAACATTTAGATCTACTTAATAAGTGGACTATACCAAAGATGCAACCCAAGTTAATATATCAGATAGGTACTTTTGAAAAATTAGAATTTAAACAAGTAGTCAAAACTACTGAAGAAACAATTATTGTACATAACGATCATGCTACTTTTAAATTATTAAATGACAGTGATATTGCCCCTTATAGGGAAACCCATCGATTTATGCATATTGGGTTAGTACAAGTTGCTTTTAAGCCACTTACATTAAGAGGCTTGCCAGAGATCTTTATCGCAGCTCTAAGGTATGGTAGAAATCAGAATTGGAAAAAATCTCTAATAGAGACAGTACAGATCAGTTTGGCATATGACCCTGTTTATTTTAATGTTTGTCCTAACTTGCATGTATCTTTGCAAGATGAAAATTCATTAAATGCTTTAATATTAAGTATTAAGTTGCATGAATATGATTATATGCCTGGAACTGATGTTATATGTATTTGTTATAGAGTTTATTTTAAACCCTTATACACTATGAATCTTATGTGCAAGATCATGGATTTTAAAAATGAAACTATTTTAATTGAAACAAATTTTGATAAATAAAAAATTACCACCAGAAGACCTATCAAATAGGATGAAATAGATTTTTCCAAAGAATGGGTCATAGAAGGAGCTGCTCCTCCCAAGAGTAATTGTAAAACTGATATTACTCATATTGAACAAGCCTCAGATGGGACTGTCAAGCTAAAGTTTTCTAAACCTAATTACTTAACAAATGATTTTGGATCAAGATCTACTAGATCTGATGTTTCAAGTCGTTCTTATATTTCACCAATGATTATGCTGTTAGATCTCCATCAAGAGCTTCTACTTCACGTATTCAAGATTTTATAAATTCACCTATCCTAGATAATACTGATAGCAATAGAATTGATAGGATTATAATTGGTAATGATAATATTGCCAGAGGAGTTAATGAAGACCCAGATATAACTGAGTCAGACATGGGTTATCCAAGTGTCTAATGGATCAAAGTCAAAAAATTAATTTTAGTCGGGGATCGCCAGCACGAATAAAGATCAGTGAAGACTTTTATAATCCCAAATGGGAACCGTTTAGAAAATGTATTTTTGAAACTTTTGATAACAATGAAAGATTAGTGCTTCAAGAGGAATTTTATAAAGATCTCTCTCAAGCTAACACAATTATATCTTTTGTTTCCTGGTTTATGGCTAAATATGTGGGAGGTCATATCTCTATTTTAGAAAGAGAGTACAAACTCTCTAGTGGGAGAGTCATTCATACTGTTTCCCCCCACAACAACCTTTCCAAATTGAAAAGGATAATAGAGTTCTTGATTTTGCTGCCTTTTCAAAACTATTTGATGATAATACTTCTTTGGATACAACTTCGCATATTAATAACATGCTCAAACAAAATAATTACACAAATGTTTATATGAACATATTGGGTGAACAAATTGTTCTTTTACATAATAGAGTAGAGAAATTAACTTCGGAAATTATGAAGCTGATTCCTTCATCTAGCCGTCATACACATGCAACTACTCCTAGTGTGCAGCCTCCACATGAAATTAAAGATTTCAAGTTAAGAGCATACTCAAAACTTGAGCAATTACTAGATGATAAGTTTAAGGGTTTAAGAACCAGCCATTTAACAAAAGATTATGAGTTGAACTTTTCTGGAAATGATTATAAGCAGAAGATGTCTGATGAGATTAATAACCTAGAAAAATATGTTAGAAAACCAGTACGAATGATGTACTACTATCCCAGACCTACTCCTCAGGATGTATTGTTTAAGGAACAAGAGATTGTTGATAACAATAGTTATAGTGGTAAGAGTATCTATGAATGGAACATAGATGTTTATACAGAAAGACAGATTTATACAGTAGTTCACAAAATGCTTATGTATAGAACAATCTGCAAAACTAATGATAGCTCTAACAAGACTGTTGCAGAAATGATTATATCAGGATTTACTGATCAATTGAAAGATTGGTGGGATAATTATTTAACTCAAGAACAACGTAATAGTATTATTGGGGAAGTAAAAACTGAACCAGGTCTAGAACCTACGCCGAATGCGGTATATACCTTAGGGATTAATATTATAGAGCATTTTACTGGAAGATGGTCAGATGATAGTGAAAATATTAGAACTTTACTCCAGAACTTGCGATGTAAGACCCTCACCTCATTTAGGTGGTATAAGGATGTTTTCCTTAGCAGAGTCATGGAATTACCAGAGTGTAATAGCTCTCACTGAAAGTCCAAATTTATAGATTGATTATCATCCCTCTTTGCCAAAAGAGTTAGAAAAACTCTTGGAAAAAGGGGAATTACCATTAATTATGACGTTTATACTTATGAAAGCCTAATAGGTACATGTATACAAGAGGGTTTAGCCTTGTGTAATGAGATCAAGTTGAATCAGCAAATCAAAAGACAAAACCTCAATGAAAGACAACAGTTAGGCGAGTTCTATAGTCAATTTGGAATGGAAATACCCAAAGCCAACGTGTCTCATAGACGAAAAGCAAAAAATCAAGAAATTTTCCAAAAATGGAAAGTAAAATGCCTGGATAAGAAGGTGAGAAGAAAGAAAGAGTTTAAAACTCGAAAGAATTTTATAAAATCAAAGAATCCGAAGGCATGTTGGAAATGTGGCAGAACAAAACACTATTATAAGGATTGTAAAGTTAAGGAGAAGATTAAGGCCCTTAACATTGGAGATGATTTAAAGGATACATTATCCAAGCTATTGCTTAACTCGGAGCCAGAATATTCAGGTTTCGAAACTAATGAAGCAAATGATTTCTCTTCAGATGAGGAAATTAGAGTTCATAATGACGAAGATTATATTGCTTCGGAAGAAGAATGCTTACCCTGTCAAATCGGACAACCTTGTTCTAACAAAAAGAATAAGGAGGATGATGAGTTCTATAATATATTTGCTCAATTCCAGGATATGAACATTAACATTCTCAAAGGAGATAACCTTATGGAGTTATTAAAATTGATTAAGGATCCAGGTATGAGATCACAGATTATAGATCAACTCCAGGATACTCCGTAACCTTCACAAGGAAGGAAAACTCTAGAACAATCAAGCTTTTATACCATGTTAGAATTAAAAAACAAATGAGGGAGAAACAAGGAATTACAAGTACTCCCAAAGATTTGGAAAAGGAGATTAATAATCTCAAGCAAGAAATCTTAGCATTAAAAAGGAGTAATAATATGCTTGATAAAGGAAAGTTTTATAAAACTATCCACATAATCCCAATAATTGAATTTTACATGAACTTTTTGCTCAGGGTGAAAATATTCGCTTTCTTTACTGGTGCTGAATCCCCACTCTTCTGAGGTAAATA
This sequence comes from Anisodus tanguticus, assembly GCA_034509755.1. Classification (NCBI taxonomy): domain Eukaryota; kingdom Viridiplantae; phylum Streptophyta; class Magnoliopsida; order Solanales; family Solanaceae; genus Anisodus; species Anisodus tanguticus. The sequence continues at coordinate 15,043,040 of CM067548.1, read as the reverse complement.
TCTTATTTATTATGATCTTAGAAAAGTTATAAACTTTACTGGTATTCATTGGATAATAATGCTGAATTTCAGCTGATCCAGTGTTTAAAAGTATAGTCTCATAATGCATTCTCGATTTATAAGTGAGAATGGGATATGACCCAGCTTCTAGATATCTCTCCATCAATTTCCATGGCTCATCCTTCCATTGAAGGTTTTTATAATCTAAGAGGAGTATAATTTCTTTATGACCGTGTTGCTCATAGGAATCATTATCATTCTGTTCATCATTTGCAACCTCTGAATAAGAAGGTTATGGACTATCATCCTTTTCTCTGGATTTTATGAAATCCATAAATTGTTGATATAAAGGACTATCTTTATCAATATTAGAAGGTCATGTCATGTTTTCGGCTATAATCCTTTTGGTTCCTTGCTGGACAAGAGTATTACCACATCCAGTTCCACCTCATTATCCCCTTCCTTTATAATGGCGGGGGTCACCTGGTAAACTCGGCCTCATCCTGCAACAAGAATCTTAGCAGAGTGATGAACTCAAATATTCCGTGGTTAAGATATCAGGCAGACTATTATCCGTCCCTTTTTTATAATGTATTTCAAAATCAAATGGTGCCAGCAAAGCTTGTCATCTAACAAACATTTGTTTAGAAACATCATGCTTGCAGTCTTTCTTAAACATGAACTTAGCTGATTGGCAATCCATTTTTATTAAAAACTTCTGATTGTATAAAGCGCTTTGAAATTTTGAGACACATTTCACAATTGCTAGGATCTCCTTAGTAACTGTCGAATAATTCTTTTGACTAGGATTCCATTTCCAGAATAAAATTGTATTAAATACTCATGTTTATCAACTGAAGAGTATTGCTTCGGTATGCCTCCATAACCAATGTCTGAGGCATCTGTCTCTATGATCTTTGGCCAAGTAGGATTGGCTAATATAAGACAAGGAAGGTTATGGACCTTATTCTTAATTGCTAGGATCTCCTTAGTAACTGTCGAATAATTCTTTTGACTAGGATTCCATTTCCATAATAAAATTGTATTAAATACTCATGTTTATCAACTGAAGAGTATTGCTTCAATATGCCTCCATAACCAATGTCTGAGGCATCTGTCTCTATGATCTTTGGCCAAGTAGGATTGGCTAATTTAAGACAAGGAAGGTTATGGACCTTATTCTTAATTCGTTTGACAACTTGAGTATGATCATCTGTCCAAGGTGTAGGAACTTTTTTCTGCCGTTCATATAAGATGACTGTATCCTTTGTCAAATTATTTATAAAAGGAATGATATAATTCAGGCTACCCAAAAATCTCTGAAGTTGGGTTTTGTCAGTTATAACATCTGGGAATTTTGAAGCAAATTCAATACTTCTATTAATAGGAATGATTTTTCCTTTTAAAATGTTATGACGCAGAAATCTAACTTTAGTTTGAAAAAGGGCCATTTTTGGTTTTGATATGACCAAACCATTTGTATGATAATTTAAATCAAGATGTTTGAAATGGGTTTCTATATTATTAGAAAATACCAAAATATCATCTATATAAACAATGATAAAGTTACTATGAGGCATGAATGTATCATTCATAATATTTTGAAACTCCGAAGGGACATTTTTTAATCCAAATGACATTACATTCCATTCGAACTGCCCAATAGGAACATTAAAAGAATTTTTATATTTATCTACTTCGGCAATCTGAATCTCCAAGTAACCAGATTTGAGATCAAATTTAGAAAATATAATAGCGTTATTTAGTCTATCAAGTAAATCTTTTTTTATTAGGAATAGGATACCCGATCCATTTCAACACTTTATTAAGTGGTTTATAATTAATAACGAGTCGAGGAACTCCTCTTTCCTGCTTAACATGTTTATTAACATAGAAGGCCATACATGACCATGTAGACTTTGAGGGTTTTAGCAAAAGTTTCTGTAACAGAGAAGCAATCTCCTTTTTACATAATTCCAAGTATTCGGAGTTCATTTGGCATGGCCTAGCTTTTGTATGGATATTACCTTCAGTAAAATCATCCTCATAAGGGAGAGAAACAATATGTTTTTTTCTATCCCAAAAAGCATTAGGATGGTCACTACAAATCTGAAGTGAAAACTGAGTTTGTATCAAATCAATTTTTTGTTGTAGCTTAGGATTTCCCAAAAGCTCTTCAATAGTAGATATATAAATCTCTTGTTTTAGAAAATTGATTTGTTAATGTGTATGTACCAGCCTATCCTTGAGTTCATTTAATACCCTTGAAAAATGGTCCAGTTATAAAGTGAAATGTAATGGGCTTTCCATTGAAGGTTCCTATGATACCATTCTTATCAATATTAGTAATTGAAAATAGTGTTTGTATAAAAGGTGTGCCCAATATAATTTGGCTAGAAATATCTTTTACCAAAACAAAACTCTCTGTTATACAAGTTTTATCATTGCAGATATAAGCCTTTGGTATTTTGAAGGTAATTTGTAATTTCTGTCCATTAGAAAATATAACACTATGAGTGGTTTTATAAAAATATGTAGATAACAAAATATATACATTATTAAATTAGGGATCTCATCTTGTTAAATCGTTTGATCATACAAGTTCTGAACTATCGAAAATACTTGAAATATAATTATTAATAGTTAAGGCTATCGAAATATTTGAAATGTACTTGTATGTTTGATAGGAACTAACGATTGACTTTATCAGACTAATTTAATTGATAACAAAGTATATATACGCTATTATATTAAGGATACCATCTTGTTAAGTCATTTGATTATTTATATCCGTACAAGTTTTTAAACTATCGAAATATTTGAAATATAATTATTAATAGTTAAGGTTATATAGTGTATGGAAAAATCACATTAATTAACTAGATTTATTAGGGACCCCATCTTGTTAAGTCATTTGACTCTTCCTATCAGTACAAGTTATGAACTATCAAAATACTTGAAATATATTAATAGTTAAGGTTATCGAAATATTTGAAACGTAATTGTATGTTTGATAGTAACTAACGATTGACTTTATCAGACTAATTTACTTGATACCAAAATATATACACTATTATATTAGGGATTCCGTCTTGTTAAGTAGTTTGATTCTTCCAATCAGTACAAGTGCTGAACTATCAAAATACTTAAAATATAATTATTAATCGTTAAGGGTCACACCACAACCTAGGTGAGTCGTGGCTAGCACTCGGTACCTTACTAGGACCGAGCGAACCAAGTTGTAACTCTTATCATCTATGTCTTGAAAGACAAACTAGACCGAGGAGGCCAACCTGTGAACATAATATCGTATATGGGGTCGACGAGGCTCTAAGCTGTAATATTTGTACTTCAAACTAACTCAGCAAGATTGGATCATCTACATGGCCGACTACGCCAATATACAACTCTATAAGCAACAAATAGTTTATGTTGCTTTGAACGCCATTGATTGAATCAATCTTCTATTCTTTTAATTTTTCGTGTTTCGAATTGATTTCTTAAGGTTTCTCTTTTAGGAATTGTATCATTTGAAAATTCCCAAAATGAGATTTGTTGTTTGATTTCAGAGTTTCTATTTATAGACTTGAGTTCCAAAAAGGTTGGATTTATCATATATCAAATTTTCAAGTCTTCTGGAGTTGTGTTGGAAGAATCACAATTGAACAGATGATATAATATCGGGGAGCACCAAAAACTCAAAATCACTCAACCGAGAACAAATCATGGAACTCTATGCTTTGAAAGCCATGTTGATGCATAGAGAGGTTTCAGAGACCATTGAGGACCCACATAAGAGGGCACACAACATTTGGATGAACGCTCGTAGTGAATACAAAACCAAACGAATAGCTGCCCAATCTGCGACTCACTTTGCGAACCGCAGACCTATTATGCGACTCACTTTGTGAGCTGCAAAACCATTATGTGAGCCATGTTTCTACAATACGAGTCGCACAATTGGACAGTGATGAGATTTGACTGCTTCTATTCTGCGACTCACTCTGCGAGGTGCAAACCTATTTTGTGAGTCGTACATTATGTGTCTGTGGATTGGATGAAGGCCATTGTGGCGACTTTTGCAATTTGAAGACTATGGTCACATTTGGACCTACTTTGTAATAAAGCCTTTTACTATAAGTATTCTCAAGGCTTAGAATAGGACTTTTGATGATTGATGAATAGAGATTAATTCTCTTGGTAGCTACATTGTAGTGTTAGCTAGTGATTAGTGCAGTAATTAGAGTGATAACACAACTAGGGTGGATTCTTTAGTTGTCTATTCAACTTGTTCATGATTCTCACACGAGTTATCTCACTTGTGGAATTATCTTCATACCATAGGTTCTTTAATTGATTAATCTTTAGGAGGTGTTTGGTTTGATACACCATTGGTTTCCTATTGATTTCAATTCTTGTGTCTTGTTTCTATACTTTGATTGTTTCTTAATGTGGTTTTTTTATTGAGGTCTAAGCTTTCAAATAGTTTATGTGGCTTTGAACGCCATTTATTGAATCAATCTTTTATTCTTTTAATTTTTCGTGTTTCGATTCGATTTCTTAAGGTTTCGCTTTTAGGAATTGTATCATTTGAAAATTCCCAAAAATTAGATTTTTTGTTTGAGTTCAGAGTTTCTATTTCTAGACTTGAGTTCCTAAAGGTTGGATCTATCATATATCAAATTTTCAAGTCTTCTGGAGTTGTGTTGGAAGAATCACCATTGAACAGATGATAAAATATCGGGGAGCACCAACAACTCAAAATCACTCAACCGAGAACAAGCCAAGGAACTCTATGCTTTGAAAGCCATGTTGATGCATAGAGAGGCTTCAAAGACCATTGAGGACCCACATAAGAGGCCACACAACATTTGGATGATCGCTCGGAGTGAATACAAAACCAAATGAATAGTTACCCAATCTGCGACTCACTTTGCGAACCGCATACCTATTCTGCGACTCACTTTGTGAGCTGCAAAACCATTCCGCGAGCCACGTTTCTACAATACGAGACGCATAATTAGACAGTGATGAGATTCGATTGCTTCTATTCTGCGACTCACTCTATGAGCTGCAAACCTATTTTGTGAGCCGCATATTATGTCTGTGGATTGGATGAAGGTAATTGTGGTGACTTTTGCAATCTGAAAACTATGGACACATTTGGACCTACTTTGTAATAAAGCCTTATACTTTAAATAGTAGTTCTCAATGCTTAGAATAGGAATTTTGATGATTGATGAATAGAGATTAATTCTCTTGGTAGCTACATTGTAGTGTTAGCTAGTGATTGGTGCAGTAATTAGAGTGATAGCACAATTAGGGCGGATTCCTTAGTTGTCTATTGAACTTGTTCATGATTCTCACATGAGTTATCTCACTAGTGGAATTATCTTCATACCATAGGTTCTTTAATTGATTAATCTTTACGAGGTATTTGGTTTGATACACCATTAATTTTCTATTGATTTCAATTCATGTGTATTGCTTCTATACTTTGATTGTTTCTTGATGTGTTTTTTTTATTGAGGTCTAAGCTTTCAAATAGTTTATGTTGCCTTGAACACCATTGATTGAATCAATCTTCTATTCTTTTAATTTTTCGTGTTTCGATTCGATTTCTTAAGGTTTCGCTTTTAGGAATTGTATCATTTGAAAATTCACAAAAATGAGATTTTTTGTTTGAGTTCAGAGTTTCTATTTCTAGACTTGAGTTCCTAAAGGTTGGATCTATCATATATCAAATTTTCAAGTCTTCTGGAGTTGTGTTGGAAGAATCACCATTGAACAGATAAAATAATATCGGGGAGCACCAACAACTCAAAATCACTAAACCAAGAACAAGCTAATGAACTCTATGCTTTGAAAGCCATGTTGATACATAGAGAGGCTTCAGAGTCAACGGAGGACCCACATAAGAGGGCATACAAGATTTGGATGATCACTCGGAGTGAATCCAAAACCAAATGAAGAGATGCCCAATCTGCGACTCAATTTGCGAACCGAGACCTATTTTGTGCCTCACTTTGTGATCGCAAAACCATTCGCGAGCCACATTTCTACTAAACAAGCCTGCACAATCGGACAAAGTGATGAGATTCTATCGCTTCTATTCTCGCGACTAACTCTGCGAGTGCAAGCTTTGTTTTGTGAGTCGCATATTATGTCTGTGGATTGGATGAAGGAGATTGTGGTGACTTTTGCAAATTGAAGACTATGGTCACATTTGGACCTACTTTGTAATAAAGCCTTATACTATAAATAGTAGTTCTCAAGGCTTATAATAGGACTTTTGATGATTGATTAATAGAGATTAATTGTCTTGGTAGCTACATTGTAGTGTTAGCTAGTGATTGGTGCAGTAATTAGAGTGATAGCACAATTAGGGCGGATTCCTTAGTTGTCTATTGAACTTGCTCATGATTCTCACATGAGTTATCTCACTAGTGGAATTATCATCATACCATCGGTTCTTTAATTGATTAATCTTTACGAGGTATTTGGTTTGATACACCATTAGTTTTCTATTGATTTCAATTCTTGTGTCTTGCTTCTACACTTGATTGTTTCTTGATGTGGTTTTTTTATTGAGGTCTAAGCTTTAAAATAGTTTATGTTGCCTTGAACGGCATTGATTGAATCAATCTTCTATTCTTTTAATTTTTCGTGTTTCGATTCTATTTCTTTAGGTTTCGCTTTTAGGAATTGTATCATTTGATAATTCACAAAAATGAGATTTGTTGTTTGAGTTCAGAGTTTCTATTTCTAGACTTGAGTTCCTAAAGGTTGGATCTATCATATATCAAATTTTCAAGTCTTCTGGAGTTGTGTTGGAAGAATCACCATTGAACAGATAAAATAATATCGGGGAGCACCAACAACTCAAAATCACTCAACCAAGAACAAGCCAATGAACTCTATGCTTTGAAAGCCATGTTGATACATAGAGAGGCTTCAGAGTCAACGGAGGACCCACATAAGAGGGCACACAAGATTTGGATGATCACTCGGAGTGAATCCAAAACCAAATGAAGAGATGCCCAATCTGCGACTCAATTTGCGAACCGCAGACCTATTTTGCGACTCACTTTGTGATCTGCAAAACCATTCTGCGAGCCACATTTCTACTAAACAAGCTGCACAATTGGACAGTGATGAGATTCTACTGCTTCTATTCTGCGACTAACTCTGCGAGCTGCAAGCCTATTTTGTGAGTCGCACATTATGTCTGTGGATTAGATGAAGGAGATTGTGGTGACTTTTGCAAATTGAAGACTATGGTCACATTTGGACCTACTTTGTAATAAAGCCTTATACAATAAATAGTAGTTCTCAAGGCTTAGAATAGGACTTTTGATGATTGATGAATAGAGATTAATTGTCTTGGTAGCTACATTGTAGTGTTAGCTAGTGATTGGTGCAGTAATTAGAGTGATAGCACAATTAGGGCGGATTCCTTAGTTGTCTATTGAACTTGCTCATGATTCTCACATGAGTTATCTCACTAGTGGAATTATCATCATACCATAGGTTCTTTAATTGATTAATCTTTACGAGGTATTTGGTTTGATACACCATTGGTTTCCTATTGATTTCAATTCTTGTGTCTTGCTTCTACACTTGATTGTTTCTTGATGTGGTTTTTTTATTGAGGTCTAAGCTTTCAAATAGTTTATGTTGCCTTGAACGCCATTGATTGAATCAATCTTCTATTCTTTTAATTTTTCGTGTTTCGATTCTATTTCTTTAGGTTTCGCTTTTAGGAATTGTATTATTTGAAAATTCACAAAAATTAGATTTGTTGTTTGAGTTCAGAGTTTCTATTTCTTGACTTGAGTTCCTAAAGGTTGGATCTATCATATATCAAATTTTCAAGTCTTCTAGAGTTGTGTTGGAAGAATCACCATTGAACAAATGATATAATATCAGGGTGCACCAACAACTCAAAATCACTCAACCGAGAACAAGCCAATTAACTCTATGCTTTGAAAGCCATGTTGATGCATAGAGAGACTTCAAAGACCATTGAGGACCTACATAAAAGGGCATTAAATATTTTGATGATCGCTTGAAGTGAATACAAAAGCAAACGAAGGGTTGCCTAATTTGCGACTCAATTTGCGAACCGCAGACCTATTTTGTGACTAACTTTGTGAGCTGCAAAACCATTCAGCAAGCCTCGTTTCTACTATACGAGCTGCACAATTGGACAGTGATGAGATTCGACTGCTTTTATTATGCGACTTACTCTGCGAGCTGCAAACCTATTTTGTGAGCCGCACATTATGTTTGTGGATTGGATGAAGGTTATTGTGGGGACTTTTGCAATTTGAAGACTATGGTCACATTTGGACCTACTTTATAATAAAGCCTTATACTATAAATAGTAGTTCTCAAGGCTTAGAATAGGACATTTGATTATTGATGATTAGAGATTAATTCTCTTGGTAGCTACATTGTAGTGTTAGCTAGTGATTGGTGCAGTAATTAGAGTGATAACACAATTAGGGCGGATTCCTTAGTTGTCTATTGAACTTGCTCATGATTCTCACATGAGTTATCTCACTAGTGGAATTAACATCATACCATAGGTTCTTTAATTGATTAATCTTTACGAGGTATTTGGTTTGATACACCATTGGTTTCCTATTGATTTCAATTCTTGTGTCTTTCTTCTACACTTGATTGTTTCTTGATGTGGTTTTTTTATTGAGGTCTAAGCTTTCAAATAGTTTATTTTGCCTTGAACGCATTGATTGAATCAATCTTCTATTCTTTTAATTTTTCGTGTTTCGATTCTATTTCTTTAGGTTTCGCTTTTAGGAATTTTATTATTTGAAAATTCACAAAAATGAGATTTGTTGTTTGAGTTCAGAGTTTCTATTTCTAGACTTGAGTTCCTAAAGGTTGGATCTATCATATATCAAATTTTCAAGTCTTCTAGAGTTGTGTTGGAAGAATCACCATTGAACAGATGATATAATATCGGGGTGCACCAACAACTCAAAATCACTCAACCGAGAACAACCCATTGAACTCTATGCTTTGAAAGCCATGTTGATGCATAGAGAGACTTCAAAGACCATGAGGACCCACATAAGAGGGCATTAAATATTTTGATGGCCACTCGGAAGTGAATACAAAACCTAATGAAGAGATGCCCAATCGCGACTCAATTTGCGAAGCAGACCTATTTTGCGACTTACTTTGTGATCCGCAAAACCATTCTCGCGAGCCACATTTCTACGAACGAGCTGCACAATTGGACAAAGTGATGAGATTCAATTGCTTCTATTCTCGCGACTCACTCGCGAGCATGTAAGCCTGTTTTGTGAGCCGCACATTATGTCGTGGATTGGATGAAGGAGATTGTGGTGACTTTTGCAAGTTGAAGACTATGGTCACATTTGGACCTAATTTATAATAAAGCCCTATACTATAAATAGTAGTTCTCAAGGCTTAGAATAGGACTTTTGATGATTGATGAATAGAGATTAATTCTCTTGGTAGCTACATTGTAGTGTTAGCTAGTGATTGGTGCAGTAATTAGAGTGATAGCACAATTAGGGCGGATTCCCTAGTTGTCTATTGTACTTGTTCATGATTCTCACATGAGTTATCTCACTAGTGGAATGATCTTCATACCATATGTTCTTTAATTGATTAATCTTTACGTAGGTATTTGGTTTGATACACCATTGATTTTCTATTGATTTCAATTCATGTGTATTGCTTCTATACTTTGATTGTTTCTTGATGTGGTTTTTTTTATTGAGGTCTAAGCTTTCAAATAGTTTATGTTGCCTTGAACACCATTGATTGAATCAATCTTCTATTCTTTTAATTTTTCGTGTTTCGATTCGATTTCTTAATGTTTCGCTTTTAGGAATTGTATCATTTGAAAATTCACAAAAATGAGATTTTTTGTTTGAGTTAAGAGTTTCTATTTATAGACTTGAGTACCTAAAGGTTGGATCTATCATATATCAAATTTTCAAGTCTTCTAGAGTTGTGTTGGAAGAATCACCATTGAACAGATGATATAATATCACGGTGCACCAACAACTCAAAATCACTCAACCGAGAACAAGCCAATGAACTCTATGCTTTGAAAGCCATGTCGATGCATAGAGAGACTTCAAAGACCATTGAGGACCCACATAAGAGGGCATTAAATATTTTGATGGCCACTCGAAGTGAATACAAAACCAAATGAAGAGCTGCCCAATCTGCGACTCAATTTGCGAACTGCAGACCTATTTTGCGACTTATTTTGTGATCTGCAAAACCATTCTGCGAGCAACATTTCTACTGAACGAGCTGCACAATTGGGAAGTGATGAGATTCAATTGCTTTATTATTCGCGACTCACTCGCGAGCCGTAAGCCTATTTTGTGAGCCGCACATTATGTCTATGGATTGGATGAAGGAGATTGTGGTGACTTTTGCAAGTTGAAGACTACGGTCACATTTGGACCTAATTTATAATAAAGCCGTATACTATAAATAGTAGTTCTCAAGGCTTAGAATAGGACTTTTGATGATTGATGAATAGAGATTAATTCTCTTGGTAGCTACATTGTAGTGTTAGCTAGTGATTGGTGCAGTAATTAGAGTGATAGCACAATTAGGGCGGATTCCCTAGTTGTCTATTGTACTTGTTCATGATTCTCACATGAGTTATCTCACTAGTGGAATTATCTTCATACCATATGTTCTTTAATTGATTAATCTTTACGAGGTATTTGGTTTGATACACCATTGATTTTCTATTGATTTCAATTCATGTGTATTGCTTCTATACTTTGATTGTTTCTTGATGTGGTTTTTTTTATTGAGGTCTAAGCTTTCAAATAGTTTATGTTGCCTTGAACACCATTGATTGAATCAATCTTCTATTCTTTTAATTTTTCGTGTTTCTATTCGATTTCTTAATGTTTCGCTTTTAGGAATTGTATCATTTGAAAATTCACAAAAATGAGATTTTTTGTTTGAGTTCGAGTTTCTATTTATAGACTTGAGTACCTAAAGGTTGGATCTATCATATATCAAATTTTCAAGTCTTCTAGAGTTGTGTTGGAAGAATCACCATTGAAGATGATATAATATCACGGGGTGCACCAACAACTCAAAATCACTCAACCGAGAACAAGCCAATGAACTCTATGCTTTGAAAGCCATGTCGATGCATAGAGAGACTTCAAAGACCATTGAGGACCCACATAAGAGGGCATTAAATATTTTGATGGCCACTCGAAGTGAATACAAAACCAAATGAAGAGATGCCCAATCCGCGACTCAATTTGCGAACTACGAGACCTATTTTGCGACTTATTTTGTGATCCGCAAAACCATTCTGCGAGCAACATTTCTACTATCGAACGAGCCGCACAAATGGACAAAGTGATGAGATTCAATTGCTTCTATTCTCGCGACTCACTCGCGAGCAAGTAAGCCTGTTTTGTGAGCCGCACATTATGTATATGGATTGGATGAAGGAGTTTGTGGTGACTTTTGCAAGTTGAAGACTATGGTCACATTTGGACCTACTTTGTAATAAAGCCTTATACTATAAATAGTAGTTCTCGAGGCCTAGAATAGGAATTTTGATGTTTGATGAATAGAGATTAATTCTCTTGGTAGCTACGTTGTAGTGTTAGCTAGTGATTGGTGCAGTAATTAGAGTGATAGCACAATTAGGGCGGATTCCTTAGTTGTCTATTGAACTTGCTCATGATTCTCACATGAGTTACCTCACTAGTGGAATTATCTTCATACCATAGGTTCTTTAATTGATTAATATTTAGTAGGTATTTGGTTTGATACACCATTGGTTTCCTATTGATTTCAATTCTTGTGCCTTGCTTCTATACTTTGATTGTTTGTTGATGTGGTTTTTTTATTGAGGTCTAAGATTTCAAATAGTTTATGTGGCTTTTATCGTTTTTGTTAGAATCAATCTCCTATTCTTTTAATTTTTCGTGTTTCGATTCGATTTCTTAAGGTTTCGCTTTTAGGAATTGTATTATTTGAAAATTCACAAAAATGAGATTTGTTGTTTGAGTTCACAGTTTCTATTTCTTGACTTGAGTTCCTAAAGGTTGGATCTATCATATATCAAATTTTCAAGTCTTCTAGAGTTGTGTTGGAAGAATCACCATTGAACAAATGATATAATATCAGGGTGCACCAACAACTCAAAATCACTCAACCGAGAACAAGCCAATTAACTCTATGCTTTGAAAGCCATGTTGATGCATAGAGAGACTTCAAAGACCATTGAGGACCTACATAAGAGGGCATTAAATATTTTGATGGCCGCTCGAAGTGAATACAAAAGCAAACGAAGGGCTGCCCAATTTGCGACTCAATTTGCGAACCGCAGACCTATTTTGTGACTAACTTTGTGAGCTGCAAAACCATTCTGCGAGCCACATTTCTTCTAAACAAGCTGCACAATTGGGCAGTGATAAGATTCTACTGCTTCTATTTTGCGACTAACTCTGCGAGCCGCAAGCCTGTTTTGTGAGCCGCACATTATGTTTGTGGATTGGATGAAGGTTATTGTGGTGACTTTTGCAATTTGAAGACTATGGTCACATTTGGACCTACTTTATAATAAAGCCTTATACTATAAATAGTAGTTCTCAAGGTTTAGAATAGGACATTTGATGATTGATGATTAGAGATTAATTCTCTTGGTAGCTACATTGTAGTGCTAGCTAGTGATTGGTGCGATAATTAGAGTGATAGCACAATTAGGGCGGATTCCTTAGTTGTCTATTGAACTTGTTCATGATTCTCACATGAGTTATCTCACTAGTGGAATTATTTTCATACCATAGGTTCTTTAATTGATTAATCTTTAGGAGGTATTTAGTTTGATACACCATTGGTTTCCTATTGATTTCAATTCATGTGTCTTGCTTCTATACTTTGATTGTTTCTTGATGTGGTTTTTTTATTGAGGTCTAAGATTTCAAATAGTTTATGTGGCTTTTATCGTCATTGATTGAATCAATCTTCTATTCTTTTAATTTTTCGTGTTTCGATTCGATTTCCTTAGGTTTCGCATTTAGGAATTGTATTATTTGAAAATTCACAAAAATGAGATTTGTTGTTTGAGTTCGAGTTTCTATTTCTAGACTTGAGTTCCTAAAGGTTGGATCTATCATATATCAAATTTTCAAGTCTTCGGAGTTGTGTTGGAAGAATCACCATTGAACGAGATGATATAATATCGGGTGCACCAACAACTCAAAATCACTCAACCGAGAACAAGCCAATGAACTCTATGCTTTGAAAGCCATGTTGATGCATAGAGAGGCTTCGAGAGACTAATGAGGACCCACATAAGAGGGCACACAAGATTTGGATGATCACTCGGAGTGAAACCAAAACCAAATGAAAGCTGCACAAAAGAGATGCCCAATTTGCAAGTTGAAGACTATGGTCACATTTGGACCTACTTTGTAATAAAGCCTTATACTATAAATAGTAGTTCTCAAGGCCTAGAATAGGACTTTTGATGATTGATGAATAGAGATTAATTCTCTTGGTAGCTACATTGTAGTGTTAGCTAGTGATTGGTGCGTAATTAGAGTGATAGCACAATTAGGGCGGATTCCTTAGTTGTCTATTGAACTTGCTCATGATTCTCACATGAGTTACCTCACTAGTGGAATTATCTTCATACCATAGGTTCTTTAATTGATTAATATTTAGTAGGTATTTGGTTTGATACACCATTGGTTTTCTATTGATTTCAATTCTTGTGTCTTGCTTCTATACTTTGATTATTTCTTGATGTGGGTTTTTTTATTGAGGTCTAAGCTTTCAAATAGTTTATGTGGCTTTGATCGCCATTGATTGCGTCAATCTTCTATTCTATTAATTTTTCGTGTTTCGATTCGATTTCTTAAGGTTTCGCTTTTAGGAATTGTATTATTTGAAAATTCACAAAAATGAGATTTGTTGTTTGAGTTCGAGTTTCTATTTATAGACTTGAGTTCCTAAAGGTTGGATCTATCATATATCAAATTTTCAAGTCTTCTCGGAGTTGTGTTGGAAGAATCACCATTGAACGGATAAAATAATATCGGGAGCACCAACAACTCAAAATCACTCAACCAAGAACAAGCCAAGGAACTCGTATGCTTTGAAAGCCATGTTGATACATAGAGAGGCTTCAGAGACAACGGAGGACCCACATAAAAGGGCACACAAGATTTGGATGATCACTCGGAGTGAATCCAAAACCAAATGAAGAGATGCCTAATCTGCGACTCAATTTGCGAACCGCAGACCTATTTTGCGACTCACTTTGTGATCTGCAAAACCATTCTGCGAGCCACATTTCTTCTAAACAAGCTGCACAATTGGGCAGTGATAAGATTCTACTGCTTCTATTCTGCGACTAACTCTGCGAGCTGCAAGCCTGTTTTGTGAGCCGCACATTATGTTTGTGGATTGGATGAAGGTTATTGTGGTGACTTTTGCAATTTGAAGACTATGGTCACATTTGGACCTACTTTATAATAAAGCCTTATACTATAAATAGTAGTTCTCAAGGTTTAGAATAGGACATTTGATGATTGATGATTAGAGATTAATTCTCTTGGTAGCTACATTGTAGTGCTAGCTAGTGATTGGTGCAAAGATAATTAGAGTGATAGCACAATTAGGGCGGATTCCTTAGTTGTCTATTGAACTTGTTCATGATTCTCACATGAGTTATCTCACTAGTGGAATTATTTTCATACCATAGGTTCTTTAATTGATTAATCTTTAGGAGGTATTTAGTTTGATACACCATTGGTTTCTATTGATTTCAATTCATGTGTCTTGCTTCTATACTTTGATTGTTTCTTGATGTGGTTTTTTTATTGAGGTCTAAGATTTCAAATAGTTTATGTGGCTTTTATCGTCATTGATTGAATCAATCTTCTATTCTTTTAATTTTTCGTGTTTCGATTCGATTTCCTAGGTTTCGCATTTAGGAATTGTATTATTTGAAAATTCACAAAAATGAGATTTGTTGTTTGAGTTCAGAGTTTCTATTTCTAGACTTGAGTTCCTAAAGGTTGGATCTATCATATATCAAATTTTCAAGTCTTCGGAGTTGTGTTGGAAGAATCACCATTGAACGAGATGATATAATATCGGGTGCACCAACAACTCAAAATCACTCAACCGAGAACAAGCCAATGAACTCTATGCTTTGAAAGCCATGTTGATGCATAGAGAGGCTTCAGAGACTAATGAGGACCCACATAAGAGGGCACACAAGATTTGGATGATCACTCGGAGTGAAACCAAAACCAAATGAAGAGATGCCCAATTTGCAAGTTGAAGACTATGGTCACATTTGGACCTACTTTGTAATAAAGCCTTATACTATAAATAGTAGTTCTCAAGGCCTAGAATAGGACTTTTGATGATTGATGAATAGAGATTAATTCTCTTGGTAGCTACATTGTAGTGTTAGCTAGTGATTGGTGCAGTAATTAGAGTGATAGCACAATTAGGGCGGATTCCTTAGTTGTCTATTGAACTTGCTCATGATTCTCACATGAGTTACCTCACTAGTGGAATTATCTTCATACCATAGGTTCTTTAATTGATTAATATTTAGTAGGTATTTGGTTTGATACACCATTGGTTTTCTATTGATTTCAATTCTTGTGTCTTGCTTCTATACTTTGATTATTTCTTGATGTGGGTTTTTTTATTGAGGTCTAAGCTTTCAAATAGTTTATGTGGCTTTGATCGCCATTGATTGCGTCAATCTTCTATTCTATTAATTTTTCGTGTTTCGATTCGATTTCTTAAGGTTTCGCTTTTAGGAATTGTATTATTTGAAAATTCACAAAAATGAGATTTGTTGTTTGAGTTCAGAGTTTCTATTTATAGACTTGAGTTCCTAAAGGTTGGATCTATCATATATCAAATTTTCAAGTCTTCTGGAGTTGTGTTGGAAGAATCACCATTGAACAGATAAAATAATATCGGGGAGCACCAACAACTCAAAATCACTCAACCAATAACAAGCCAATGAACTGTATGCTTTGAAAGCCATGTTGATGCATAGAGAGGCTTCAAAGACCATTGAGGACCCACATAAGAGGCCACACAACATTTGGATGATCGCTCGGAGTGAATACAAAACCAAATGAAGAGATGCCCAATCCGCGACTCAATTTGTGAACCACGGACCTATTTTGCGACTCACTTTGTAAGTGCAAAAACATTCGCGAGCCACGTTTCTACTATACGAGCTGCACAAATGGACAAAGTGATGAGATTCTTCACGCTTCTATTCTGCGACTCACTCTCGCGAGCCGCAAGCCTATGTTTTGTGAGCCGCACACTATGTATATGGATTGGATGAAGGATTGTGGTGACTTTTGCAAGTTGAAGACTATGGTCACATTTGGACCTACTTTGTAATAAAGCCTTATACTATAAATAGTAGTTCTCAAGGCCTAGAATAGGACTTTTGATGATTGATGAATAGAGATTAATTCTCTTGGTAGCTACATTGTAGTGTTAGCTAGTGATTGGTGCAAGTAATTAGAGTGATAGCACAATTAGGGCGGATTCCTTAGTTGTCTATTGAACTTGCTCATGATTCTCACATGAGTTACCTCACTAGTGGAATTATCTTCATACCATAGGTTCTTTAATTGATTAATATTTAGTAGGTATTTGGTTTGATACACCATTGGTTTTCTATTGATTTCAATTCTTGTGTCTTGCTTCTATACTTTGATTATTTCTTGATGTGGGTTTTTTTATTGAGGTCGAAGCTTTCAAATAGTTTATGTGGCTTTGATCGCCATTGATTGCGTCAATCTTCTATTCTATTAATTTTTCGTGTTTCGATTCGATTTCTTAAGGTTTCGCTTTTAGGAATTGTATTATTTGAAAATTCACAAAAATGAGATTTG
Organism: Anisodus tanguticus; assembly: GCA_034509755.1. Classification (NCBI taxonomy): domain Eukaryota; kingdom Viridiplantae; phylum Streptophyta; class Magnoliopsida; order Solanales; family Solanaceae; genus Anisodus; species Anisodus tanguticus. Next base: position 15,026,091 of record CM067548.1, on the reverse strand, counting down.
TTGTTTGAGTTCAGAGTTTCTATTTCTAGACTTGAGTTCCTAAAGGTTGGATCTATCATATATCAAATTTTCAAGTCTTCTGGAGTTGTGTTGGAAGAATCACCATTGAACAGATGATATAATATCGGGGTGCACCAACAACTCAAAATCACTCAACCGAGAACAAGCCAATGAACTCTATGCTTTGAAAGCCATGTTGATGCATAGAGAGGCTTCAGAGACTAATGAGGACCCACATAAGAGGGCACACAAGATTTGGATGATCACTCGGAGTGAAACCAAAACCAAATGAAGAGATGCCCAATCCGCGACTCAATTTGTGAACCACGGACCTATTTTGCGACTCACTTTGTAAGCTGCAAAAACATTCTGCGAGCCACGTTTCTACTATACGAGCTGCACAAATGGACGCTGTGATGAGATTCTTCGGTTCTATTCTCGCGACTCACTCTGCGAGCTGCAAGCCTGTTTTGTGAGCCGCACATTATGTATATGGATTGGATGAAGGAGACTGTGGTGACTTTTGCAAGTTGAAGGCTATGGTCACATTTGCATCTACTTTGTAATAAAGCCTTATACTATAAATAGTAGTTCTCAAGGCCTAGAATAGGACTTTTGATGATTGATGAATAGAGATTAATTCTCTTGGTAGCTACATTGTAGTGTTAGCTAGTGATTGGTAAAATAATTAGAGTGATAGCACAATTAGGGCGGATTCTTAGTTGTCTATTGAACTTGCTCATGGTTCTCACATGAGTTACCTCACTAGTGGAATTATCATCATACCATAGGTTCTTTAATTGATTAATCTTTAGGAGGTATTTGGTTTAATACACCATTGGTTTTCTATTGATTTCAATTCTTGTGTCTTGCATCTACACTTGATTGTTTCTTGATGTGGTTTTTTTATTGAGGTCTAAGCTTTCAAATAGTTTATGTGGCTTTGATCGCCATTGATTGCGTCAATCTTCTATTCTATTAATTTTTCGTGTTTCGATTCGATTTCTTTAGGTTTCGCTTTTAGGAATTGTATTATTTGAAAATTCACAAAAATGAGATTTGTTGTTTGAGTTCAGAGTTTCTATTTATAGACTTGAGTTCCTAAAGGTTGGATCTATCATATATCAAATTTTCAAGTCTTCTGGAGTTGTGTTGGAAGAATCACCATTGAACAGATAAAATAATATCGGGGAGCACCAACAACTCAAAATCACTCAACCAAGAACAAGCCAATGAACTGTATGCTTTGAAATCCATGTTGATACATAGAGAGGCTTCAGAGACAACGGAGGACCCACATAAAAGGGCACACAAGATTTGGATGATCACTCGGAGTGAATCCAAAACCAAATGAAGAGATGCCTAATCTGCGACTCAATTTGCGAACCGCAGACCTATTTTGCGACTCACTTTGTGAAGCGCAAAACCATTCGCGAGCCACATTTCTTCTAAACAAGTTTGCACAATTGGCGGTGATAAGATTCTACTGCTTCTATTCTGCGACTAACTCTGCGAGCTGCAAGCCTGTTTTGTGAGCCGCACATTATGTTTGTGGATTGGATGAAGGTTATTGTGGTGACTTTTGCAATTTGAAGACTATGGTCACATTTGGACCTACTTTATAATAAAGCCTTATACTATAAATAGTAGTTCTCAAGGTTTAGAATAGGACATTTGATGATTGATGATTAGAGATTAATTCTCTTGGTAGCTACATTGTAGTGCTAGCTAGTGATTGGTGCAGTAATTAGAGTGATAGCACAATTAGGGCGGATTCCTTAGTTGTCTATTGAACTTGTTCATGATTCTCACATGAGTTATCTCACTAGTGGAATTATTTTCATACCATAGGTTCTTTAATTGATTAATCTTTAGGAGGTATTTAGTTTGATACACCATTGGTTTCCTATTGATTTCAATTCATGTGTCTTGCTTCTATACTTTGATTGTTTCTTGATGTGGTTTTTTTATTGAGGTCTAAGATTTCAAATAGTTTATGTGGCTTTTATCGTCATTGATTGAATCAATCTTCTATTCTTTTAATTTTTCGTGTTTCGATTCGATTTCCTTAGGTTTCGCATTTAGGAATTGTATTATTTGAAAATTCACAAAAATGAGATTTGTTGTTTGAGTTCAGAGTTTCTATTTCTAGACTTGAGTTCCTAAAGGTTAGATCTATCATATATCAAATTTTCAAGTCTTCTGGAGTTGTGTTGGAAGAATCACCATTGAACAGATGATATAATATCAGGGTGCACCAACAACTCAAAATCACTCAACCGAGAACAAGCCAATGAACTCTATGCTTTGAAAGCCATGTTGATGCATAGAGAGGCTTCAGAGACTAATGAGGACCCACATAAGAGGGCACACAAGATTTGGATGATCACTCGGAGTGAAACCAAAACCAAATGAAGAGATGCCCAATCCGCGACTCAATTTGTGAACCACGGACCTATTTTGCGACTCACTTTGTAAGTGCAAAAACATTCTCGCGAGCCACGTTTCTACTATACGAGCTGCACAAATGGACAGTGATGAGATTCTTTGCTTCTATTCTGCGACTCACTCTGCGAGCTGTAAGCCTGTTTTGTGAGCCGCACATTATGTATATGGATTGGATGAAGGAGACTGTGGTGACTTTTGCAAGTTGAAGGCTATGGTCACATTTGCACCTACTTTGTAATAAAGCCTTATACTATAAATAGTAGTTCTCAAGGCCTAGAATAGGACTTTTGATGATTGATGAATAGAGATTAATTCTCTTGGTAGCTACATTGTAGTGTTAGCTAGTGATTGGTGCAGTAATTAGAGTGATAGCACAATTAGGGCGGATTCTTAGTTGTCTATTGAACTTGCTCATGGTTCTCACATGAGTTACCTCACTAGTGGAATTATCATCATACCATAGGTTCTTTAATTGATTAATCTTTAGGAGGTATTTGGTTTAATACACCATTGGTTTTCTATTGATTTCAATTCTTGTGTCTTGCATCTACACTTGATTGTTTCTTGATGTGGTTTTTTTATTGAGGTCTAAGCTTTCAAATAGTTTATGTTGCCTTGAACGCCAATGATTGAATCAATTTTCTATTCTTTTAATTTTTCGTGTTTCGATTCGATTTCTTTAGGTTTCGCGTTTAGGAATTGTATCATTTGATAATTCACAAAAATGAGATTTGTTGTTTGAGTTCAGAGTTTCTATTTAGACTTGAGTTCCTAAAGGTTGGATCTATCATATATCAAATTTTCAAGTGTTCTGGAGTTGTGTTGGAAGAATCACCATTGAACAGATGATATAATATCAGGGAGCACCAACAACTCAAAATCACTCAACCGAGAACAAGCCAAGGAACTCTATGTTTTGAAAGCCATGTTGATGCATAGAGAGGCTTCAGAGACAATGGAGGACCCATTTAAAAGGGCACACGATATTTGGATGATCGCTTGTAGTGAATACAAAAGCAAACGAAGGGCTCTCCAATTTGCGACTCAATTTGCGAACCGCAGACCTATTTTGCGACTCACTTTGTGAGCTGCAAAACCATTCAGCAAGCCTCGTTTCTACTATACAAGCTGCATAATTGGACAGTGATGAGATTCGACTGCTTCTATTATGCGACCTACTCGGCGAGCTGCAAACCTATTTTGTGAGCCACACATTATGTTTGTGGATTGGATGAAGGTTATTGTGGTGACTTTTGCAATTTGAAGAGTATGGTCACATTTGGACCTACTTTATAATAAAGCCTTATACTATAAATAGTAGTTCTCAAGGCTTAGAATAGGACTTTTGATGATTGATGAATAGAGATTAATTCTCTTAGTAGATACATTGTAGTGTTAGCTAGTGATTGGTGCAGTAATTAGAGTGATAGCACAATTAGGGCGGATTCCTTAGTTGTCTATTGAACTTGCTCATGATTCTCACATGAGTTATCTCACTAGTGGAATTATCATCATACCATAGGTTCTTTAATTGATTAATCTTTACGAGGTATTTGGTTTGATACACCATTGGTTTCCTATTGATTTCAATTCTTGTGTCTTGCTTCTATACTTTGATTGTTTCTTAATGTGGTTTTTTTATTGAGGTCTAAGATTTCAAATAGTTTATGTGGCTTTTATCGTCATTGATTGAATCAATCTCCTCTTCTTTTAATTTTTCGTGTTTCGATTCGATTTCTTAAGGTTTCGCTTTTAGGAATTGTATCATTTGAAAATTCACAAAAATGAGATTTTTTGTTTGAGTTCAGAGTTTCTATTTATAGACATGAGTTCCTAAAGGTTGGATCTATCATATATCAAATTTTCATGTCTTCTGGAGTTGTGTTGGAAGAATCACCATTGAACAAATGATATAATATCAGGGTGCACCAACAACTCAAAATCACTCAACCGAGAACAAGCCAATGAACTCTATGCTTTGAAAGCCATGTTGATGCATAGAGAGGCTTCAGAGACCAATGAGGACCCACATAAGAGGGAATTAAATATTTTGATGACCGCTCGAAGTGAATACAAAACCAAATGAAGAGATGCCCAATCCGCGACTCAATTTGCGAACCACGACCTATTTTGCGACTTACTTTGTGAAGCGCAAAACCATTCTGCGAGCCATATTTCTACTAAACGAGCTGCACAATTGGACGGTGATGAGATTCAATTGCTTCTATTCTGCGACTCACTCTGCGAGATGTAAGCCTATTTTGTGAGCCGCACATTATGTCCGTGGATTGGATGAAGGTGATTGTGGTGACTTTTGCAAGTTGAAGACTATGGTCACATTTGGACCTACTTTATAATAAAGCCCTATACTATAATAGTAGTTCTCAAGGCTTAGAATAGGACTTTTGATGATTGATGAATAGAGATTAATTCTCTTGGTAGCTACATTGTAGTGTTAGCTAGTGATTGGTGCGTGTAATTAGAGTGATAGCACAATTAGGGCGGATTCCTTAGTTGTCTATTGAACTTGCTCATGATTCTCACATGAGTTATCTCACTAGTGGAATTATCATCATACCATAGGTTCTTTAATTGATTAATCTTTACGAGGTATTTGGTTTGATACACCATTGGTTTCCTATTGATTTCAATTTTTGTGTCTTGCTTCTATACTTTGATTGTTTCTTAATGTGGTTTTTTTATTGAGGTCTAAGATTTCAAATAGTTTATGTGGCTTTTATCGTCATTGATTGAATCAATCTCTCTTCTTTTAATTTTTCGTGTTTCGATTCGATTTCTTAAGGTTTCGCTTTTAGGAATTGTATCATTTGAAAATTCACAAAAATGAGATTTTTGTTTGAGTTCGAGTTTCTATTTATAGACATGAGTTCCTAAAGGTTGGATCTATCATATATCAAATTTTCATGTCTTCGGAGTTGTGTTGGAAGAATCACCATTGAACAAATGATATAATATCGGGGTGCACCAACAACTCAAAATCACTCAACCGAGAACAAGCCAATGAACTCTATGCTTTGAAAGCCATGTTGATGCATAGAGAGGCTCGAGAGACCAATGAGGACCCACATAAGAGGGCACACAAGATTTGGATGATCACTCGGAGTGAAACCAAAACCAAATGAAGAGATGCCCAATCCGCGACTCAATTTGTGAACCACGGACCTATTTTGCGACTCACTTTGTAAGTTGCAAAAACATTCTGCGAGCCACGTTTCTACTATACGAGCTGCACAAATGGACGAGTGATGAGATTCTTTGCTTCTATTATGCGACTCACTCTGCGAGGCGTAAGCTTTTTGTGAGCCGCACATTATGTATATGGATTGGATGAAGGAGATTGTGGTGACTTTTGCAAGTTGAAGACTATGGTCACATTTGGACCTACTTTGTAATAAAGCCTTATACTATAAATAGTAGTTCTCAAGGCTTAGAATAGGACTTTTGATGATTGATGAATAGAGATTAATTGTCTTGGTAGCTACATTGTAGTGTTAGCTAGTGATTGGTGCGAAGTAATTAGAGTGATAGCACAATTAGGGCGGATTCCTTAGTTGTCTATTGAACTTGCTCATGATTCTCACATGAGTTACCTCACTAGTGGAATTATCTTCATACCATAGGTTCTTTAATTGATTAATATTTAGTAGGTATTTGGTTTGATACACCATTGGTTTTCTATTGATTTCAATTCTTGTGTCTTGCTTCTATACTTTGATTGTTTCTTGATGTGGGTTTTTTTATTGAGGTCTAAGCTTTCAAATAGTTTATGTGGCTTTGATCGCCATTGATTGAGTCAATCTTCTATTCTATTAATTTTTCGTGTTTCGATTCGATTTCTTTAGGTTTCGCTTTTAGGAAATGTATTATTTGAAAATTCACAAAAATGAGATTTGTTGTTTGAGTTCAGAGTTTCTATTTCTAGACTTGAGTTCCTAAAGGTTGGATCTCTCATATATCAAATTTTCAAGTCTTCTAGAGTTGTGTTGGAAGAATCACCATTGAACAGATGATATAATATCAGGGTGCACCAACAACTCAAAATCACTCAACCGAGAACAAGCCAATGAACTCTATGCTTTGAAAGCCATGTTGATGCATAGAGAGACTTCAAAGACCATTGAGGACCCACATAAGAGGGAATTAAATATTTTGATGACCGCTCGAAGTGAATACAAAACCAAATGAAGAAGAGATGCCCAATCGCGACTCAATTTGCGAACCATGAGACCTATTTTGCGACTTACTTTGTGATCGCAAAACCATTCGCGAGCCATATTTCTACTAAACGAGCTGCACAATTGGACAGTGATGAGATTCAATTGCTTCTATTCTGCGACTCACTCTGCGAGATGTAAGCCTATTTTGTGAGCCGCACATTATGTCTGTGGATTGGATGAAGGTGATTGTGGTGACTTTTGCAAGTTGAAGACTATGGTCACATTTGGACCTACTTTATAATAAAGCCCTATACTATAAATAGTAGTTCTCAAGGCTTAGAATAGGACTTTTGATGATTGATGAATAGAGATTAATTCTCTTGGTAGCTACATTGTAGTGTTAGCTAGTGATTGGTGCAGTAATTAGAGTGATAGCACAATTAGGGCGGATTCCTTAGTTGTCTATTGAACTTGCTCATGATTCTCACATGAGTTATCTCACTAGTGGAATTATCATCATACCATAGGTTCTTTAATTGATTAATCTTTACGAGGTATTTGGTTTGATACACCATTGGTTTCCTATTGATTTCAATTCTTGTGTCTTGCTTCTATACTTTGATTGTTTCTTAATGTGGTTTTTTTATTGAGGTCTAAGATTTCAAATAGTTTATGTGGCTTTTATCGTCATTGATTGAATCAATCTCCTCTATTCTTTTAATTTTTCGTGTTTCGATTCGATTTCTTAAGGTTTCGCTTTTAGGAATTGTATCATTTGAAAATTCACAAAAATGAGATTTTTGTTTGAGTTCGAGTTTCTATTTATAGACATGAGTTCCTAAAGGTTGGATCTATCATATATCAAATTTTCAAGTCTTCGGAGTTGTGTTGGAAGAATCACCATTGAACAAATGATATAATATCAGGGTGCACCAACAACTCAAAATCACTCAACCGAGAACAAGCCAATGAACTCTATGCTTTGAAAGCCATGTTGATGCATAGAGAGGCTTCAGAGACCAATGAGGACCCACATAAGAGGGCACACAAGATTTGGATGATCACTCGGAGTGAAACCAAAACCAAATGAAGAGATGCCCAATCCGCGACTCAATTTGTGAACCACGGACCTATTTTGCGACTCACTTTGTAAGCTGCAAAAACATTCTGCGAGCCACGTTTCTACTATACGAGCTGCACAAATGGACAGTGATGAGATTCTTCTGCTTCTATTATGCGACTCACTCTGCGAGCTGTAAGCCTGTTTTGTGAGCCGCACATTATGTATATGGATTGGATGAAGGAGACTGTGGTGACTTTTGCAAGTTGAAGACTATGGTCACATTTGGACCTACTTTGTAATAAAGCCTTATACTATAAATAGTAGTTCTCAAGGCTTAGAATAGGACTTTTGATGATTGATGAATAGAGATTAATTGTCTTGGTAGCTACATTGTAGTGTTAGCTAGTGATTGGTGCAGTAATTAGAGTGATAGCACAATTAGGGCGGATTCCTTAGTTGTCTATTGAACTTGCTCATGATTCTCACATGAGTTACCTCACAAGTGGAATTATCTTCATACCATAGGTTCTTTAATTGATTAATATTTAGTAGGTATTTGGTTTGATACACCATTGGTTTTCTATTGATTTCAATTCTTGTGTCTTGCTTCTATACTTTGATTGTTTCTTGATGTGGGTTTTTTTATTGAGGTCTAAGCTTTCAAATAGTTTATGTGGCTTTGATCGCCATTGATTGAGTCAATCTTCTATTCTATTAATTTTTCGTGTTTCGATTCGATTTCTTTAGGTTTCGCTTTTAGGAAATGTATTATTTGAAAATTCACAAAAATGAGATTTGTTGTTTGAGTTCAGAGTTTCTATTTCTAGACTTGAGTTCCTAAAGGTTGGATCTCTCATATATCAAATTTTCAAGTCTTCTAGAGTTGTGTTGGAAGAATCACCATTGAACAGATGATATAATATCAGGGTGCACCAACAACTCAAAATCACTCAACCGAGAACAAGCCAATGAACTCTATGCTTTGAAAGCCATGTTGATGCATAGAGAGACTTCAAAGACCATTGAGGACCCACATAAGAGGGAATTAAATATTTTGATGACCGCTCGAAGTGAATACAAAACCAAATGAAGAGCTGCCCAATCTGCGACTCAATTTGCGAACCGCAGACCTATTTTGCGACTTACTTTGTGATCTGCAAAACCATTCTGCGAGCCATATTTCTACTAAACGAGCTGCACAATTGGACAGTGATGAGATTCAATTGCTTCTATTCTGCGACTCACTCTGCGAGATGTAAGCCTATTTTGTGAGCCGCACATTATGTCTGTGGATTGGATGAAGGTGATTGTGGTGACTTTTGCAAGTTGAAGACTATGGTCACATTTGGACCTACTTTATAATAAAGCCCTATACTATAATAGTAGTTCTCAAGGCTTAGAATAGGACTTTTGATGATTGATGAATAGAGATTAATTCTCTTGGTAGCTACATTGTAGTGTTAGCTAGTGATTGGTGCAGTAATTAGAGTGATAGCACAATTAGGGCGGATTCCTTAGTTGTCTATTGAACTTGCTCATGATTCTCACATGAGTTATCTCACTAGTGGAATTATTTTCATACCATAGGTTCTTTAATTGATTAATCTTTAGGAGGTATTTGGTTTGATACACCATTGGTTTCCTATTGATTTCAATTCTTGTGTCTTGCTTCTATAGTTTGATTGTTTCTTGATGTGGTTTTTTTATTGAGGTCTTAGATTTCAAATAGTTTATGTGGCTTTTATCGTCATTGATTGAATCAATCTTCTATTCTTTTAATTTTTCGTGTTTCTATTCAATTTCTTAAGGTTTCGCTTTTAGGAATTGTATCATTTGAAAATTCACAAAAATGAGATTTTTGGTTTGAGTTCAGAGTTTCTATTTATAGATTTGAGTTCCTAAAGGTTGGATCTATCATATATCAAATTTTCAAGTCTTCTAGAGTTGTGTTGGAAGAATCACCATTGAACAGATGATATAATATCAGGGTGCACCAACAACTCAAAATCACTCAACCGAGAACAAGCCAATGAACTCTATGCTTTGAAAGCCATGTTGATGCATAGAGAGACTTCAAAGACCATTGAGGACCCACATAAGAGGGCATTAAATATTTTGATGGCCGCTCGAAGTGAATATAAAACCAAATGAAGAGTGCCCAATCCGCGACTCAATTTGCAAGCTGAGACCTATTTTGCGACTTACTTTGTGATCCGCAAAACCATCTCGCGAGCCACATTTCTACTAAACGAGCTGCACAATTGGACAGTGATGAGATTCAATTGCTTTTATTCTGCGACTCACTCTGCGAGCTGTAAGCCTGTTTTGTGAGCCGCACATTATGTATATGGATTGGATGAAGGAGACTGTGGTGACTTTTGCAAGTTGAAGACTATGGTCACATTTGGACCTAATTTGTAATAAAGCCTTATACTATAAATAGTAGTTCTCAAGGCCTAGAATAGGACTTTTGATGATTGATGAATAGAGATTAATTCTCTTGGTAGCTACATTGTAGTGTTAGCTAGTGATTGGTGCAGTAATGAGAGTGATAGCACAATTAGGGCGGATTCCTTAGTTGTCTATTGAACTTGCTCATGATTCTCACATGAGTTATCGCACTAGTGGAATTATTTTCATACCATAGGTTCTTTAATTGATTAATCTTTAGGAGGTATTTGGTTTGATACACCATTGGTTTCCTATTGATTTCAATTCTTGTGTCTTGCTTCTATACTTTGATTGTTTCTTGATGTGGTTTTTTTATTGAGGTCTAAGATTTCAAATAGTTTATGTGGCTTTTATCGTCATTGATTGAATCAATCTTCTATTCTTTTAATTTTTCGTGTTTCGATTCGATTTCCTTAGGTTTCGCATTTAGGAATTGTATTATTTGAAAATTCACAAAAATGAGATTTGTTGTTTGAGTTTAGAGTTTCTATTTCTAGACTTGAGTTCCTAAAGGTTGGATCTATCATATATCAAATTTTCAAGTCTTCTGGAGTTGTGTTGGAAGAATCACCATTGAACAGATGATATAATATCGGGTGCACCAACAACTCAAAATCACTCAAACGAGAACAAGCCAATGAACTCTATGCTTTGAAAGCCATGTTGATGCATAGAGAGGCTTCGAGAGACCAATGAGGACCCACATAAGAGGGCACACAAGATTTGGATGATCACTCGGAGTGAAACCAAAACCAAATGAAGAGATGCCCAATCCGCGACTCAATTTGTGAACCACAGACCTATTTTGCGACTCACTTTGTAAGCTTCAAAAACATTCTGCGAGCCACGTTTCTACTATACGAGCTGCACAAATGGACAGTGATGAGATTCTTCTGTTTCTATTCTACGACTCACTCTGCGAGCTGTAAGCCTGTTTTGTGAGCCGCACTATATGTATATGGATTGGATGAAGGAGACTGTGGTGAATTTTGCAAGTTGAAGACTATGGTCACATTTGGACCTACTTTGTAATAAAGCCTTATACTATAAATAGTAGTTCTCAAGGCTTAGAATAGGACTTTTGATGATTGATGAATAGAGATTAATTGTCTTGGTAGCTACATTGTAGTGTTAGCTAGTGATTGGTGCAGTAATTAGAGTGATAGCACAATTAGGGCGGATTCCTTAGTTGTCTATTGAACTTGCTCATGATTCTCACATGAGTTACCTCACAAGTGGAATTATCTTCATACCATAGGTTCTTTAATTGATTAATATTTAGTAGGTATTTGGTTTGATACACCATTGGTTTTCTATTGATTTCAATTCTTGTGTCTTGCTTCTATACTTTGATTGTTTCTTGATGTGGGTTTTTTTATTGAGGTCTAAGCTTTCAAATAGTTTATGTGGCTTTGATCCCCATTGATTGAGTCAATCTTCTATTCTATTAATTTTTCGTGTTTCGATTCGATTTCTTTAGGTTTCGCTTTTAGGAAATGTATTATTTGAAAATTCACAAAAATGAGATTTGTTGTTTGAGTTCAGAGTTTCTATTTCTAGACTTGAGTTCCTAAAGGTTGGATCTATCATATATCAAATTTTCAAGTCTTCTAGAGTTGTGTTGGAAGAATCACCATTGAATAGATGATATAATATCGGGTGCACCAACAACTCAAAATCACTCAACCGAGAACAAGCCAATGAACTCTATGCTTTGAAAGCCATGTTGATGCATAGAGAGACTTCAAAGACCATTGAGGACCCACATAAGAGGGCATTAAATATTTTGATGACCGCTCGAAGTGAATACAAAACCAAATGAAGAGCGCCCAATCTGCGACTCAATTTGCGAACCTGAGACCTATTTTGCGACTTACTTTGTGATCGCAAAACTATTCGCGAGCCACATTTCTACTAAAGGAGCTGCACAATTGGACGGTGATGAGATTCAATTGCTTCTATTCTCGCGACTCACTCTGCGAGTTGTAAGCCTATTTTGTGAGCCGCACATTATGTATATGTGGATTGGATGTAGGAGATTGTGGTGACTTTTGCAAGTTGAAGACTATGGTCACATTTGGACCTACTTTATAATAAGGCCTTATACTATAAATAGTAGTTCTCAAGGCTTAGAATAGGACTTCTGATGATTGATGAATAGAGACTAATTGTCTTGGTAGCTACATTGTAGTGTTAGCTAGTGATTGGTGCAGTAATTAGAGTGATAGCACAATTAGGGCGGATTCCTTAGTTGTCTATTGAACTTGTTCATGATTCTCACATGAGTTATCTCATAAGTGGAATTATTGTCATACCATAGGTTCTTTAATTGATTAATCTTTAGGAGGTATTTGGTTTGATACACCATTGGTTTCCTATTGATTTCAATTCTTGTGTCTTGCTTCTATACTTTGATTGTTTCTTGATGTGGGTTTTTTTATTGAGGTCTAAGCTTTCAAATAGTTTATGTGGCTTTGATCGCCATTGATTGAGTCAATCTTCTATTCTATTAATTTTTCGTGTTTCGATTCGATTTCTTTAGGTTTCGCTTTTAGGAAATGCATTATTTGAAAATTCACAAAAATGAGATTTGTTGTTTGAGTTCAGAGTTTCTATTTCTAGACTTGAGTTCCTAAAGGTTGGATCTATCATATATCAAATTTTCAAGTCTTCTAGAGTTGTGTTGTAAGAATCACCATTGAATAGATGATATAATATCAGGGTGCACCAACAACTCAAAATCACTCAACCGAGAACAAGCCAATGAACTCTATGCTTTGAAAGCCATGTTGATGCATAGAGAGACTTCAAAGACCATTAAGGACCCACATAAGAGGGCATTAAATATTTTGATGACCGCTCGAAGTGAATACAAAACCAAATGAAGAGCTGCCCAATCTGCGACTCAATTTGCGAACTGCAGACCTATTTTGCGACTTACTTTGTGATCTGCAAAACCATTCTGCGAGCCACATTTCTACTAAAGGAGCTGCACAATTGGACAGTGATGAGATTCAATTGCTTCTATTCTGCGACTCACTCTGCGAGCTGTAAGCTTATTTTGTGAGCCGCACATTATGTCTGTGGATTGGATGAAGGAGATTGTGGTGACTTTTGCAAGTTGAAGACTATGGTCACATTTGGACCTACTTTATAATAAGGCCTTATACTATAAATAGTAGTTCTCAAGGCTTAGAATAGGACTTCGATGATTGATGAATAGAGACTAATTGTCTTGGTAGCTACATTGTAGTGTTAGCTAGTGATTGGTGCAGTAATTAGAGTGATAGCACAATTAGGGCGGATTCCTTAGTTGTCTATTGAACTTGTTCATGATTCTTACATGAGTTATCTCATAAGTGGAATTATTGTCATACCATAGGTTCTTTAATTGATTAATCTTTAGGAGGTATTTGGTTTGATACACCATTGGTTTCCTATTGATTTCAATTCTTGTGTCTTGCTTCTATACTTTGATTGTTTCTTGATGTGGTTTTTTTATTGAGGTCTAAGATTTCAAATAGTTTATGTGGCTTTTATCGTCATTGATTGAATCAATCTTCTATTCTTTTAATTTTTCGTGTTTCTTCGATTTCTTAAGGTTTCGCTTTTAGGACTTGTATCATTTGAAAATTCACAAAAATGAGATTTTTTGTTTGAGTTCAGAGTTTCTATTTATTGACTTGAGTTCCTAAAGGTTGGATCTATCATATATCAAATTTTCAAGTCTTGGAGAGTTGTGTTGGAAGAATCACCATTGAACAGATGATATAATATCGGGGAGCACCAACAACTCAAAATCACTCAACCGAGAACAAGCCAAGGAACTCTATGCTTTGAAAGCCATGTTGATGCATAGAGAGGCTTCAGAGACCAATGAGGACCCACATAAGAGGGCACACAAGATTTGGATGATCACTCGGAGTGAAACCAAAACCAAATGAAGAGATGCCCAATCCGCGACTCAATTTGTGAACCACAGACCTATTTTGCGACTCACTTTGTAAGCTGCAAAAACATTCTGCGAGCCACGTTTCTACTATACGAGCTGCACAAATGGACAGTGATGAGATTCTTCTGCTTCTATTCTGCGACTCACTCTGCGAGCAGTAAGCCTATTGTGTGAGCCGCACATTATGTTTATGGATTGGATGAAGGAGACTGTGGTGACTTTTGCAAGTTGAAGGCTATGGTCACATTTGGACCTACTTTGTAATAAAGCCTTATACTATAAATAGTAGTTCTCAAGGCCTAGAATAGGACTTTTGATGATTGATGAATAGAGATTAATTCTCTTGGTAGCTACATTGTAGTGTTAGCTAGTGATTGGTGCAGTAATGAGAGTGATAGCACAATTAGGGCGGATTCCTTAGTTGTCTATTGAACTTGCTCATGATTCTCACATGAGTTATCGCACTAGTGGAATTATTTTCATACCATAGGTTCTTTAATTGATTAATCTTTAGGAGGTAATTGGTTTGATACACCATTGGTTTCCTATTGATTTCAATTCTTGTGTCTTGCTTCTATACTTTGATTGTTTCTTGATGTGGTTTTTTTATTGAGGTTTAAGATTTCAAATAGTTTATGTGGCTTTTATCGTCATTGATTGAATCAATCTCCTCTTCTTTTAATTTTTCGTGTTTCGATTCGATTTCTTAAGGTTTCGCGTTTAGGAATTGTATCATTTGATAATTCACAAAAATGAGATTTGTTGTTTGAGTTTAGAGTTTCTATTTAGACTTGAGTTCCTAAAGGTTGGATCTATCATATATCAAATTTTCAAGTCTTCTGGAGTTGTGTTGGAAGAATCACCATTGAACAGATGATATAATATCGGGGAGCATCAACAACTCAAAATCACTCAACCAAGAACAAGCCAAGGAACTCTATGCTTTGAAAGCCATGTTGATGCATAGAGAGGCTTCAGAGACCAATGAGGACCCACATAAGAGGGCACACAAGATTTGGATGATCACTCGGAGTGAAACCAAAACCAAATGAAGAGATGCCCAATCCGCGACTCAATTTGTGAACCACGGACCTATTTTGCGACCCACTTTGTAAGCTGCAAAAACATTCTGCAAGCCTCGTTTCTACTATACAAGCTGCATAATTGGACAGTGATGAGATTCGACTGCTTCTATTATGCGACCTACTCGGCGAGCTGCAAACCTATTTTGTGAGCCACACATTATGTTTGTGGATTGGATGAAGGTTATTGTGGTGACTTTTGCAATTTGAAGAGTATGGTCACATTTGGACCTACTTTATAATAAAGCCTTATACTATAAATAGTAGTTCTCAAGGCTTAGAATAGGACTTTTGATGATTGATGAATAGAGATTAATTCTCTTAGTAGATACATTGTAGTGTTAGCTAGTGATTGGTGCAGTAATTAGAGTGATAGCACAATTAGGGCGGATTCCTTAGTTGTCTATTGAACTTGCTCATGATTCTCACATGAGTTATCTCACTAGTGGAATTATCATCATACCATAGGTTCTTTAATTGATTAATCTTTACGAGGTATTTGGTTTGATACACCATTGGTTTCCTATTGATTTCAATTCTTGTGTCTTGCTTCTATACTTTGATTGTTTCTTAATGTGGTTTTTTTATTGAGGTCTAAGATTTCAAATAGTTTATGTGGCTTTTATCGTCATTGATTGAATCAATCTCCTATTCTTTTAATTTTTCGTGTTTCGATTCGATTTCTTAAGGTTTCGCTTTTAGGAATTGTATCATTTGAAAATTCACAAAAATTAGATTTTTGGTTTGAGTTCAGAGTTTCTATTTATAGACTTGAGTTCCTAAAGGTTGGATCAATCATATATCAAATTTTCAAGTCTTCTGGAGTTGTGTTGGAAGAATTACCATTGAACAGATGATATAATATCGGGGAGCACCAACAACTCAAAATCACTCAACCGAGAACAAGCCAAGGAACTCTATGCTTTGAAAGCCATGTTGATGCATAGAGAGGCTTCAGAGACCAATGAGGACCCACATAAGAGGGCACACAAGATTTGGATGATCACTCGGAGTGAAACCAAAACCAAATGAAGAGATGCCCAATCCGCGACTCAATTTGTGAACCACGGACCTATTTTGCGACCCACTTTGTAAGTCTGTAAAAACATTACGCAAGCCACGTTTCTACTATACGAGCTGCACAAATGGACGAGTGATGAGATTCTTTCGCTTCTATTCTGCGACTCACTCTGCGAGTTGTAAGCTTTGTTTTGTGAGCCGCACATTATGTATATGGATTGGATGAAGGAGATTGTGGTGACTTTTGCAAGTTGAAGACTATGGTCACATTTGGACCTACTTTTTAATAAAGCCTTATACTATAAATAGTAGTTCTCAAGGCCTAGAATAGGACTTTTGATGATTGATGAATAGAGATTAATTCTCTTGGTAGCTACATTGTAGTGTTAGCTAGTGATTGGTGCAGTAATTAGAGTGATATCACAATTAGGGCGGATTCCTTAGTTGTCTATTGAACTTGCTCATGATTCTCACATGAGTTACCTCACTAGTGGAATTATCTTCATTCCATAGGTTCTTTAATTGATTAATATTTAGTAGGTATTTGGTTTGATACACCATTGGTTTTCTATTGATTTTATTTCTTGTGTCTTGCTTCTATACTTTGATTGTTTCTTGATGTGGGTTTTTTTATAGAGGTCTAAGCTTTCAAATAGTTTATGTGGCTTTGATCGCCATTGATTGAGTCAATCTTCTATTCTATTAATTTTTCGTGTTTCGATTCGATTTCCTTAGGTTTCGCATTTAGGAATTGTATTATTTGAAAATTCACAAGAATGAGATTTGTTGTTTGAGTACAGAGTTTCTATTTCTAGACTTGAGTTCCTAAAGGTTGGATCTATCATATATCAAATTTTCAAGTCTTCTAGAGTTGTGTTGGAAGAATCACCATTGAACAGATGATATAATATCAGGGTGCACCAACAACTCAAAATCACTCAACCGAGAACAAGCCAATGAACTCTATGCTTTGAAAGCCATGTTGATGCATAGAGAGACTTCAAAGACCATTGAGGACCCACATAAGAGGGCATTAAATATTTTGATGGCCGCTCGAAGTGAATACAAAACCAAATGAAGAGCTGCCCAATCTGCGAACCGCAGACCTATTTTGCGACTTACTTTGTGATCTGCAAAACCATTCTGCGAGCCACATTTCTACTAAACGAGCTGCACAATTGGACAGTGATGAGATTCAATTGCTTCTATTCTGCGACTCACTCTGCGAGTTGTAAGCCTGTTTAGTGAGCCGCACATTATGTCTGTGGATTGGATGAAGGAGATTGTGGTGACTTTTGCAAGTTGAAGACTATGGTCACATTTGGACCTACTTTATAATAAAGCACTATACTATAAATAGTAGTTCTCAAGGCTTAGAATAGGACCTTTGATGATTGATGAATAGATGATTAATTCTCTTGGTAGCTACATTGTAGTGTTAGCTAGTGATTGGTGTAGTAATTAGAGTGATAGCACAATTAGGGCGGATTCCTTAGTTGTCTATTGAACTTGCTCATGATTCTCACATGAGTTATCTCACTAGTGGAATTATTTTCATACCATAGGTTCTTTAATTGATTAATCTTTAGGAGGTATTTGGTTTGATACACCATTGGTTTCCTATTGATTTCAATTCTTGTGTCTTGCTTCTATAGTTTGATTGTTTCTTGATGTGGTTTTTTTATTGACGTCTAAGATTTCAAATAGTTTATGTGGCTTTTATCGTCATTGATTGAATCAATCTTCTATTCTTTTAATTTTTCGTGTTTCTATTCAATTTCTTAAGGTTTCGCTTTTAGGAATTGTATCATTTGAAAATTCACAAAAATGAGATTTTTGTTTGAGTTCAGAGTTTCTATTTATAGACTTGAGTTCCTAAAGGTTGGATCTATCATATATCAAATTTTCAAGTCTTCTCGGAGTTGTGTTGGAAGAATCACCATTGAACAGAGATGATATAATATCGGGGAGCACCAACAACTCAAAATCACTCAACCGAGAACAAGCCAAGGAACTCTATGCTTTGAAAGACATGTTGATGCATAGAGAGGCTTCGAGAGACTAATGAGGACCCACATAAGAGGGCACACAAGATTTGGATGATCACTCGGAGTGAAACAAAACCAAATGAAGAGATGCCCAATCGCGACTCAATTTGTGAACCACAGACCTATTTTGCGACTTACTTTGTGATCTGCAAAACCATTCTGCGAGCCACATTTCTACTAAACGAGCTGCACAATTGGACAGTGATGAGATTCAATTGCTTTTATTCTGCGACTCACTCTGCGAGCTGTAAACCTGTTTTGTGAGCCGCACATTATGTATATGGATTGGATGAAGGAGACTGTGGTGACTTTTGCAAGTTGAAGACTATGGTCACATTTGGACCTAATTTGTAATAAAGCCTTATACTATAAATAGTAGTTCTCAAGGCCTAGAATAGGACTTTTGATGATTGATGAATATAGATTAATTCTCTTGGTAGCTACATTGTAGTGTTAGCTAGTGATTGGTGCAGTAATTAGAGTGATAGCACAATTAGGGCGGATTCCTTAGTTGTCTATTGAACTTGCTCATGATTCTCACATGAGTTACCTCACTAGTGGAATTATCTTCATACCATAGGTTCTTTAATTGATTAATATTTAGTAGGTATTTGGTTTGATACACCATTGGTTTTCTATTGATATCAATTCTTGTGTCTTGCTTCTATACTTTGATTGTTTCTTGATGTGGGTATTTTTATTGAGGTCTAAGCTTTCAAATAGTTTATGTGGCTTTGATCGCCATTGATTGAGTCAATCTTCTATTCTATTAATTTTTCGTGTTTCGATTCGATTTCTTTAGGTTTCGCATTTAGGAATTGTATTATTTGAAAATTCACAAAAATGAGATTTGTTGTTTGAGTTCAGAGTTTCTATTTCTAGACTTGAGTTCCTAAAGGTTGGATCTATCATATATCAAATTTTCAAGTCTTATAGAGTTGTGTTGGAAGAATCACCATTGAACGAGATGATATAATATCGGGTGCACCAACAACTCAAAATCACTCAACCGAGAACAAGCCAATGAACTCTATGCTTTGAAAGCCATGTTGATGCATAGAGAGACTTCAAAGACCATTGAGGACCCACATAAGAGGGAATAAAATATTTTGATGACCGCTCGAAGTGAATACAAAACCAAATGAAGAGCTGCCCAATCTACGACTCAATTTGCGAACCGCAAACCTATTTTGCGACATACTTTGTGATCTGCAAAACCATTCTGCGAGCCACATTTCTACTAAACGAGCTGCACAATTGGACTGTGATGAGATTCAATTGCTTCTATTCTGCGACTCACTCTGCGAGTTGTAAGCCTGTTTTGTGAGCCGCACATTATGTCTGTGGATTGGATGAAGGAGATTGTGGTGACTTTTGCAAGTTGAAGACTATGGTCACATTTGGACCTACTTTATAATAAAGCCCTATACTATAAATAGTAGTTCTCAAGGCTTAGAATAGGACTTTTGATGATTGATGAATAGAGATTAATTCTCTTGGTAGCTACATTGTAGTGTTAGCTAGTGATTGGTGCAGTAATTAGAGTGATAGCACAATTAGGGAGGATTCCTTAGTTGTCTATTGAACTTGCTCATGATTCTCACATGAGTTATCTCACTAGTGGAATTATTTTCATACCATAGGTTCTTTAATTGATTAATCTTTACGAGGTATTTGGTTTGATACACCATTGGTTTCCTATTGATTTCAATTCTTGTGTCTTGCTTCTATAGTTTGATTGTTTCTTGATGTGGTTTTTTTATTGAGGTCTAAGATTTCAAATAGTTTATGTGGCTTTTATCGTCATTGATTGAATCAATCTTCTATTCTTTTAATTTTTTGTGTTTCTATTCGATTTCTTAAGGTTTCGCTTTTAGGAATTGTATCATTTGAAAATTCACAAAAATGAGATTTTTTGTTTGAGTTCAGAGTTTCTATTTATAGACTTGAGTTCCTAAAGGTTGGATCTATCATATATCAAATTTTCAAGTCTTCTGGAGTTGTGTTGGAAGAATCACCATTGAACAGATGATATAATATCGGGGAGCACCAACAACTCAAAATCACTCAACCGAGAACAAGCCAAGGAACTCTATGCTTTGAAAGCCATGTTGATGCATAGAGAGGCTTCAGAGACTAATGAGGACCCACATAAGAGGGCACACAAGATTTGGATGATCACTCGGAGTGAAACCAAAACCAAATGAAGAGATGCCCAATCCGCGACTCAATTTGTGAACCACGGACCTATTTTGCGACACACTTTGTAAGCTGCAAAAACATTCTGCGAGCCACGTTTCTACTATACGAGCTGCACAAATGGACAAAGTGATGAGATTCAATTGCTTCTATTCTGCGACTCACTCTGCGAGCTGTAAGCCTGTTTTGTGAGCCGCACATTATGTATATGGATTGGATGAAGGAGACTGTGGTGACTTTTGCAAGTTGAAGACTATGGTCACATTTGGACCTACTTTGTAATAAAGCCTTATACTATAAATAGTAGTTCTCAAGGCCTAGAATAGGACTTTTGATGATTGATGAATAGAGATTAATTCTCTTGGTAGCTACATTGTAGTGTTAGCTAGTGATTGGTGCAGTAATTAGAGTGATAGCACAATTAGGGCGGATTCCTTAGTTGTCTATTGAACTTGCTCATGATTCTCACATGAGTTACCTCACTAGTGGAATTATCTTCATACCATAGGTTCTTTAATTGATTAATATTTAGTAGGTATTTGGTTTGATACACCATTGGTTTTCTATTGATTTCAATTCTTGTGTCTTGCTTCTATACTTTGATTGTTTCTTGATGTGGGTTTTTTTATTGAGGTCTAAGCTTTCAAATAGTTTATGTGGCTTTGATCGCCATTGATTGCGTCAATCTTCTATTCTATTAATTTTTCGTGTTTCGATTCGATTTCTTTAGGTTTCGCTTTTAGGAATTGTATTATTTGAAAATTCACAAAAATGAGATTTGTTGTTTGAGTTCAGAGTTTCTATTTCTAGACTTGAGTTCCTAAAGGTTGGATCTATCATATATCAAATTTTCAAGTCTTCTAGAGTTGTGTTGGAAGAATCACCATTGAACGGATGATATAATATCGGGGTGCACCAACAACTCAAAATCACTCAACCGAGAACAAGCCAAGGAACTCTATGCTTTGAAAGCCATGTTGATGCATAGAGAGACTTCAAAGACCATTGAGGACCCACATAAGAGGGAATAAAATATTTTGATGACCGCTCGAAGTGAATATAAAACCAAATGAAGAGCTGCCCAATCTACGACTCAATTTGCGAACCGCAGACCTATTTTGCGACTTTCTTTGTGATCTGCAAAACCATTCTGCGAGCCACATTTCTACTAAACGAGCTGCACAATTGGACGGTGATGAGATTCAATTGCTTCTATTCTCGCGACTCACTCTGCGAGATGTAAGCCTATTTTGTGAGCCGCACATTATGTCTGTGGATTGGATGAAGGAGATTGTGGTGACTTTTGCAAGTTGAAGACTATGGTCACATTTGGACCTACTTTATAATAAAGCCCTATACTATAAATAGTAGTTCTCAAGGCTTAGAATAGGACTTTTGATGATTGATGAATTGAGATTAATTCTCTTGGTAGCTACATTGTAGTGTTAGCTAGTGATTAGTGCAGTAATTAGAGTGATAGCACAATTAGGGCGGATTCCTTAGTTGTCTATTGAACTTGCTCATGATTCTCACATGAGTTATCTCACTAGTGGAATTATTTTCATATCATAGGTTCTTTAATTGATTAATCTTTAGGAGGTATTTGGTTTGATACACCATTGGTTTCCTATTGATTTCAATTCTTGTGTCTTGCTTCTATACTTTGATTGTTTCTTGATGTGGTTTTTTTATTGTGGTCTAAGATTTCAAATAGTTTATGTGGCTTTTATCGTCATTGATTGAATCAATCTTCTATTCTTTTAATTTTTCGTGTTTCGATTCGATTTCTTAAGGTTTCGCTTTTAGGAATTGTATCATTTGAAAATTCACAAAAATGAGATTTTTGGTTTGAGTTCAGAGTTTCTATTTATAGACTTGAGTTCCTAAAGGTTGGATCAATCATATATCAAATTTTCAAGTCTTCTGGAGTTGTGTTGGAGGAATCACCATTGAATAGATAATATAATATCGGGGAGCACCAACAACTCAAAATCACTCAACCAAGAACAGGCCAAGGAACCCTACGCTTTGAAAGCCATGTTGATGCATAGAGAGGCTTCAGAGACCAATGAGGACCCACATAAGAGGGCACACAAGATTTGGATGATCACTCGGAGTGAAACCAAAACCAAATGAAGAGATGCCCAATCCGCGACTCAATTTGTGAACCACGGACCTATTTTGCGACACACTTTGTAAGCTGCAAAAACATTCTGCGAGCCACGTTTCTACTATACGAGCTGCACAAATGGACAAAGTGATGAGATTCTTCTGCTTCTATTCTCGCGACTCACTCTGCGAGCATGTAAGCTGTTTTGTGAGCCGCACATTATGTATATGGATTGGATGAAGGAGATTGTGGAGACTTTTGCAAGTTGAAGACTATGGTCACATTTGGACCTACTTTTTAATAAAGCCTTATACTATAAATAGTAGTTCTCAAGGCCTAGAATAGGACTTTTGATGATTGATGAATAGAGATTAATTCTCTTGGTAGCTACATTGTAGTGTTAGCTAGTGATTGGTGCAGTAATTAGAGTGATAGCACAATTAGGGCGGATTCCTTAGTTGTCTATTGAACTTGCTCATGATTCTCACATGAGTTACCTCACTAGTGGAATTATCTTCATTCCATAGGTTCTTTAATTGATTAATATTTAGTAGGTATTTGGTTTGATACACCATTGGTTTTCTATTGATTTTATTTCTTGTGTCTTGCTTCTATACTTTGATTGTTTCTTGATGTGGGTTTTTTTATTGAGGTCTAAGCTTTCAAATAGTTTATGTGGCTTTGATCGCCATTGATTGAGTCAATCTTCTATTCTATTAATTTTTCGTGTTTCGATTCGATTTCCTTTGGTTTCGCATTTAGGAATTGTATTATTTGAAAATTCACAAGAATGAGATTTGTTGTTTGAGTTCAGAGTTTCTATTTCTAGACTTGAGTTCCTAAAGGTTGGATCTATCATATATCAAATTTTCAAGTCTTCTAGAGTTGTGTTGGAAGAATCACCATTGAACATATGATATAATATCAGGGTGCACCAACAACTCAAAATCACTCAACCGAGAACAAGCCAATGAACTCTATGCTTTGAAAGCCATGTTGATGCATAGAGAGACTTCAAAGACCATTGAGGACCCACATAAGAGGGCATTAAATATTTTGATGGCCGCTCGAAGTGAATACAAAACCAAATGAAGAGCTGCCCAATCTGCGACTCAATTTGCGAACCGCAGACCTATTTTGCGACTTACTTTGTGATCTGCAAAACCATTCTGCGAGCCACATTTCTACTAAACGAGCTGCACAATTGGACAGTGATGAGATTCAATTGCTTCTATTCTGCGACTCACTCTGCGAGTTGTAAGCCTGTTTTGTGAGCCGCACATTATGTCTGTGGATTGGATGAAGGAGATTGTGGTGACTTTTGCAAGTTGAAGACTATGGTCACATTTGGACCTACTTTATAATAAAGCCCTATACTATAAATAGTAGTTCTCAAGGCTTAGAATAGGACTTTTGATGATTGATGAATAGAGATTAATTCTCTTGGTAGCTACATTGTAGTGTTAGCTAGTGATTGGTGCAGTAATTAGAGTGATAGCACAATTAGGGCGGATTCCTTAGTTGTCTATTGAACTTGCTCATGATTCTCACATGAGTTATCTCACTAGTGGAATTATTTTCATACCATAGGTTCTTTAATTGATTAATCTTTAGGAGGTATTTGGTTTGATACACCATTGGTTTCCTATTGATTTCAATTCTTGTGTCTTGCTTCTATACTTTGATTGTTTCTTGATGTGGTTTTTTTATTGAGGTCTAAGATTTCAAATAGTTTATGTGGCTTTTATCGTCATTGATTGAATCAATCTTCTATTCTTTTAATTTTTCGTGTTTCTATTCAATTTCTTAAGGTTTCGCTTTTAGGAATTGTATCATTTGAAAATTCACAAAAATGAGATTTTTTGTTTGAGTTCAGAGTTTCTATTTATAGACTTGAGTTCCTAAAGGTTGGATCTATCATATATCAAATTTTCAAGTCTTCTGGAGTTGTGTTGGAAGAATCACCATTGAACAGATGATATAATATCGGGGAGCACCAAAACTCAAAATCACTCAACCGAGAACAAGCCAAGGAACTCTATTCTTTGAAAGCCATATTGATGCATAGAGAGGCTTCAGAGACCAATGAGGACCCACATAAGAGGGCACACAAGATTTGGATGATCACTCGGAGTGAAACCAAATCCAAATGAAGAGATGCCCAATCCGCAACTCAATTTGTGAACCACGGACCTATTTTGCGACTCACTTTGTAAGCTGCAAAAACATTCTGCGAGCCACGTTTCTACTATACGAGCTGCACAAATGGACAGTGATGAGATTCTTCTGCTTCTATTCTGCGACTCACTCTGCGAGCTGTAAGCCTGTTTTGTGAGCCGCACATTATGTATATGGATTGGATGAAGGAGACTGTGGTGACTTTTGCAAGTTGAAGACTATGGTCACATTTGGACCTACTTTGTAATAAAGCCTTATACTATAAATAGTAGTTCTCAAGGCCTAGAATAGGACTTTTGATGATTGATGAATAGAGATTAATTCTCTTGGTAGCTACATTGTAGTGTTAGCTAGTGATTGGTGCAGTAATTAGAGTGATAGCACAATTAGGGCGGATTCCTTAGTTGTCTATTGAACTTGCTCATGATTCTCACATGAGTTACCTCACTAGTGGAATTATCTTCATACCATAGGTTCTTTAATTGATTAATATTTAGTAGGTATTTGGTTTGATACACCATTGGTTTTCTATTGATATCAATTCTTGTGTCTTGCTTCTATACTTTGATTGTTTCTTGATGTGGGTATTTTTATTGAGGTCTAAGCTTTCAAATAGTTTATGTGGCTTTGATCGCCATTGATTGAGTCAATCTTCTATTCTATTAATTTTTCGTGTTTCGATTCGATTTCTTTAGGTTTCGCATTTAGGAATTGTATTATTTGAAAATTCACAAAAATGAGATTTGTTGTTTGAGTTCAGAGTTTCTATTTCTAGACTTGAGTTCCTAAAGGTTGGATCTATCATATATCAAATTTTCAAGTCTTATAGAGTTGTGTTGGATGAATCACCATTGAACAGATGATATAATATCAGGGTGCACCAACAACTCAAAATCACTCAACCGAGAACAAGCCAATGAACTCTATGCTTTGAAAGCCATGTTGATGCATAGAGAGACTTCAAAGACCATTGAGGACCCACATAAGAGGGAATAAAATATTTTGATGACCGCTCGAAGTGAATACAAAACCAAATGAAGAGCTGCCCAATCTACGACTCAATTTGCGAACCGCAGACCTATTTTGCGACATACTTTGTGATCTGCAAAACCATTCTGCGAGCCACATTTCTACTAAACGAGCTGCACAATTGGACTGTGATGAGATTCAATTGCTTCTATTCTGCGACTCACTCTGCGAGTTGTAAGCCTGTTTTGTGAGCCGCACATTATGTCTGTGGATTGGATGAAGGAGATTGTGGTGACTTTTGCAAGTTGAAGACTATGGTCACATTTGAACCTACTTTATAATAAAGCCCTATACTATAAATAGTAGTTCTCAAGGCTTAGAATAGGACTTTTGATGATTGATGAATAGAGATTAATTCACTTGGTAGCTACATTGTAGTGTTAGCTAGTGATTGGTGCAGTAATTAGAGTTATAGCACAATTAGGGAGGATTCCTTAGTTGTCTATTGAACTTGCTCATGATTCTCACATGAGTTATCTCACTAGTGGAATTATTTTCATACCATAGGTTCTTTAATTGATTAATCTTTAGGAGGTATTTGGTTTGATACACCATTGGTTTCCTATTGATTTCAATTCTTGTGTCTTGCTTCTATAGTTTGATTGTTTCTTGATGTGGTTTTTTTATTGAGGTCTAAGATTTCAAAAAGTTTATGTGACTTTTATCGTCATTGATTGAATCAATCTTCTATTCTTTTAATTTTTTGTGTTTCTATTCGATTTCTTAAGGTTTCGCTTTTAGGAATTGTATCATTTGAAAATTCACAAAAATGAGATTTTTTGTTTGAGTTCAGAGTTTCTATTTATAGACTTGAGTTCCTAAAGGTTGGATCTATCATATATCAAATTTTCAAGTCTTCTGGAGTTGTGTTGGAAGAATCACCATTGAACAGATGATATAATATCGGGGAGCACCAACAACTCAAAATCACTCAACCGAGAACAAGCCAAGGAACTCTATGCTTTGAAAGACATGTTGATGCATAGAGAGGCTTCAGAGACTAATGAGGACCCACATAAGAGGGCACACAAGATTTGGATGATCACTCGGAGTGAAACCAAAACCAAATGAAGAGATGCCCAATCCGCGACTCAATTTGTGAACCACAGACCTATTTTGCGACTCACTTTGTAAGCTGCAAAAACATTCTGCGAGCCACGTTTCTACTATACGAGCTGCACAAATGGACAGTGATGAGATTCAATTGCTTTATTCTGCGACTCACTCTGCGATTTTGTAAGCTTTGTTTTGTGAGCCGCACATTATGTATATGGATTTGATGAAGGAGACTGTGGTGACTTTTGCAAGTTGAAGACTATGGTCACATTTGGACCTACTTTGTAATAAAGCCTTATACTATAAATAGTAGTTCTCAAGGCCTAGAATAGGACTTTTGATGATTGATGAATAGAGATTAATTCTCTTGGTAGCTACATTGTAGTGTTAGCTAGTGATTGGTGCAGTAATTAGAGTGATAGCACAATTAGGGAAGATTCCTTAGTTGTCTATTGAACTTGCTCATGATTCTCACATGAGTTACCTCACTAGTGGAATTATCTTCATACCATAGGTTCTTTAATTGATTAATATTTAGTAGGTAATTGGTTTGATACACCATTGGTTTTCTATTGATTTCAATTCTTGTGTCTTGCTTCTATACTTTGATTGTTTCTTGATGTGGGTTTTTTTATTGAGGTCTAAGCTTTCAAATAGTTTATGTGGCTTTGATCGCCATTGATTGCGTCAATCTTCTATTCTATTAATTTTTCGTGTTTCGATTCGATTTCTTTAGGTTTCGCTTTTAGGAATTGTATTATTTGAAAATTCACAAAAATGAGATTTGTTGTTTGAGTTCAGAGTTTCTATTTCTAGACTTGAGTTCCTAAAGGTTGGATCTATCATATATCAAATTTTCAAGTCTTCTAGAGTTGTGTTGGAAGAATCACCATTGAACAGATGATATAATATCAGGGTGCACCAGCAACTCAAAATCACTCAACCGAGAACAAGCCAATGAACTCTATGCTTTGAAAGCCATGTTGATGCATAGAGAGACTTCAAAGACCATTGAGGACCCACATAAGAGGGAATAAAATATTTTGATGACCGCTCGAAGTGAATATAAAACCAAATGAAGAGCTGCCCAATCTACGACTCAATTTGCGAACCGCAGACCTTTTTTGCGACTTTCTTTGTGATCTGCAAAACCATTCTGCGAGCCACATTTCTACTAAACGAGCTGCACAATTGGACAGTGATGAGATTCAATTGCTTCTATTCTGCGACTCACTCTGCGAGATGTAAGCCTATTTTGTGAGCCGCACATTATGTCTGTGGATTGGATGAAGGAGATTGTGGTGACTTTTGCAAGTTGAAGACTATGGTCACATTTGGACCTACTTTATAATAAAGCCCTATACTATAAATAGTAGTTCTCAAGGCTTAGAATAGGACTTTTGATGATTGATGAATAGAGATTAATTCTCTTGGTAGCTACATTGTAGTGTTAGCTAGTGATTGGTGCAGTAATTAGAGTGATAGCACAATTAGGGCGGATTCCTTAGTTGTCTATTGAACTTGCTCATGATTCTCACATGAGTTATCTCACTAGTGGAATTATTTTCATACCATAGGTTCTTTAATTGATTAATCTTTAGGAGGTATTTGGATTGATACACCATTTGTTTCCTATTGATTTCAATTCTTGTGTCTTGCTTCTATACTTTGATTGTTTCTTGATGTGGTTTTTTTTATTGAGGTCTAAGATTTCAAATAGTTTATGTGGCTTTTATCGTCATTGATTGAATCAATCTTCTATTCATTTAATTTTTCGTGTTTCGATTCGATTTCTTAAGGTTTCGCTTTTAGGAATTGTATCATTTGAAAATTCACAAAAATGAGATTTTTGGTTTGAGTTCAGAGTTTCTATTTATAGACTTGAGTTACTAAAGGTTGGATCTATCATATATCAAATTTTCAAGTCTTCTGGAGTTGTGTTGGAAGAATCACCATTGAACAGATGATATAATATCGGGGAGAACCAACAACTCAAAATCACTCAACCGAGAACAAGCCAAGGAACTCTATGCTTTGAAAGCCATGTTGATGCATAGAGAGGCTTCAGAGACCAATGACGACCGACATAAGAGGGCACACAAGATTTGGATGATCACTCGGAGTGAAACCAAAACCAAATGAAGAGATGCCCAATCCGCGACTCAATTTGTGAACCACGAACCTATTTTGCGACTCACTTTGCAAGCTGCAAAAACATTCTGCGAGCCACGTTCCTACTATACGAGCTTCACAAATGGACAGTGATGAGATTCTTCTGCTTCTATTCTGCGACTCACTCTGCGAGCTGTAAGCCTGTTTTGTGAGCCGCACATTATGTGTGTGGATTGGATGAAGGAGACTGTGGTGACTTTTGCAAGTTGAAGACTATGGTCACATTTGGACCTACTTTGTAATAAAGCCTTATACTATAAATAGTAGTTCTCAAGGCCTAGAATAGGACTTTTGATGATTCTTTGAATAGAGATTAATTCTCTTGGTAGCTACATTGTAGTGTTAGCTAGTGATTGGTGCATAATTAGAGTGATAGCACAATTAGGGCGGATTCCTTAGTTGTCTATTGAACTTGCTCATGATTCTCACATGAGTTATCTCACTAGTGGAATTATTTTCATACCATAGGTTCTTTAATTGATTAATCTTTAGGAGGTATTTGGTTTGATACACCATTGGTTTCCTATTGATTTCAATTCTTGTGTCTTGCTTCTATACTTTGATTGTTTCTTGATGTGGTTTTTTTATTGAGGTCTAATCTTTCAAATAGTTTATGTTGCTTTGAACTCCATTGATTTAATCAATCTTCTATTCTATTAATTTTTCGTGTTTCGATTCGAATTCTTAAGGTTTCGCTTTTAGGAATTGTATTATTTGAAAATTCACAAAAATGAGATTTGTTGTTTGAGTTCAGAGTTTCTATTTCTAGACTTGAGTCCTAAAGATTGGATCTATCATATATCAAATTTTGAAGTCTTCTGGAGTTGTGTTGGAAGAATCACCATTGAACAGATGATATAATATCGGGGAGCACCAACAACTCAAAATCACTTAACCGAGAACAAGCCAAGGAACTCTAAGCTTTGAAAGACATGTTGATGCCTAGAGAGGCTTCAGAGATAATGGAGGACCCGCATAAGAGGGCATACAATATTTAGACTTGAGTTCCTAAAGGTTGGGTCTATCATATATCAAATAATCAAGTCTTCTAGAGTTGTCTTGGAATAATAACCATTGAACAGATGATATAATATCAGGGAGCACCAACAACTCAAAATCACTCAACCGAGAACAAGCCAAGGAACTCTATGCTTTGAAAGCCATGTTGATGTATAGAGAGACTTCAAAGACCATTGAGGACCCACATAAGAGGGCATACACTTTTTGACGATCGCTCGCAGTGAATACAAAACCAAATGAAGAGCTGCCCAATCTGCGACGCAATTTGCGAACCGCAGACCTATTTTGCGACTCACTTTGTGATCTGCAAAACCATTCTGCGAGCCACATTTCTACTAAATGAGCTGCACAATTGGACAGTGATGAGATTCAATTGCTTCTATTCTGCGACTCACTCTGCGAGCTGCAAGTCTGTTTTGTGAGCCGCACATTATGTTTGTGGATTGGATGAAGGTTAATGTGGTTACTTTTGCAATTTAAAGACTATGGTCACATTGGACCTACTTTGTAATAAAGCCTTATACTATAAATAATAGTTCTCAAGGCTTAGAATAGGACTTTTGATGATTGATGAATAGAGATTAATTCTCTTGGTAGCTACATTGTAGTGTTACCTAGTGATTGGTGCAGTAATTAGAGTGATAGCACAACTAGGGTGGATTCTTTAGTTGTCTATTGAACTTGTTCATGATTCTCACATGAGTTATCTCACTAGTGGAATTATCTTCATACCATAGGTTCTTTAATTGATTAATCTTTAGTAGGTATTTGGTTTGATATACCATTGGTTTTCTATTGATTTCAATTCTTGTGTCTTGCTTCTATACTTTGATTGTATCTTGATGTGGTTTTTTTGATTGAGGTCTAAGCTTTCAAATAGTTTATGTGGCTTTGATCGCCATTGATTGAATCAATCTTCTATTCTATTAATTTTTCGTGTTTCGATTCGATTTCTTAAGGTTTCGCTTTCAGGAATTGTATTATTTGAAAATTCACAAAAATGAGATTTATTGTTTGAGTTCAGAGTTTCTATTTCTAGACTTGAGTTCCTAAAGGTTGGATCTATCATATATCAAATTTTCAAGTCTTCTGGAGTTGTGTTGGAATAATCACCATTGAACAGATGATATAATATCAGGGAGCACCAACAACTCAAAATCACTCAACCAATAACAAGCCAAGGAACTCTATGCTTTGAAAGCCATGTTGATGCATAGAGAGACTTCAAAGACCATTGAGGACCCACATAAGAGGGCATACAATATTTTGACGATCGCTCGCAGTGAATACAAAACCAAATGAAGAGCTGCCCAATCTGCGACGCAATTTGCGAACCGCAGACCTATTTTGCGACTCACTTTGTGATCTGCAAAACCATTCTGCGAGCCACATTTCTAATAAATGAGCTGCATAATTACACCTATGAGGAAAGTGACTCTTTCCGATTCATGTCTGGCCCTTCCTGTCGGGGTGGTATACCGGCGACTTTGACCTTGAATTCATTGTATTTCATATCCACCGATCCGTGGAAGAGACCAAGGAAGAGTAAGATAGATTTAGGGCCGGCAGGTGGGTCTAGAATAGATTCCCCAACGGGTCCTGACTTTTCAACAACGAGAGGCGAAAACTTACTCTTTCAAGTCAAAGTCAAAGTCGGGTAGACTAAGATGGAGTTTATTTTACGGTTGTTCCAGGATATGGGTATAGAGTGAATTCTATTCACTCTTTTATGAAGTGGAGTGCACTCCTTATATCATAAATCAAAAAGTCGGTATGGTGCCCGGTAGATGCGCGGACCGAGTGAGTTTCTCGCCGATCCGGATGTGCCAAAGATTAAGGACTATGAGGGTACGGTGCTATCCTTGTACTTTGTTTGTTGCACATGGCCTAATGTACACTTGCCTCCTTTTTCTCACTCTTTTGGGGGTTTGTCAATTTGAATCTATTTTCTTTATGCTACCGAAAGACGGAAAGGGGAACCGACTCGTTCCTTCCTTGCGGAGGACGAATCAAGGCCGAAGTTGGTTCGTCGAGCAAGAGGAGAGAAAGATCAACAAGGATTTCATACCCTATGCTAGTTCTTTTTCTATCTCCCCCAGATATGCCTTTAATAAGTCCTCCACCTATCTCGTGTGACGACATCTATGATTGTGAAATTCGGGAATGAACGGTTACAACAATCATCTTCAATTTCTTTTGTGAGTTTTAGATTGTGGTGCTTTGTAATCAAGGGCGAGAAGGAAGTTCATGGAAAGGTAGCTTACATACCTTTCCAGGCCTAATTCTTTAATAATCACTTGACTCTTTCATACTTCGACGTCGACTCATCTTGCGTGGAAGTCTTAAGAATGCAGTAGAAACGAAGGTTTCCTCTCTCTATAGTCAATTGCAATTGTGGAAAAAGCACATCATCTTGTGTCACGAAACCCACCTAGCACAACATTGCTCAATTCGGTATGGAAGTTAATACAAAATCATGTACATTGAAAGAAAGACTTTTATATATTCTTGGTTTGTTGGCAATAGAAAGAGAGAAGTAAAAAAGAATTATTGATGGATAGGTAATATACCTCCTATTGATAGCGGTATTATATGGGATGTCATTGTATGTGACAGTTCCTCTGACATTTTCTTGCAATCTTCCTCCCAATATCTTGTTCAAGGTTGTTTTCCCACTGCTAGAAAGCCCCATTAAGGTAAGAATTTCACCCTTCCGCTTATACCCTTGAGTATCTGCTTGTAATTCTCATGCTCAAACTGGGAAGCTACCTTTGATACAACTGCCTTGACAGGATTGTTGGAGGAAGCTTGGCTAATCTTCACCTACAATTAGGGCAGATTTCTTAGTTGTCTATTGAACTTGTTCATGATTCTCACATGAGTTATCTCACTAGTGGAATTATCTTCATACTATAGGTTCTTTAATTGATTAATCTTTAGGAGGTATTTGGTTTGATACCACATTGGTTTCCTATTGATTTCAATTCTTGTGTCTTGCTTCTACACTTGATTGTTTCTTGATATGGTTTTTTTATTGAGGTCTAAGCTTTCAAATAGTTTATGTTGCCTTGAACGCCATTGATTGAATCAATCTTCTATTCTTTTAATTTTTCGTGTTTTGATTCGATTTCTTTAGGTTTCGCTTTTAGGAATTGTATCATTTGATAATTCACAAAAATGAGATTTATTGTTTGAGTTCAGAGTTTCTATTTAGACTTGAGTTCCTAAAGGTTGGATCTATCATATATCAAATTTTCAAATCTTCTGGAGTTGTGTTGGTAGAATCACCATTGAACAGATGATATAATATCGGGTAGCTCCAACAACTCAAAATCACTCAACCGAGAACAAGATGAGGATCTCTACACTTTGAAAGCCATGTTGATGCACAGCGAGGCTTCAGAGACTATTGAGGACCCACATAAGAGGGCACACAAGATTTGGATGATCACTCGGAGTGAATCCAAAACCAAATGAAGAGATGCCCAATCTGCGACTCAATTTGCGAACCACAGACCTATTTTGCGACTCACTTTGTGATCTGCAAAACCATTC
This sequence comes from Anisodus tanguticus, assembly GCA_034509755.1. NCBI lineage: Eukaryota > Viridiplantae > Streptophyta > Magnoliopsida > Solanales > Solanaceae > Anisodus > Anisodus tanguticus. The sequence continues at coordinate 14,992,530 of CM067548.1, read as the reverse complement.
TGCGAGCCACATTTCTACTAAACAAGCTGCACAATTGGACAGTGATGAGATTCTACTGCTTCTATTCTGCGACTAACTCTGCGAGCTGCAAGCCTGTTTTGTGAGTCGCACATTATGTCTGTGGATTGGATGAAGGAGATTGTGCTGACTTTTGCAATTTGAAGACTATGGTCACATTCGGACCTACTTTGTAATAAAGCCTTATACTATAAATAGTAGTTCTCAAGGTTTAGAATAGGACTTTTGATGATTGATGAATATAGATTGATTATCTTGGTAGCTACATTGTAGTGTTAGCTAGTGATTGGTGCACTAATTAGAGGGATAGCACAATTATGGCGGATTCCTTAGTTGTCAATTGAACTTGTTCATGATTCTCACATGAGTTATCTCACTAGTGGAATTATCTTCATACCATAGGTTCTTTAATTGATTAATCTTTACGAGGTATTTGGTTTGATACACCATTGATTTTCAATTGATTTTAATTCACGTGTCTTGCTTCTATACTTTAATTGTTTCTTGGTGTGGTTTTTTTTATTGAGGTCTGAGCTTTCAAATAGTTTATGTGGCTTTTATCGCCATTGATTGAATCAATCTTCTATTCTTTTAATTTTTCGTGTTTCGATTCGATTTCTTAAGGTTTCGCTTTTAGGAATTGTATTATTTGAAAATTAACAAAAATGAGATTTGTTGTTTGAGTTTAGAGTTTCTATTTCTAGACTTGAGTTCCTAAATGTTGGATCTATCATATATCAAATTTTCAAGTCTTCTGGAGTTGTGTTGGAAGAATCACCATTGAACAAATAATATAATATCGGGGAGCACCAACAACTCAAAATCACTCAACCAAGAACAAGCCAAGGAACCCTACGTTTTGAAAGCCATGTTGATGCATAGAGAGGCTTCAGAGACAATGGAGGACCCGTTTAAAAGGGCACACAATATTTGGATGATCGCTTGTAGTGAATACAAAAGCAAACGAAGGGCTGCCCAATTTGCGACTCAATTTGCGAACCGCAGACCTATTTTGCGACTTACTTTGTGAGCTGCCAAACCATTCTGCAAGCCACGTTTCTACTATACGAGCTGCATAATTGGACAGTGATGAGATTAGACTGCTTCTATTCTGCGACTCACTCTGCGAGCTGCAAACCTGTTTTGTGAGCCGAATATTATGTGTGTGGATTGGATGAAGGTTATTGTGGTGACTTTTGCAATTTGAAGACTGTGGTCACATTTAGACCTACTTTGTAATAAAGCCTTATACTATAAATAGTAGTTCTCAAGGTTTAGAATAGGACATTTGATGATTGATGAATATAGATTGATTATCTTGGTAGCTACATTGTAGTGTTACCTATTGATTGGTGCAGTAATTAGAGCGATAACACAATTAGGGCGGATTCCTTAATTGTCTATTGAACTTGTTCATGATTCTCACATGAGTTATCCCACTAGTGAAATTATCTTCATACCATAGGTTCTTTAATTGATTAATCTTTACGAGGTATTTGGTTTGGTACACCATTGATTTTCTATTTATTTCAATTCATGTGTCTTGCTTTTACACTTTGATTGTTTCTTGATGTGGTTTTTTTTTATTGAGGTCTAAGCTTTCAAATAGTTTATGTGGCTTTTATCGTCATTGATTGAATCAATCTTCTATTCTTTTAATTTTTCGTGTTTCGATTCGATTTCTTAAGGTTTCGCTTTTAGAAATTGTATTATTTGAAAATTCACAAAAATGGGATTTGTTGTTTGAGTTCAGAGTTTCTATTTATAGACTTGAGTTCCTAAAGGTTGGATCTATCATATATCATATTTTCAAATCTTCTGGAGTTGTGTTGGAAGAATCACCATTGAACAGATGATATAATATCGGGTAGCTCCAACAACTCAAAATCACTCAACCGAGAACAAGATGAGGATCTCTACACTTTGAAAGCCATGTTGATGCACAGCGAGGCTTCAGAGACTATTGAGGACCCACATAAGAGGGCACACAAGATTTGGATGATCACTCGGAGTGAATACAAAACCAAATGAAGAGCGCCCAATTTGCGACTCAATTTGCGAACCCGAGACCTATTTTGCGACTCACTTTGTGATCCGCAAAACCATTCTACGAGCCACATTTCTACTATACAAGCTGCACAATTGGACGGTGATGAGATTCTACGTTTCGTTGCGACTCACTGCGAGCCGCAAACCTGTTTTGTGAGCCGCACATTATGTCTGTGGATTGGATGAAGGTTATTGTGTTGACTTTTGCAATTTGAAGACTATGGTCACATTCGGACCTACTTTGTAATAAAGCCTTATACTATAAATAGTAGTTCTCAAGGTTTAGAGTAGGACTTTTGATGATTGATGAATATAGATTGATTATCTTGGTAGCTACATTGTAGTGTTAGCTAGTGATTGGTGCACTAATTAGAGGGATAGCACAATTATGGCGGATTCCTTAGTTGTCAATTGAACTTGTTCATGATTTTCACATAAGTTATCTCACTAGTGGAATTATCTTCATACCATAGGTTCTTTAATTGATTAATCTTTACGAGGTATTTGGTTTGATACACCATTGATTTTCTATTAATTTTAATTCACGTGTCTTGCTTCTATACTTTGATTGTTTCTTGGTGTGGTTTTTTTTATTGAGGTCTGAGCTTTCATATAGTTTATGTGGCTTTTATCGCCATTGATTGAATCAATCTTCTATTCTTTTAATTTTTCGTGTTTCGATTCGATTTCTTAAGGTTTCGCTTTTAGGAATTGTATTATTTGAAAATTCACAAAAATGAGATTTGTTGTTTGAGTTCATAGTTTCTATTTTAGACTTGAGTTCCTGAAGGTTGGATCTATCATATATCAAATTTTCAAGACATCTGGAGTTGTGTTGGAGAATCACCATTGAACAAATAATATAATATCGGGGAGCACCAACATCTCAAAATCACTCAACCAATAACAAGCCAAGGAACTCTATGCTTTGAAAGCCATATTGATGCATAGAGAGGCTTCAGAGACAATAGGGGACTTACATAAGAGGGCACACAATATTTGGATGATCGCTTGTAGTGAATACAAAAGCAAACGAAGGGCTGCCCAATTTGCGACTCAATCTGCGAACCGCAGACCTATTTTGCGACTCACTTTGTGAGCTGCAAACACATTCTGCAAGCCACGTTTCTACTATACGAGCTGCACAATTGGACAGTGATGAGATTCGACTGCTTCTATTCTGCGACTCACTCTGCGAGCTGCAAACCTCTTTTGTGAGCTGCATATTATGTGTGTGGTTTGGATGAAGGTTATTGTGGTGACTTTTGCAATTTGAAGACTATGGTCACTTTTAGACCTACTTTGTAATAAAGCCTTATACTATAAATAGTAGTTCTCAAGGTTTAGAATAGGACTTTTGATGATTGATGAATATAGATTGATTCTCTTGGTAGCTACATTGTAGTGTTAGCTAGTGATTGATGCAGTAATTAGAGCGATAGCACAATTAGGGCGGATTCCTTAATTGTCTATTGAACTTGTTCATGATTCTCACATGAGTTATCCCACTAGTGAAATTATCTTCATACCATAGGTTCTTTAATTGATTAATCTTTACGAGGTATTTGGTTTGGTACACCATTGATTTTCTATTTATTTCAATTCATGTGTCTTGCTTTTACACTTTGATTGTTTCTTGATGTGGTTTTTTTTATTGAGGTCTAAGCTTTCAAATAGTTTATGTGGCTTTTATCGCCATTGATTGAATCAATCTTCTATTCTTTTAATTTTTCGTGTTTTGATTCGATTTCTTAAGGTTTCGCTTTTAGGAATTGTAATATTTGAAAATTCACAAAAATGATATTTGTTGTTTGAGTTCAGAGTTTCTATTTATAGATTTGAGTTCCTAAAGGTTGGATCTATCATATATCAAATTTTCAAATACGGAGTTGTGTTGGAAGAATCACCATTGAACAGATGATATAATATCGGGTAGCTCCAACAACTCAAAATCACTCAACCGAGAACAAGATGAGGATCTCTACACTTTGAAAGCCATGTTGATGCACAGAGAGGCTTCAGAGACTATTGAGGACCCACATAAGAGGGCACACAAGATTTGGATGATCACTCGGAGTGAATACAAAACCAAATGAAGAGCTGCCCAATCTTCGACTCAATTTGCGAACCGCAGACCTATTTTGCGACTCACTTTGTGAGCTGCAAAACCATTCTACGAGCCACGTTTCTACTATACGAGCTGAACAATTGGACAGTGATGAGATTCGATCGCTTCACGTTCGCGACTCACTCTGCGAAATGCAAACCTGTTTTGTGAGCCGCACATTATGTGTGTGGATTGGATGAAGGTTATTGTGTTGACTTTTGCAATTTGAAGACTATGGTCACATTCGGACTTACTTTGTAATAAAGCCTTATACTATAAATAGTAGTTCTCAAGGTTTAGAATAGGACTTTTGATGATTGATGAATATAGATTGATTCTCTTGGTAGCTACATTGTAGTGTTAGCTAGTGATTGGTGTAGTAATTAGAGCGATAGCACAATTAGGGCGGATTCCTTAATTGTCTATTGAACTTGTTCATGATTCTCACATGAGTTATCCCACTAGTGGAATTATCTTCATACCATAGGTTCTTTAATTGATTAATCTTTACGAGGTATTTGGTTTGATACACCATTGATTTTCTATTAATTTTAATTCACGTGTCTTGCTTCTATACTTTGATTGTTTCTTGGTGTGGTTTTTTTTATTGAGGTCTGAGCTTTCATATAGTTTATGTGGCTTTTATCGCCATTGATTGAATCAATCTTCTATTCTTTTAATTTTTCGTGTTTCGATTCGATTTCTTAAGGTTTCGCTTTTAGGAATTGTATTATTTGAAAATTCACAAAAATGAGATTTGTTGTTTGAGTTCATAGTTTCTATTTCTAGACTTGAGTTCCTGAAGGTTGGATCTATCATATATCAAATTTTCAAGACTTCTGGAGTTGTGTTGGAGAATCACCATTGAACAAATAATATAATATCGGGGAGCACCAACATCTCAAAATCACTCAACCAATAACAAGCCAAGGAACTCTATGCTTTGAAAGCCATATTGATGCATAGAGAGGCTTCAGAGACAATAGGGGACTTACATAAGAGGGCACACAATATTTGGATGATCGCTTGTAGTGAATACAAAAGCAAACGAAGGGCTGCCCAATTTGCGACTCAATCTGCGAACCACAGACCTATTTTGCGACTCACTTTGTGAGCTGCAAAACCATTCTGCGAGCCACGTTTCTACTATACGAGCTGCACAATTGGACAGTGATGAGATTCGACTGCTTCTATTCTGCGACTCACTCTGCGAGCTGCAAACCTGTTTTGTGAGCCGCACATTATGTCTGTGGATTAGATGAAGGTTATTGTGTTGACTTTTGCAATTTGAAGACTATGGTCACATTCGGACCTACTTTGTAATAAAGCCTTATACTACAAATAGTAGTTCTCAAGGTTTAGAGTAGGAATTTTGATGATTGATGAATGTAGATTGATTATCTTGGTAGCTACATTGTAGTGTTAGCTAGTGATTGGTGCACTAATTAGAGGGAT